>CM062817.1:0-600000 GCA_031772625.1 Pinus tabuliformis | reverse complement strand
GGCAGAAAATCCGGAACTGTCGGGAACAACTGAAACTGCCGGAACTGTCGAGAACAACCGAAACTGCCGGGACTGTCAGGAACAACCGAAACTGCCGGAACTGTCGGGAACAGCCGGAACTGCCAGAACTGCCGAAACAGACGGAGCATCTATCTCTAAAGGAGAGCAGCATGCAAGGGACAGCTAACTAACATTGGGACAGTTGTATGGTACTTAGTAGCAAATACACCAAGCATGCAATGTTACAGCTAGCATGCAAGGGACAACTAGCATGCAACAACAAGCATGCTAAGGACAACAAGCAAGCAAGGGACAACAAGCAAGCAAGGTGCATGCAACAACAAGCATGCTAAGGACAACAAGCATGCTAGGGACAACAAGCAAGCAAGGTGCAGCCAACACATAGGTCAGGATGGCAACATGGTGCAGCAATGGCACATAATGCAGTACAGTGATGGGTACAGTCATGATTAATGAAGCGTGATGAGATGCAGCATAGTGATGATGGGTGCAGCATGGTGCAGCGCGATGAGGTGCAGCATGATGACGAAATGCAGCACAACGATAGGTGAAGGAGTCACCTTGGAGAATTAGTTGAAGCAGCATGTCTTCAACTAATCTCATGTATCATCTTCTTAGAGATGATCTATGCTCTTATCTAGATAAGTCAAAGTGTTGACTTCTGTTGTAAACGTACTATCTCTCTCTCTCTCTCTGTTGAACTATTGAAGAACATATAAGAAGAATTGATCAAGGGTTTCCCCACATTGGGGTTTGTCCCTGGCTAGCGCCACATCTTGTGTCCTCTTGTCTTGGCTTGTCTTCTGCGATTTATGTTTATGTTCTATCTGCAGTTTACTTTAACGCTGATGTGATTGCTAATCTGGAAAAGATATGGAGCTAACTGTGAAAATTGAAATAAATTGCTCTAAGCATAGAACATACCTAAAATTAACATGGTATCAGAGCTAAGGTGAAGACAATGCCCAAGCAAGAGTGAAAGAGCAATCACCGAAGACAGTTGGGAAAGGACAAAAGGATCAGTGGATTCCTCATCCCTCTTCAAATTCACCAAGGGTGAAGTCGAAGCAGAGAATATTATCAGAATGGCGCAGCGGAATATGGCCTACCTAAAGATCACTTCATTGGAAGACCGGATCTCAGGGTGGAAGGAAAGGCAGATAACTAGTTCGGCCATTATGCAAAGGAGTGTCTGAATGGCAGGGACACATCACTTGATGATGATAACAATCATTCCAGGGACATCTTCAATGATCAAAGGAATGACAGGTAATGCAGGTCATCAAGGAAATGGCCGACTCTTCATAGAAAGCAAGGAACCCCAGGTATGAAGAATCAAATGTTGTTTCTGATAAGATAAAGAAGCGTTATCTTGTATTGGCCCTCTCCTTCAGATTCTTTGGGAATCTGGCTTATAGATTGTAGTGCTTCAAGGCACTTCATCGGATAGATGGGTGCACTCTCTAATTTGGTAGAGATGGAAACAATCGTGGGATTATACTTGGAGTCGATGCCACCTATCCCGGAAAGGGTGTAGGGAATGTTAACTCTCAATTGAATAAGGGTAACTCGATTCATTTATAGAATCTCTTTTATGTACCTGATCGCAAGAAGAACCTAGTGTCCATCTCGGAAATGGAAGTCAAAGGTTTCAGGGTGGCATTCATCAATGGAAAGGTACGTGTTAAAAAAATATAATTTTCAAAGATGCTTTTTCTCATGGGTTCAAGGTTGGCAATTTGTATCAAGTTGCAGGATGGTCCATTGGGGATCATGTCAATTGACACATCGCATCTATAACACCGGAGGTCTACTTATGGGGCCCTACCTGATGTGAGTCAAATGGTGATAGGGATGTCTGAATTCAAGTGGAGCATGAAGGTACATGTCTGAGATGTACTGAAGGAAAATCTTATAAGGGGACCATTCCCCTCATGTAGCAGGTCCACAGGTTTGGAACAACCCGAGGAGTTTAAGATTCATGATTGGGAATTTCATGTATACAGGTGGAAGAAAGCCCTCTATGGCTTGAAGCAAAACACCCCGGGCGTATTATGAGAGGATTGATAGCTGTCTGATGAAGCTGAGATTCACTAGGAGTGAAATCGATCCAAACCATTACCCGAAGGTTGTGGATGATAGACCTCTCATACCAACACCTTATGAGGACGACCTATTTCTGACAGGTGCAGACCCTCTCATTTGCAGAAGTAAGAGGGAGTTGGATTTCAGATGTGGAATGATAAACTGCAAGCCTGTGACTACCTCGAGGATCTTAACTTTTAGAAGTTATATGGTAGTGATGTCGGACCAGATTTGGGAAATGCCTCTGAGTTTCATACACTCATTCGCGATGATGTTCTTGGTGAACTTCCGTCCGGACATATGTTTTGCAGTTAGCATGGTGAGCTCATATTTGGTTGAGCCTCACTGGGTTGGTGCCAAGAATCTTCTGAGATATCTTCGGGGCACAATCTCTCATTGATTGAGATACACTGCCAGAAATATGAAACTGCATGATTATTCGAATGCTCACTGGGCAGGCAGTGTGGAGGATCACTAGAGCACTTCTCAATGCTGGTTCTCTTTGGATTCTGCTTCGATATCATGGATGAGCAGGAAGCAGAAGTCGGTTGCTATAAGCATCGCCGAGACCGAATACATAGCTACGAGTATGATCTCGTGTGAAGCTGCATGGTTGCAGAAGCTCTTAAGTGAGTTGTTTGTACACATGATGAATACCACTGTGATTCTCTGTGACAACCAGAGGGGGGATTCGATTATTGAGGAATCCCGTATTCGATGATTGCTCCAGCAGATAGACATCAGATACTGCCTTATCTGCGATATGGTAAGTCGATGAGCGAGGAGGCTCCATCACATTGAGACTGATGTACAGGTCGCAAACATTTTGTCAAAGCCCCGGGGAAAGGTCAAATCTGTGACTTTCCCGAACAACTTGGAGTCGTTGAGAGACCTTCTTATAAGGGTCCTGCATGTTGCATGCATTGAGCTCTGGGGGGCTTGGGGTACTTACTGGAGCAACATACAACCACAGGGTGACTCACCCTCCCCTGGTGGTGCGCTATGAACAGGATGATTAGTTCTTCTGTGGGCCGGGATGATTAGTTCTCCCGTGGCAACTGTGGAACAGGATGATTAGTTCTCCTGTGGGCTGGGATGATTAGTTCTCCCGTGGCAACTGTGGAACAGGATGATTAGTTCTCCTATGGGCCAGGATGATTTGTTCTCCATGGCGACTATGGAACAGGATGATTAGTTCTCCTGTGGGCCAAGATGATTTGTTCTCCGTGGCGACTGTGGAACAGGATGATTAGTTCTCCTGTGGGCCAAGATGATTAGTTCTCCGTGGCATCCACTGACAAGATGATTCGTTCTCCTGTGGACAGGATGATTAGTTCTCCTGTCGAGGCATCCTACCCATGCAGTCTAGGACTCATGGGAAGTACCTATCATCTGATCAATGAGCAGGGAAATGAGGATAGGGACCATAGTAGTATTATCGATGGACGCATCGATGTATCTACCATACTCCCTATGCTAGGATGACCTCCATTAATCTGGGATCAATGAAACTGATCTGGGATCAGTATGAGTGGTTTGAAACACTCTCTTGCGACATTGATCTGGGATCAATGAAACTGATCTGGGATCAGTATGAGTGGTTTGAGACACTCTCTTGTGACATTGATCTGGGATCAATGAAACTAATCTGGGATCAGTATGAGTGGTTTGAGACACTCTCTTGTGACATTGATCTGGGATCAATGAAACTGATCTAGAATCAGTATGAGTGGTTTGAGACTCTCTTGTGATATTGATCTGTGATCAATAAAACTGACTTCGGGTCAATAAGAGTGATGTGACACACTCTCTTCGGATAAAACTGACTTCGGGTCAGTAGAGAATGGTATGAGACATTCTCGATCAATTCTTCTTCTTCATGGTTCAGCAAAGCAGAGCTCAGCAGATCAGAGCAAAGCAGAGCTCGGCAGATCAGAGAAGAGCAGAGTAGTGCAGGGCACTGATGGCAGAGATAGTACAGTCGAACATATGGATCAACGAATGGAGTTCTCCCTAGTTGAGCGGGAGTTAAATTTGGCATCTAGGGCCAAACTCCATGTGGGTCATCTTATTTATGGCAGCTGATATTTTTCTTGGATCCCTCTCATCAAGAGGTGTAGGATTGATCTAAAGATCATCCGATTCCGATAAGTATTCATGGAGTTATGAATTTATTTGCGTTATAAGACAATTTGTCAAGGTCGGCCAGCAACCAAATAAACCCCACATGTGCTCAACGTTTTAGTATAAATAGAGGTGGCCTTCAAGTCATTTCAACACACTTGGGATCTCTTCCTCTCTCTACTTGTCTTTGGGTTTTAGTAGGAGGAGAGATCTTAAGGAATAACGTTGCCCTGATACAGAGGGTAGAAAAGCTGGAACTGCCGGAAAAGCCGGAATTGCCAGAAAAATCGAAACTACCGGAAAAGCCAGAACTGTCGGAAAAGCCGGAAAAGCCAGAACTGCCGGAAAAGCCGGAACTGCCAGAAAAACCGGAAAAGCCGGAACTGTCGGAACTGCCGGAGAAGCCGGGACTGCCGAGAACAACCGGAACTGCCGGGAACAACCGGCACTGTCGAGACTGTCGGGAACAGCCGGAACAGCCAGAACTGTCGAGAACAGCTGGAATTGTCGGGAACAGCCGAAACTGCCGAAACAAACGGAGCATCTGTCTCCGAAGGAGAGCAACATGCAAGGGACAGCGAACTAACATTGGGACAGTTGTATGGTACTTAGCAGCAAATACACCAAGCATGCAATGTTACAAAAAGCAAGCAAGGTGCAGCCAACACATAGGTCACGATGGCAACATGGTGCAGCAATGGCACATAATGCAGTACAGTCATGATTAATGAAGCGTGATGAGATGCAACATAGTGATGATGGGTGTAGCATGGTGCAGCGCGGTGAGGTGCAGCATGATGACGAAATGTAGCACAATGATAGGTAAAGGAGTCACCTTGGAGAATTAGTTGAAGCAGCATGTCTTCAACTGATCTCATGTATCATCTTCTTAGGGATGATCTATGCTCTTATCTAGATAAGTCGAAGTGTTGACTTCTGTTGTCAACGTACTATCTCTCTCTCTCTCTGCTGAACTATTGAAGAACATATAAGAAGAATTGATCAAGGGCTTCCCCACATTGGGGTTTGTCCCTGGCTAGCGCCACATCTTGTGTCCTCTTGTCTTGGCTTGTCTTCTGCGATTTATGTTTATGTTCTATCTGCAGTTTACTTTAATGCTGATGTGATTGCTAACCTGGAAAAGATATGGAACTAATTGTGAAAATTGAAATAAATTGCTCTAAGCATAGAACATACCTAAATTAACAGTTTCCTTTTTTATGCATTTATGCTATATGTCTTTAGGTTTCAGTTTGTTAGAGTAGATTTTTCTACTTTAGTAGATATTCTATATATGCATGATGATTTTGATTATGAGCGGATATCTATTTGATGGACTTTTGTTTTCTTGGATACAGGATTATGGATTCTCACGTCACTTCAATGAAGCAATGTGTGCCCATATGGAGCCAAATGTTGCACCCATTTTGTCACAAGTCCAAGGAAACAGTTGTACAAAAAATTTAAAAGATCAGAATCATCAACCAGCTATCTATCATATCATTGTAAACCCAAATTTTCAAGTTGTAATATAAATGATACTAGTACGATCGTGTAACTATGTAACAAGCTAGATAAGCCTATGATTTTGTTGAGGAATTTCATCTCAAGAAGTTTTTTAACCTCACCGATAATCTATGTTTCTAAACACGGCAAATTGGAAGAGTTTTTCCCTCTAGCTTAAACCCCAAAGCTAGGGTGAAATTTATTGACAAATTCTTAGGTGAGTCCTAGTGTTTCTAATCGAGTCTATTGTAAAAGTGATTTGAAATTTGCTAAATTATTTTATTACAAATCACTTGGTCTACTAAATCATATTGTGTCGCCGAATTAAGTAATTATTTGAGGGTCTGTAACGAATGAGTATTCCCCCTTTGAGGGTTGAATTATTGTAATATCTGAAAAAATATTTTAGTGCATGGTCCCTCGCAATCAAACACCATGGCTAAAGTATTTGAGGATGGAAAAACTAATTAATCCCCTCTTGTGTCAATTAATTAATTTTTCTGGCAAAAATTAAAATAAATCCTAAACTAGAAAATTAATTAATTTAGAGTCAAAAATTAATTTTAGAAAAATTAATTTCTCCAAGTGGAAAATGACCAAAAAATTCGTGGGTCAAAAATAAGTTAATTTTTGGAGGCCCCCCACCAAGGCAAAAATGGATTTTTTAAGAAAAATTAAGCCCTTGGACCTTGGTGGTTAAGTCAAAGTCAAAATTTTGAGGAAATTAGTCCAAATTTTTAATTTTTGGATTAATAAAAAATGGGTTTTATGATAAATTCGAAATTTTCTCAAAAATAAATATTTTTGACGACAAAGATTAAATGATAATCAACTATTTATCAACGGTCGAGATTATTTTGATAAGGATCAAGCCAACTAGCCGTTATTTTCCACTTGGAGGGATTTCTTTATAAATAGAAGGCATTTTGCTTCTATTCATCATCTTTGGTCTAATGTAATTTTGTAAACGCTGGTGTGAAGCCATTGTTCTGTTGGGAACGTTTGAAATTCATAATAAAAGACTTTGGGGTACAGTTCATGGTGTCTTTGTCTCATTGATTTGTGGTATGTGTTGGGTATGTGCTTTCCTATATTGTGCTTCAATATTATATGAATTGTTATTTCATTTGTAGATGATAGGAACATTCTATTGGTAAGTTTTGGGCTTATCTTAGGTGATCTGATTCATTGTATGATCTCATGATTTTTCTTAAGAGATATATAGAGTTTGCATGTTCCCTTGCCCTTAGGCTCCAAGTTCACAGATTGTGGGCACAGGCTGACCTTGTTTGGACTTCGAGAAATTTATGTGATTTTCTTACTTCGTTAAGACTATGGTTAATATCTATCTTTCGAAATACATCAAGCCATTGTCGTTATTATAAAAATCATTCCTCAAAAGAATATTTTCAAGCATTATATATTTGTAAATAGATTTTAGGAAATAATTTTTTTAACCCTTGTTTTGCAACTAATTGGGGTTTTGGTTTATTTTTCAAATTTTGTATATATTGGGGTTTTGGGTATTTTATTTTCATTTGTGCAAGTGAGATTCAGAGGGTAAGATCTAGTCTTTAAATTTTTTGCAAGGCCAACAACAAGGATTTTGCAGTGATTTGGGTGATTATTGAAGATCTGAAGCAAATCATAAATTTTGACGAGGGTTTCAATATGTTTTAGGGCCTCTAGGCCCAACGTCGTTCTCCTAGCCTAGCCGCTGCCCTTTCTAAGCCTAGTCGTAGACCATTTTGGCCTTGTTCCCTAAGGCCGCAAGCCTTTAGGGCCTTCTTCCCTAGCCGTCAGCCTTCCTTGGCATCTCGGTTGCCCTTATTAGGGCCTCTTTGCTTCCCCTTATTCCTCCTTCGCTCGGAAGCCTTCCTTTCTCCTTTGCTAGCCTCTCTTAGCCCTCCACTCAACCCTCCTCCCTCTCGGCCTGTCTCCTTAGCCACTATCGTGGATTTCTTTGGCCCTTGTAGGCCTTGGCAACCTCCGCCCTAGCTCCTCCAACCCTCCATCCTCTTCCCTTCTCCCTCGGCCTCCTCTTCTCTCCTCTGTCTAGCCTCTACCCCCTTCGTTGCCTCTTTTCTCCCTCTTCCTCCTCTGTCGTGGGCTTCCAGCCCCTCCTCGGCCCTCTGTCCCTAAGCCGCAGCCTTCTTTCGCTTGTGGCAGGCATCTAGGGCCTTCTTTTCCCTAGTCATGAGGCCTATCAGGCCTCTTGGCCTTAACCGCAATCCTAAGAGGCCTTGTGGCCTTTCCTTCTAGCCCTTTTCTTGGTCCCCAGTGCCATTTTTAGTCAGTGTGGGTGGTTAGTTGATTTTCTGAGCTGACATTTGGTTGTTTTGCAGTGAATTGGGATCACATTCTTGTTGTTATAGATACTCTTTCTTTGGACAAATTTTGGAGAAAATCTTCAAGGCCCAAGGCGTAAGGGTTTGATCTCTAAACCCTCCTTCTGCACTGTTTGCTACAGCAAGAATATAAATTCATAACAGTGGTAACTAATCTCACTTGAATGCCCTAAAACCATTAAAAAGTTTCTTAAGTTCCTTAGCTAATAATTGGGCAAATTGAGCACTCATAATTTGGCCCATTTCATGAAAAAAATAGGACTGTCATAAGTTCACTGAAGTCTGATTTTCAACAGTGGCATATGCATCATAAAAAGACCTAATGCATTGAGAAATTGGTGATTTGAAAAGTGGTTTTGGTAGTGGACTGCTTCACCTGCATTTGGCATCTCATTTCACATTTAAAAGTGCTCTAACTAAAGGTCACATACTGCTGTCCTAATTGTTCACTAAATGTCACTAGATATCATTGAAACATAAGGCTTCTATTGCTCATGATCTAATTTCTCATTGTGTAAAGTGGTGTTTACATTAAGTTGCTTTTGGTGAAGTATCTAATGTTGGTTGTCTTGTGAAAATTCCATAATCCTAATTGTGCACTAATAAGCTCACTCTCTAAAGCACATTGAATATTTGCAGTGAATTGGATATTGGCATCGATTGTTTCTATCACCCTAATTGGTATTAAAGTATCTTGTTCCAATTGTGTTGAAAGAATATCATTGAATGTCTCTTGAACAATTTGTGATCTTGGCTAATTGAGAATCTAATTTGTAATCATTGTCACATTTAAGATCTAAGAATTGGTGAAACTAATTGCATATCTCTTAACAATTGTCTTGAAGAAAAAAAATATTGGCCAAGAGCATTTACAACTATGTTGCCAGAAACGGCTACCTCCAACCCCAAAAACGGCGGATCTCGTTTCAGATCCGGATCCGTGTACAAAACGCAGGAAAAACATATTTGTGGAGGTTTTTTTTTCCCGGAGACGGGAAGTTTTTGTTTCAGCAGTTTTCCGGCGTTTTGGTTGAAAAATGGCCCATTTCAAAAATTCTCCAAAATGTTTTCGGATTTCGTGATACATGTTAATCTAGGTTGTCCTTGCGGTCAATATGGCACTAGCCAAAATGGCAAATATTCTTGAGATGCCTGGTTCCAAATGATGAGGTCATAACTCTTGTTTGAAGAAGATGTCAAGCCACGAAGATGTCAAGCAACTATCTTGCCCGAACAAATCGTTGAACTAACTATAATGTCGCTGAGTGCCAATCATGTGCCTTGATTGGTGATCTAGACCTTAGGTGCCAATATACAAGCCTTTGAAGTGGAGGACTATAATTGATGAAATCATACATGTGATAATGTCATACTCTTTAAAGAATGACCACACTTTGACATAATTGGAAGACTACTTTGGTGTCTTTGACAAATTAATAAAGGTTGCACTATGACATATTACTGCACTATCATTGAATACATGATGCTATACCTTCATCACGATGTTGGATACTATCATGATGACATTATTGGTGCAAAACAATGAAGAAGCCATGTTGTCCCAAAACATTCCTCATACTGTTCCAAATATCTTTTGCACTCAAATTTAAGGACAGTCACATTAAAAAAAAAAATATTCACCTCCTTAGAAGAAGAATCTCACCATGAGATCTTCACCAGCTTGAAGAACATATTTTTTCCTTTCTATTGAGCTATTACGTGGCCTAAAACTCCTAACAGTTCAGGAGAAATTGAATTTACAAGTTAAAAACTAAACTCTGCTCATTAAGCTGACCTCACTAACTTATAAATGTCGGCTTGTCTCAAGAGACACGTTTGTTCAGAACTTTGGGTAGAATAGCCTATTAATATAGGCTCGGACCTCCTCCAAATACACAGATTTTAAGCGAAGAAATATAGAGACAGAACGAAGACCTATTCACATGTCGTGAACAGTTAGAAGATAAGGGAATTAAGGAACAGTGATAGCATGAAGAGGACAGGCATTTGCTGGTACAATCTCCGCAGTTCCGCAGGCTCAGGTTATGGTGACAGCAGCTCGGACATAACCTTCAAAAATCTGTGTATAGAGTCATCCCTTTCTAGCCCGGACTTCAGGACAAGGGTAAGCACAACTGTGGAAGAGCTACAATACTTTGGACCTCAGTCCTGTAGGAGCTCGGTTTTTTTTTTTTTTGTGGCATCCTTGACAGTCACAACAGCTTGGTGCAGCATGGTGCCAGAATATTATTGCTGAAGTTTTGGTGCAGTAAGGACATTGGTGAAGCTGTGGTGCAGAAGTCTTGGTGCAGTACTAAAATCTTGGTGCAGTGTTGAAGTCTTAGTGCAAGAACATTGGTGCAAAATTGATGAAGAAGTGTGGTGCAAAATAGATGGTGCAGTATGGTGTATAAATCCTTGTGTAGAAGTATTGGAACAGTTTGAACAGTGGTCTGGTGCAGTGTGGTGCAAGGACATTTGTAAAGAAGAATTGTCACAATCTAGTGTTGAAGTCTTGGTGCAGCAGTGGTCCAGTAGTCTTGAGATAATCTGGTGTTGAAATATTGGTGCAGTGCAGAAGAGCTGGTGCAAACTTTGGTGCAGACCTTTGGAGGTAACTTGAAGTAATATTTGGGACTGACCTTGGACCAGATTTGAAGAAGGTGCAGAACTATTATTAGAGCTGGTGCAGGACTTGGTGCAGTTCATTGAAGACACATTGAAGTGTCGTATTGAAGATCATAATGCAATGTTGATGTCATGATGAGCTAACTTGAAGAGATTGATTAGGTAATATGAAGAACAATGGTGACACTTTCTGTATGACAAGGTTGTCATTGATGACGTGACGTGAAGATTAAGTGAAGGGATAGCTGAAGACTGACAGGGTTCGGTGAAGAAGACTTTGGGAGCCGTGAAATAAAACCACAACATATCTTGACAAAGCAAACAATAGTATTGGTGTCCTTGGAGTTGGTGCTCCTAAACTCAAGGTTCGTGCCTTGGATAAGATAGGGTCGAAGCCCTAGAGTTCGGAGCCTCACTAAAGTCTAAGTAGATGCTTGGCACATCCTAGGTTGGAGCCCGAGTGTCTTCATCAAGGGTTGGAGCCCTACCCATGTTGTACTCGAATCATTATAAAGATTATATTAATAACAACATTTATTTCTATTGTTCATTTTTGTGTTCTAAATATAAGTGATCTAACTGGTAAAAATAACAATTGAAAAGAAATATTGATTCACTCCCCCCCCTCTCAGTGTTTCCAACAATACTTATTTCACTAATCCAAAAACGTATCCCGAAATTTGCCCGCCGGGAGCAGTCATTTTCGTTTTCGATCCTCCATTCCTTTGACCACCGAACCTAACCTAAAAGGTTAAATTTGTGACTGCCACTGGAGTGAAACATTATTGCTAGAGTGAGTCGCCAAGTGATTGCTCAGTGTTTGTCTGTCGCCCGAGTTCAATTCGGTGTTTGTCTTTTCGCTGGAGGAGTGTCGAGTGTTTGTGTTTAGTGAGCCACAGACTGGAGTGAATCGTCGAGACTCGAGAGTCAACTGTGCAGACTACGGAAAGGACTCAATTGTGCAGAAAGGACTCAATTGTGCAGATTTTGCAGGTATCGCTATTATTGAAAAAAAAAATCTATTATGTCTTTGTCTTGGATATAGGTCGGACTACTCAGTGTGTTGCACAGAGGTCTGCCCTAACCACAGAAAAACATAAATCCATGTGCCCAGAACTTTTGCAGTAGCCCACCGAGACAAGGAAGAATAGTTAGGACTGCTTGATAATGATGTTTCGTGTGTTTCATTCACGCTGTCCATTTGCTAAAATATGAATCTGAAGGCTATCTTAATCTCCCCAACTACAAACACCTAATTATCTCACCTACATCACTTGTAGATCCTATCGCTGCATCTTATTGTGTGCATTGTGTTCTTTACAGTGAGACGTTGCATCATATTATGTGCTGTTACAGACCTTATTAATGCTTCTTGTAGCATAGAAACGCTGAGAACTCAGAAAGATTGTCACTGTCATGATCAGGTATCAAACAACAGTAAGATAGTAGATACACCTATCTTGTGTCATCTTTGCATAAAATCTCCTCCTCACTACCTTAAAAGAGCTAGTCAAGATCCATCAAATGTTTTTTCACACTAAAACAATAACATTGCACCAAAGTTGAATAAAGAGGGCAGAGTTGTGGCATGCTTAAGCCATTGTTCAATTGTTCTAGGTTTAAATGCCCAAGTTTCATTTGATTATAGATATTATTTTATAAATTGTCCTGAAATTGTTAAAATGCTTCCCACTAATAGAAAATATGTGTTCATCTTAGTACATTCCCTCGAATTTGTCAGGAATAAAATCTTGTTTGAGATTGCTTTTTTGAAAGTACAAGTATAATTTTAAAATAAATTTTATAATGTTTTCTACCATGACCTCATGACAATGTTTGAGATAGTTCTTATAATGATAGAAATAAAGTTTTACTAGGGTTTTCTTGAGATCTGAGATACATATTTTAATTTTTAAGTTTGTAACTTGTTTTGAACTTTTGAAATACATATTTGTCAATTTTATTTTGCAGTTTCATTTACATCATCATCATCATTCATGGCAACTTCAAGTTCAGCCATTCGTGAGGCAGAGGAAGTGGAACATGAAATTGAATATGCCCCTAAAGTTGATCCAAAGTCACCACTTTGGAAATATGTAACTATTGTTGGGAAGATCCAAGGAGGGAGATCATTGGCATGGGTTTGCAGCCAGTGTAAAAAGAAGTATAAGGGATCATACACACGGGTTAAAGCACATTTGCTTGGGTTAAAAGGCAATGGGGTTCGAATATGCAGTGGCCCACCTAAAGAGAATGGGACAAATGGAAATGGTTTAAGCAAAGCAAAACTTGCAAAATATCAGAAAGAACAAGGCGAGGCAGATGCTAAAGCAAATGAGGCAAATCCTACCTCCCATTTAAAACACCCAACAAGGTTGGGAGCATCTTCATCAAAGCCTCCACTTCATTCTCATGGAATTGTTTGTTCAAAGCGGTCTAATTTGGGACCGCTTGAAAGGAGTTTTAATAATGATGCTCGAGAGATAGCAAATGCAGCTATAGGTCAATGCATTTATGCAAATGGTCTTCCCTTTAACCTTGTGCGATCTCCTTACTGGGCAAAGATGATAAAAGCAGTGAATGAAGCCCCAAGAGGGTTCAAGAGCCCTAGATATGAGAAGGTACGCACCATAATGTTGAGCGCTGAAAAATTAAAATTGGAGGCTAAATTAAGCCCCATTCGTAATTCATGGCACATTTCAAGGGTGTCCATTTCTAATGGATGGAAAGATCAAAGAAATAGGCCTTTGATCAATGTGATTGCTCATAGCCCAAAGCCGGCAATGTTTTTGAAGGCAGTGGATTGTGAGGGGCAGATGAAAGATTCTCAAGTCATTGTTGACATCTTGATTGAAGTAATTGAATTGGTGGGGCCAGAAAATGTTGTCGAGGTAATAACTGACAATGCAACAGTGCTTAGAGCAGCAGGCCTAATTATTGAAGGCAAATATCAGCACATCTTTTGGACCCCTTGTGTTGTACATTCATTGAACCTCATGTTGAGCAAGATGGGGAAGCAAATTGAATGGATTCGAGTTATTTTGAAGAGGCAAAAGAAATTCAAGCCTTTATCACAAACCACCACATGTCCCAAGGCATCTACAGGGAATTTGCGAAGTTGGAGCTCTTTAAGGTACCTATACTTTAAAGTTTATTTCATAAATTATAATTTTTAACTCTAAATTCCAATATCTAAATTGGATTCTCAAATGTCATGATTCGTAAATCATAATAGTTATTCAATCAAATTATGATTTTTAATTTGTTGAACTTTGAAACATTGGCAATTTGGCACCTACAAGTTGCCGAGACTCGATTTGCTCCTCACATCGTAGTCTTAACAAGGCTTATGCAGGTGAAAGATGCATTAAAATCAATGGTATGCAGTTCTCTTTGGAATCAATGGAGGCAATCCCAATTTGATAGAGCACAAGCAGTGAAACGGTTGGTTGTTGATGATGAATGGTGGGATAGGGTGGAGTACCTCTTGGCATTTACTAAGCCAATTGTGGATTTGCTCCATATGTTTGACACAAATATGCCTAATTTGGGAGAGGTGTATGAGGGCATTGATTCCATGACAGAGAAGATAAGGTTGGTTATAAATGCCAAGGAGAATGACCCAGAGAAATTCTTTTACAGCAAAGTAAAAGATATATTGACCAAAAGGTGGAACAAGATGACCACCCCATTGCACCTTTTGGCCTATGCAGTGAATCCAAAATATTATTCTGCAGAGTTGCTAAGTGATCCAGAAAGAACCGCACCAAACAAAGACCCAAAAGTCTCAGAAGGATTTAAAAATTCTTTTAGAAAGCTTTTTGTAGATCCCGAAATTGGGCTTCGGATTCGTGCAGAGTTTTCTCATTTTGTGGGATCAAAGGGTTGGGGTTCTGATATTGATTGTATGCGGGACAAGACCAGATTAAGTCCAATTGATTGGTGGAACTACTATGGTGGGTACTTCCACATATCCAAAAATTGGCCATCATGATCTTGTCACAGGTTGCTAGTTTCTCTTCGGCAGAAAGGAACTGGAGGACATACGGCTTCATCCATTCAATGAAGCGAAACAGATTGGGCTCTAAGAAGGTTGAGGAACTAGTGTATGTTCATTCAAACCTTCACCTTTTGTCACACAAGAGAGATGAATACAAATTTGGGACCACCAAATTATGGGACGTGGAACCAGAGTTGCTTGACTTGGATATGACATTGAATGCCATGTCTCATATGACTTTGTTTGATGCGGAGTCACCAATAGGTGGATCTTCAAGTGGACATGGCAGCAATGTTCCCACTTCTAGAGAGGATGTGGAACTTCTTAGTGACAGGAATGAAGACATATTTGATGATATGTAAATGTAATTTATGATGGTGTTTTAACTTTTAAACTTTTGAACAACCATATGAATTATGAACAATGATAGTAGAATGCCAGTCATAGTTGGTTTTGTACTTTGTACTATGTAGTATGCATTATTAATTTTGGTGATGATGTTGTAACTTGTCATGTTGATAACTTGATGATTGAAATTTGAAACAGAAACTTGATGGTATGTTGAATCGTGAATGTTATAATCATTAATGATGATTACAATGTTTATGCTGAATTGATGATGATGAATCATGATAGATCATAGATGATAATTGATTATGTATTTTTAGTCTTTAGATATAATCTAGATTCTAAACTATGAATGGTAATATGAAATTCTTATTTTATATATATCTTTGTGTGTGTGTGTGTGTGTGCCATTTCTTATCGTATCGTATCCAGATTTTTTGAAAATTTGTCGTATCCGTTCCAAACCCCGTATTTGTATCCATTCCCGTATCCGTTTTAGTGCAACTTAGATTTACAATCTCATTGTCTCTTTGGATAATCATCATTGGCATCACCTAATTGTTCTAAGTGGATAAGTGCTCTAGTTTCTTTAATCGTTGTCATCATATATTGGTTAGTATATTTGTGGATGATAATTTTATCTTGAGCACTTGAGCAATTGTATCGTGGATATCTCTTGTTTATTGTTGGCACTTGTAAAACTTGGTACATATTCTTGTTGTTAAGATTATCTTTCCATTTCATCAATTAAGTATGTTGATTTTCCACGACCTTGGGTCTAGGTTAGAGTCTTAAAATCACTGATGCTACCAAACCAAGAATCTCAACCAGAAACTACTTTGCACAGCGGAATAAAATAACAGTAAATCACACATGCTTAGAATATAGACAACTTTTTTAATTTTTCAACCCAACTTCATTATATTAATCCAACTGATATAATACAACAGTGTAGGGCTCTCATACCAGGGATAATGGCCCTCATACATCCACTAGTACAAGAATACAAACTGGAGCTTGGTGTCAATCCATCGACGACCAATCTACCCTCAACAAGATACTATGACTGTCTAGCTGATGTAGAGCTCCTCACAACTGCCATGATCGTACCTTGTACCTGCCCGGTCCTTCGGCTCCTGATCTGTAGCTCATGCCTCTATCAATGCTCCAAGTCCATATGGCCACTAAATCTCGGCTATCAATCTGCTCTCTAGTTGTCCCTTCATCCATCAACGGCACAACACATCAAGATTCTTGTTGAGTTGTTCACAGCTCCACTTGTGAACAACTCTCAATCTGTCCGCAGTTGCTCCTCATCTAATCAGGGACTTCCGCCCACTATGGTCTTCCTACGTTGCTCCGATGAAGACCAACATAGGACACGGAGGGCTGCCACCTATCACTGCAAGATGTCCATCTCCCACAATGAACACGAGCTAGGAGGACTACCCATCATCTGCTGTAGAAGTCCTTCTCCACCCACAAGTCTCGGGCTCCACAAACTATTCCTAGTTGATCAGACCCTTGAACTCAACAATTGCCTCTCTCGCAACCACCTTTGTCCATCGAGATGTTGTTCACCGGGCTCCAACTTGGACACTATCACGCTATCCTCCAGCAGACCATAAGTGTCCAATCTCGTCCACACTTAGTCTTCTCTCACACTGCCCTCCAACAGTCCACGAGAGACCAAGTCCACGTTGTAGCATCTGCACCTAGTTAGGACATCCCCACACCTAGGAGACCCTTACACATGGTTGCCCACAAACTCCACCAATCTGCCCTTTGCTCTGCAATAGAGGAGCTATTGCACAAATCTGGGCACCAACAACTTGTCCTCTCCAAGGACACCATCAACTCATCAACCAAGGGAACATCTTGCAACACTCCTTGCTGTTGTCCTCTTGCCTCTCATTTGATGTGCCTGTTGTCACCTTGGCTGCTTGGTAGGCTTCCCAACAGTCCATGTGGGCTCCTCCAAACAGCTCCTAAGGTCTCCTACAACTGCCCATCAAACTGATCCACGCTCTGGTCAAACTCTTTGACCCAACATCCCTCCAAAAACACTATTGTAATGATGTCTGCACTTTGTTGTTCGTGACACTTGGTTAGGGCACTTGTTGCATCCCTAAATCCTCCCAACAGTCACCAAACAACCTCCTTCTAGTTGCGACCTAGGCAAGGAAGGCTCCTCTTCATGCATGTTGTTGTTTTGGGCATGTTACAGCCCAAGAACCCTCCATGCTGCCCTGTTTTGGGAGGCTAGGCCTGCGGCCTACCTCAGCTAGTTGCGGTCCTCCAACAGCCCACCAAAACAGTCCTTCCTCACTGTGGTTTTAGCCTTCAAACAACCTACAAACAGCAATGTCTTGCTCACAAGGAGCTCGACCTACCACCCTGCCTTCTTGACCCTTAAAACAACAGACTCGGACGACCCAAAGGCATTCCGCACCAGCATCCTCACTCGACCTCCATGGCAGACTTCGGACCCTCCTCCACACTGTATAGGGCTTCTCTTTTGCTGCGGCTAGGACTAATTTCAGAGCTCCTTTTCCTTAAGATGATGTTGCACAAAATGGATGTCTCAAATGCCTCACACTCACCCTCGATATATACTAATAAGAGGGGCTTCTCAAAACGTCATAAGCCTAAAACACCTTAGGCCGACCTACATACACACTTGCAAACCCATCATTAACCTTCAAAAATTCATAACTCCTCAACGACAACTCGGAATCGGATGATTCTCGTTGCGTTAGAATCGTCTCGCCGAGAGCTATCATCCTCATCCATCACATGTCAAAGACTCGTCACGGTTTTGGCCCAAACATCTATGGGTGCAAAACCCCAAGCTTGGGTTCTAAGCCCACAAGCCTACTTGTGGCGCTTTGACCTCCAACCCTCGAACACTAGGGCTTGGAGTACCTCCCAAGCTACACAAATCAACAAAGTAATCTCGTCATAAGGATAACTAAGTACTTAAAATCACTAAACAATCTTAACTCAAGAAAACACTCATCCATCTTGCATCTCATCCTAGGAGCTAGTCTTGCATTAATAATTTACCTCCAAGCATAAGCTTGGTTGATAGAAATTAAGACCACCTTTCTCATCTAGCTTGAGGAGCCTAGCACTTCTTTAGTGGTTAACACAGTGACCTTGCAGTTGTCAAAGCTATAGTCTTTGCAGCGCCGGAGGCACCCGGTGGCTAGTACCTAAGGGAAAGTATCGTTAATCAAGCCTTTGCTTGCTTTCCGTTGGCCTATTTCTCACAACCTACTCTAGAGACTAGCTTCAAAACAGTTAAGAGGAAGGATGCACCTAGAATAGGCATTTAATTAAAAACAACCAAGATTCTTGCATCACACCTAAGTGATAGGATTTCCATAGCATATAGGATAGTTAAGCATTCAAGCAGCGGTTTGTCATCCTATCATTTGGTCCCTAATTTAATTAAAGCAAGTTGTTGACTCCATAAGGCACTGGTCTCACATATAAATCTAATCGATTCTTTTAAGCTTGCTAAAATTAACCAAGTGGCTAGGCCATTCAACCGTGTCACCCAGACTTGTTGGTTGCCAACTTGTCCTTTATCTTCACATTCCATAGGGACTACCCCCCTTGCCTGTTGTTGGGAGACAATTAGAACAGAGAAGTCGGGGATCAGAGTGACAGCCCCCGACCTGAGACATTGTCGCAGTGCCTGTACAATCTGAGTGACAACAGGTCTAATGAGGCATAGGCAATCTTCGAGAGAATGAAGTGGGTCCTGTGCTAGCACTACCAGACTTCACTTAGCCATTAGTGCTTGAGTGTGATGCTTTGGGGACAGGAATAGGAGCAGCGTTAATGCAAAATCACCACCGCATTGCGTTTGAGAGCGGAAAACTCGAGGATTATGAATGAGCGACATTACTTAATATATGATAAAGAGATGTTGGCCACTTAAACAATACTTAGTGGGGATCAGGTTTAAAATGAAGACTGATCATAATAGCTTGTGGTTCCTCATGGAGCAGAAGGAATTGGGTGAGAGACCGCAGAAGTGGATCAGCAAACTACAAGCATATAATTTTGAGATTGAATAAGTGAAGGGCAATAACAATGTGGTAGAAGATGCCCTTGCCAGAATGCCATCCACCCTCTTTCTCGTGGAAATCACTGGTGACTGGAAATCCCTCCTGTTGGTGGAGTACTCCAAACAGAAATTTGCTTGCAAGATCCTCGATGGGCTAATCGAGGATGACAGGTACAAAGATGAGCTAATCCAGGATGACCGACCTTGACAAATTGTCAAATAACAAATAAATTCATATCTCCATAAATTTATGTCGGAATCGGATGATCTTTAGATCAATCCTACACCTCTCGGAGAGAGGAATCCAAGAAAAATATCAGCTACCATAAATAAGATGACCCACATGGAGTTTGGCCCTAGTTGCCAATTTTAACATATTCTGAACTACTCCCTCTCTTGAAGAATCAATTGAGATATGTAACAAGTTGAAATTTCTCTTCTGAACTAATAAATTCTAATTGCATATATGAGTTTACAAGAAAGATGCATTAAGAAGAGAAATTTTAACTTCTTACATATCTCAACTGATTCTTTAAGCGAGGGAGTAGCTGCTTTAACTTGAAGATAAAAGGAGATTAATTTAAGAGGTGGAAAGGAAGATATTGTCTTGATTGACTAAAACATTCACCACTCTACTGTCCTGGACCTGGGTTTATGATTGTTTCTACCAGCAACATATATGAGCAGCTCATAGGTAATGACAACTTGACAATGACATTGAACATAAATTTCACTGTCATAAACAAGGGATATTAGCAATAGAGCAAGATACAATCATCTGAAAATAGCGGTTCTATTTATTAGCAATTTATGTGATTTCCCTTTTGTTTCCAAAGAAGGAATTTCAGCTACTTAACCAACACTCTGAGCTAATTTTGGTCCACTTCGGTAGTTTGTCATAACTTGATAAAATAAAGTTGACCCTGAAAATAGAGGTGTTTAATATTTATGTGGGGACCAGTAGTATCACTACAATTGCAGCAAAGCAAGGGACAAATCCAAATGCAGACTATTGCAAATGGTACCATTTAAGGGGAATAACAATACTCTGAATTCTATCTTCAATTTTGTCCTTGGTTCATGTCATATAAAATGTGTATGCAGAGTATTTTTAACACTACGGGTGCTTTAACAAGAAAAAGATAGTAAGTGACCAATTCTGAGAATTCTCTGTTAGGCTATTTCGTACAAAACCAAATAGGTCTTAAACGTGACTACTAGTTCAAGCGTACACTAACGGCCACGTCAGATGAACAGATAAAATAACAATATCGATGGATGGGAACTACTGTTGAGATTGAAAAAGTAGTCTAAGTAGAAGATATAGTGAAGGGAACAGCCACATTCGAAGATGGCAAAAAGTGTGATAAGGATGATGCACTTCAAAGACAAGATGCTGAGAGTCAACCCAACCAGAGTAGGCAACCCACCTATGGGGACAAATCCATATTAGTAACGCAACAATTTACAGATGTCCACTTCTAGGATATTGTCTCATCCTCATATTTCGGTTTTCTTCTGTCGAAATGTTAAAATGAGATGTTAGATGTTCCACCCTCTTCTATTCTAATTTAACAATGGTTTTCTTCTCACACATAAAATAAAGAAAGATTGTTAGGTTATCTCCCTCTGCAACTAGTATTATTCTCTGAAGTACTCAAGAAAGCACACTCATGAAGCATCGACAGCTTGAAATAATTTAATAGCATGTTCATTAAATGAACTGATTGAGGTTCAATGAGGTTTGCTTAAAAGAAATATTTCATAACTTGACTCATATTTAAATCGGTTGCATAGGGTACATTATGGTTTTCTTTATCATTATTCAGTTCACGATATTAGTGTGAAAATTTTGTCCAAGTGAATTATTAGGCAGTATAAGAGGACCCCGAGTTTAAATATGGGCTACTAAAACACTCTTATAAGCTTGCACAAGCTCGCACTCTTTTGAAATTGATTACCCATAAATTAACCACAACACTCAAAATAAACAGATCTAAACCAACGAATATGACGATACGGGCGGCTTAAAACCTGGAACCGCCAGAATCATGGAATGTAATAATTATAAGAATTTACATCTCTTTTTAGTGTAAAATTACACTAAGTTAAAAAAAACGGATAAAGTCAACACGTTCCCAACCTCTGGCTTTCTAGCATGAAGAGCATTTCAACAAATTTTAAGAATTAAATAAGGTGAGACTGAATAATCTGAACAATGCCATGAAATGGAATGGAATGCAAACGAAGACTCGGCCGTATTGCCGTGTAAAGCCTTACCCTTTACTCCTTTACAGACTTGAGCTTCACCGCAAGAAATACGAGTGGGAGCAAATTCTTCACCCTCTGCTTTCACATCATCGTCCTGTAGCAAATAGAGCTCTTTCATTTAAAATCAAACATGTGAACCCAGCAGCACCAGCATTATCGTCTTTCTTTTGCCAGAAGGAAGATAGTGAAACGAGATATTCACAGCTCGAAATACTGAAATAAGCAGGGACGGCAATAAATTTACATCTTTTATCAGCATAAAATTACAGAATGTTGAAGAGTCGGATGGAGTAAACATGTTGACAACCTCTGGGTTTCCGAAATGTAGGGCGTTTCAAAGAGTTTTCACAAACTAAATTATGGCAAGACTGAATAAACTGGACAATGCCATGAAATAGAATGGAATGCAAAAGAAGACTCAGTCGTATTGCCCTAAAAAGCCTTACCCTTTACTTGTTTAGAGTTTCTCCGCATGAGATATGAGTGAGAAAAAATTATTCACCCTCGGCTTTCACGTTAACGTCCTATATCCAATAGAGCTCATGCATATAAAATCATATATGTGAAACCCCAGCAGCACCAGCATTACTATTTTCCGGAAGAAAGATAGTGAAAACGAGATATTCCTAGCTGAAGACAGGTATGCCCCCTGCGCAACTCGAAGTACTGAAATAAGCAGTGATGGCAATTAATTTACTTCTGTTTTTAGCATGAAACACACTGACAACCTCTGGGTTTCTCAAAGGAAATGCATTTCAAGGAATTTTTACGAATTAAATTAATATAACACTGAATAATGTGAACAATGCCCTGAAATGGAACGGAATCCAAACGAAGACTTCTTATTGCCATGAAAAGCCTTACCCTTTACTTCTGTCCCTTTACTTCCTTACAGACTTGAGCTTTCCTGCAGGAAATAGGAGTAGAAGAAGCATTCACCCTCTGCTTTCACATCAATGTCCTCTAGCAAACAGAACTCATGCATACAACATGAAAGATGCGAAACCTCTTACAAAATCAAATATGCGAAAACCCAACAGCTCCAGCGGTTAATGAAAGATGGTAAAAATGAAATAAAGGTAGATGAAGACATATACCCCTACGCGCAACTCGAAGCACTAAAATATGCAGGGATCGCTGATTCCGACAGCTGCCTCCACCTACACGTTTGGCAACACCATTTTAATGGGGCAATTATAAAGATCACTCTTGGTTGTGTTTTTTAAAAGACAAATTATAGCATTACCATCGGCATGATGTACCCAACTCGCGACGCATTCACTTCGTTGTTTTAAAGATTCCGGGAGATTTTGAAAAAGTAATAATATTGTTTTTTTCTTAATAGCTGTAACAATTTATTCTGTAGTTAAGTTGAAATTAAATTTCAAACTATTTAATTCGTAAAAAAAGAATTATATAGAAAATAAGATGAAAGAAGAATATCGTATTATAAGTATAAAATGTAGCAACATTGCTTAGAACATGCATTTTAAAAGGTTAGTTAAACCATATAAAGGATTTATGCGTTACATAAACCATATTTAAAAGATTTATGTATTAGAGCATTAGTGAGGGGTAAAAAAAACAAATTGGGTTAGTTTTATTTTAAAAAAGAGTTTTAGATTTTGATATATTTAATTTTTTTTTTGTGTATTTGATAAATTTATAAATAAGATGGATTTAAGTTGGTTTTAATATTTTTTAATTAAAATTTGAATTATTCAAATTCTACGTCATAATCTTTAATGAAAATTTAAATGTAAATTGTTTGTCTATCCAAATCACACCAAAGTCATACAAATTCAATAATTTTGAAGGAAAAAAAAAAAAAAAAAAAAATTGAATTGTTTGCACATCTCATTGCATGAAAGCCATATAAACAAGGTAGCAGAAAATGGCAAAGGGTATGGGGGAATACCAGTTTTAGTGAAAGGAAAAGAAGGCCGTCACATTCAGTTAATTAAAGAAGATGCAAATAAACAATATTTATGGTTGAAAATATCAAAGAATGAGATCACATAAGAATTGCAGTATGCTATTTTGCCCCTCAAGTCTCAAAAACTTACAAAAATAAGGGGCTTGATAGTAAGGATTCGTATGCAGCTTTAAAACAAGATATTGTCATGTACTCTCAGCGGGGAGAAGTTCTTTTAGTGGGAGATTTCAATGCTAGAACAGCAAATAATCAAGCTAGCATTCTTTGTTGCAAAGAGGATAACAATCCTATTTGGCTCACTGAAGAGGAGAATCCCCAATGGGTGAGTTGTTCAGAAAATGACAAAGTTAGTAATCATTTTGGAGAGGAGTTGCCTACTCTGTGTGGGGCTTTCAACTTAATTATTTGCAATGGTCTAGATAGATGGAAAAGGTCTGGGAACTTCACTTGCAACACATACAATGGGGCAAGTGTCGTTGACTATGTGATGTGTTCACAAAGCTTGATAGAAAAGATAGACGAAGTTAGTATTGGAGAGCATATTTGGGACTTAAAATCATACCATAACCCAATTTATTTAAGGTTATCATGGTTAGAAGAAAGGCGGCATAGGAGGAAAACCCAATGCTCTCGATAATCACTATCAAGGGGCAAAATCCTTCTAACACAAGAAAATTGTTCTATCTTCAAGACAATGTTAGAGAGATTAATTCGGAAGGAGAAAACTAGTTTCAAAAGCTTCAACAGTCATGAGTTAACAAATATAATTCATAGTGCACTTGAGAAGTGAAAAAGAGCAAAAAAATAGGAAATTAGAATCAAATTGTTTTCCTGTAAATGCTTGGTTTGATGAGAAATGCAAAATGGCAAGGAGAACCTTGAAAAAGGCAGGAAATGAGAAGATGAATGTAAAGTTATATAAGCAGATACTAAAAAGGAAAAAAAGATGAATTCATGCAAACAAGGAGAGAAGAGTTAATATATTTAAGCAAGAATAATCCAAAGCTTTTCTGGCAGGTACTGCAACCAAGGAAGAAGCAAATTAAAAATAATATTACAGCCAACCAATGGTTTGAATATGCAAGGCAACTCTATGAAAAAGAATCTGAGGCGGAGCGCCCCCCCTTAGGATCAACACAAATTCAAAGCTCTTCACGTTACAGGAGGTGGAGAATGGAATTAAGAGGCTGAAAACAGGAAAGGCAAAGGACTTGGTTAAACTTCAAGCAGAGTATCTAAATAGGGAATGAACGCTCTTGCACCGCACATCATGGAAATATTCAACAGCATCATTCTGCAAGGATTCCCAAGAGACTCGACAACTAGCCTAGCAATACCCCTTTTTAAAAGTGGAGACATTAATAATCCATCCAACTATAGAACAATTATGATCAATCCTTTGTTTTCAAAGCTTTTCAGCATCATGGTAGAAGACAGAATTAGTAAGTGGGCAGAAGCAAACGAAAAGAGGGCAAGAGGACAAGCGGGTTTTACACCGAAACATTCTACAGTGGAACATGGTATCATGTTGAAACACATTGTTGAAAAGGTTTGGGAGGACAAAGAAGAAGTATTTTGCTGCTTTGTTGATTTCAAAAAAGCATTTAACACAGTCCCTAGGGATAAGTTGTGGCGTAGAATGGAAGAACTTGAAATTCCTGTGCATTATAGAGCTGTTGTCCATAGACTTTATGAAGAAGTGAAAGTCAAAATTAGAACCTCAACAGGTATTTCAAAAAGCTTTAGAAGTGACATTGGAGTCAAGCAAGGTTGCCCTCTATCCCCTACTCTTTTTGGTCTATATATTGATAAATTGGAAGAGTGGCTAAATCTGCAAGGTGGAGATGGTGTTCGGTTGGGGGAGTTTGTGATAAAGCTTCTTTTATATGCTGATGATATTGTATTGATTTCTAAATCGGCCCATGGATTGCAAATGCACTTATATGCCCTTGAGCATTTTTGTAGAGCAATGGGGATGCAAGTCAATACTAGCAAGACCAAAATAATGATTTTCTCTAATAAAAGGAAGTAGAGCCAGCATACTTTCTTCTTTGAAGACAACATTCTTGAAGAAGTAAATGAGTACAAGTACCTTGGGATTGATTTCAACAACAAACTCAATTGGGAGGACTGCAGAAAGAAGAGAATTTTAGGAGGGTGGAAAGCATTATATGCTCTTCAAAACAGATGTAGAGAGGCAAATTTATGAGATTGGAAAACGATTAAAGTGCTTTTTGGACTCCTAGTTTTTCCAGTGATGTTATATGGGTGTGAATTGTGGGCTAGCAGCACTCCCGTCTCAAAATGGAAACAAATTGAGAAAATCCAAAAACGCTTGATCATGAGCAAGTTCAAAATAAAAATTTCAGTACCTTATGAGATAATGTTGAGTGAAACAGGAGCAACTCCCATTAAAGCAATTGTTATGGTGTGTCTCATAAGATATCTAAAAAGAATTGAGCAAATGATAGTAGGTAGATGGCCTAATGTTATCTTCAATGAAGGCATGAGTGAAAGAAAGAAAACATGGATGAAACAAAACTACACATGGATGCAAAAATGGAATATCTACCTCAATGCCTGTCCCACCCCTATCGTCCCACCCAGGTCAAATAGACAACACCCATCATCGGTGCACTAAGACTCCTGGCATAAAACTAATGGTGGGCGGAATGGGAATGCGCGGATGCGTGGCGTGTATGGCTTGTATGCGGCTTTACTATTATAAGATTGTTGCAATTGGGCTAAGGGAGTAAAAGACTATATAGGGGGTGCTCTCCAATATTCTATGTGATGGAAAACGTGTGTGACATCCATCTCAACCTTTTCT
This sequence comes from Pinus tabuliformis, assembly GCA_031772625.1. Classification (NCBI taxonomy): domain Eukaryota; kingdom Viridiplantae; phylum Streptophyta; class Pinopsida; order Pinales; family Pinaceae; genus Pinus; species Pinus tabuliformis. The sequence continues at coordinate 573,825 of CM062817.1, read as the reverse complement.
ACATCGATGGTAATCTCCAAATACAAATTCAAACATAATTGCACTCTATCAGACCACGAGAATAATGAGTAAACTCAATTTTTGCTAAAAAGAATATTGTTTATTCTCTTTCAATAATAGAATTTTGATCTTAACAAGCTACCATGCTTACTAAAATTCTATAGACTACTAGTGTTTGTTGCCCAGAATGAGAGATTTCCATGAGAAGTAAATAGCAAGGAGCTAAAGGATTTTGTTATGGAGAAGTTTCGTAAAAAGGTATGGGGAAAAGAGTTGGGTAGAAAGAAGAAATATTACATTGAGGAATTCAACCCTACGTGTGATCTATAACAAAAAGAGTTCATTGGAGCTAGCATTTCATGGAGGGAAAAGGTTCTTATTGCTCAATTAAGGACCAACTCACATCAACTTCGGTGTGAAACAGGACGGTGGAAAAGGCCTAAAGAAGCTTGGGAAGAACGGGTGTGTACATTTTGCATGTCTGGGGCTGTGGAATCAAAAAAACATTTCATTTTGGAATGTGATGCATTCAAAGACATCAGAGAAAGTTATGAGAACATGTTAGCATCAATGTCTTGGCATTGTCTTTTTAGCGAGGGGATTGTTGGAAGGTTGGGTCAGCTCATCATCAATTTGAATCGAAAAAGGATTGAATTGTAAAAAGCGAAAAACATGGAACTAATGGTCTCATAGACTATTTTTAGTCTCGTGGACCTTAAAATATCATTTCATTTCATAAATTAAATAATTTTTATAAAAAATATGTTAGGGATGCTCATGTTGAAACTCTTTCAGCATCCTTGTGATTGGAGGGAAAAGTTGAAAAAACTTACCACACATTTTGTTAGCCAAATTTATTATTACAAATGTTTCATTTTAATGTTTTTTAATTAAAATTTGAATTATTCTTCTATACTAGTTGAAAAAACTTACCACACATTTTATTAGCCAAATTTATTATTCATCTATGTTGGTTGAAAAAAACTTAACACTCATTCTAATAGCCAAATTTATTCTTACAAATGTTTTATAAAAATTGAATTATTCAAATTCTATTTCACAATTAGTAATGAAAATCTAAATGTAAATTGTTTACTCATCCAAATCATTGCACTAAAGTCATACAAATTCAATAATTTTAATAAAAAACTTTGCGTGCGTTGTGATTGGAGATAAAAGTTTAAAAAACTTACTACTCATTTTATTAGCCAAAACTTACTACTCATTATATTAGCCAAATTTATTGTTACAAATTTTTTCTTTTTTATTTTTTTTATTAAAATATCAATTATTCAAATTCTAGGTTACAATCATTAATGAAAAATTAATTGTAACTTGTTTGCTCATCCCAAAAATTGCACCAAAGCCATACAGATTCAATAATTTTGATAAAAATTTGTGCTATGGATGTTGATGGTCAAATTGAGCCCATAACTTTTAAGATTGGATGGAAAAGCATTTTCTTAGTGAAATTTATTATTATAAATGTTTCATTTTTAATATTTTTATTAAAATTTGAATTATTCAAATGTTACCTCACAAACATTAATGAAAATTTAAATGTGAATTGTTTCTCATCCAAACCATTGCACCAAAGCCATACAAATTTAGTAATTTTGATAGAAAAATGTGTTAAGGTTGCTCGTATACAAGGAAAAGTTTTAAAAAATCAGAAGCCAAATTTATTATTACAAATGTTTCATTTTAATATTTTTATTAAAATTTGAAATATTCAAATTCTATCTCACAATCAGTAATGAAAAAATTAAATGTAAATTGTTTGTCCATCCAAACTACTGCACCAAGACCATACAAATTCAATATTTTTGATAAAAATGTTTGTTAGGGATGTTTAAGTTGAAATTCGTCGACATGTTGCGATTGGAGGGAAAAGTTAGAAAAACTTACCAATTATTTTATTAGCCAAATTCATTATTTCAAATGTTTCATTTTAATATTTTTTATTAAAAATTGAATTATTCGAATTCTATGTCGTCGTTGATGAAATTTTAAATGTATATTGTTTGCCTGTCCAAACCATGTAATGAACAGAGTTCGTACTACTCAATAATAATCTTCAGAATACTTCAAAGACAAAGACATCCATTGTAGGACAAGTAATTGTATATTGAATATAATAAAAAGAATTGATGAGATGATTACAAATTAGGGTGAGCACATGTTTATATACCTAGATAAATAGCTCTTCATCAATGGTCATGTCCTTAGGGACATATCTCTTCATTAACTAATTACTAGTTAATTAATCATTATTTATTATTATTATTATTGTTTGCATTATTTGTATTATTTTATATGCATTTTATTCATAACATTGTCTTCCTCTTCAAAAAGCTTTGTCCTCAAAGCTTATTGTTGACCAAGTGTGTCATCTGTTTCTTTGTCTTGTAAACTATTTGCATCTTTTGGTATTCTTCGAATTGTCATCTTTGTTGACACAATATGATAAGATTATTGAAGTGATAAATAAAATTGTCGAACTGAGGAGGGATCTGACCATCCTAAGTTAATCTTATGTGGAATCTTTTGGTGACTGGAAACTTGTGATGAATTGTTATCACATGAGTGGATTGTACAAACTTCAGTCTTCCTTGGAACATAAGTTTGTGGTTTATGTTCCAAGTGATACTGATTCGTAGATTGATTGAGAAGTTTGCCCTTGTGATTCAGATGTCGATAAGGATTTCTTTTGGTTGGACCTTCCCTTATCATGTGTGTGGCAATTTCCTAATTTACTTCAAGTTTTTTCATTCTTGAGTTGACTATTGAATCGTCACTTGGAATTTCCATTGCTTGAACTGCAACGTCTGAATATGTTTTAACTTCTACTGGTTTCTCATCTTCTTGAGTTATGATATTAACAGAATCGATATTTGTTCATTTATCTTCAACTTGGACTGCTACATCTAGAGATGTTGATGCTTCTTTCGTGACAAGTTCTTGTAATTTATTCTTCTATGATTTCTTATCATCTTTAAGTATTCTAATTTGATTAAGCAGATTTTGGTTATGATTTTTTAAACGTGAAAGTTCTTTATTTTATGAATTGTTGACTTTATTCTTAGTGCCCTCCTCATCTTTTAAACTTTTGATTTGTTCTAATAACCTTTGGTTAAGGGTTTTTAGGCGCAAATTTTAGCCTCCCTTCTCTAGTAAACTCTCATTGAATTTCTTCTCAAAAATTTCATTTTTTGTTTTAATTTTTGCTTCTTAACCTTGGACTTCTTAATTTGTTCAAGAATTTTTTTATTATGGTCACTTAGGCACAAAAATTTATCATCATTTTCTTTTGATTTATTATAAAACATGTCTTCGAGATCTTTATACTTCTTTTCTGATGCATTGCTTTTTTGTTCAAGCCTTGTGAATTCTTCCTCTAATCTTTTCATTTATGTCATTGAATTACCTTGATGTTCTTGGGTGCTAAATAATCTTCCACATGTTGGACAACTTAATTTGCAATTTATTTTTTTAATATTTTACCCAATTTCCATGAAACGAAATGGAGATTTATTCCAAAATGTTGACTTATTTGTTGAACTCATCTTTCCTTGTAACTTCGTACTTAAACCACTTAAAAAATCCTTTAAATTTCTTTCAATATTGATTTTTTTTATATATAAAATCTCCTTTTATTTTTTTTACTTGAAATTTCCCTTTTCTATTTAGTTACTTTATTATAATATTTTTTATAACTTTAATGTTGTTACCCTTCATATATATATATATATATCCCTTTTTTTAATGCCTTTTTTTCTTTTCACTCTCACTTATATAGCTATTATCCGCATATAACTTAAAAAATCATTTCTCTCTACAATGATTAATTATTTTTTTTTTCAACAATGTTCCTTCCCACTTCCACAATCTAACCTCTCTTTTAAAAAGTAACTTAATACTTTTTCACTTTTATATACATTTCATACTCTTAAAAAATAACCCCTATATCTTTCTTTCTTTATTTTTAATAATATGATTAAAATTAATCTTTCCTTTTATAATATTACCTTTTGTAATTTTTTTTAATACTTGATCTTATATTACCCACTCACCTTTGGAAAATTCTTAATCTACCTTTGGATAATCTTTTTGGTTGCCGTTGTTTGAATTCTATTTGACTTATCACCTTTTAAATATGAGTGTGTGTGTGTGTGAGAGAGAGAGAGACTTAATCTTAACTTCACTTCCAATTAATGTGACTTTATTGGATGGATGCAATTGGATCGTACAATTTGGATTGGTTGATTTGTAAATGACGTCGACTGTGACGGTGGTTGTAGAATGGTTGTAAGGACGAGTAATGGAACAATCAATAAGAGCGATGAGAGTTGATGGCTTGTTACAGCAGTGGAGCAACACTGTAACGACAGTGTGAAAGTTGGTGGCATAGCGTTTTTTTGTCTGGTCGATGGAGGTGATGTGGTGGTTGAACGGATGACAGTGGTGGCTAACTGAATAATGGCACGACTATAGTTTCGACGTTTGATGAGATGGCCATGTAGTGTGGTTGTTGTCGTTGTTGGATAGTCGGTTACGGATCGACAATGTAAATGTTTTGTTTTTTATTTTTATTTTCATATATATATATATATATATATATATATATATGGGAAGGATGAGGATGGTTGATATCAATGGCAATTAGTCACAGAACAAATGATCAACAATAATTTTTCAATTGAAGTGTTGTGGTGGGGCAGGATCTGTAACACCCTCTTCCCACATTTACCCAAGTTAACTGGTCCATTAGGGTAAACATGTGACGAGAGGCTAATATGATGTGATTCAACTCCCCATGTATAGTTAAAGAAGTGGAACCGATAAAACCAAACCAATCTGACTTTCCACACATGCTACAGAACCTTCAGGAGCCAACCAACCCTTCCAGTGACCAACCCCTGAGACAACTTGACATTTCACTGATCTGGACCCCCAGTCACTCCCATGACAAGCCATGCATGCGAATGAGGCCTTCCAGTCGCTCCCACAATAAGGCATGCCAGCGACTGTGGACTTTTTCAGCCAGTTCTGAGCCAGTGACCCCGGATTTTGTGCCACTATTTATGGGCCAAGACTCGGGCCACTGCCTAGAACTTCATGAAACTTCCAGAAATGATAAATGACATTGGAACAAAGGTACTAATGCAAACACTTGATCAATGAATTGATTGGACCCCTACTAGCCATGACATACATTTCGTCAAACATGTCACAAATATGCAATCTACAAGCCATAACAATAGATCTGAGCATAGGAGTCTCATACTTTTTTGAGATTCGTAAAGAAACATTGTTGCCATATCACATTAGCTACATTATCATCTATTAGGTCATATATTCATTGTACATTCATTTGAAAATAAAAACATGATGAAAGTCATACATCAAGATTGTCATAAAACATACTCATAACTAGCATATAACCAACTTAAATGATACAACAACAATAAAATCCACATATAAGGTAGTACATTTACACATGAAATACCAAGGATAAAGAGCTCTTATTAATGAATGCAAAAGTCAACCAGGTATGGGGCTTCCACGATCCACCCAACCATAGATTGGCTGAACCAAATCTTTCTTTCAGCCATTCACCCCCGTGCCATATTCCAAGCATGAATGTGGAACTCAAACCAAACCAAACTAGGTTTCCTTAGGCTTTACCACAATCCCCACTGAATCATTGGGCCTTAAACAAGCATGGATGCCACCGAATTTCTCCACCTACACTGTGAGGAATTTTCCTGTCTCCTAGTCTCTAGGCTTTACCATATATCCCGCCATACAACAATTGAGGATTCCTAGGCCTAATCAAGACTCCACCCTCCAGGATTTACCGTATATCTCATCATTCACCGGTCAAGGATTCCTATGCCTTATCAAGGGCACACACCTCTAGGCTTTACCATGTATCCAACCATTCACCGGTTGAGGATTCCTAGGCCCACCAAGGCACACAAAATCTGGCTTTATCGCAATCCCACCTTCTCCGGTCCAGGGATTCCTAGGCCTTGTGTTCTTTCTTTCAGAGACCACCTGACTCGGTTTTTAAAACCATCTGACAATCCAGCTCAACCAAATTCAAGAGAACCCATCACACCACGACTATCCAGAAATGGAAAGGCAAGGCTGAAGAATATCGTCACACCTAGAAAAACCCATGCCAATGACAACAGGAGAACCAAATACACACATAAATGTACCATGCATGCCAAATCTAGCAAGGAAATCAAACATGAAAATCGATACTTGCAAATAATCCCGTTGTAGATGCTTGATCCTGCTCTTCCTTGCTTGATCTTTGCTTTCCTTTGACTTATTTGTCCTTCATTTGCTTTCCTTGATCCAATGCTAGAGTGCTCCAAGAAAACTTTAAGTGTCCAAGAGTGTGTGAGAGAGAGAATAGGGAGAGCTCAACTGAACTGACAAAAGGTTCCAAATGATCCTCGAAAGCCTTTTTATTAATGAGGCCTCTATTTTCTTCAATTTTCTTTCATTTTCCTCCTCATATGCGACATGTGACCTTTCACCTTCCTTTTCTCCTAATTTCCATTATTTTCATAAATAAAATGTCAATTAATGCCACTTTGCTTGTCCAAATCCTTTGTCATTTCCTTTGCCAATTTCCTCTTAGTCATAATAAACTAAATGAACACCCACACTAGGATGTTTTTCCCAACATTAAGCCTGGAATACATGTCCCATGACCTTGGTATTATATTTTCTACATGAATTTTTAACCAAGGTTGTTATAGGAACTGGATGGTGGAAACAATTAGTTATAGAAGAATTTTCTACGGCATGCGAGGGTGGACGAGTACCCGACAATGGTGGCAATGTCTTAACTATGTTGCAATCCAAGAGCGATTTTTGTATGATAATGTTCATTGGTGTGCAATAGTGGAGAAGTGATGGTGGTGCGATATGCAGTGGGTGTTGTGTGAGGAAGCAACAAGAGAATTTGTAGTGGCAGATAGAGCGTCGACGATGGACAGTTGTTGTTCGACGGTGCAAGAAGAATGGAGATGAAATGAAGGGCGGTTGGTTGAAAGTTCCGGTGACGGCGTTGGCTTCTACTGCAACTAGCGAAGATCAGGTAATATTGTTTTTATTATATTTTTTTCTAATAATTATTTTTATTTAATATTATTTTTTTGTATGTTTTTTTTTAAATAAATTTTAGATAATCGTTTTTTCCCTCTCTTTTTTTTTTTAATTTCTTTTTATATAATTATATTTTCTATATATGTAATTTTTTGTTTTTTTAATATACTTCGACTCTTTTTTTTTCATTTTTTTTAATGGCCAAAGGCTTAAATGGCGATATGGAGAAACTCTAAATTCTTGTAATGAAACACTTCAACGGCAACAATGTTGACGAATTTGATGGTCAAAGACCTAGATCAGAGAACACGGCTTTGTGCAACAATTGAGTGGCCAGAGGATCAAACAACTTGTATACCAATGTAACAAACAGAGTTCATACTATGCAGTAATAATCTTCAAAATAATATGAAGACAAAGACATCCATTGTAGGACAAGTAATTGTATATTGAATATTATATAAAAGAATTGAAGGTGAGGGCATGCTTATATACCTAGGCAGATACCTCTTCATTAACTAATTATTAATCAATTAATCATTATTTGTTATTATTATTGTTTACATTATATATATATAACAAACCACTGCACCAAAACCATACAAATTCAATAATTTTGATAAAAAATTGTGTTAGGGATACTAATGTTGAAAGTAGACCAACACAATTGTGATTAGAGAGAAAAGTTAAAAAAAACATACCACTCATTCTATTAACCAAATTTATTATTACAAATGTTTCATTTTAATATTTTTTATTAAAATTTGAATTATTCAAATTCTATTTATATTCCATCTTACAAAACAAGCAACAACATCATCATCATCGTCATCATTATTATTATATATAATTTAAAAGTGCAAACATTATTGAGAAGCACTCGGTTGTTTCTCAATCAATCACATATGTATTATAATGGGACAGAAAATTACTAAATAAATGTATCAATTCCAAATATGTTTCAAAAGGTTAATATATATCCAAAATCGCTTCACCAATAACTTAATTATGCTACTCAAATTTTATATAGGAGGACTTAGGGTTTTTACATTATCCTCTCAATTTTGTAGTGATTAGGAGCTCTGATTGACTTGACATTGATGCTCTTTCGTGATAAAAGTACACAATCGAATCGTAACTTGGAACTTCAAAAATCAACTTCTATCAATTTGTAATTTGTGCAAATTTAAAACAATCAAATAATGTAAATTCAATACCAAAATAAGTAACTACTTCATATCCATTCTCTTCTATTTTTTTTGGAATTATGTGGTGAGTTTTCCGAGTGCGATATTATATATTTTCCAACAATGAGACCACGAAAGTTTCTCAATTTTTTTTGCATTTAAATAGGGTATATTCCATAGGAATACCATGGGAAAAATCATGTTATGACATGCAATACTCAAGTGAGGACATGTGGTGGTGACATGGAGGTAATGTGATGATGATGTGGTATGACATGTGGTAAGTTGTGATGTGGCAATGAAATGGACATGATATAACCAATCATCCATAAGTAGGACGATGGTAGGTAAGTGGGCTTAATTATCCTCCATGGCACCATGTTGCACAGGTGAATGCGACAAAGGATTTTGGACCCTCCCCTTCATTAGAAATTGGAAATGCAAGGGGGGCCTGAAGTCATGTCTCTATCGTCTAATATGATCAATGTACGAGATCTCTTGGCGCACTATAAAGAGGTGGTGGGTGTTTAAACTACATATATAATAAATTTCGACCCCCCCGCCCCCCACCCCCCCATCAAATGTTGGATAGGTCGGGGGGGGCCGAAGTGATATCCCTACCACTTATCACAATTAGATCACTAAGCACATAGGTGAAGGTATTGGTGCTTTAACGTTGGGAAAACTACAATGGTCCAAGGATAAGCACCCTTGGGGTTTAAGCCCATGGTTCTTGCGAGTGGTCATATGCTCTAGGAAACTATCCACCAGGGGCTATAAGATGGAATTTTGGCATTCGGGTGCCAAAATTTTATTAGAGAATTAAAGTCAGTTTCTAATGCAAAATTTGGTAAAAGTGACTCGAAAAAATTAAACTAGGTTTGGTAGTGTCTATAAAAGGAAAACAAGGCAATATAAGAAGTGAAATTCCCATGCAAAACAAGGAGTTGTTATTGCTATTAACATATAGGAGCACAAGAGAACGAAGAGAGGAGAACTAGTTGAGCAACAAAAAGATCTCCAACGGATCTAAAACCAAGATGAAGTTTAAATTGTTGGTTAAAGGTTAAGTTTGTAGCCAAGTTGATATATGAAGCAGTCGTGAGTTTAAAGAATTGTATATTTGAAGCATTCCAAGCTGAATTGCAGAAAATAAACTACAACCAAGAGCAGATTTGTGTATGAAAATTAATGAAAGAAGGATTTGATATGCTAAGCAAGTAGGTGCTTGTATATTAGGGGGATTTGAGCCTCCTTCATGTTGGTGTCTGTAAATATTAGGGAGTTGGTGCTTCCATCAAGTGGGTGCTTACAATGGAAAGGGGGTTGGAGCCTCATGGAGGTTTGTGCCTACATAATTTGATGTAATTTGGAGTTGGTGCTTACATTTATATCATAATAAAAAAGAATTTGTGGTTTTCTCTCGTATGGGTTTGTAAACTTATAGTGTTTGAACTTTATGTAATTTGTGTATTATTGTCTTGTTGAATGTGTTTAATTGGCTAATTATTTGTTAAAAGTGTTAAAATATTGATTCACCCCCCTCTCAATATTTTATTGGTTTATGTAATGTCCCCGACCACTTAGGAAACATATGACGGAGTCCGCTAGCCTAACATGGTTCCTATAAGCTAAAGCAGAGAAATTTTAGTAAGGCGACTTAATTCGCCTAGGGAAACAATATAAAAGTCTAAGGGGTGAAAAGGGGGGCACTTCCTAAACAAGTGAAAAGTCAATTTAATTTTATAAAGTAAAAAGATTATAAAGTGACTTTATAAAAGTTAAAAGTGGCACAAGTTTATGAAAGAGAAAAACTGAGAAGACTCTCCTCATTCTTTCACTTGCATTTTGAGAATGAGTTCTTGGAGAGTTTTGGGGAAGAAAATTAGGGTATGGGAAACCCTAAATGTCATTACTGGTTTTGGTGTTGAAACAATACAACTTAGTTCGTTCTAGGAGTGGAATCACATAGATTTCACCATTGGGATTCAAGGGAGAAGATGATTTGTAGGAGATATTGAGGTAGAGAAGTGTCATTAATTGATTTTATTGTCTTATTTGGTATTTTTCTATCTCATATTTTCAGGTTGGAGGTGAACCTATTAAGAGTCAAGTTCCCAAGAACAAATTTGGCCAAGTCTTGCTCATAAGGAAAGGATTTGAACCAAGGACTAAATCACTCACCTCCTCTGCAAGGGAACTCATATAAATAATGAAGAAAGCTTTAATACATCATTGCAAGGAGAAGTTCCTTTCCTAAAGCAAGGATCGAGTCCCAGATAGAGAAATCATCATTAGAAGTTCAAGTTGCTCTAAGAAGGGGTCAAAGTTCACTGAAGAAATTTGGTCAAGTTAGTGTGGCTCTACACTAAGTTTTCTTGTACATTGTTGGTCGTGTTTAACCACCATATTGGGGTCGAAATGTTGAAAGGCAAAGGAGATGGGTCACTCTCTAAGTATTCTTGAAGTCTAGGTAAATTTCCTCCTCACATGTGTGAGTTGTACATGATTGAAGACTTCCACTTATTGGTTGTACGTGTGGCTGCTAGAAGGTACAAACTGCGCAGGGGCTTATATTGCTCCTAAATGCCATGAATTCAACATTTTATAGGTTGTTGTAAGCTGATATAAATTGTTGAACCTATGTATTAATTCCTGGGATTTCCTCTAATGACTTAGACATATCAATGAGGAAGGTATGACTAGAAAATTAGCTTAAAGGAGGACTAATATCTATGGCAATGTTCCTCTCAAGAAGATTGATAATCATTGACCCTTTGTTGGAGCTAATGTACTAGGTTTCATTTCTCTATCATTCTTTGTATAAAAAAATTGTGTCCAGTTAAACATATGACTACGCATATTCAGATTTAAGTTCATCCAAAGTTGTATCAACGGTGACAAGTCCATTTATGAGTTTACAAGTTATATTTGTTTAGTTGTTTGAAGCATTTTTCATGGTTGCAATATTCATTGTACATGTCATATAAGATAAACATGAAACCTATACCTAAAACAATTTATATTTAAATTGTTTGATGAAATTACTTACTGAAGATAAACACATAGACTGGAAAATTCATAGGGGTTTTTGGGTAAATTTTCAAGGACGGTTTTAATAGTGGTATGACAACATGTTCTTAGACAATTGCGGGGTCAGAGGGAAATTTGTAGTGATGACATGACAAAGGAAGGTATGTTTCGTGGGATAACTTACAGGAGGAATCACACACACACACAAACCACTCCTATTAGAGAATAAGATATTCCAGATGGTGAGAGTGAAGAAACAACTGAGATAGTAGAGACAAATATGGGTGTCAAGAGGAGAAAGCCTTTAACAATTTGCTCAGTTCAATAAATGACTTGGGTAGAGGCCCAAAGGAGATGATGTATCTTATGAGAAAGATGACAAACAAGGGGGTTTCCACCGGAAAGGGGCCAATGAATGGAGAAGGCTCTAATAGTGTAGAGGGCAGTCATGCCCGTACTACTACAAATAATCATTCACGCTCATTTAGCAAAACAACCAGACCCAACATGCCTTAGTTCTCACATGAGACAACATAGGAGCAAACAAAGCAGTCTAGTGAAGGGATTCCTTATGCAAATTATTTGTAGGAGTATATATCATTGGGAGAGGATTTCCAAGCTGCCATGAGTTTCAATGATTTATGCCACGTTCAATTGAAGAGTAGGCCCAAACCATTTCAGAAAGTTTTGAGGCAAAATCAGGAGCTACAAAAGGCAGTGGGGAAGGTGACCATCCCATGTTTCAATGGGTCATCTAAATGCTCAACTTGGTCGTGGGTACAAAAATTGGATACATACTTCTAGTTGCATTAGATGACAAAGGAGGAGGCTATCAAGCTAGCCACAATACACCTAGATGGTGAGGCCCGTGATTAGTGGTACCATAGGTTGGTGATTATGAGTCATGGCAACATCACCTCATACACTGAGTTCACTCAAAGACTCATTGAGCGATTTGATAGGAAAGACTTAGAGCTTCACTTTAGAGAGCTAACATAACATAGGAAGATAAACAGTTTGAAGGCTTACATTTCAGAGACTAGCAATTACAATCACAGATATCTCAGAGGCCAAATTGGTGATGTTTTTTGTATAGGCATTATCAGAGCCCCTACATGGACAGGTCAATGGTTTTGAACCTGCTACTCTTTGTGTGAAAATCAAGAATACTAGGGACATGCATGATGTCGCTTCTAAAAATACATTCACTCCTAAACCATATTTCCCTCAAAAGAGTAAAGAGGTCAAGCCGTTTCAGAAGGAGTGGACCGAGAAACCAAAGGTGGATGAGGAGACCCAGAAGGAGTTAAGAAAGAAGAAGCTTTGTTTCAGCTGTCAGGAGTCGTGGGAACCAAGACATAGGTGTGCAGGAAAAGTGTTGGGCCTCAATTTTGACAAATTTTGTACATTTTTTTTCCTTTGATTACTCATGATTTTATCTAATCCCTATCATTATTACGATAATTTTTCACAGTTTTTGGGCTATTATCTTCAACTAGGAGCATGGTAGGTAATCACTTATTCTTTAACATGTTCCCTTTGTTTCATTAAGAATTACTTTAAAATTGTTATTAATGATGGTGCTTGTGTTATTTTAGGTTCTCAAGAAGAGATATTGAATTCCAATCAAAGACATGCATGCATCAACAATTGGTTACTAATTGCACCAATAATTGGCCATGATCCTGCACCAAGTACAATTCCTGCATTCATTAGGGGTTCAACATATTGGCGCACTTCGAGAAAACCAAGACATGGTTTGTGTCCACAATGATCTTTTCATGCTCCCACACAAAATGAACTTAGGACACACTTGTGGATTTTTAGAAGCTAATTAATGCCTCTGCCCCAAATTCGCAGCAATTTCCAAACAACCAACTTGCTCCTCGATTTGCATGCAGATGAGGGCAAATCTCAAATTCTAGGACATGGGTTTTTCTCTCAGTAGGAAAATTGAGTATTACATGGGCCATTCCACAAAAGTCATCATGGTATGAGAGACATGAAAGGTTCTTTGGGGCCAATTTGTTAAAAATGCACACTTTTCTAGAATTTACGAATCATGCTTAGATTTGAAAAAATGGGCTATTATAGCCTAAATTCATACAATAACATTTATAAAATCCATGCCATGGCCTATGCGAAAGGGAGGATGTTATTATAATTTCATATGGTTGTTAATGTAAAAGACAAGTTGAATTTTAATACAAAGACTTCTAATGCTAGGTTCCTCTTCTTACTTCTGGTGTATTTTATGATCATTTGTGCTATGTAATTTAATCTTTTAAAAGAAGGTGTGAGTTGGACTGGTAAGGCCCACTAGACTAGCTCGACACCTCTCTAGTTGTGCATTTTTAGTGTGGTTTTCATATCTGTTATATGGTGTGCATTTTAACATAACAATGGTGTGTCAACAGTAGGGTTTATTTGCTTATTTAATATATTTGTGGATCCCCTCTTTTATGTTTTTTTTTTTTCCCTCTTATATACATAACACTTTGACTTTTGATTGATCAGTGTTCAAATCTGGAAAGATTAAGCTTACAAGTGTAAGATTTCTTTGAAGTCATTATGTTTATTCAATTGTGTGATCAAAAGACCCATCATATTGTAATGATATCTCGATATATGCACAAACACGATTTATTTTACTAACTTTAAATGAGTTGTTGACCTTGTCATATTTGACTAGTGTTGAAACTTTATCCATATCTACCTGAAGCTTGTTAATATTGATGAAATCCTAGTTACCAAAGAACCGAGAAAGAGATTTGGATTTTTAGTGCAACTTTGTGACATTCCTTGGTTTATGGTGGATTGGTATGAAATAGAGCATGTGCACTTGATCTCGTATGGTTGTGTGATTTGGAGTTGTACTTTTTGAGTCATTTATTAATACTAAAGTGGAAGTTCCATCCAACCTTACAGACCTTATGTTACCATATAAATATATTAATCTAAGAATCTTTGAAACTTGTTATTTGAACTGCAACTAGGGTTTATATAAGACATAACAAGACTTCTAGAATTTTGGAGTGAGTTGGCAACTTTGACTTGTGTTAAGAATCGATCCATACTTACCGAATCTGAAGCTTGTTACAGTATTAACAACCCTAGTTATTTAAAAGTTGGGAAGTAATATGGGATATCTATTTAAGACAATTGTAAGACAAAGTATCATTTGGGTTCATGATTGATTGATACAACACTAGGGTATATTTTCTTAGCATGATTTTGTCATTCGATTCATAAATCTCTTTATTTTGGTCACTGAAGATAATTTAATCTCTGAAATCTGTGCACTTAGTTATTAGAACATGATCCATATTTGTGAAATCATGCACTTGTGATGTTGATGTATAATGAGTGCAAGAACAATCATTGAAAAAAGGAGATCACCATTACATGTCTTAGACACCCGTAGCCTTGTGTGATAGTTGTTCATTGGTTTGCATTTTGAAGGACACAAGATACTTTGCTTTCAATGTTTCTTTTGCACGAGTATGGTTATTGTAAACTACAATCTTTAAGTTTGATTTGAATACATAATTTGTTGAAGTGTGTTTCAAGGTTTGAGAAAACAATAACTTAGAGGGAGGTTAATTTTGTTTGTGCACGCAATGGTTGCCTTTGTAGTTGATATATCTGATTGCATTGATATTATTGAGAATATATTTGAGTCACACTTTTATTTTCTTGTTTATACACATAGTGGAGTGATTGTGATCTTTTGCTTGCACATAAAATTGGGTGGAAATAGAATTTAGTGCAGGAATGTGAATAAAGGTTTCATTTTCATTTAAGAGTCTTGTTTGGCATTAGCAAAGCTTGGATTGTCTAAGGTTTGAATGCTTTTTTATAGTTGACAAGGCAATCTTTACATTTGCTCTGTTGATGCTCATGTTTTCAAGATTGATTAATAGTTAGGGTTTGTTCTTTGATTGTTATTAGTTAGGGTTTACTTTTCAATCTCCAATAACTAGGGTTTGCTTACAATTACTGGTAGATTTCAAGATTAGTTTTTATGGTTTCATTTCTAAAGATTGCTTTTGAGTGCAAGATTATAGCAAGGATTAACTAGTGTAGGAATTCAAGGTGTGAGTAGTTTTCAGACAAATTAGGGTTTTTTTTGTAGGTTTATGGAGTCTTTCTTTGGCATTTCCAGTGTTGCGCCTCGAAGTCCACATACCCTGGATTGAAATTTAATGTTGATCTATTAATATACCCTATATTACACCCAACATTTTGGCGCCATTGTCGGGGAGGCACTTAAGGGATTAACTTTACCTACCTTTTCTTGCAAGTTTTTTCTTTCCTGCACATTTTGGTTTTTATACTTATCCACGCGCTGACAGAGTATATTAGCTAGCTTGTTGAGAATAAAAAAAATGGTCTTTCAAGGCATTTTTCAGTGAGGAGTTCAAGGCTAATATCAATCATCCAATGCACCTATTACACTAACCAATTGGCTGGAACATTAGAAGGAGGAGTCTTAAAGTAGCACATGGAGAACCTTTTCTATTTTAGGATGAAATGACACACATCATTACCTTTGAATTCCTTATTAGAGTCTGAGAGGAGTGGCACAAATGCACATTATCCCCCCGTCTGCTCTACCAAATTTTCATGGTTTGGCAAACGAAGATCCAAATACATTCCTATTTGAGTTTGAAGTACCTTGTAGAGGTTATGGTTATTGTACTAATGCTGAATAGTTGCAAGTGATTCCTCTTACTCTAAAAGGACCAACTCTCTGATTATTCATGAGCCTTGGTGGGAACTGAATTCAAACATGGGAAGACATGAAAAATGTATTCTTGAAGAAATACCAATATTACTGCCAGGCCAATGAAGCTAATTTTGGAATGATACAAGCAGAAGATGAAAATTTGGAGTATTATGTGGAGCGATTTTGATACAACCTTCAAAAATCAAAGCATAAATAGTTGGAAAAAGAGACATTGAAAACACTCCTACTCAAAGGAATTAAAGATGATTTTTTGGAAGTCTTAAATCCGATGGGAATGGGTGATGTTTTTCAGCTACCATTTGATGATGTTTGTGAATTAGGCATTAAGTATTCAAGAGGAATCTCAAATACTAGTAAGAACTCTCGAGAAATTTCTTCTCAATTCTTGAAATATTCTACAAAAATGAGAGTTACTAGAGCCTCTCTAAATTACAATTGGATGGTTTTCAATAAGAATGGAAGGAAGTTAAAATTGGAGAAACACTCCTAACGTTCTGCTTTGACTCTAGGAAGAAGCCCTCTTTCAGAGAGTGTCATATTTGTGAGGAGTATCACTCAACAAAACATTGCCCATCACTGATAGGATTACTAGAAGCACTCAAGGAAACAAGTAAGGAATCAAATCGACCACCAGGTATAACTCAACACTTATCATCATTTAATACTTGGATTAATGTTCATTATCCTAAACAGATTCCTCAATAGATTTATAATCCTATAGTTACATGGAAAACTTATAGCCCTCATGTGATTCAATACCTTACCTTTTGGCCACAATGGCCCTCTTATATTCTTGCAGCTTTAAGGATGGTTTGGATCCCCTTCTCTAGGGTTGTTTCCCATGCAAACTCAATCACTTGAGCCACAACAACTGCAATTCACATCCAATACACCACCATGTAATCCTCATTTATGGTCCCGACTACCTGTGCAACCAAACTCTAATCCAAATAATCAAGTTGCGCAATAATTTAAAACACCTATAATTCGTATTTATTCCCCTATTGAATGTAATGTAATATCTTCTAGATCGGGGAAGGGAGTAAATTCAAGAATTAACCCTATGACCACATAATATTTAGCCTGGGAAGAAGATTCGATCAAAAGACCATTAGAGGAGCAATCTATGATTTGAACTTGTTTGGAAATTATGTTGAAGTTCAACAAGAGAAAAACCCTAGAATTCCCATTAACCATCCTTGCCAATATGAATAGAATAAATTAGAGCCCAAAATCAGGAAGTCTCTCTATGATCCCTTACTAGATCCCTTATGCCTCAAAGAGAGTAATCATCAAGGTATGAGAGAATTGCATAACATGACAAAGTAGTACATTCCAATAACTTTAAATAAATTGGAGAACCATGAACATATAGATTATATCGAAGCCTAGTTCCAAACGATCGTTGGCATGCAACCTTCCTCTATCATTCGACAACTCTTGATACCATATCAGTTAAAGCAACTAGTCTCTCATACTCTGGTATACGTGAAAGCTTACTTTTTGAATTTGAGTGTGAGTATATTTAGCATTATGTTATGCACATCGTTACACTGGAAGTACTCCTACACTTGAAGGAGATATTTGTCTCTCTAAATTAGAGTAGGGTAGTATTGAAGCAATAAAAAAATGTCATCTAAAAATAAAATAGTTACAACAACACTCTTGAAACTACAATTCCCCGAGGCACAACTATTGAATTTTTTTATTACTACGCATTCATGTGGTAAGCCTTGTCAAGTTTAATTCACTCTTAATGGCTCATTATTCTATGAAGTGACTTTCATTGTTGAATAACTAGTTAATCACCATGTTCGAGATCATCCATTGGGTTAGTCAAGGGGGATTTATCATTGTTATGCTTAATACTTCTTATTCAAAAGCTTAAAACCCTACTCCTAGCCTAGTCACTCTAACTGACTTTCATCTAAGAAATCTTTTTAAGTTTCTCTTAGAAGACATTGTTGAAAAGCCTCTTATGGTGGACCACTCCTATAAAATCCTAATGAGATTTCATGAGAACCCTAGCATGATTAACTCAAGGAATCTTTCAGTCATTATCTGAGATGCTTATTATACAGTGAATAACTGATATTTAAGATTATTGTGGATGATGTTGCCCATGGACTGAAAATGATTATTTAAGTGCTTGGAAAATCTAAAACACTCTCGTACCACCTGACTTCTTTACACTCTAAAGATGCCTATGAACAATATACATTATCTCAAAATATTATGAGTGATATATAGTAATAAAAATGGAAGTATTGGGAAGTACAAGTAAACCTGCCAGGGTATTGAACAAGCATGCTGGCAGCAGGGCTATGCTTGTATGGTAACAAGGCAAACCCATTGGGGTATTGAACAAGCCTGCTCGCAGCGAGACTATGTCAAGAAAAGAGAGATGGGAAATACACATTGGCACACTTGAAACTCAAAAACCCCGGGCCACATTATGAAGCAGCTATCATCAAAATTAAAGCTAAGAAATTAACTTTATATCTCTCAAACAATGGCTTTAAGATGCTTCCAATATTGTGCTTTCGAGTTTTATCTTTCATAAATAAGAAAGTTTCATGGACATCGGACCCTTAATGCAGGTGATTCACTATGTTTGAACAATAGGGGCTTCCAATATTTGCTTGGATAATGGTAAGATGGTCATCCCGGGGACTCGATATCATTATGTCATCTTTCTTTTTCCCTATTTCCATTCATTTTTAACGCCATGGCTATCAAATTATGTCACTTTTGCTTGTAATGAGGATATTGAGGTGAATACTTACTGACTAAGGTTGCTCCTGAGATGCTTGTTGAAATTTTGATGGATGGTTATTTCATTCAATGATAATGCTATCCATGTAGTGACAACATTGTTAGCATTCCTATGGTAGCCCTGACATTAGTCATTTTTTTTGGAAAATAATGAAGATTAGTCTTGACATCACTGAATCTCTAGTCACGAGTCTTTCTTATATTATTGATGCAAAAGGAGTCAACATCATATACACTTACCTACATGCTTTTATTCAAGTAGACCTATAGTTTAAGAATATTTTGGTCAATGTAGCATGACTCTAATAGAGAAAACCTAGCCCTATAGTTTTAACTTTAGTCTTTGTTTAGAGGTTTTGCTTGCATGAGGACATGCAAGATGATCAACATGGGGGGATGTTGGGACTCGATTTTGATTAATTTTGTACATTTTTTTTTCCCTTTGATTACTCATGATTTTTTCTGATCCCTATCATTATATTATTATAATTTTGCACGATTGTTGGGCTATTATCTTCAACTAGGATCATTATAAGGTAACCACTTATTCTTTAACATATTCCCTTTGTTTTAATGAGAATTACATTAAAATTGTTATTAATGATGGTGTTTGTGTTACTTTAGGTTCTCAAGAAGGTGTATGAAATTGTGGTCAAAGATATGCATGGATCAACAATTGATTGCTACGTGCACAAATAGCTAGCCCTGATCATGCACCAAGTACAATTCCTACACTCATTTAGGGTTCAACATATTAGTGCAATTTTGGGAGAAAACCAAGTCATGATTTGTGTCCAAAATGATGTTTTCATGCTCCGATATGAGTCAAAATACACCCAATTCACACGTGTGGATTTTTAGAAGCTAATTAAGGCCTCTGCATCAAATTTGCAGCAATTTTCAAACATCCAACTTCCTCCTCGATTTCTATGCAGATGGGGGCATTTTCCAAAATTTGTCATGGTATGGAAGATACAAAAGGCTCTTTGGGGCTAATTTGTTAAAAATGCACAATTTTCTAGAATTTATGAATCATGCTCAAATTTGAAAAATTGGGTTGTTATAACCTAAATTCATACTATAACATTTATATAAATCACAATTATAGCCTTTGTGAAAAGGAGGATGTTATTTTAATTTCATATTGCTAGTTTGGACCTTGAACATATGGTTGTTGATGTAAAAGACTTAGTGCTTTTTAATACAAGACTTCTAATGCTAGGTTCCTCATCTTTTTTTTTTGGTCAAGTAAGAATGGAGCTTTCTATTAACCGAAACAAGTACATTACATATTTTACAAGGTAAACCAAACTTCCTTGCGTTTACCAAAAAAAGGTCCACATGACCTATCTGAAGCGGAGTTGGCTTTAAATCTTTAAAACTCGGAACCATCCCCTCTATCGGGAGATATGGCTAACACAGGTAATACACAAAAACCCGACCCACAACCCACCAGGTCGGATTTCAAAATTATTACATTCGCTACCATAAAAAACGACATATCCGCAATCCCGGTACAACGCCCTCCCACTGCGCTCACCGAACCCCGATCACCGATCGGCCTGACATCCTCCGTCCAGCTAAATCAACGATCAACGGCTAATGTTGAATCGTAAATTCGCATCCGACCTTCCACTTGCACAACTGACCCTCCACCGTTGATCTACCCTTCGTGGATCCAACGGTCCACGCAGATTTCGGGTGGACAAGTAGCTCGAGGAATACCCGCCCGAAAAGTGGTATCCTCTTTTCTCCTCGCTGCTACGTGTCACTTGAAGAGTGGAATCGGAGGCCTTCCTCGCAATACCGGTTACCACTTAGACCCCTTCCGAAATACCACTTGTGGTACGAGAAACCACTTCCTCGCGAATTAACTTACGCGCTCTTCTGCCGAGCGATGACCGTCGATCCAACCCATCAGACGCTTCCCGGTCCTTCCTCCCTACGCCGTTGATCTTTTGCTTTTCGATGGATTTACTCTTAAACCCCAGTTTCTCTGCTTTTCGCTGAATCAATGTGTCACCATTAATCCATACAGTGATCAATGAAACGACAAACCTGTAGCACTTCCAGAATCGGTCCTCATGCCACTGTATCCTTGGTCTTCCTCCGCTGATCTCAACCTTTCCCATTGCTCCATATCTTTGGCAGCCTGACAGAGACAGTCCTCTAACAGTTTGCCCGGGGGTAACAACTCCCAGATGTGTCGGGTGTCCCTCTCCTTATTAATCACTCCTCCGTTCGCCAAACGATCTGCTACCATGTTAGCTTTTCTTTTCACATGGACAAAGCTTACAATTTTTAAGGTTTTCAGGTGGGAGTGTATACAGTGAAATACTTGCGAGAGCTTCAAGTGTTTCGACACTTTATCCGGTGATGTACCATTGCATATTTTCTTGGCCGCCCTAATAATCAATTCCGAATCTGCTTCAATGATGACATTGTGTGAATCTGAATCCACCAATATTTCCAAGCATTGCTCTAGGGCCATGAGTTCCTTCATGTTATTAGCAGCCTTCCCCAAGTGGCCATGAAAGATCTTTATTTGCCCCTATTCATCTCTTATAACACCTCCAAAACCAGCTAACCCTGGGTTGCCCTTAGATTCTCCATCTATATTGACCTTTAAGAAACCATATGGAGGAGGCTTCCAAATGTTTATATCTGAGTTTATATGGCTCACTCCCTTGATAATGCCCTGAGGGCTTATGAACTAGAGACCCAAATGTAGTAGAATACTCGCATCTTGGGGCAGAGGAGGGTCCTTAGGAAGTGTCCTCAACAAGCTACTGACTGTGTCTTTGAGTTGCCTTAAAATTTGGTCAATTATGTGCTGGGGCTTGCTTGCTTTGTTCTTGAAGATCCGACTATTGCGCTCTTTCCAGACATTCCAAATGACAAAGCCTGGAACTAGGGTCTAGGCTTTATTAATAATTTCATTCCCTGAGAAGTTTTTCCTCCAATTCTTCAAAGTGTTGGAGATGTTGAGTCTGTCCCTATCAGTGTGCCTAAAGATTGAGGCCACCCATTCCCACACGATGGAGGTGAAAGGGCAGAGGTTGAGAAGGTGATCCATCGTCTCCTCTTGTGAACCACAAAGGTAACATTTGGAAGGTCCAGTGAAGCCTTTTTTCAGAAGATTCTCCCAAGTTAAGATTTTCCTTTGATGAACTAGCCAAATAAATAACTTTATTTTCATCAAGTGGGGGCTTTGCCAAAGATTCTTCCAAACTTGATCAGGATTTAGATAGTTAAATCCTGTTACTACCTGTTTAGCTTCTTTGAGGTTAAAGTTTCCTTCAATGTTCTTTCCCCATCTTAGTTGGTCAGGCAAGGATGATACTAGAATCCTCCTATGCTCTAGATCTTGGGTAAGAGAGTCTGCCTGGGCCCTCAGAGGACTCTCTTCACTGTGGCCTAGATCCTTCCAAGTTCTCCATTTTCCATTGTTCCTTTCCTGGTCCCAGAAGTATTTTACCATAAGTAGACCTTTGTTGTTTGTGTCATTCTTGAGAGCTGCTAATTCATCCTTATACAAATTAGGTTCCTGCTGCCAGTTGTCCTCCCAAAATCGTGCTAGGTTCCCAGCTCGAATTTCCCAGAAACTATGTTGCCAAACAATACTTTTATTTTCCCAGGCAAGGTTCCAAATATGGGAGCCCTTAATGTGCCTTGACATTCTAATGTGATCTTTCTCCTGCCAATTCTTGGCATATTTTTGTGTCCAAAGCTTAGCCCAGGGATTTTTCGATTCCTTGATCCATCTCCACCAGAGTTTAGCTCCCGAAACCTTGCTGATGGTTTCAGGATCATGAAGCCCCAAGCCACCGTGGCTCTTGGGTTTGTAGATCTTGTCCCAGGCTACTAAAGCCCATTTCTTTTTCTCTTCTCCTTTGCCCCATAGAAAGTCCCTTTGTATGCTCCTGATCTGCTGCTTAACTCCTTTAGGAGCAGGAAGAGTTGAGAACATAAATATAGGAATGGCCTGCAGGACAACCTGTGTGAGCACAAGGCGCCCCGCCAAGTTTAAAGACCTGCATGTCCATTTTCGGATCTTGTCCTGCAGTTTATTTATAATTGGCTCCCACACTTCCTTGCTGAGAGGTTTATCTATGAGAGGTATGCCCAGATACTTGGAAGGTAGCTGGTCCCTTTGAAACCCAATAATTCTGGTGATATTTCTTTGAATAACAATGTCAGTGTTAAAGAAAAAAACTTTTGATTTGTTGAGGCTTACCTCTGTGCCAGTAGCCATAGCAAAGTCATTCAAAATTTGTTTGATCGTTATGGCTTCCCTGACCGTAGGTAAGCCCTACAGCATTGTGTCATCCACAAATTGTTGATGTGTGTTTGCCGCTCCATCCAAGGTGAGTTTGATGCCCTGGATTCTTCCTTCAGCATTAGCCATTTTAATCGCTCTACCAAGCCCTTCCATCATGAGAACAAAGAGGAAGGGTGAGAGCGGATCCCCTTGTCTGAGACCTTTGGAGGGTGTGAAGAGTCTTGAAGGAGCGCCATTAAGCAGGATGGAGAAACTAGTCATGGTGACTCGTGCCATAACTCATCTTATCTAGTTTTCGTCGAAGCCATAGGCTTTTAGAACTGCCCTTATGTAATATCAGATTAGCTTGTCATAAGCTTTCACTAGGTCTAATTGAATGATCATACCAGCTTGTTTGTTACTTTTGAGAGGGTGTACCACCTCATGAGCTTGGATGATATTATTGAGGATTTGTCTTCCTTCCACATAGCTTGTTTGCTCCTCTGAGATGAGAGCTGGTAAAAGGGGTTTGAGTCTATTGGTGATCACCTTGGAAATAATTTTATACACCACATTACATAAGGCTATGGGTCTGAAGCCATCTGGAGTCATGGCATTTTCCTTTTTTGGGATCAAAGCTATGAAGGAAGCATTAAACGCCTTCAGAACCTTTTTGGATCTTCTTGAGTCTTCCACCACCTCAAGGATATCATGTTTGACTGTTTTCCAACATGCTTTGAAGAAGTCTACATTGAACCCATCCGGGCCTGGAGCTTTTCCATTTTTCATTTCATTGATCACTTCACTGACCTCCTCTTCTGACACTAGCCTGTTAAGATTGTGGTTATCTTCTCTGGTAACCAGCTGAGGGATATATTGAGTGAAATGGTTGATGAACCTGGATCTATCCCCCAGAGGCTCCTCTGCAATACTGAGGAAATGTTGTACAAGGAGAGATTCCATGTCTATGTGAGAGATGATTTCTCTCCCTTGAGAGTCTTTGAGCTTTGTGATTCTGTTGTGTGCCCTGTGATCCATTGTGGATTTATGAAAGAACTTCATGTTTCTTTCTCCCTCTTTAATCCACTGAATCCTTGACTTCTGTCTCCAGAAAATCTCCTCTTGCAAGCACCGTTCTTCCCATTCTTCCTGCAAAGAATCAGCTAGCTTTTTTCGTTCCTCTGTAAAGCCCTCTGTGATGTTGATCTGATTGATCTCCTGGAGTTTCTGCTCAGCTTCTCTTTTGGATTTGAAGATATTGCCAAATTCCTTTTTGTTCCAACCTTTAAGCTTGGATTTGATATGTTTAAGTTTATGTTGGAGCAGGAACATTCTAGTGCCTTGAATGTTTAGATCCTCTCTCCACCATTTGTCAATATTACTGGTGAATTCAGGATGAGAGAGCCAGGCATTCTCAAACCTGAAAGGTTTGTTTCTTGGTGTACCCATAAAAGTGGCTTCTAGCTGTACAAGCCAATGATCCGAACCTCCAAAGGGAAGAATAGAAGCTGTTATGGCAGGGCCTGAGAGAAAGAGGTCCTTTGAGATAATAAATCTATCTAGTCTAGATGCGACTTGTGAAGCTCCTCCCCTTTTGTTGTTCCAGGTGAAGGTCCCATTTATTGTTCCAGTGTCCACTAACCCCATGTTCATTATGAAGTTCTGGAAGGCCATGGAGTCTCTGCCTAGCTGTCTGATACCGCCTTTTTTCTCTGTAAGAGATCTTATCATATTGAAATCTCCTGCAATGATCCAGGGCATATTAGGGTGTCTTGCTCTTAGTTCCTCAAGGGAGGTGAGAAGCTTGAGTTTGTCTTCTTGCTTTTGAGGTCCATAGACATTTGTGATCATGTATATCTCCTTATCACCTAAAGGTTGACAAACCAAAGAAAGATAGTTCCTAGATGCCTCAGCATCCAGGATTCCAAATTTCTGTGGATCCCACAGCGTGAGAATCCCCCCGCTGAGTTTTTTGCTTTAACCTCTAGATACTCATACTTGATTAGCCATTTATTATGAATTTCTCTAATCTTATCCATCGAACATTTTGTCTCCTGAATAAAAACCATATCTGGTTTTTCTTCTTTTATTCTAGTACTGAGATTTCTTTGTTTCCTTCTATTTCCTATGCCTCTAATATTCCAAGTTGTGAGCTTCATTAAGAAAGGTTTGTAAAGGAGTAACTGGTAAGCTCTTTCATCTTACCTAAGTTAATCAATAGTTTCCCACATTCGTTCAGCAACTCCTTCTGTCTTTTTCTTCCTCTTTTCCTGCCTGGGTTCTTTGGAGATTGTGCCTGTGTCTCCTCCATCATTTTGATCCCTCTATGTTCCTGGCTTTCATGATTTCTTTTGACTCCAGTTCCCTTCGTTTGTGATCTCCATAGGAAGAGTTGTTGAACCCTGTCATATTCCTCTTTTGGCAGGGAGTCCACTCCTCTGGTTGTTCCTTGTTCCAGAAATTTCTCTAGATCCAAATTTTCCCTATCTAGAATCTCCTGCAGTTCATGGTCCTCCGTTCCTGCCTCACTTGGAGTCATCTCATGGTCCCTATTTATCTCCATCATGTTTTCTATGATATCTTCCATGTTGTTATCCTTTTCCTTCTCAGTGATAATGTTCTCCATTTCCCGGTTCGTTTCTTTGTTTCCTTCTTCTTCTTCTAGGATCTTAAAGCTATTGTGGCTCGGTTGTTTTTCCTCATTGATCTTCTTTTGCGGCCTCTTTCTACCTTTCCCTATGCCCCCAACCTTGGTAAAACCCTCAGGATCTTTATCCACAGTGGTTTTCACATTTCTCTCGATGTTGTTTGTTGGGCAGTCTCTATATAGATGCCCATGCTCATGGCATTTGTGGCATCTAAACGAGATGTGCTCATAGTCCACCGTCTGTACCCATTCTTCATCATATACTTCTAAAATTATCGTGTCCAAAAGTTCTCCAGGTAAGTCCATTTCCACACAGATCTGGGCAAAGGAGTTGTATTTTCCTTTCAGAGTCGCATCTGATATCTTTAGAAAATGCCCCAGTTTGTTGCCTATTGTTTTCAACGATTCTGGTAACCAATAATCCAGAGGAAGGGAGTATAGTCTGATCCATACCGGTACCGATGAAAATGTCTTGCATTCCGAAACAAAGTTCATTATCCATGGCCGCATGTAGAGGCCTGTAGCAGCGTAGAAATATGGTCCTCCTTCAAACACTCTATCTTTATCCTCTAGGCTTGTGAATACTACTGTGAAAAAGCCCTTGGATCCCAGATGAAGGTTTATTTCCCCCTTTGGCTTCCAGTGGCTCCTTATCCAGACATGCAACGCCCTCTCCATCGGCCATATTCCCATGAATTTGCAGATGACCGCATGTTCCGTCATATGATCCCTATGCGCTTGTAGCGCAGGGTCACTCAAGATGACCCAAGGAATGGTGTTCGACTTAGGTTTGCAGACCCCAGATGTCCTTACAGAAGTAGGTTTTTGACTGCTATCCCCTTTCTCCTTTTCCTTACTAGCTTCCTGTTGCTCCCCTTCCTGTTCATGAGGTTTGTTTCCTCCCAATGTGTCCGTGTTACTTGCCCCTGTTGCCTTCTCCAGAGGCTTCTTGAAACGCTACTTTCCCGCGTCCTTGCTTCTATCCGTAACTACTTGACTGTAGGAGGGAGCAACACTCCCCCCTGCGCGTCCCGCCATGGTGCCCAACGTCAAAACCCTAACCCTAGTTTAAGTTGCAGAGCCTCCCGCGCATATTCGCAACTCAATTAACCAACCAATCGGTTCCTCATCTTACTTCTGTGTATTTTATGATAATTTTTGCTCTATAATTTAATATTTTAAAAGAGGTTGTTATCTAGACTGTTAGGGCCCACCAAACTAGCTCAACACCTCTCTAGTTGTGCATTTTTAGTGTGGTTTGTAGCTCTGTTATGCGGTGTGCATTTTATCATAAAAGTGGTGTACTAATAGTAGGGTTTATTTTCTTATTTAGTAGATTTGTGGATGCCCTCTTTTATGCTTTGTTTTCTCTTGTATACATAACGCTTTGACTTGTGATTGACTAGTGTGCAATTCTAAAATGATTAAGCTAACAAGTGTGAGATTTATTTGAAGTTATTCAACTATGTGATCAAAAGAACCATCATATTGCAATAATATTGTGATATATGCACAAAAACGATTTATTTTACTGACTTTAAATGAGTTGTTGACCCTGCTAGATCTGACTGTGTTGAAACTTGATCCATATCTACTTGAAGCTTCTTAATAATGATGAAACCCTAGCTACCAAATAACCGAGAAAGAGATTTGGATTGTTAGTGCAACTTTTGTATATTCCTTATTTTATGGTGGATTGGTATGAAATAGAGCATGTGTACTTGATATCGTATGGTTTTGTGATTTGGAGCTATAATTTTTTAGTCATTTATTAATACTAAATTGGAAGTTCCATCCAACCTTACAGACCCTCTGTTACCATATAAACACATTAATCTAAGAACCTTTGAAACTTGTTGTTCGAAATGTAATCGGGGTTTATAAAACACATAACAAGACTTCTAGAATTCTAGAATGAATTGGCAACTTTGACTTGTGTTAAGAATCGATCCATACTTACCTAATCTGAAGCTTGTTATAATATTAACAACCCTAGTTATTCAAAAACTGGAACTGTAATCTAGGATCTCTATTTAAGATAATTGCAAGACAAATTATCATTTGGGTTCATGATTGATTGATACAACACTAGGGTATATTTGCTTAGCTTAATTTGGTCATTTGATTCATAAATATCTTTATCTTTGGTCACTGAAGATAATTTAATCTTTGAAATTTGTGCACTTAGTTATTAGAATAGTGATCCATATTTGTGAAATCATGCACTTGTGATGTCGATGTACACTACGTTTAGGAACAACATTGAAAGAAGGAGATTGTCATTACATATCTTAGACACATGTAGCCTTGTGTGATAGTTTTTAATTGGTTTTCATTTTGAATGACACATGATACTCTACCTTCCATGTTTCTTTTGCATGAGTATGGTTACTATAAACTCCAGTCTTTAAGTTTGATTTGAATAGACCATTTGTCGAAGTGTGTTTTAAAGTTTGAGAAAACAATAGCTTTGAGGGAGGTTGATTTTGTTTGTGCACGTAGTGGTTGCATTTGTCGTTGATACATCTGATTACATTGATAGCATTGAGAACAAATTTGTGTCACACTTTTAGTTTCTTGTTTATACACAGAGTAGAGTGATTGTGATCTTTTGCTTGCACATAGAATTGAGTGGAAAGGGAATTTAGTGCAAGAATTTGAATAGAGGTTTCATTTTGATTTAAGAGTCCCGTTTGGAATTAGCAGAGCTTGGATTGTCTAAGGTTTACATGTTTTCTACAGTTGACAAGATAGTCTTCACATTCACTTGGTTGATGCTCATGTTTTCCACATTGATTACCAGTTAGGGATTGTTCTTTGATTGTTATTAGTTAGGATTTACTTTTTAATTGCCAATAACTAGGGTTTTCTTACAATTGTTGGTAGATTGTAGAATTAATGTTTATGGTTTCATTTCTAAACCATAAACACTAAGTGAAAGACTAGAATAAGGATTAACTAGTGCATGAACTCAAGATGTGAGTAGTTTCTGGACAAATTAGGGTTTTGTTTTGCAGGTTGTTGGAGTATTTCTGTGGAATTTCTAGTGTTGTGCCTCGAAGTCCACATACCCTGGATTGACAATTAATGTTGGCCCATCAATATATTTTATATTTCACCCAACATAAATACAAGGCTGGAAAGGCTCACTATATTGAGGTGTACTTGGAGAGCGACAATGATGATGGAGATGAGGAGTCAGTGCAAGGACAAGCACAATGAAAAATACATCAGACAATTATTTGTCAGACTTCACATGCAGAGGGTAAAGCCCTATCATTGCATCTATGTCCCAGGTATCATACTTTCATAGCCAAAGTGTAACAACCCCTGGTTGATTTCCGTGTAAAAAAAATATAATTCCGAGGTCAAGGGACATGTATTCCAAGTTGAATGTGGGAAAAACCTCCTATTGTGGGTGTTCATTTAGTTTATTATGGAAAAGACAATGACAAAAGCTTTTAAAAAGCAAAGAAGCATTAATTGGAATTTTATTTATGAAAATACAGGAAAATAGGAGAAAAGGAAGGTGAAAGGTCACAAATTGCATGCGAGGAGGAAATTGAAGGAAAAATGAAGGAAAATGAAGAAATTAGAGGCCTCAATGATAAAAAGGCTTCCGAGGATTTGTTCATGGCCTTTTGACAATTTTTGGATGTAGATTTCTTCTATTCTCTCACTCTCTCATATTCTTGAACACCTAGAATATTCTTGGATCTCTCTAGCATTGGAGGGAAGAAGGCAAAGGAAGGACAAGAAAACAAGAGGAAGTAAGGATTAAACAAGGAAGAGTGGGAATCAAATGGCTACAATGGAATTACTTACAGGTATCAAGCTGCATGTATGATTTACTTACTAGTTTTGGCATGCATGGTACATGCATGTGTGTATTTGGTTCTCTTGCTGTCATTGGAATGGGTTTTTCCAGGTGTGACAGTGGTTTTCAGCCTTGCCTTGCCATTTTCGGATAGCCATGGTGTGATGGGGTTCTCTTGTTTTGGTTGAGCTGGATTGCATGATGGTTTTCGAAACTGAGTGGGGTGGTCTCAATGGAGAAACACAAGGCCTAGGAATCCCTGTATCGGTGAAAGTGGGAGTGTGGTAAAGCCTAATTGTGTATGCCCTCGTTAGGCCTAGGAATACTCAACCGGTGAATGGTGGGATATACAGTAAAGGCTAGAGGGTGGAGCCTCATTGGGCCTAGGAGTCCTCGACTGGTGAATGTCAAGATATACGGTAAAGCCTAGAGTTGGAGATAGACAAATTCCTCATGGTTTAGGTGGAGAGATATGGAGGCATCCATGCTTGTATAGGCCTAGTGATCCCTGGATCGGTATATGATGGGATTCCGGTAAAGCTGGTAGTGTGTGTTTCTTGTTTGGGCCTATGAATCCCTTGGCGGGATTACGGTAAAGCCTAGTTGTATAGATGAGGGCTTGGGTCTAGGAATCCCTTGGTGGATTGTGGTAAAGCCTGAGGAAGCCCTGGTTATTTTGTTGTAAGTCCCACATTCATGATTGGAATATGGAACAGGGGTGATTGGCTGAAACAAATATTTGGTTCAACCCAATCTATGGTCGGGTGGTACGTGGAATTCCCTGAATTGGTTGGATTTGCATATGTTAATAAGAGCTCATTTTCCTTTAGTATTATAAGAGTAAATGTACTTGTTAATATGTGGTTTTTAAGGATGTTCTACTCTTGTTATTCTGTTGGTTATAAGCACGGTTCATGACAGACTTTGGTTATGGCTCTCATCATGATTTGATTAGTACAAGAAATGTGAATGAATAAATGACCTAATAGATGATAATGTGACTATTGTGACAAGGCATCGATTCTTCTTAACGATTCTCAAATAATTATGAGACCCCTGTGCTCATATATGTGGTTATGACTTGTAGATTACATGTTTATGATATGTTTGATGAAATGCCTGTCATGGCTAATAAGGGTGAGATCGATTCCTTGTACCAATGTTTACATTAGTAGCTTTAATTCATTGTTATTTATCATTTATGGAAGTTTCATGAAGTTCTGGGCAGAGGCCTGAGACCTAGCCCTAAAAAAAGTGGCACAAAACTGGGGTCGTTGGCTCAGAACTGCCTGAAAAAAGGCCATAGTCGCATGCATGCCTTGCTGTGGGAGCGACTGGAGGGTCTTAGTCACATGCATGGCTTGTCATGGGAGTGACTAGGGGTCTAGCTCAACAAAATGACAAGTTGTCTCAGGGGTTGGGCACCTAGAAGGGTTGGTTGTCTCCTAAAGGTTCTGTAGCTCCTGAGAAAGGTCAAATTGGTTTTGTTTTGTTGGTTCCACTTCCTTAACTGTACATGGGGAGTTGAATCACATCATAGTAACTCTTCGTCACATGTTTACCCCAGTGGACCAGTTAGCTTGGGTAAATGTGGGAGGAGGGTGTTACAGAGTGGTATCAAAGCATGGTTGAACTCTTGGACTAGATGGGCGAAATGTGTTTGTCATGCATGCATGAAGGATGTATATGTGTTTGTTATGTATGCGTGGTGGTAGTAATTGTTACAGTTTTGTTTCCATGTAGGAGTTGATGATGTTGTTTTTGGGATGTGTTTTTCATGCATACATGTCGGTTATATATATGTTTGTTATGTATGTTAGTGTCGGTATGTTGTTATGCATGCATTGTCATGGTTATAGTTATGCATGTATAGTAGGTTAGACATGCATTGTGAGGTCATTGCATGTAGTTTGTGTCATCATGTTGCTATTGGATGTTATGATGCGAATGTGTTGGCTGAGATAGAGCAGGGGATGCAAATCATCAAAGCGAGGTTGCAACACTGGACCTCGGGGTAAGAGCAGATCACCATACAAGTTTGTATGGTGGGTATGTAGGTATCTTGGTTAATGGTTGTTATAAGCATTAGGATTATGTACATGTCTGTCATTGTTGCGGTTACATGTATGATAGATGTTAGTTAATCAGTGTGATCATATGTACATGCGTGGTTAGTCATGAAGGATAATAACTTTTTGTTATATGCATTGTGGTCATATGCATGATGATTATGGTAATTGTACTTAAGATCTTGATGTTATTTGTATCTTGTTAATCTAGATTGGCCTTTGTAGATGGATATGGCTATGATACTCAGGTTTGAGTCGGTATACTTGTGATATTGTGTAGTACTAATCTGGACTGACTATGCAAATGTGATAGCCTCCCCTTAGATACATTGAGGTATGAGTTTGATTATGTCATCTATTTGGTGTTTGAGTGTTTGATTATGTCGTCTATTTGGTGTTTGAGAGTTTGATTATGTCGTCTATTTTGTGTTTGGGTGTTTATTATGTCATTTATCTATTGTTTGAATGTTTGATTAATTACATGATATGAGTATGTGTCGATCAGAATTTCCTGAAGGAATGATCTTGTTTCAAGACGGTTGTACTAACACATTATGTGCTGAGATAGCTAATATGTACTTGAGTGTAAGTGAGTGCTAGTTGTAGTATTAAGACTAATGACTATAAGTTGACTGTTGATTTTGGCATGGTTATTAGTCTTGGTAAAAGATAATTAACAGACATGTTGCCTTGATCTTGGAATGTGTGGATGACATGTGTGAACAGTTGCAAGGAAACATGCTTAGTATTAGCATGACAAGGTAATAGTTGATTTGTTTATATAACTATCAATTGGGTGATGTGACAGTACAAAGTAAGACTTGATTTCAACAAGGTAAAAAAGTAGAAGAGAGGAATTGGGTGAGGATTCCTTTGGCTATGTTTGGAAATCACAATTCCAAATGAATGTGTGCTTTGTATGAATACAAGAAGTCTTCTTAACCTTGATTTCATCTAACATTATATGGATATGTTCTATATTCCTTAGCATGCATCTAACAGGTATAATAGTTGGCTTCCAGTTATAGTTGGATTTGTCAACGAATTGGAGTTCCTTGAGAAGTGTATGTGTTCAGTTAAAAGACAACGTGCTTGACACAATAAGGTAAGGTAACAAGTGTATTGTTATGTTTATCTATGGACGTACAATTATGTGTTTTAGGCAGTATGATGTAGGGATTGCATGGAAAAAGAGACTGGAATGAGATCTTGAAGAAGGTTAGGTTTGAGCTTTCCCTTGGAAGCATTGGGAACCCATGGGGATTGAGTCATGGTGTTTGTTGCTAGTTTTGTGCCTTTGATATTGTTAGGGTACCACCCTAACCCCCTTATTTATGTAATGGGATCGAGTCATAGTCAAGAGTCAATAAAGCCCATATTAATAATTGTAAGTGGTTAACCCGCAATTAATGATGGGACCACAATTAGTTGCAAATGGGCCGTAGTATTAGATAGATGGTATTAATAAAACCCATGGTATTGATCCTTGGTATTGCATGTATGAGTCATATATAAAGGATAGAGACTCCCTGCGAGGATCATCGTGTCTTATTTTTGAATCGAGCTCTGCTCTATTGGAGGTTGCCCCCTCGAAGAGGCCAGTGAACATTGCTTTCTGAATAACAAAATATTTGTTGTTGTCTCTCATTAATCTATGTTCTGGGTATCTTTCTTCGCATATTCTGTATTTGGGTATCTTTTTGCAGGTTAAGAGCATAACAAGTGGTATTAGAGCACTTTCCAGGGCCGGTGGGATCTCCATTTCTTAGCAATTTTTTTTTTTTTTGGCTAGAGACGTGTTCCGGTGTCTTTAAATCACGGGATCTGTCGTTGAGCGCATAAACCTGCGGATTTGGGGAGGCATGCACGTAGGAAATACAAGAGGTGGTCACGCTTGTTGGACTCCCTTGTAACCCCTGTGGGTACCCCTTCGAGTAGTAGCGCATTAGACAGAACCGCGTACGGACTGTCTTCCAAGTACCTTCTGGGTATATCGGAAGCCCCTTAGCTCCTCTACAACCTCGCCATAGATAAACCGTCGGTCGTCTTGCTGCTGCAGTACACTGAGAACAACACTCGGAGAGATTACTCGCCCGTACGATAGGGTAGTCGGGTTGTACGGCTAAGGGTATGGTTGATTTTGGCAACATTTACATTTTGAGGATTTGGTGACTGCAATATTTATAAGGAAGGAGTAAAACTCCGTTAGGAGTTTTCAAAAAAAAAAAAAGTCTGAGATCTCCCGGGACGCTTATTGGTGATCTAGCCCATCAGAATCAGGACGACGAGCTGAGCACGGTGGTACCATTCAATTCTTACTGAATTTTTTTTTTGGGTGGTCCCAAATCTCAAGAACATCTGATCAGTGCATGGTAGAAACTAGAGCTCAAGCTATGGCCAATGAGAAGATTGACAAACTTGAACAAACCTTGCAATCCATCCAGAGTCAACTTGACAGACTATCTCTCCTAATCCCGAAGGGCAAGGAGGAAGCCCACGAGGAGGCGTATAATGGCAATGGACACAGTGAGGGTGAGTCTAGCCACTCTCCTCACGTCTGGCGCACCCACCAACAATCCCGTCAGCAACCTCCCAAGTTGGATATGCATAAATTTGACGGTTCTCACCCGACAGCATGGATAACACAAATGGAGCAGTATTTCAATCTGAATAACATCTTAGATGATGAGACTCAACTTATGGTGGGGAGCATGTAATTGGACAATGAAAGGTGGCAATGGTGGGAATGTCATCAACGTTGCAATGGAACTTTTCGGGCTTGGACCAAATTAAAAAAGCTCTTACAGACCGCTTTGACCAGGAATCTTCTTTTTTGGGTCGTCTTACTAAGCTCCAACAGATTGGCACAGTGGATGAATATATTACAGCCTTTGAAGCCTTAGCCTTCCGCAATTGGGGTCTCTCAGATGTGTTCTACGCGGAATGTTTTATCAGCGGTCTTAAAGAAGCCATCAAAGCCCAAGTCCTACTGCACCACCCTCCCACATGGACGGAGGCTTGCAAGGTAGCTCGTAACGTGGAATGTGCATTAGCAGCCCAGTACAATCGCCCAAATTTCTCCGCTAAAGGTCGCCCCCCACAGGCTGACAACACGACTCAAACACTTAAGGTCCAAAAGGTGTCACCTGCGAAAATGGCCGAAAGAAGAAAGCAAGGATTATGTTACTACTGTGATGAAAAATACTCCCCAGGTCATAAATGCAAGGAGCCCAAAGTTTTTCAAATTGATGCCATTGACTACAGCTCAACAGAGGAAGATCCACCACTTGAGGAACATGAGGCACTAGAAGAGGACAACCAAAAGGAAAATGTCTCTGACGAACCAGTTATTTCGCTGCATGCTTTGGCAGGGATTTCTTCACCTCAAACTCTCAAAATCAGAGGTTTTATTAAACATCGCCCAGTAGTAGTCTTGATTGATAGTGGAAGTACACATAATTTCATCCATCAAAAAGTCGCAGAAGCAGTGCATTGTTTTGTACGAGCAGTTTCTAACTTCCAAGTCCAAATTGTAGATGGGGGCACAATGAAATGTGAAGGCCGTGTGAAAATGTCAAACTTCAAATGGGGGATTATGAGTTGAAAACCCACATGTTTGCCATACACATGGGAGGATGCGACATTGTCCTTGGCGCTGAATGGCTCCGCACTCTTGGGCCAATCACAATGGATTTCCAGGAGTTATATATGAGTTTTAAGCAGAACAACTCCACACATACCCTCCGTGGACTCCAGGCGGGAGCTCCCTCTATCATCAGCTCGCATAGGATGGAAAAATTGCTAAAAAAGGGCCATCATGGAGTTATAGCTCAATTTAATGCCATCCAGGCAGTCGAAACCAAGTCTCTGCCGATTCATCCTGAGATGCAACAGATTTTAAATAACCATCTACTGGTCTTTGACAAGCCTCATGAGCTTCCACCCTCGAGAGGGGAACATGATCATAGCATCACCTTGGTTCCAAGGGCCCAACCCCCAAATGTGCGCCCATACAGATATCCGTTCACCCAAAAGAATGAAATAGAAAAAATAATCAAGGAACTTTTGGAAGCAGGTGTCATTCGTCCCAACATTAGTCCTTATTCATCACCGGTGGTCATGGTGCTCAAGAAAGATGGGGAGTGGCGGATGTGTCCAGACTTCAGGGCCCTCAATAAGTTGACAGTCAAAGATAAATTTCCCATCCCAGTGGTTGACGATTTGCTGGATGAACTCAATGGGGCTCAATTCTTCACTAAGTTGGATCTTCGCTCGGGCTACCACCAAATTCGCATGAAGGAAGTCGACATTCCAAAGACTACTTTCAGAACTCATGAAGGCCATTATGAGTTCCTGGTCATGCCATTCGGTCTTTGTAATGCCCCCTCTACTTTTCAGAGCCTTATGAACCACATTCTCAAACCATATCTCAGGAAATTTGTCCTTGTCTTCTTTGATGACATCCTCATCTATAGTTGCACTTGGGCCGCACATCTTCAACATGTAGATCTACTCTTGCAACTGCTCCGCAAGCATAAATTATTTGTCAAGATGTCCAAGTGTTCGTTTGGCATGGAAGAAGTCGAGTATTTGGGCCACATTGTGGGGCGTGAAGGTGTCAAGGTGGACCCCAAAAAGATCCAGGCAATGCAGGATTGGCCTCAACCTAAGACCTTGAAGAGCTTGAGAGGATTTTTGGGTCTCACAGGCTATTATCGTAAATTTGTCCGCAACTATGGTCGCATAGCGAAGCCCCTCACTCAACTCCTGAAGGAAAATTCATTCTTCTGGAATGAGGAAGCACAACAGGAATTTACAGCTCTCGAAAATGCCATGTGTTCCCCTCCAGTCTTAGCACTACCTGACTTCACCAAATCTTTTGTCATTGAATGTGATGCTTCGGGTACAGGTATTGGGGCGGTCTTAATGCAGGAAGGGCAACCTTTGGCCTTCACAAGCCAACAACTAAGTGGGAAGAATCTGGGCCAATCTACCTACGAGAAGGAAATGATGGCCATCTTACATGCAGTAGAGACCTGGCGACCTTACTTATTGGGGCGACATTTCCAAATCCGCACAGATCATCACAGTCTTAAATATTTTTTGGAGCAACGCCTATCCTCCCCACAACAAAATAAATGGCTCGCCAAAATGCTGGGATATGGTTATGAGATCATTTACAAGAAAGGGAAAGACAATAGTGTAGCAGATGCATTATCTCACCAATTTGAGGAGGAAAGTACTCTGCTAGCAATTTCCCTCCCCATTCCAGAATGGATTGAAGAGGCTCGCAGGGAATGGTTTTCACATCCCGGGCTCTCCCAACTCATTTCTCAATTGCAGGTAGATCCAAATTCCACCAAGGGCTACTCGTGGCAGGATGAGATTCTTCGCTACAGGGACAGAGTCGTAATATCACCCACATCCACCCTCAAAAGTCGCATTTTCGCAGAATTGCACTCATCCCCCATTGCAAGACATTCAGACTTTCAGAAGACGTATGCTCGCACCAGAAGATCATTTTTTTGGATCGACATGAAAAAGGACATCCTTACTTTCGTAGCAGAATGCGATGTCTGTCAACGCCACAAAGGGGAGACCGTCAACACACCAAGCACATTACAACTATTGCCCATCCCGGCATCAATTTGGACGAAGGTTTCTATGGATTTCATTACAGGTCTTCCAAAGTCAGGAAACAAGTCAGTCATCATGGTGGTTGTGGATAGACTTTCAAAGTATGCTCATTTCTGTGCCCTACCCCACCCGTTTACACCAACTTTGGTCGCTCAATCTTTCATGGATCAGATCTTCAAATTGCATGGCATGCCCACTTCTATTGTGTCCGATCGCAACCCGATCTTCACCAGTAATTTTTGGCAGGAACTCTTCAGGATACAAGGCACTCAACTAAAACTCAGTACTTCCTATCATCCGCAAACAGATGGTCAAACTGAAGCCGTCAACAAATGTCTGGAAACCTACCTTAGGTGTTTCACTTCAGAAAAGCAACATCTTTGGGTACAGTGGTTACCTCTGGCTGAATGGTGGTATAACACCAACTATCATGCCACCACCAAAATGACTTCCTATGAAGCAGTATATGGTCAACTCCCTCCTTCCCCTACTTCTTATATCAAGGGGTGCTCAAAAGTACAAGCAGTGGATCAACTCCTACAACACCGCGCAACCATGCTCGCTCATCTTAGAGAGAATCTTCGTCAAGCTCAAAACCGCATGAAGCAATAGGTAGACCAGCATCGCTCAGAGCGCCAATTTCAAGAAGGGGATCAGGTCTTTTTGAGGTTGCAACCATATAAGCAAACATCACTCAAAGACAAGGTTTGTCAGAAACTATCTCCAAAATTCTACAGACCATATCAAGTACTTCAGCGCATTGGAGAAGTGGCTTACAAGTTGGATTTGTCACCTACTGCAAAAATCCATCCAGTTTTCCATGTCTCATGCCTCAAGAAAGTGATTGGGAACAATTGCAGAATTCAAACCAGTCTACCTGAATTGGACGAAGAAGGGTCAATCTGGCTCCAACCTGAACAGGTCCTAGACACACGAGACAGGCACCTGCGGGGCCGCATGATTAGGGAAGTCCTCGTCAAGTGGAAAGACACCTCTCCGGAAGATGCAACTTGGGAACCAACCACTATTCTTCAGCAGTTTCCGCAGCTTCAGCCTTGAGGACAAGGCTAGTCTTAAGGGGGAGGGCATGTTAGGGTCCCACCCTAACCCCCTTATTTATGTAATGGGATCGAGTCATAGTCAAGAGTCAATAAAGCCCATATTAATAATTGTAAGTGGTTAACCCGCAATTAATGACGGGACCACAGTTAGTTGCAAATGGGCCGTAGTATTAGATAGATGGTATTAATAAAACCCATGGTATTGATCCTTGGTATTGCATGTATGAGTCATATATAAAGGATAGAGACTCCCTGCGAGGAGCATCGTGTCTTATTTTTGAATCGAGCTCTGCTCTATTGGAGGTTGCCCCCTCGAAGAGGCCAGTGAACATTGCTTTCTGAATAATAAAATATTTGCTGTTGTCTCTCATTAATCTATGTTCTGGGTATCTTTCTTCGCATATTCTGTATTTGGGTATATTTTTGCAGGTTAAGAGCATAACAGATATTTTGTGATTTGTTTGAGCTTGATTATGGGTTTTGATTGCGTCTGATGCAAGGCCTTGCCACTTTATTTGTGATGTCGTATTGCTATTGGTTTTCATGGTTTTCTTCTTGTTTGTTTCTTGTTCTTACCTTTTGTGTTTTGAGAGTCTTGGGATTTGGTTGGGAAAGAGGAAAGTTAATGGAGCTCGGGGAGAGCTGAATGAAACTCAACAGGTAATGTAAGACCTGGATGAAGCTCAGCTCATGTATAAGGGCAGCTGAAGGTAAGAATATGACAACTGGTTGGACTGGTTGGTCCATTGGGATAAATGGATGGTGGTAGTATAGACATGAGAAAGGTAACCAAAAAGGTAAAGTAAATGTAATTGAGGCATCATATGCCTTGGCTATGTTGGGAACTATTGTTCTCAATGTTGTACACGTTGTACATAGATAAAGGGAGTTCTCTTAACCTCAAGCTTATGATAACTGGTAATTATGTCGTGATCATGATTACGATGATGTCTATATATGTATACATGTATGTGCATCGTTGTCTGATAGGTACGTCAAAGGTCATGATTTTTTTATGCTAATGTTCACATGTATATACGTATGTATGTATGTATGTATGTCATTGCCTTATAGGGTCATCAAATATCATTCTTGTGGAGGAATGATTGCTTACGCAAGTGAATGACATGAAGGGGTTCCCAGTTTATGAGGAATTAAGTGGAAAGAGTAGCCCTGACAGATCTATGAGGTTATTATCATGTGGATATGATTTGATATTATGTGTTTGTACTATGCCTATGTTTATGTTATAGACAGGCTATGTTGAGGGGTACTTCAACGAAATGAAAGTAGCGTGATTTGTGACATGCTGGGACAAGCATGGATGGTAGAAAGATACTAGAAGCACGATTGCTTA
Organism: Pinus tabuliformis; assembly: GCA_031772625.1. NCBI lineage: Eukaryota > Viridiplantae > Streptophyta > Pinopsida > Pinales > Pinaceae > Pinus > Pinus tabuliformis. The sequence continues at coordinate 534,103 of CM062817.1, read as the reverse complement.
GTAGAGTCAGTGTGTGGTCTCTGGATGTGCAGTACTACTATTGTGTACATGTTGTACCTGTGATGTTGTGTACATATGGTGTTGTGCACATGTTGGATATGCAGTGTTGTGTACATATGGTATGGTGTGCATGTTGTACATATAGTGCTAAGTGCATGTGTTGTTGTGTGCATGTGGTGTCGTGTACATGTTGTACATGGGATTTTGTGTGCAATTGGTGATGTGTACATGACATGCATGTGGTGTTGTGTACACGCTGTGCAGGTGGTGTTGTGCACACATGGGGCAGGTGGTGTTGTGTACATGTTGCACAGGTGGTGTTGTGTACATGTGGCACTGTGTACATGTTGTACCTGTGGTACCATTATACAAGTGGTTTTGTGTGCATGTCGTACATGTTGTGTTGTGTGCATGTGGTATTGTGTGCATGTTGTATATGTTGTTTTGTGTACGTGCGGTATTGTGTATGTGCATTGTGTAGTCATGGTATCATGACATGTGTATTTGTTGTGTTGTACTCTGCGTATGTATTGTGTTGTGTTGTACACCAAATGTAGGTGTATGTATTGTGTTGTGTCGTACACCGGGTGTAGATGTATGTGTTGTGTCGTACACCAAATGCAGGTGTATGTGTTGTGTTGTACGCCAGGCGTAGGTGTATGTGCTGTATGTCAGGTGTAGGTGCATGTATTGTATGGTATTGTATGCCGTGTGTGGTTATATGTGTGTGATGCACATTATGTGTATATGTACGTGGTTGAAGAGAAGGAACTAGGGGTTTGCTGGGTGTGGAAAATGATTTGGTGTTTGTAAGAAAAGGACAAAGGACAAAGGTAGAAGCAACAAACTCATTGAAGGATAAGTACCCGTATTTTATTTCAGTTTTAATTGTGCATGTGATCTATGATTCTGGTTTATGATAGTTACATGTGATATATGATTCTGCTTATGATGGTTGTGTTTTGAGCTAACCAAATGTGATATGTTTATTCATGATGATTTGATCAAACAACTAGTTTTACTTGTTGAAACAAGATTGCAAGTTTACCTCATTGACGAGCTACCGATGAGGTATGATGTGAAGTTATTTCAATTTATTTTTAATCTAATGGTATGTGCTTGGTATGGGAAAGCATGAAAATGCTCAGTTTGGGTGGTTGAAACTGATTGCAAGCAATAGCAGCAACAACACAAGGAATTGGAACAAGTAACAGTATGTTAGTAAAGGTCTTCAGGAGCAGGGCCATTGTGGAACACTAGTACCCAATAGTGTCCATTGATTTCCTTAAGCATGCTATGACTGGTATGATGGTTTTGAGGTAGGGATATGCCTTGGTTTTGGATCTTCTGATGCAAGGAAACCTTGCCAAGGGAGGGGTCACTCGACGAACTGTGTAGTAGAGAAGGGGATGCCCACGAAACTTGGAAGGTGTGTGAATGCACGAAAGGGGGTGTCTGGATTTCCCAAGGGACTATTTAGCAGAGAAGGGAAGGTCGGGGAATGTATTTGTTTTGGTCATTAGCATTGCGAGATGTAATTAGAAGCACATTAGGAGTGCGCCCTGAAACAATGAGCCGGTAACTGTTCACTTAGAGCGAAAGTGGCGCAGGATTGTGGCGCTGCACATTGGATGCAACTTTGAATTTAGCAATGGATTCTGGATTTCCTCGCAAGGAGGTGAATCCTGGTACTAGTTTAGAGGGTGGAGGTGCAAGCCTTTGGATTCCCTTGTTGTGGATGTAGGCATCATATCCTTTTATTTGCTGGTTAAAGAAAATGTGCATGTGTATATGTGTATATAGTTGTAAATACTGTATCGAGCTAAATTTATAAAGCTCCATAGATAGTATGGTTATTTTCCAGTTGAAGCAAATGTGCATAAGTATATATGGTTGTTACTGTAAATAACGTAATGAGATGTGTTATAGAGCTCCAATAAATGGTATGTTTGTCATGTTTTCAGCATTAGTCATTGTAAATACTACAACGAGCTATGTTATAAAGCTATAGATATAGTATGTTTTATTTTCAGCAGTTTGTTGGTTTATATTTGTCATTGAACACCAAGGACAGTGTTCCCCCAAGGGGGAGGGTTCTTTAACAGCCCCTGGTTTATTTCCATGTAAAAAATATATAATACCAGGGTCATGGGACACATATTCCAAGCTGAATGTTGGGAAAAGTGTGGGTGTTCATTTGGTTTATTGTGGCTAAGGAAATTGGCAAAGGATTTGAAAAGGAAAAGAAGCATTAACTGGCATTTTTTTTTTATGAAAATAAAGGAAAATAGGAGAAAAGGAAGGTGAAAGGTCACAGATTGCATGTGAGGAGGAAATTGAAGGAAAAATGAAGGAAAATGAAGAAATTAGAGGCTTCAATGATAAAAATGTTTATGAGGATCCGTTCACAACCTTTTGACAATCTTTGGATGTAACTTTCTTCTATTGTCTCACTCTCTCATATTACTGCACACTTAGAGTATTCTTCTAGCACTCTAGCATTGGAGGGAAGAAGGCAAAGGAAGGACAAGAAACCAAGGATCAAACAAGGAAGAGCGAGAATCAAGCAACTACAGTGGAATTATTTGCAGGTATCAAGTTGCATGTACGATTTTCTTACTAGTTTTGGCATGCATAACACATGCATGTGTGTATTTGGTTCTCTTTTTGTCATTGGCATGGGTTTTTCCAAGTGTGACAGTGGTTTTCAGCCTTGCCTTACCATTTCTGGATAACCATGGTATGATGGGGTTCTCTTGTTTTGGTTAAGTTGGATTTTTGGATGGTTTTTGAAACAGAGTGGAGTGGTCTCAGGGGAGAAACACAAGGCCCAGGAATCCCTGGACTGGTGAAGGTGGGATTGCGGTAAAACTTGATTGTGTATGCCCTCGTTAGTTCTAGGAGTCCTCGACCGGTGAATGACAGGATATACGGTAAATCCTAGAGGGTGGAGCCTTGTTGGGCCTAGGAATCCTCAACCGGTGAATGGTGAGATATGCGATAAAGCCTAGAGGTGGAGACGACAAATTCTTCAAGGTTTAGGTGGAGAGATACAAATAAATCCATGCTTGTATAGGCCTAGTGATCCCTGGACCGATATATGGTGGGATTGCGGTAAAGACTGGTAATGTATGTTTCTTGTTTGGGCCTAGGAATCCCTTGGAGGGATTGCGGTAAATCCTGGCTGTATAGATGAGGGCTTGGTATTAGGAATCCCTTGGTGGATTGCGGTATAACCAAAAGAAGCCCTAGTGGTTTTGTTGTAAGTCCCACTTTCATGCTTGGAATATGGCACGAGGGTGATTGGATGAAAGAAAAATTTGTTTCAACACAATCTATGGTTGGGTGGTTCGTGGAAGTCCCTGACTTGGTTGGATTTGCACATGTTAAGAAGAGCTCCTTTTCCTTTGGTATTATATGAGTAAAGGTACTTGTTAATATGTGGTTTTTAAGGTTGTTTTACTCTTGTTATTATGTTGGTTATATGATGGTTATCAGCATGGTTTGTGACATACTTTGGTTATGGCTCTCATCATGATTTGATTAGTACAAGAAATGTGAATGATTATATTACCTAATAGATGATAATGTAGCTATTATGATAAGGCATCAATTCTTCTTCATGATTCTCAGATAAGTATGAGACCCCTATGCTCAGATCTATGGTTATGACCTGTAGATTACATGTTTGTGATATGTTTGACGAAATGCATGTGATGTCTAGTAGGGTTCATATCAAGTCCTTGTACCAATGTTTGCATTAGTAGCTTTAATTCATTATTATTTATCATTTCATGAAGTTCTAGGTAGAGGCCTGAGACCTAGCCCTGAAAAAGTGGCATAGAATCTAGGGTCACTAGTTGATAATTGCCTAAAAAAGGCCACAGTCACATGCATTCCTTATTGTGGGAGTGACTAGAGGGTTTGAATTGCATGCATAGCTTGTCATGAGAGGAACTGGGGGTCTAGCTCAACAAAATGGAAATATGTCTCAAGGGTTGGGCACACGGAAGGGTTGGTTGTCTCCTAAAGGTTTTGTAGCTCCTGAGAAAGGTACTATTGGTTTTTTTTTGTCGGTTCCACTTCCTTAACTATACATGGGGAGTTGAATCACATCATAGTAACTCTTTGTCACATGTTTACCCTAGTAGACTGTTTAGCTTAGGTAAATGTGGAAAGAGGGTGTTACACAAGGGGTTTTGGTAGGACATAAGGTGACGATATTGAACTATGGGGAAGTACACAATAACTAAGGAATTTGTTGTGGTGGATGTGTTGAACACCAATGTTGTGTTAGGGTGTTGGTGGCTCTACTACATAGGGAAGTATACTACAAATCAACGAAACATGGAGACGAAATTCAAAGATCTAGTAGATGGTAGAAGGTTTGTTTTTCAGGACCATGCATTTGTACCCATCGAGACTAGTAATATCCAAAAACATGAAAGCAGTATTGAGGCAGGGAGATATTGAGTGGGCGATTGAGTGCCTTATTACAAATAACAAACAGTTAGACTAGCCACAACGACATCCCAACGACATTCAGATATTGCTTCGTAAACCCCAAAAAGTTTTTTCTGATATTCCTCTAGGTAGACTACTAGATAGGGGTTTTGAGCATGTTATCGAATTAGAGAAGGGTGAATAGACGGTCATTACCAACCCCTATCAACATCCCAAGGTTTACAAAGATGAAATTGAGAAGGTCATCAAGGAGTTGTTGAGGTTGGGTCACATTCATCTAGCCATTTTCACTCCTTTAGTGGTCATGGCTAAGAAGGAGGACGATACCTTGTTGATGTGTATTGATTATGAAGATATTAACAAAAGAACAATAAAAAACCAGTATCCTATCCCCAGGATAGATGAGTTGATGGATGAACAGAGGGGAGCCAAATATTTTTCAAAGATTGACCTTCGCTCAGGCTACCATAATATTTGAGTTTGGGAGTAGGACATCCAAAATATAGCCTTCAGGTGCCACTATGGTCACTACATGTTCTTGGTTATGCCATTTGGGCTAACCAATGCCCCCACAACTTTCTAGTCATGCATGAACCACATGTTTAATAAACAATAGAGGAAGTACTTGCTAGTTTTCTTTGATGATATATTGGTTTACAACAAGATGTGGAAGACCATCTGATGCACTAGGACGAGGTGTTGGGAGTTCTGGAGGAGCATGAACTATATGCTAAGGAATCCAAGTGTGAGTTCGGTATGACAAAGATGCTATATGTCATCTCAATTTATTATATAAATTAAGGCATGTGTTTTACTATCAATCCAGGTTGGTAATCTTAGAAGCAAACCACAATTTATGGATTTTTGGATAAGAACTAATATAGAAAGTAGTTATGAGAACAGAAGTGCATATTACAAATATAAATCATTCTACATAACTAAGCAAAAATATTTAAGTCTATTTCATAAAAGCATACATGATTGGTCAATGAAATTAGACTATTTTAGAAAAACAAGGAAGAGGCTCTTTTCAAAGAGACCTGGTTGTCCTTCCTCAATATTTCTATAATGACATTGCCAATATCTAAGTAAGCATAAGAAAATGTAATGAAAGCATAAGAATTTAATCTAAGAAATCTTTGAAAGAAGTGAATCTTGTTCAATCCTAGTCCTAGCTCACGGAGAAGAGGCTCTTTTCTAAGAGACCTGTTTGTCCTTCCACATTCAAGCTAATCACTAAAAGGAGGCAATCTTCACATAGCACATAACCATAAAATAAATTCACATTAAAGATATTTAAAAATATCTACATCAAATGAATATAATAAACATGAAGAATTAAACTAACATATGCACAAATATGAACATCATACAACAAAGTGTACTTAGCTTGGTATGGGGGCCCTCCAATATTGTTGGTACACTACTAAAATACTCAGCTACAACAACTCATTTACTCCAACAAACACAAAGAAATCATGAAACAAAAGCTTTGTCTTCAATTATCTCAAAATAATAATCTTCAAGTTTTTCTACATGTTCCAACTATGAATGTCTCTCTTTAAATAGGCAAAATAATAACCATATAAGCTAAAAAGTCTAAAACAATCATCATTAATGTATTCCCACTTCATCAGGTCGAAGCCATCCATTAGTTACAAGAAATCTGGAAGAATTCCAAAAAATCCTAAAGCTGCCCCTTTTTAATAAGGATTTCTGGGTGATAGGTCAAGTTTGACAAACTTTGACCGGGCCTGTATTTGCTCAATTTGACCGAACCAATAGATGTTCATTTGTCCATGGTTCCTAAGCTTTCCAAATATGCATTCATCTTGCGCCCAGGTGTCCTGCACATATCACTTTAATGGAGCTATTACGGGAATTTTCAATGCATTCTAAAATTAATTTTAAAACCCAATTTTTACAAAAATTTCTAAAAATTAAAAAACTTAATTTAGTTACCTGAATATTAAAAATAAGGGTAAAATGAAGCATATGTGAGTGGAATAGGGTGGAATGTGATGGTAAATGAATGGATTTAGGATAGGCAAAAATGACCAAAATTGAGGGCCAACATCTCCCCCTTGCTGATGTTCAAGCATGTCCTCATGCTTGCCTCCTTTGTTTCTTTGATATTCTGTCCCTGTATACTGATTGACTTGTTGATGTACCTGTGGCTCTGACCCCTGAAGATGAAGCTTCCTATTGAGCTGCTTGTAAAAGAATATCTATGCCTTCAACTTTTAAAACCATACTTGTTTCAAAAATCGAATTTTAACCTTCTCTACCTTCTATTAACACCATACTTGCAAATCAAATCTTATTCTGCCTTCAGAGATCCTTAAATTCTAAAATAAACAATCCTCCTTGTTTAAAAAAAAATAAAAATCAATTTTGGATAACACTGCTCTCTGTCCTCAAAAAATGATTTTGATTTTTGGAATAAACTCTTATCTGTCCCTCAAAATTGACTTTAGAAATGAATATTGTCTTTCAAAATCAATTTTTTTAGAAATGCAAAATTCTCTCTCCTTAAAATCGATTTTGGAAAAGAATATTGTCTTTCAAAATTGATTTTTTTTTAAAATGCATTCTTCTCTGTCCTTAAAATCGATTTTGGAAAAGAGTCTCTAACCTGGAGAAATCGATTTTTAGAAATGCACTATTTATCTTTGAGAAATTGATTTTGGAAATGAAAATCTGACCTAGAGAAATCGATTTTAAGATGCACTGTCTATCTTTTTGGAGAAATCAATTTTGGAAATGAAAATCTGGAATGAAAATCAACCCACTTTGTCTTCTCAGAAATCGAAATATAAGTATGTTCTTATGCTGGAGAAATTGGATACTGAAAAATGGTTTAAACTAACCACTGCATTGATTTATTCATTTACCGTTTGTTTGGAAGTCGAGTTATGAAAACGAAAACCATTCTACAGGTCTTTGTTAACTGCAATTTCGAACACTTATTTTAATAACACCACCACTCACTGCTTATTTAAAAAAATTTGAATTCTAGAAGAGAAACAATCATCATGCATTTAGAAGTTGTCTGAGGAAAACGGTCATCATGCATTTCACACACCTGTAGCTTGAACGCAATCTTTTAGTGCCACTGCGCAATTGAGAACTTAGACTTGCCACCACGTTTCCCAATGTGAACTGGAGTGTGTTAATGTAAATGTGAATGTGAATTGGAGTGTGGTCACCTACACTGATAGTTATTTATAAATCTCAGACTTCAGATCACTAAAAAAATGATTTAACCGGATCTCATTCCTACTCAAACTCAACTGTGAAATTCTTGGGATTTTGAGCAGAGATTTCCATGTTTTAGTTGGCAGGGTTATCATTAATGAAACACAACATTTTCTTTTGCTCCTTGTCAATATTTTTGGCATAAAAATTTACACATTCTCTATCCTCTGTTTTCCATTTTAGAGGGTTGCATTCTCTAACTGAACTGTGGCACGATTTCTCTGTCAAATTCTTTGCATGAAGGCATTGACCAATTGCCTCTCTGTGTAGATTGAATTTCTCCTCTGGCTGAACATTGATCTCTTTCTGCGTAGGTGTTTGACCGAGCAACATTCAACGTTTTAAATTTCCTCTCCACTGTGGCGAACACCTGTCTCTTCTCCTTTTTGTCATTTTTTTATAACCATTCATCACTCATTGTTTTTCATTTTGTTGTTTTGTATGACCATTCATCATTCATTGATTTTCAAAATCAATTTTATGGGCCAACTTTGCTATGGTTTATACATATGCCTTTTCAAAGTTAAAAAAAAAAAAATCGATTTTATGTGCCAACTTTGCCCTTTATGCCTTTTCAAAGTTTTTTTTTTTTTAAATCGATTTTATGTTTATGTGCCACCATTGCATATTTCACCATTGCTTTGTATGGGTTTTAATTTCATTCATGCACCTTATATTTCATTTCATTTAGTAATTACTTTGATCCTTACACTTTGCATTGCATTCCATTTAGTAATTACTTCGATTTTTTCAAAGTCCTTTTTATCATAAGTGATTTCCCCTCTTTGTCTTTTAGGGTTAATGTTTTTCCCTTTCTATGATGCATTTCTTAACATTATTACTCTTTAAGGCAGCTCTTTGAAATGACCATTTCAAGTCTTAGAATAGAGTAAAAATTCATCATTGAACCATACATCATTTAATTTTGTTATTCTTAACCCATGCTTGTTTTGTTTTGCAGAGAAGTTTTGTAGGCACATAAAATAATCCTTCTTGCTGTGTAGACAATTTTTCCATGAGAAAAAAAAAAAAAAAAAAGGAGACGTGGCCAACAACATTGGTCGAAAATTGTAAATGATATGGTTGAGTAATGAGATGTGAATGTATGCTTAACTGATGAAATGAATGAATATGTAGGGTGATATAGGATAATGTACAATGTGCATGGCTAGAAGTATTGCATATTCAAATTTTAAACTAAGTTATCAATCTTTAGAAAAAATTTCAAAATCAAAGGCTTTAAGAATGCTTTTAAACTTATAGTACTTTCCTTTTGATAGCTCTTTGTCAATACTTTGTTTCTTTTGTCAACACTTGACCTTTTCAAAATGAATTCTTGTCAATACTAGATTGTAAATAGATGCTTGTAGCTGCATCTCAGGTCCCTTTGCTGTTGATTTGAAACAGGTCCCTTATTGATAAATGATTTTGATCTTGTTTTAAACAGGTCTCTTATTGATAAATGATATGGTTATAATCTCTCAGGTCCCTTCTATAGTACAACTACTTGATATTAAACCATTGCATGGTTTGTTGATTTATTATGAATCTTCCCCCTTCCCGATCTTAAGATTTGTCCTCAAGTCTTTGAATTTTGGAGGATGATTATGCAAAATGAAATTGAAAAACATAAAAGAGAATTCATATTGGCCAAACAAGTTGGTTTTCCGATATGAATTCGAGTTTGTATTGTGTCAGTATCCTGGATTTTCACAACCAAACTCCTTTATTATTTTCGATTTTTTTATTTTTTATTTTTTCTTTTCTAGATGGCAGTGGTGTATAATGGATTAGGGAAGTATGGAAATCTTATGAAAATAAGATATGTTGAAGTCATGATCTAGTAGTAGATGGATAGATAGATAGATAATAGGTCTGGACTTCAACATGCATGATCACAGAGCTTAACATACAATATGGATGATGGATGGCATCATGAACAATATAGCTTATGAAAGGATTCTTAGGCAATGGATGTGACTTTTCATGGTATAAAACTTGACTTTTTCTTCTTATGATTAGCTTCATGCATTTTGCCTCGATCTCTATTCATGTTGTAGGGTTGTTGGTGTTGTTGGTTAGCAACTGAAAGCAAGCTTCAAGAGTTTTGAGTTTCTTTGAATGAACTCAAAATTAGGTGAATTCCACTTTACTTTGACTTGGATATTTTCATTTTATATTCTCATATATGATTTTTTTAAAAATTGACTTTGAAAAGTCCTTAATCCATGGAGTTCACTCCTTAATTCTTCTTAGGACCTGCAAAAACATAGCATTTGCCTGCAATACAATATTAGATGATGGAGGAAGAGAGGTGTACAGTCTCTCTTCTTCCAATAAATATGTAAAATAATTACAAGCAATGCTTGAAAAACAAGTCCAAAGATGATATACAAAGAAAATGTATTTGTTTACCCCTTGAGGAATGGTGGCCAGCCTAGACCTCCTAGTAGTATTTTGTTCACAAAATATTTGTTTTATGTCCAATTAGAGTGATTCCAAAGCCAAGTTGAAGTGAATTCATATGACTACTTCCAGTATAAACAAGTTTTCAAAATGATTTGAAATGATATGCTAAAAATGATGAAGAGTACCCTGTTTGATAGAGTTGTTTGTGAATTTTCGACTAGACCAACAGTCACTATTTAGAATGTAACTTTTTCATTAAAGATCAGATTGATGTGATTCCACTTGTATATTAAATAAGATTAAATTTTTTCTATCCAATAGAAGCATGTTTTTAAAATTATTATATTTGATATCACAAAATTGTTGATAAACAAACCTAGGAGGCAAAGTTTCACTATGCTGAGTTTAAGACATGCAGTCACTAAATGTGGCATAACTTTTTAATTTGTCCTCCAAATGAGATGATTAAATTTTTTTATTGATCTAGACTTGAATATCTATCTCCAATATAAAATTTTTTAAAAATAAGATTATTTGGTATGTTAAATATGCCAATGACCAGTCAAGGCCTAGAATTGTCACTATGTAGATTTTTCGACAAGCAGTTAGTATTTTGAGCATAACTTTTTCATATGATATTGGATTGAGGTGATTCAAATTGATTTGGAAACTAGATTCCAAGGGATATATTCCCTATAAATATCATGTTAAAATGTTTCCATTAGACCCCTCAAATCACGACTGTACTAACTCTGTCCCCAAAATTTCATTTGAGACCTAGTTTTTATTTTGATCATATCATTTTGATTTGTGATCCAAATTGAAAATTTCAAAATGGATTTAAAAACGATATTTCAAGAGATACCTTGTTTAAAAACATGGTTTGAAAATGAACCTATATGGTTACCCAAAATAAGATTGTTCTTACCGCATTTTTCCATAAAAATCCTTCCAAATGAGTATTGAACAATGTTTTGAAGAATTATTCATGAGAGTTTGAACAAAAAGTCTTATTGTGAACTCATTCTACCTATTTATTTATTTATTCTATTCTATCCTACTCTATTGTATAAAAATAAGTCATTCTCTCAAGTATAATAGAATTTCCAATGTGTCCATTTGCTTAACAAGATCATAAGTAGACTCACATCCAAGTTTGAAAAATATACCTTAATGAATGCTTGGACATGAAAAATTAGTTGATCATAAAGATTTGATGCTAAAGAATGTTGAAAAATGGAGTGGTGTTGTGGCCTAATGACTAGTTGAAACTAAGTTTAAGTGTGATCTTTAAGTCTTTGATTCTCCTCAACTCTCATAACATAAAGTTCTTCTTGTGGAACTCTTCAAAATCATGAATGCACAAGGGATCTTGTGATACATATTCTAGATATTCTTCAATTTCTAGCTCTATTGTTTGAAATTCATCGCATGTGATCCATAAATCATTAATCTTCTTACAAAGATAAGTAGAAGAAGCTTCTAGGTTCTCTTCTTGTGGATCCTCTTCATGGATGCTTTGTTCCTCTTTTATCTTTTGAAATGAAGATTCATCCTAGTGACCATTCTAAATTGTGGACAAGGGTTTACGAAGATCCTTGTGGTGACAAACCCTCCTTCTCTAAATGACTTCTTTAACATCATGTTTCATAGATCTTTGTTTTGAAAATGGATTTTATAGTTAATGTGTTTTTATTAGTGGTTGGGGGTTTTGTTTTATGTATCTACCTTTTTCATCTCTTTGTCTAGGCATAAATGACCATAATGAAAAATCCTATCTATTTTTTATGTTTATGTTTATGTTTATGTTTTTTTTGCTTCTTTTTTTGTTTTGTTTTTTTGTTTAATGATCTTCGTAATTAGTTAAATCCAAAATATGCTTCCCCGACAACGGCACCAAAAACGTCAGCTCAATTTATTGTATAAATTAAGGCATGTATTTTACTATCAATCCAGGTTGGTAATCTTAGAAACAAACCACAATTTATGGATTTTTGAATAATAACTAATATAGAAAGTAGTTATGAGAACAAAAGTGCATATTACAAATATAAATCATTCTACATAACTAAGCAAAAACATTTAAGTCTATTTCATAAAAACATACATGATTGGTCAATGAAATTAGACTATTTTAGAAAAACAAGGAAGAATCTATTTTTAAAAAGACCTGGTTGTTCATCCTATAAATTTTATAATGACATTGCCAATATCTAAGTAAGCATAAGAAAATGTAATGAAAGCATAAGAATTTAATCTAAGAAAGCTTTGAAAGAAGTGAATCTTGTTCAATCCTAGTCCTAGCTCACGGAGAAGAGGCTCTTTTCTAAGAGACTTGGTTGTCCTTCCACATTCAAGCTAATCACTAAAAGGAGGCACTCTTCAATTAACACATAGCCATAAAATAAATTCACATTAAAGATATTTACAAATATCTACAACAAATGAATATAATAAACATGAAGAATTAAACTAACATATGCACAAATATGAACATCATACAACAAAGTGAACTTAGCTTGGTATGGGGGCCCTCCAACCTTGCTGGTACACTGCTAAAATACTCAGCTAAAACAAATCATTTACTCCAGAAAACACAAAGAAATCATGAAACAAAAGCTCTATCTTCAATTATCTCAAAATAATAATCTTCAAGTTTTTCTACATGTTTCAACTATGAATGTATCTCTTTAAATAGGAAAAATAATAACCATATAAGCTAAAAATTCTAAAACAACCATCATTAATGTTATCCCACTTCATCAGGTCGAAGCCATCCATTAGTTACAAGAAATCTGGAAGAATTCTAAAAAATCCAAAAATTGCCCCTTTCTAATAGGGATTTTTCTGGGTGATAGGTCAAGTTTGACCAGCTTTGACCGGGCCTGTATTTGCTCAATTTGACCTAACCAATAGATGCTCATCCATCCGTGGTTCCTAAGCTTTCCAAATATGCATTTAACTCGCACCCAGGTGTCCTGCACATATCACTTTAATGGAGCTTTTACGGGAATTTTCAATGCGGTCTAAAATTAATTTTAAAACCCAATTTTTACAAAAAATTCTAATAATTGAATAACTTAATTTAGTTACCTGAATATGCAAAATAAGGGTAAAATGAAGCATATGTGAGTGGAATAGGGTGGAATATGATGGTAAATGAATGGATTTAGGATAGGCTAAAATGACCAAAATTGAGGGCCAACACTCTACTTGGGGCATGTGATTAGAAATGACGGGGTTTAGGTCCATCAAGAGAAGATCCAAGTGATCATCGAGTGGCCTACCACAAAAAACATAATTGAGCTGAAAATATTCCTTGGTATCTACACTTACTATAGGAATTTTTTTAAGGGGTTCTCACATTTAAGAACACCTCTTACAGACCTTACCAAAAAGGAGCTTTAAATTGGACTGAGAAGGCATAGGAAACATTTGAGAAGATGTAGTAGGTGATGAGCGTGTGTCTTGTGCTTTCATTACCAGATTACACCCAACCTTTCATGTTGAAGTGTGGCACTTTGGGACAGGGATAGGAGCAGTGTTGATGTAGGATCACCACCCCATATAGTTTGAGAGCTGAAAACTCAGAGATCATGAGAAACATTACTAAATTTACGACAAATAGATGTTGGCCATCATGCATGCCTTGGCCGAATTCCAACAGTATCTAGCAGGGAACAGGTTAAAGGTGAAAATAGACCCTAACAACTTATGTTCCTCATGGAGCAGAAGGAGCTGCATGAGAGGCAACAAAGTCAGTAAACTACAGGCCTATGACTTGGAGATCGAGTATGTCAAGGGAAAACATAATGCAGTACCATATACTCTCTTAAGGATTCCATCCACTCTCTCACTCATGGAGATAACAGATGACTGGAAGTAGTTGTTCTTATAGAGTATTCGAAGAATAAATTTTCCTCTGAGATTCTAGAGGGGTTGACAAGTATTGGATTGTGGATGATATCATTTACTAAAAGAACCAAATCTATCTAGTGCTAGAATCATAGCTTGAAGATAAAATTATGTAGGCAAATCATTGCTCACCCTTAGCAGGGTACCCAGGGTATGTAAATATCTTCAAAAAAATTAGGGAGAGGTTCACTTGGAAGGGCCTCAAGATGGATGTGTTGAAGTTCGTGAAGGAATGAAACATTTTCCAACAGAGCAAAACAAAACACACTCATCCAACAAGTTTAATACAACCACTCCTTATAATGGAGCATAAATGGGAGAGCATTTCCATCCACATTATCATTGGGCTACCACTGGCCTAGGGTAAAGACTGTATATATGTAGTAGTGGATCAACTCACAAAATTTGCTCATTTATTTGACATACCATCAAAATACTCAATAACTTAGGTGTTCGTACTATTATTCAAGGAGTTCTTTAGATTACATGAGTTGTCGAATACCATCGTTAGTGACCAAGATAGTAGGTTCACAGGTAGCTTCTAGCAGGAACTATTCAGAATTGTGGTGACCGAGCCAACACTGAGCACCAACTACCACCCACAAACTGATGGATAGATCAAGATAGTTAACAAACGGATGGAGGGCTATCTCGGGAAGTATGCAACCAACTAACAAAAGGTATTGGTGAAATGGTTGCATATGGGGGGCCATTGCTACAACACCACTTTCCACATAATTGCTAATCTGAAATTGATTGCTAGTTAATGCTGTGCTAGCATCATTTCCAGATATAAAATTTTCTTTGCTTTGGTTTGCTTATCCATAAAGAGTTTATCCATGAGCATGTGATTGTCAATTCATCTAACTTGGTGAAATTTAGTGTTTTGCATGAACTTAAAAGCATGAATTTAAATGTCTAAACAACAACATATAAAGCCACAGCAAGCATAAATAACAGAGCTCAATACATATAATCTTTGGTAAAATGTGAATAAGTTAATTACGAAATTCATTTGATTTGGGAGCCATGGCTAGGGTTTCTGAAACAGCAATCTGCTCCGCCGCCGCATTGCAAACTAGAGATTGGGGCTACAATGGAACAACACGAAGCCCCCACAGAAAATCGGTAGATGGGTTAGCCGACTATGACATTCTGTCAATGGTTTGGCTTCATCTCGAACCAGATAATGAATCCTCTACGGTAGATCGATTCCCACTTAGGTCAAGGGCGTGCTCTCTCTTCCTGAATCGGGGTGATTTTTACTGTGTGGAACATGGATCTATAGTATCGGGATACGGTATGGAAGATACACCCCAGCATCAACCAGATCAGCTAGACGACAATTAGTTATACCCTGGTTTCTATCGATCCATCGTCCACAAGCTTAAAGACAAAGGAGAGGCTGTCGGCCGGATTGGGCTACGCGATATTGGTTATGGACCATGCGGCCTATCGTGTCCCCACTTTCTTTTGGACTGGCGAGGGTTTTAGCTGGTACTCTCGGCATTGTGGTTGGGTCTCTGAAAAATGATCTCTGCAAGCCTGATCCGGAGATATCACGGCGTAGATAGATTCCAAAGCTCTGTGGTGCTCTTGGGCTTACAGAGAAAATGCCCGATCCAACAGATCGAGGCCTTAACAAGGTTGTTCCACTATGTATGGAGGAAGATCTGATACAAATCTTCATCAAATCGATAGGGGGCAGACATTACTGCATGCAGCTCAGCAAGGGGATGAGTATCCAAGAATTAAAGGAAATCCAGATACAACTTGGAACCCCAACAAAATACCAAAATCTGATATATACAGGACATAGTCTGCAGGACAACCATACACTTCAGGACTATGGCATCATCAAAGATTCAACTATCATTCTTAATCTGAGACTGCGAGGCAGATGCAATGGAGCCAGCTCTAAAAATACAGGTTCCTTTCATGATGCAGTCAAAGGAAAGGAAAAAATGCAAAACAAACCAGCACCAACACCAGAGCTACCAGGCCCCTACATTATGGAACAAAAACCGGAATCTCCAATGCTTACAGTATCTTTGCTGGAGGTAACTGATCTATACACAGATCTATCCAAAAATGTTGTTATCTGTAGATTTAATGGTTTCTGGCCAAAATCTGATGCACTGCATCAATGGATCTTCTCCACATGGTCATCTAACTGTGAAATTTACCTATGCCCAAAAGGGTTTTTTATAGTTAGATTCAACACAGAACAAGAACGAGATAATATTATCAATCAGGGGCCTTGGTTTTGGGGCAATGCTGGCCTCTTCACCACCCCTTGGTTCCCTGATTTTGATGCCAATACTATGATAGTCTCAACAATGCCTGTTTGGGTTAGGCTACATAACCTCCCTCTACATTTTTGGCATCACAAAGTTTTAATAGCCATTGGGAATTCCTTGGGGAAATTCCTAAAAATGGATGAAGACAGAGCTATTAGGGGAATATTCACATTTGCCAGAATATGTGTAGAAGTGGACCTGAGTCAGGGGCTACCTGATCACATCACATTGAATTTCAATAATTCTCTGTGGACACAACCGCTTGACTACGAGAACACAGCATTCAGATGTCGCGGATGCTTGCAAACAGGGCACCTCCAATATGCCTGTCCACTGGCCAGGAAGGATCCCAAAGGGAATAAGAAACAACAAAAAAATCCCAAAGGGTGGCAGCATACCGATCCGCTGGAAGAAGAGGACATGAAGACAAAACCTACAGGAAACAAAACAGAACTTGACACACAAATGGGACAGGAAAATACACAGGAAGAGAATATCCCAGATACTAATTTGGGGCCATACAATATGAAACAACAACAAGAATTTCAATTGGAAGTAAGTGGCATCAAACGAACTCATGGATCCGAAGGATCGGAATCTGACAAAGAACATCCAATGAACACAATGGAAAACCAACTTGCTATTATTGCACCCACTCCCAACACTGGAGGTTGGCGAAGAGTGGAGAAGAAGAAGGGTAGAAAAGTATAGGCTAGTTGGATCTTTTTTCTTTCTTTGTAATCTTTTGTTTCCTGTCATTACAGGAACAACTCATCTGCATATGCTTTAAGCATCTACAAAATGTAATTTTTTCATATGAATAAAATTACAACTTTTTCCATGGGGAAAAAACAAAGCTCAATACACAAATTTTTGTTGAAGGAGTTCACCCTTCCTGGACTACATCTCCTTGGTCCAGTTTCATAGTGTAGGCCTTTGTATTAGCTTCAATAGTGCTCAAATTGTTGTTACATGCATCCAATGATCTTGGAACACATTCCAATGAGTTTAAAACATTCAAATATATCAGAAATTACTATTTGTTTACTCAATTTGGTTACCAGCTGCTCTGGGAATGGCCTCCAACACCTGGTGGCCCTAAGCTTAAAAAATCTTCAAGTGACCAAAAACACCTGTAGATGACCTCTTCTGCCTTTGAAACCTACTCCAATGCGTTCCCAACATTCCAATTAGCCAAAAATGACTATTCATTTTCTAAATTTGGTTGAGAATTGAGTAAGTTATGGCTCAAACAGTTTTCCCTAGAAAACCTCCGCTAAATCTGGAGAGACTCCAGTTAAGTCTGCCAAGTTTGCTGGCAGTTCCAGATTTGGTGGTTCCGCCATAAATTCAGCCAACTTAATTACATATTAATTAAATTCTAAACTGATTAGTGGCGCACTTATCCCGCTTAGCAGTTGGCCCCTAGCTCCTGGTTCAGGCGCTTGGTCACATGGGGTGGGAGCTGGCCCCGCGGGGCTTGTTTTTTACCAAACTTTCAGAAGCTCTAACTTTTGGATATGATGTCGGTTTTTCGAACCGTTTACGACGTTGGAATCCTGGAGATGAACTCTATCCATTAATTCAGGTATGAAGCAATTCCAAGCACTTTCATTTTTTTTTAGCTAAAATACTGATCCCTGATCATTCCTCCCTGCTAGAAGCCTTTTGGACCCCAAAAGCTCTCTTGATCATTGATTATGTTGATTAGGGGATTGTTCCCTCATCCTTCCAGCATTTATCCATTGAAATTTTCCTAATTTCACATTTGGATCTTTTCATAAAAAGTCAAATTTTTCCTTAATTCTGATGACCATCTATTGCTGTCTTTGACACTGTCATGCTGCAATATTTCTGAATTTGCAGAACAACAATCTAATTTTGTAGAAAACGTCTTGTTCCTACCTTGGTCAACAATCAAAGGAAACTTGGAATCTTTCCCACCTTGCAATTTGTCTCTATGGCGATTTTTAGTTGCTTTTGCCTTGTACTTAAGTCGACTCTTGCCCAAGTTTCTTCGCCATTGTAATGTGCCTTTTGGAAACCAACAATGAACATTTGTGAAACCCATGCCTTCTTTTCCAAGCTTCTTTGTTCTCTTCTCTTTGACCTTTGCAACTTCTTGAATCGACACCTTGTTTTCAACACCGCTCAACACCAATGTTGGCTGCTGCAAATGTTTTTCACCTTCTTTCAAAGGCAACCTGTTATCATTCTAAAACAACTCATTACAAATATAAGCATCTTTATGAAAAGTATGATTCAAAACATCTCTTTGTTTGATCATCAACAATGTCAAGTTCTGACTTGCATTCACTAGCCTCTTCATTTTCCCTGCATTAACTAAAGAAATGTTCAATTTCTTGCGATGAACTCTCACAATATACTTCACCCCATCTTTAAGCAAATGATATTTGTGCTCACAACGATGAAACACTGCTTTCCTGTCATACAAATATGGACTTCCCAAGATAATTCCAAAAATGTCAAGTGGAACCACGTCTAACTCGACTTCATCAACAAAGTTTGCAGTAATAGCAAATCTAAAAATGCATTTCCTTGAAACCTGTAAATTTGCATCCTTAACTATCCAACCCAAAGGGTATGGTTTATGATGTGGTACGGTTTCAAGTTTAAGCTCTTTAACTAAGTCTTCTGAAATCAGGTTTGCTTGTGATCCATTATCAAAGAGTGCATCAGTTTTGGTATGATTTGAGATTACTCTAACAGTGAACAACTCTTCCCTTTTGTCTTCATTTGGAGTGTTGTTGTGACTATTTGAGGAACTATTGCTTTCAACATGTTGACCTTTCAAACCCATAGCTATAATTTTTGTCTCATCTCCTGAATCTGACCCTAAGTCTTTTTCAGCTATAGCAACAGTTTTGCCCTTCTCTTTGGCTTTCAATCTATCTGGTTTTAATTATGGATGAAGTTGCCAACAATGGTCTTCATCATGGCCAGTCTTTGAACAATTTTTGCATGTGAGTTTTTCCTTCTCTTTTTTTCCTTCGATTTTCCTCCCTTCTCTTTTCCCTTACCCTCACTTTCACCTTTCTCCTCTATGTTTTGTTTTCCCCTTGCCTCAAGATGCGTGGCTTGCACACATACTTCATCTAAGTTGCTTGGGTTAAACATAAGGATAGTATGCTGCAAATAGGAATGTAAACCTCCAATATATTTCAAGAGTGTGTCTTGTGAATTCAAGTTTACTCCTAATAACAAAGCCTTTTTCCTAAACTCCTGTGTATAATCTTGGACTGTTTGGCCTTTAAGCTGCCTAAAGTTTTGCCAACTCATGATGGCTTTTTGCATATAGGCTAAAGGATAAAACTGTCTTTTAATTGCAGAAACAAATTCAACCCAAGAAATGGATATCTTACCATGGATTCACATTTCCTCTTGAGTCCTTGCTTCCCACCAAACTAGTGCAGCTCCTTCTAGCCTCAATGAAGCCAACTAGATCTTTATGTCGTCTTCTTGAAGGTTTTGAATTCTGTAGTATACCTCCAACTGTCGAATCCAATTGTCCAACTTTTCTACATTCACTTCTCCATTGTACATGGGAAGTTCAAATTTTATGTCCAATTTCAGTAATGGAGTTTTTCCTTTTGGGGTTTTGGAATGAGTATGGGCAGTGGTGGTTGTGGAAGATGATGCTGTGTGAGATGGTGAAGATGATGAGGATGGTGGAGATGGAGGTGGCTTTCCACCATTCCCTTTGGAATCCTTCTTCTCATCTTTTTTGTCCTCTGAGCTTCCTTCTCCATGTGGAGGTTTAGAACTCTCTCCAACCATTCTAGTGTTCCTCTCTTCATAGAGGACTTTAACCATCTCAGTCAAAGTATAGAAATATTTCTTGAATTCTTCCTCTTCTGAAGAGGGACCTTCATGCTCTCTTTCTCCAGACATAATGGCTATGGATTCAGGCTCAGAAATTTGTATTGATTGTACCTCTTCAATCACTTCAACCTCTTGTGCAATCTGTGCCTCTTCTATCTCAACTGATGGAGATGGAACTTGAGGTGATTCAGGTGTTGCCTTGAGTGGTCCTTTGGGTGAGGATGATGCTTTCTCAGCCTTCTTCCTTCTTTTCCTAATCTCAGGACTAGCTATCTGTAGCTTCCCTTCTCCTCTCTGCAACTTCAACCTTGTAATCATAACAACAATTGCAACTATTAAACCCTTCAAGCAAATCAAGCAAGCAACCTTGTGCTCTGATACCAACTTGATCTGAAATTAATTGCTAGTTAATGCTGTGCTAGTATCATTTCCAGATATAAATTTTTCTTTGCTTTGGTTTGCTTATCCATAAAGAGTTTATCCATGAGCATGTGATTGTCAATTCATCTAACTTGGTGAAATTTAGTATTTTGCATGGACCTAAAAGCATGAATTTAAATGTATGAACAACAACATATAAAAACACAACGAGCACAAATAACAGAGCTCAATACATAAATTTTTGTTGGAGTTCACCCCTCCTGGGCTACATCTCCTTGGTCCAACTTCATAGTGCGGGCCTTTGTAATAGCTTCAATAGTGCTCAAATTGCTGTTACATGCATCCAATGCTCTTGGAACTTGTTCCAATGAGTTTAAAACATTCAAATCTATTAGAAATGACTATTTTTTTTTACTCAATTTGGTTACCAGTTGCTCTGGGAATGGCCTCCAACACTTGGTGGCCCCAAGCTTCAAAAATATTCAAGTGACCAAAAACACCTGTAGATGACCTCTTCTGCCTCTAAAACTTGCTCCAATGAGTTTCCAACATGCCAATTAGCCAAAAATGACTATTCATTTTCGAAATTTGGTTGAGAATTGAGTAAGTTATGGCTCAAACAATTTTTCCATGAAAACCTCTGCTAAATCTGGAGAGACTCCAGTTAAGTCTGCCAAGTTTGGTGGCAGTTCCGGATTTGGTGGTCCCACCATAAATTCTGCCAACTTAATTACGGATTAATTAAATACTAAACTGATTAGTGGCGTACTAATCTCGCTTAACAGTTGGCCCCTAGCTCCTGGTTCAGGCGCTTGGTCACATGGGGTGGGGGCTGGTCTCCCGGGGCTTCTTTTTTACCAAACTTTCAAAAGCTCTAAATTTTGCATACAATGTCAGTTTTTCGAACCGTTCACGGCGTTGGAACCTTGGAGAGACGAACTCTATCCATTCATTCAGTTCTGAAGCAATTCTGAGCACTTTCATTTTTTAAGCTAAAATATTGATCCCTGATCAATTGCCTCCTCCCACATTTACCTAGTTTTACAAGTTAGCAAGGATTAACATGAGACAAGTGTCACTATGATATGACCCGACCTCCAATTTCCAGTTATGGAAGTGGGGTTGTCGCACCGACAACTTTATAGACATCCCTTAGGGATTACAGACCACTCAAAAGTTTACAAACCACCGGAGGTGACCAATCCTTGAGATGGAGCTCTTTTCCCCAAAGAAACTTCCCAACCACATGCAAAACACAACATCAGTGTAGTGATGAGGCCCCAACCGCATCCATAGGCTTGCCTCCATGCAATTATGACTGAAATTTCCCAGTTCAGTGCCAATAGTTCTAAGAAATGAGCCACTTTTTCAGGCTAGCCTCCAGATCACTGGTCAAAATTGCTTGTATCCTTCCATAATGCTTTCAAAGGTGTTGGCAATGCTAATAAATCAAAACTCAAGCAATAAATTGACCTAGACATGCCTAATCGATGACAAACATTTCATCAAACATATGGTAAACATGAAAACTACAGGTCATGAACGCATATTTGTTCAGAGACTGATAATCTTCCTCTGAGAATCACCAGGAAGGCATAATTCCCTCTTAATATAGTTGCAATAACACTTGTTAGCCCGTGTATTCATCAACCATTCAATAACTTATCAATCATGAATAAGATCCATAGATAAAGCACATCATATAACCAACAAATAACTAGAATATAAGCCATGGAAATCCAACCATAATACCACCATCATAATCAGTACAAATGCTCATAGATCACAATAGGGAAATATCTCATATTAACATATGCAAATGCCAAACAAGTCAAGGACTTCCATGTACCACCCGACCATAGATTGGGTTGAACCAAATCTCTCTTTCAGCCAATCACCAATGTGCCATATTCCAAGCTTCAATGTGGGATCATAAGGGTTGAAATAAAACAAAATCAACCAGGGCTTCCAGAGGCAAAACCACCTCAACCCTCAACCACAACGATTTCACCTCACCGGTCTAGAAATAAATAACAACAACTAGATTGGTGTCTACCTAAGTTGTCCAGGGCTTTAGGAACTAGTAACTCAACCCACAGCTAAATCAAAGCTCTAGATAATTTTTTTCAACCCACGGCTCCAGGGACTAATAACTCAACCCATAAGGTTTCATTTGTCCCAACTTGCAGGCTCCAGGAACTATTAACTCACCCCAAGTTGTTTCAGGCCTCCAAAGCGTTTGTTCCAACCCACAGTCATAGGGAAACTGGAAACCAACCAGAAAATCCAAATGGGGAACCCACTACAACTTGACTATCTAGGAAATGGCAAGGCAAGGCTGAAACCACTATCAATCTAGGCAAATATATGTGCCAATGAGAACACATAACCAGAGAATCGCATGCATATACCATGCATCCAAAAACCAACAAGAAGATTATACGTTCAACATGTTACCTGCAAAGTTGTAGCTGTTAATCCAACTTTCCCCTTGCGCTTCCTTGCTCTCCTTTGTTTTCCCTTGGCTTCCCTAATTGTCTTCTTCCAAACCTAAGAGAATGTTAGAGTACTCCAAGAATTATTTGAGTGTGAAAGAGTGTATGAGAGAAGGAACAATAATTCAAACAAAAAATTGTCAAAAGGATAACAGTTGTTTCTCTGAAGCCTTTTTATCATTCATGCCTCCATTTTCTTCATTTTCCCTCTAATTTTCCTCTCATGCATGTTTGTGTCTCCTAATCTCCCTTTTCTCCTATTTCCCCTTATTTTCATAATTAAATGCCAATTACTGCCTCTTTACCTTTTCTAATGCCTTTGCCAATTTCCATAGCCATAAATAAACCACAAGTGATGCCAACTATAGTGCTTTTCCCACCATTCATATTGTAATACGTGTCCCATGACCTTGGTTTTATTTTATTTACGTGGAAAATCAACTAGGGGCTGTTACAAACCTCTCCCCCTTAGGGGAACATCGTCCTTAGTGTTCAATGACGCTTATAACAAAAAGAACATGTTGCTCATGGAGCTTTATAACACAACTTAATGCAACATTTACATCATACCAAACTGCTGAAACCACGAACACGATACTGCTTATGGAGCTCTATAGCACAATTCATTGCAGTATTTACAACATATTACTTATTAGAGATTTATAACACAACTCATTGCAGTATTTGCATACATAAACATAAACCAAAACACATATACCAAACACATATGCTCACCAACAAATAAGGATACATAGCCTACATCTAATCAACCATCTCCCATGTAGCTTCATTGGGCCCAAAGTGCTTCCATTGCACTTTAACTTGCTCGATTGCTTTGTTTCAAAGAATGAGTTGTTTTTGTTGTGATATGCATTGAAGTTATTGTTGGAACGCTCCCTCTAGTTCTACATGCAATACAGACCAATCAATCACATGATCAACATCCTGGACATATCTCTTAAGCAATGAAACAAGGAAAACATATTGGACTTTCACTATTAGCAGCATTGCAAGTCTGTAGGCCACTGGTCCAATCCTCTCAAGGATCTCAAAAGTCCCACAATACCGAGGTGCAAGCTTGGCACATGATCCAATCCACAAGGAGCTCCTCTTGGGCTTGATGCACAAGTACACATTCTCCCCATCCTGAAACTCCTTGAATTCTCTATGTTGATTTGCATAAATCTTCTGCCTTTCCTGTCTTGCCATTAAATTCTTTATAATAAGTGTCTAGTCAATTTAACGTCTTAAATTGCTCTACATAAATTATCAATCCGGGTATCGTAAACTGATGAAGTGTGGTGCACCATATGTGATTAGTTAACCTTTTTCTTACTTCGTTGTTTTATAGATTTTATTTTGTTTTGGGGTTTTGTTCTTGTTGATCTCCTAAAGTATCTAATGCAAATGGAAATCCTATTCTAAGGTCTTACGAATACTTTTAAAGGTCAAGTATGGATGTAGATTTCAATACAAGGTCTATGTCCCTAATGGTAACTTCCAAAACTTAGCACTTCAAAAGATCTTAAAACATGTTATTGATGGAGTTAGTACTTAAACAAAAGTGTAAGTATGCAGCTACTTGAATCAAGCAAAAGATGAAATACTGATCATGAAATCACTGTCTCTGCTGCTTGTCTAAATACGAAAATAAAAGTTAAGCTATTGCACTCAAAGAAATAAAAAAATTGCAAGGAAAGTAAAACTAAAATCAAATTACACATTCATGATTCGATCCCTCGCCAATAGTCCCGCTATGGCTTTCGAAGGTAACCGTCAATGATATGAGCAATTTAATATCTAACTGCAGAAAAGTAAAACTAAAATCAAATTACACATTCATAATTCGATCCCTCGCCAGTAGTCCCGCTATGGCTTTCGGAGGTAACCGTCAATGATATGAGCAATTTAATATCTAATTGCAGAAAAGTAAAACTAAAATCAGATCACATCAATTCATAGTCTGACCCCTCGCCAGTTAGTCTCGCTATGGCTTTCGGAGGTAATCATCAACAACTTGAGCAATCTGATATCTAATTGCAGAAAAGTAAACTTAAAATCAAATCACATCAATTCATAGTTTGACCCCTCGCCAGTTAGTCTCGCTATGGCTTTCAGAGGTAATCATCAATAACTTGAGCAATCTGATATCTAAACTAACTAACAAAGCAAATGAATAAGACTAAAATCAAAGCATAACTGAAATTGAAAAGCTAAAAAAAAAACAAAGTCAGCAGAGAGGTAAATCTCATGTCACTATTTGATGCAAAAACATGTAAAGAAAAACTAATCTACAATCAACCGGTTGAACACACTTACATGAATTAAAATTGCATGAATGGAAAATCTAATTTATCAAACTTGAAAGCAATCAAATAACATAATGAAATCAAAGCAAAATTACAAAATGAAATCTACTCTACCTTTCATTCTAATATGCTCCATGACATCTACTTCACATCTCCTTCCATGTTGAGAACATCAAATCTTTATTCAAATTCTTCAAAATTACAAAGTACAACAAAGCTCTCCAAAGCTTTCCAAAGCCATCTCACAAGTTAACAAGCTAAGACTCACAAGCTAAAAAGACTAACAAATGAAGGATAGAGATCTCCTATTTATACAAAAATATGAGAAGCCATCTCATTAATGAGAGTCCATGAATCTCTCCCTCTACCTCTAGAGTCCTAATCAAAATAGGAATTGATAAGACACATGTCTTCTTAGAGTTACAATATAATTAGGAGATGTGACACATATCCTCATGATCCCATGATTCTTTCCACTCAAATTCGAATTTGGCCTTCAAGTGCCACATAGGGGTCTTCTAGAAGTCTCCTTTCAACCTACACATGTCAACAATCTCAACCCATTTGTTAGGTATAAGCATATGCACATTATTTTCTAATTTTTAACCACAAATTCACTTAAAAAGCTTAGAATTAATAAAGTTTGGAAAAACATAAATGTGGCCCAATGATAATGAAAGTGGGACGAATGTGGTGACATAGTAGTGAAATGGAGGTGATATAATGGACATAATAGTGAAAGTGTAATGAAAATGAATGACATTTTCAAGACTCAACATGTCCTCATGCAATATATATTACATTAACTCTTTTGGTCTTTGAGCTTTGGCTTAACTTTGCATGATATCATTTGATAACTTCATATTTTTGCAAAGTGTTTTACTTGAATTGCAACATGGTTGGTTCTTGTGTTACAACCAATTTTTTGTTGTTGTTGTTGTTGCATTCTATTTTGATCTTTGAACTTTGCATAATGATATTTTGATTATTGTTGCAAAGTATATCTTTATTGGATTGCATGATGGTTGGTTCTTGTGTGACAACCATGATTTTGTTTGTATCCAATTTATCCTTTAGGCACTTTTTCAGAAGCCATTGTATGCTCATAATAACAATGTAATAGTTAATATATGTTGGAAGTATGTGGGCTCTTGAGTATGGTATGGACATGACAAGATATGAATATGAATGTATTCCCCCCCCCAACTGATGGTATTGGCAATTTTATGAAATGAGGAAGAGAAATGTTTTTCCCAACAATTATCATTCTAGCTTTTTATGGAATTATATGGTCAAAAGTTAGAAAATGACGTACCTTAACTTACCCTTTGGAATGGATGAGTTGTATGTGTGGTGGCTGAAAAATTCTGATCATATTCTTCTTCAAGTGGCTGAACAAAAAGAGTCATGGATAAAGAGATAAGATGACTTTTTATTGCTTCTACTAAAACTTGCTGAATCTGCTCCAAAATGCTGAAAATAATAGTCTTCATGTCTTCAAAAATCATTGGCACAATTCCTACTATGTGAAAAGATGTTCTGATGTCGAACATAGTAGGAAATTGTTGACTTAGTGGCCATTAATGGATGCCACTAGTCAACACGAGAACTCTCACCATTGATGACAATGAGAGTCAAGATGCCCAAACACATCTTGCTAGGTACGAATGATTTTGCCAATGTCGAGTCACCTAGAAGATCTGACGAACAAGGGACATTAATGTATTCCCATTGTTTGTCAGCATGAGAACTTGCCATTAAGGCATGCAAGCCTCAAGGTGTCTTTACAAGGAACTTAGACTCAAAGGACTATGGACTCAATAATTTGCATTGAAGCAGGGCTTATTTGCGGAATGAAAATGACAGGAAATGGAAGATGGCAATGGAGAACAGAAATGGCAATGGGCAATAAGCATGTGAATGAGCCTCTTGCTTTTATTTGTGGGTTATGCATGGACAAAAAGAGATGGAAATTGTATGTGAATGTAAATGGAAAATATGGAGGAAAATGAGATGAATGGTTTATTATGAGGCATGGATGTGATGGAGACAATAGTATCTAAAAGTTTTTCAAGTGTTTGGATCTGATTTTACATCAACATATTTCCTCTTTGTTGCTGATCATCCTCTTATGAAACAAATTGGTCTCTTAGAGAGACATCATTCTCTTGTAGTCATTTGTCATTCCTCCTAGAACCTGCAAAAAAAACTAATACTTCTTCTGCAATGGAATGTAAGGTTATCAAAGGAGAGAGGTGATCAATCTCTCTAGTTATGATATTTACACACAAAACTAAGAATTTGTATTAATGAAACAAGTCTTCAAAGGAAAAATCAAAAGAATTTATACCTGCTTTGGAATTGGTGCCCCAAGTTGAATGTTGCTTCTTTTCAGCAATTTATTTCATTATTTGCCATTTCAAACTCTAATGATGGATTTCTCATTGTGTAGATCTTGTTGAGATCTTTCCAACGGTACTTAAATCATCAAAATCTGATTTTGTATGAGAAAGATAGGATGATTTGAACAATGAGGTTTTTTTGGCTGCGGAATTAGAGAACAGCTGTGGAATTGGACTTTAGCTGCGGAATGTGCACAGTTTCTGTAGCTAAAAATCTTGAATAAAAAGTTAGCCATTCATCTTTCATCATCAGTCCAAAATTAATCAATACCTTCAGAAAAGTGAGCAAATAACTTATTCATTTCATTGATTCAAAATTATTATTTTTTTCTTGACATGCAGTGACTTAGTGTGGCGACTCAGTGATAACACACAACTTGACTTCTCTTTGACCGGGGTCTTTTTCATCGAATTGGATCAAATGAATAGGACACCATCCATGTACTGACATTCCCCCAGCTACCCATGTGGCTTGTTTTGCTTGATGACACCTGCAACCTAGAGTTTAACAAAAACAGCTGCGGAAAGTTGAATCAGCTGCGGAAAGTGGCTGCATTCCGCAGCTAAAAGACAGTCAACCATTAGTTTTCTGATTTAGTTATTTTCTTCATTGTCTGCATGTAGGAACTCTGTGAATGGTAGTGGCATATGAAGCAAAACAGTTTCAGTGATGGAAATGGAATACCAGGGTACCTACTCTTGTGCTGCTCATTTTTTTATTTTATTTTGTTTTTATTATTATTTTTTTTTTTTTAAGATATACCCGAAGTGTCACTTTCCTACTGCCTTCTGAATCATAAACCTTGAAGATGAATTCAATCTTTTGGTTACTTAGTAATTAGGCACGGGAACAATTTTAGAGCACTTCGACTATCAAAAAGATGCTTATGCAAGAGTGCAAATATGCAAGAGCTAGTATGCAGAAATGATAGATTATTTTCAAGATCAAACGAAAACCAATGATTTCAAGAATACCATTATAATGCACCAGACTTTGATATGATTCAGATCAGCCCAAAATTAGCATGCAAACAGTCCCAAAATCTCACTTGAAAAACAAACAAGATAATACTTATTGAGCCTTTAAGTGTATTAGGATTATCATAACTTATTTTCAGGACTAAACTTCGAGGATTACACTGTTGTAGCAGTTATATCAGACTTCTGAAATACACAAGACTGCTAAGGAAAATGAGCAACAAAGCTTCAACTTATAGTTTGATAAACAACTGAAGGCACATCATGATAAAACCTCCACTCCTTCCAGTTTCTAAATCATAAAACAACCCATTTCCCTTTGCTGTCATGCTTTTATTTTCTATTGTCTATGCCCTGTTCATTATAAAATATGAATGATCATCTAGATTGGCCAATTTTGTCTACCTCATTCACATTTTCACCAGCGAGAATTTGAAAGTACTATCTAAATCATACTTTGAGTCCGTCGGGTCTGTAAGAGGATCTCTTCATCTCCACGCTACCCATTACCGTAATCACCAATTGAAAATAGAGTTATGCTGAATGAATAATCCACTAATTATCTTCTTCACCACTCATTCGTTTATAAAGTTCACGTGAATGGTTTTTTAAGAGTAGAAAATGAGTAAATAAATATGATAATGATTTCATTCACGTCTTTGAAATGCACTCACATTCTCCTCTTTAACGCATTATAAAATCAAATTTCAGTGCATTATACCATGCAGTTCTACCACCGAGAGCGATCACTCCTCCACACAGAATAATTATGCACTCAAACTCCACTATCATAGTCCAAGCAATATGGATGTAAAAGAGTCGTATTCACTTGGTCAAGTTATCCAATTTAGCTGTTAAACAGGTGGAGTGGAGAAGTTCGGTTGAAGATGACAGATCAGTTTGGAAGAGGCGTACTCAACTGGTTCACGTAATGGAATTAATTCACTAGCAGAGCCGTCTTCAATTGGGATTACAGGTGTTAATGAGTTATAGACGAATGGCAATAAAAGGTGGGAGACATGGTGGAGTAAATGCCAGCACATAATCAAATTAGAATTCTCATTTCCGAATTAAATCACAGCCTGTTCGTTTAATTGAAAATTCTGTTTTTTTCACGCGGCAGGCAAAAATGCGCTCCAAAGAACCAAGAAATTCTCTTAAACTGCCACGAATTTCTTGAAACGGTTTCTGGGTTATCTAATTGACCCTACTGGCGAAAAAACCCATGTTTTATTTTTTCAAATTCACCTCCGTTTGGCCAAATCGTGCTCTCAAAGTTTGACGTTTTTCTCTGTTTACGTTTTTCTGAGTTAATATGTTTACTGTTCTGCATTCGGTTGTAAAAATCGATTTCTTCTGCCGCATATGTTTGAATCATTTGTTTTTATTATGAATAACATCACCCATTGTCTAGAGCTTTAGCTAAACTACTATCCGAATCAATTTCTGGCACATCTATCAAGCCCAAAGCATTCAGCTGTCGGCTTATTGCAACTAATTCATATGCATATTGGGCAATATTTGTACGGTCTAAACAGGCAATGCATCTTCTTTGATATAACCCTTATTTAAATAGCCCATGTTCTCTAGAATTTAAACATCGCCACTTGCAATTTGGAATTTGGTCACAGGCGAAATCTCTTCAACATATGAAGGTTGTGGCTGCCAACACTCTGTCTTGATTTCAAAGTCATGGATTTTGTTTGGGATCAGATCTGGCGATTAGACTATGTAAGCTTCCAATGCATATTCCACTATCGTTATGATATAAACTCACTTCTAAATGCAATTTTATTTTATTTTATTTATTTATTTATTTATTTTTATTTATTTATGATTTTGCAGGTTTGTTTCAATCCAAAGCTTGAACAGGGATGCATATTTTCTATTAAGGCCACATTGAAAGCTAGGATGGAAGATAGCCATATATTGTTGTTGTTGTTGTTGTTTTTTTTTTTTTTTCCTCTGAAATTGTAATTTTTTATAATAAGGATTAATGATTTTCAATTTCAGACAGCAAAGACTTCAAGAAAAACATGCTAAAAACAGGACTTTGACTGAGGTCTTAGGCTGGTTTTTTATTGATCCGAGTCGGGTGAGTAGGATAGGATCCATGTCGGGACAATTCTGGAGATGCCCATGTGGTCGGTTTCTTCATTGGACGCCTGTAACCTGTTAAACCTTGAAATCAACTGCGGAATTCTCAACTAGCTGCGGAATCAGGCTACATTTCGCAGCTAAGTTGCAAAACCTTATTAAAATAGGATATAGTGTTTTGAGGACCACTACAAACCATAACCAGTCAATCTTGGACAGTTGAACCTATCAAAGCAGTTGGGTTTCATTATTATTATTATTAATTTTTATTTTGAATCAATTGAAATGATGAAGTTTATTTTGTCTCCCTTTTTTTTTTTTTTTTTTTTTAACATAACAATTCTTTTTCTGATCCTCTAGATCACACAAAGTGCAGGAGGAGAGCATACTCAAGAATTATTAATTTTTTTTTTAGATGTAAGAAATAAGGTCTCCTAATTACACTTCCCCAACAACGACGCCAAAAATGTCTAGTCAATTTAACGTCTTAAATTTCTCTACATAAATTATCAATCCGGGTATCGTAAACTGATGAAGTCTGGTGCACCATATGTGCTTAGTTAACTTTTTTCTTACTTCGTTGTTTTATAGATTTTATTTTGTTTTGGGGTTTTGTTCTTGTTGATCTCCTAAAGTATCTAATGCAAATGGAAATCTATTCTAAGGTCTTAAGAATACTTTTAAAGGTTAAGTATGGATGTAGATTTCAAGACAAGGTCTATGTCCCTAATGGTAACTTCCAAAACTTAGCACTTCAAAAGATCTTAAAACATGTTATTGATGGAATTAGTACTTAAACAAAAGTGTAAGTATGCAGCTACTTTAATCAAGCAAAAGATGAAATACTGATCATGAAATCACTGTCTCTGCTGCTTATCTAAATACGGAAATAAAAGTTAAGCTATTGCACTCAAAGAAATGAAAAATTGCAAGGAAAGTAAAACTCAAATCAAATTACACATTCATGATTCGATCCCTCGCCAGTAGTCCCGCTATGGCTTTCGGAGGTAACCGTCAATGATATGAGCTATTTAATATCTAATTGCAGAAAAGTAAAACTAAAATCAAATTACACATTCATAATTCAATCCCTCGCCAGTAGTCCCGTTATGGCTTTCGGAGGTAACCGTCAATGATATGAGCAATTTAATATCTAATTGCAGAAAAGTAAAACTAAAATCATATCACATCAATTCATAGTCTGACCCCTCGCTAGTTAGTCTCGCTATGGCTTTCGGAGGTAATCATCAACAACTTGAGCAATCTGATATCTAATTGCAGGAAAGTAAACTTAAAATCAAATCACATCAATTCATAGTCTGACCCCTCGCCAGTGAGTCTTGCTATGGCTTTCGGAGGTAATCATCAATAACTTGAGCAATCTGATATCTAAACTAACTAACAAAGCAAATGAATAAGACTAAAATCAAAGCATAACTGAAATTGAAAAGCTAAAAAGAAAACAAAGTCAGTAGAGAGGTAAATCTCATGTCACTGTTTGATGCAAAAACATGTAAAGAAAAACTAATCTACAATCAACCGGTTGAACACACTTACATGAATTAAAATTGCATGAATGAAAAATCTAATTTATCAAACTTGAAAGCAATCAAATAACATAATGAAATCAAAGCAAAATTACAAAATGAAATCTACTCTACCTTTCATTCTAATATGCTCCATGACATCTACTTCACATCTCTTTCCATATTGAGAACATCAAATCTTTATTCAAATTCTTCAAAATTACAAAGTATAACAAAGCTCTCCAAAGCTTTTCAAAGCCATCTCACAAGTTAACAAGCTAAGACTCACAAGCTAAAAAGACTAACAAATGAAGGATAGAGATCTCCTATTTATACAAAAATATGAGAAGCCATCTCATTAATGAGAGTCCATGAATCTCTCCCTCTACCTGTAGAGTCCTAATCAAAATAGGAACTAATAAGACACGGCTTCTTAGTGTTACAATATAATTAGGAGGTGTGACACATATCCTCATGATCCCATGATTCTTTCCACTCAAATTCGAATTTGGCCTTAGAGTGCCACATAGGGGTCTTCTAGAAGTCTCCTTTCAACCTACACATGTCAACAATCTCAACCCATTTGTTAGGTATAAGCATATGCACATTATTTTCTAATTTTTAACCACAAATTCACTTAAAAAGCTTAGAATTAATAAAGGTTGGAAAAACATAAATGTGGCCCAATGATAATGAAAGTGGGATGAATGTGGTGACATAGTAGTGAAATGGAGGTGAAATAGAGGTGATATAATGGACATAATAGTGAAAGTGTAATGGAAATGAATGACATTTTCAAGACTCAACATAAAGTTGCATTTCTTACTCCATCTCAACCAACATATCCAGTCTAATCAACACCTTATTCACCAGATCACTCCAGCTGAAGAGAGTGTTACAACTCCATCCATAAAGAGCCTCAGATGGAATCATCCTTAAGGATTCTTAATACCCATTATTATATGCAAACTCCACTAGTGGAAGATACTCTTCCCTCTTCCTCTACTATTGCATAACATTGCATAACATGCATCCTTAACATATCCTCAAGAATATTGTTAACCCTCTTTGTTTGTCCATCTGTCTGTGGATGATAAGTTGTGCTGAAAGCTAAATCTATCCCCAAGCCTGCAAAAAACTCCATCCAAAACTTGGAAGTGAACTTGGCATCTCTATTTGATATGATCTTCTTGGGAACACCATGCAACCTCACTATCTCCCTGATGAAGATCTGAGCTATAACACTAGCTGAATTCGTAGACTTCACCGCAATGAAGTGAGCTACCTTTCTCAACCTATCTACCACAAACATAATGGAATCATGTTGCTTTGATGTCCTCCGAAAACCTGTAATGAAGTCCATGGAAATGACCTCCCATTTCCAATCTGGAATTGGAATTGCCTGCAACAAACTAGCTGAGTGCTTGCACTCTTCCTTCACCCGCTGACAATCCAAACACCTTGCGATGAACTCAACCATTTCTTTCTTCATATTCAACCAAAATAGAACTTCTTAACAACTGTCAAAGTCTTTTGACATCTCAGGTGACCTGAATATGGCTTGAGATGAAACTCACTCAAGATAAGCTTCTTCAACTCATTGTCGTCTGGCACGTAGATCATGTCCTTGAATCTGAGCAAGGTATTTTCGGTGAGGTGATACTCCTCATCCCTATCACTGTGTTGATGCCTGGAAATGTCTTGGCTCAACAAATGAGGAATTGCCCGATCAGAGTCCCAATAAGACCCTTTTCCGTTGCGATGGCAATCATGACTGGTTCAAATAGATTTCCAGTTACCTGCGTCCTAGAACTAGCCTAAGTTAACCTAGTCTAAGTTAGTATGTACAGTATGCACAAAGACAACCTTTAGTGTGTTTATGAGTGATGATCATCAAGATTAACAAACTGAAGGGAAAAAAGGAGTCATCTGTATGATATCGTTTAGGTGAGATGATCCTTAATGATTCGACTGAAACAAGGGTTTAGTAAAGCTACTGTGAGGCTTGCTCCTATGCAAGGAGACTTTAAAAATGAAATAATCAAATGAAACTAGTTTTATGACCATAAAAGCAAACCTATCTTGACTAAGCACACGATAACCTTGTCCCTAGTTAAGAGCTAAAGTGTTCTAATTGGAAGGGGAAAGACTGCGTTTGATTTTAGGATGAAAGCTCATTTGTCAATCCCAAAGTAATTAGAGGATCTGCAAATGTCTTTAATACAAATGTGAATAAAGTGACCCTGTTAGAAAACTATCAAAATAACTATATTCACATACCTAAGATGAGTTGTAAAATGAATTCATTATAATTTTACATAAGCAGAAAGAACGATCTTCTCAACTCAATGCAAGACGACACAAAAAGTCTTAAAATAATAATAATAATAATAAAAATTAATCTTTATCAACAACTCCCCATGAACTCATTTATGATTCTAAACTAACCTTGCAAATTTATAAAAATAAGTTAAAAATTAACTTAACTTCTAATTAACAAAGTCTATACAAATTTCACATGAATATTGATAGTTACCAGGGTAAAATTAATTTGTTTTGTAAAAAGGTTATATACCGAAACTCACATAAATAATGCATATTACATACAAAATATATATAATAGATGAACATGTAAGTAATGATATTTATATTACATACAAAATATATATAATAGATGAACATGTAAGTAATGATATTTATATTACAACCTTTAAAGAATGTATTGCCACGATATTTTCCCATGAAGCTTGGTATATATTATTTGAAAATCAAAACCCAAAAAAAGAATATAAATTCACAAAGACGCTATTACCACGAGCAATGCAAAGTCTCCTCAATATTTAAACAAACAAAGTGACGATTTGTGAAGATACAAATACTCAAAAGAAGTGAACTGTACATAAATACTAATTCCAACTTCTCTTATCATGACTTCCGCGCCCCAGCCAGTCAACATGAAATCAACCAGCCAGTTCCAGTCCCATTCACTGCGTTCTTATCTGTAAGTCTATTTCCCTCTTCCTCATCATGCTGGCTAACGCTGCCCACTGCCTCTGCGTTTTATCCACCGACACTCTTGTGTTTTGCCCCAACTTTTGCGTGCTATCCACCTTCCTCTTGCGTTCCATCGGAATCCCCTTAATTGATGTTTGTTTATTTGTTTATTAAAACACTCCAATGCAGATTCTCAGCCTTGATCCCTGGTGAATTGTTACAGTTGCAATGAAATCTCCGGATCTGGTGCTTGGTTTGAGATCAAGTTTATAGATGCTCATTTTAATTGGCTTCTGCTTTAATAATTCGAAATGATTCCATTATTTGTAATCCACCGAATTTGGAATTTTCAAAAAGCCATTCAACAGAGAGCGCCATATAACTTGGGAATTTGCTTGATCCACGTTGAGATTCGTATGAAGCTACAAACACACACAAAACCAAGCCAAAAACCATAAGAAAATATAAAATTCATTGCAAATATGACCGTGAGAAATTGTGGTAGAAATACTCTTAACGCTCTAATCGTTTGACTTGACCATTCAAATTAATGCGTACCAAACTGTATAATCGTAATTTGTGGTCTCGTTACGTTGTATATGAAACATTGTATGTCAATGTATTAACATTCCTCCAAAAAAGTGTTAACATGTAGTAAATATGGAGTAACGTGAGTTATATGTCTGGAATGGCGTGTTGGTTCCATAATCATAAGATTAAACTTTTTAAAAATATATTATTATATTACAAGTGTCATTATAATGAGAATTTATATGCACATTTATGAGATGTTTAATATATATATATATATATATATATATATTTATTAGAGAAAGTTTACAATATAATACATATATTAATTTAAATATATACAATTTGTATTTACATATCTTAATTTTATATTTTAATTTTACATTTATTGATGTTAAATTTATAAATATATATTTTACAAATTATTTCACATGTATTTATGAAAATGTCACATAAGGTCAAGTATGTTTCAAGACTTGTCAATTAACTTAAAGGAGAGAGTCACTGAAACAAATTGTCACAACAATAAAAGTAATCAATGCACCAAAATTTTATGCGTCAAATAAAACACCCAGATCATCCATAGTCAAGAAAGTTTTAGGTGACCAAAAGGCGGTGATAGAGGCAAAGCCAATTGATGTGATGTGGAGAAGATTCTATCAAACAAACCAAATGCAAAGCGTGAGGCGATATGGAAAAATGAGACCAGTGATGCAAGTGTCGCTCTGAGGAGAGGAATAATAATGTGAAGTGACACAAGTGTTGTCATGTGAGAAAAGGGGCAAGGCGGAGAATGTCACTTAATGCGAACGTAAAATAAGACCAAAAGCAAGCAAAAATGAGAAGCAATTTGTCCAGAAGAAGAAGGGTCCCCATTTATTGTAAAAGAAACACCAAGCCAAAATGGGGGTTGTTGCAGCTACAACAACTAGCGACAGACTGGGAGAACCAGTTATCTATGTTTACATCAAAAGGAAGAGAGTAATGGGTAACTTTTAAATAAGAGAAACTTGTAAAAAAAAAATCATGTCAAAATAAATTATGATCACTAAATGATAGGAAAATAGATCTTCAAAATACTTTACAATCTATCTTCATCCGGAATAAAACAAAATCAAAATTATCTGAAGAGAAGGCTTAAGAATTGACTACTTAGCAACATCTAATACCAATCAAATGCATGCTTTGTTCATATTTGACTTTCTTAACCCGACATCGCTTCATTGCCAGCGAGCGTCCATAGCCCCGACGAAGTTGCCTTAGCATCATGCATGCATTTACCCACTGTCAGCGAGCGTCCATAGCCCTGATGGGTTTACATACACTTCCCACAACTCTCTTTTACCACCCTTTTGATTATCAACGTAGAGAATTGCTTTTAGTATATAATTTTGCAATTGAGTGAAGAGAGCGGGGTGATGCAGAAAATTATGTAAAAAGCACTACATATCATGGCTTTTAATTTGCTTTTCATCTTATGATTTGCCTTATTTATTTATCTTTCTATATTTTAACACAACGATTCCGAAAAAGAAAGACTGACAAAGAATCTTGAAGAAACCTTTAATTGTTAATGATGAATGAATCAAAATTAGACTGACATGATAAAAATGAGTTACAACCTTCAACCTATCTACAAGTTTTAAAAGATTCTCAACTATGAATATAAACGAGATATAAAAGATCAGCATGTCACCCATATTATAACTGAAACAACCAAGACACCAATAGATGGACCTAACTTGTGCAATTCGAAGTGGTGGGATGGGTGGGATTCATCGAATTTGACTCAAGCTGTCTCTTTCTTCGAAAGATTGAACTTTTATCACTTGGAAAAGAGAAATATCCCCCCAGAAGAAAATGAGGATATGAAACCAAACCACACCAAACTAGGACACAAAAGTAATCAAAATGCATGACAAGAGTAAAGACTCAACCAAAAATGATAAAGCAAAATTATGAGCCAAATGCATTTAGAATTCTCATAAGACAAGATAAAATAAGAGTTTAACATAAAAAGTTGATGTGAAATAATGTTTATGTCATAATCAAATTATCTTTGTCTTGTGGGATATTAATAAATTTGGCTTCTTATTAAAAAACCCTAAGGCAGTTATGTGTATGAATCTTAATCAAGATGAGTATTCTTGCTTAGTAAATTCCTCGTAAGCTTGTAAGTTTATAAACAAGTAATGATAAAGGCTTACAGGTGTGTTTTGATAACCAACATAAGCAAGAAATTGATTCCATTATGATTGTTTAATAAGAAAAATATAACTGCTTTGAAAAAGAAAATTAATCTAGACCAATCTAAACTAATTTCATTCTTATTACATACACTATGCGCAAATTTGCATGAGTAAGATTGATCAAGTGTATGTATATTTCCAGTGTAGCCATCACATTAGTTTTGTTCTTGCAATCAAAGATATGACATGCATTAGTAAGCATAGTAGGAAAAAACTATAAGAAATAAAAACACAACCATATACATCTAATCGTAAGAAGTTATAAAAAAATGTTACGTGTACAACAATCTTCCCTTGAAGGAACTCTTCTAAGAAAATTTCAAAAGGATCATGAAAGAAAGGGTGAATACATAATACCTCTTGAAGATCATTCCAAGAAGAAGAATCTAACAGGCTTGGTTGAGATGATA
This sequence comes from Pinus tabuliformis, assembly GCA_031772625.1. Classification (NCBI taxonomy): domain Eukaryota; kingdom Viridiplantae; phylum Streptophyta; class Pinopsida; order Pinales; family Pinaceae; genus Pinus; species Pinus tabuliformis. The sequence goes on along the minus strand of CM062817.1, from coordinate 495,542 downwards.
TACCCTTAGGTGTTGAACCCTGTCGATAGATGTCAGTATTATATACATGATTATCTATTCTAATGCTATTAAAATTCAAAGGAGAACTGGAAGACCTAACACTAGGAAGACAAGGCAAATAACTTCTATCAGGACAGGCTACCATAGGATAATTAATATGAAAAATATTGGAAACTTGACAATCATGTACATCAATATATAAAACATTGTGTTTATCTACACGAAAATGTGAAATAGTAGAAGATGAATCAATTGACATATTTAAATCAAGGCCTCTGTGTAATGAAGGTATTTCAACAACTCATCATCGAAATATGTATCATATATGACCTCCCTTTCCTGAAGTGGATGTAGTTGATTTGAGTCAAAAGAATAAAAAAAGGGAAAGAAAGTTGATTGAAAATTATGAAGGATGGGTAAAGAGTCCTTCTTACACAAAATATGGTCCTCAAAAGAGATTAAAGCTGTTGAAGGCAAGTTTTCGTCAGAAAGATTTACAATATCACTATGGTTTAAACTCTGAACTGTAAAAAGGTTTGTGTACAAAAAATAATGAACTCCAGAGTATATCATGTTATGCACATCCATATGATTTTCCTCATCGTGGATGTGATGAAAAGCATGGAGTGAAGATTGATCTTCTGTTAAAATCGAGTCTACCTTTAGAGGAAGATTACCACATTTTTCATAATTTAGTTCTTCAGGTGTGATAGTTCCTGCTGAAATTAAATGAGATTGATTATAATGTTCAATAGGATTAAGAAATACATCAAGAGCGTCTTGTTCTTCTGTTTTGTTTATATTACATTTACTAGAAGTAATAAGAAATTGAAAACATTGTAATAAATCATCCTCGGAAGGAAGATCTTTGAGGGGGAATCTAAAACAGAGGGATTTATATCTATTATAAAATTCATCAATTGATTCATTTTCTTGCATCGTCAGAGTTCCTATATCTAAACATAACTTGTCATAATCATAAAACTGATGTGCTGAAAGGAATGTTTCAACAAAGTGTTCCCAAGAATGAATAGATTTATCTGGAAGTGAAGTATACCAACCTCTAATCCGACCTTTAAATGTGAGAGTGAATAACTTGCAGATCTCGTTATCACAAGTGATATTAAAGGAATTTCATTTGACTAAAAATTGTGAAACATGATCGATAGGTGTCATGCCACTCTCACCGTCATATGTTGGTCTAATCAGAGACATGATAGGTTTCTTGAGAAAGTTTCTGGTAGGTTCAGGTGTACTAAATGCATGACCCAAAGGATGAGCCATGATTTAAAAGATAAAATTTCACACAAATAGAAATTTGTGGCCCTCCTTCTAGCGCCAAAAATGTTGATGCATGGAAATGTCTTGGCTCAACACGTGAGGAATTTCCCAGTTAGAATCCCAATTAGACCCTTTTCCGTTGTGATGGCAATCCTGACTGGTTCAAATGGGTTTGTAGTTACCCGTGTCCCAGAACTAGGTTAAGTTAACCTAGTATAAGTAAGTATGTACAATATGCACAAAGACAACCTTCAATGTGTTTAAGAGTGATGGTTATCAAGATTAATAGACTGAAGCGAAAAAATGAGTCATCTATATGATATCTTTTAGGCGAGATAATCCTTAATGATTCGACTGAAACCAAGGCTTAGTCAAGCCACTGTGAGGCTTGCTCCTACGCAAGAAGACTTTAAAAATGAAATAATCAAATGAAACTAGTTTTATGAACATAAAAGTAAACCGATCTTGACGAAGCACAGGATAGCCTTGTCCCTAGTCAAGAGGTAAAGTGTTCTAATTGGAAGGGGAAAGACTGTGTTTGAACTTAGGATGAAAGCTCACATGTCAATCCCAAAGTAATTAGAGGATATGCAAATATCTTTAATACAAATGCGAATAAAGTGGTCCTCCTAGAAAACTATCATGATAACCCTATTCACATATCTAAGATGAGTTCATTATAATTTTACATAAGCAAAGAGAATGATCTTCTCAACTCAATGCAAGACTACCCAAAAGACTTGATAAAGGTAAATAAAAAAATATTATTGATCTTTATCAACAAATCCCTATGAGCTCATTTCTCGTTCTAAACTAACTATGCATAAGTTAAAAAATTAACTTAACTTCTAAAAATTGACCAGATCTATACAAATTTCAAAAGAATATTGATAATAACAAGGTTTCAAAAGAATATTGATAATAACAAGGTTAAAATTAATTAGTTTTATAAACAAATTATAAACCGAAACTCACATAAATACAAACATAGTATATTAAATTGTTGCAATATAAATATGATATATTTCATATATAATGCATATTACATACAAAATATATATAATGGAGTAACATGTAAGTAATGATATTTATATTACAACCTTTAAAGAAAGTATTGCCACGATATTTGCACATGAAGCTTGGTATATATTATTTGAAAATCAAAACCCCAAAAAGAATATAAATTCACAAAGACCTTCTTACCATGAGCAATGCAATGACTCATTATTTAAACAAACAAAATGACGACGTGAACTGTACATAAATACTAATTCAAACTTCTCTTATCATGACTTCCTCCTCATTATTTAAACCAACAAAATGACTTCCTCCTCATTATTTAAACCAACAAAATGACGATGTGAACTGTACATAAATACTAATTCAAACTTCTCTTATCATGACTTCCGCGCCCTAGCTAGTCAACATGAAATCAACCAGCCAGTTCGAGTCCCATTCACTGCGTTCTTCTCTGTAAGTCTATTTCCCTAATCCTCAGCGTGCTGGCTAAGGCTGCCCACTGCCTCTCTCTCCCCCCAGCGCTGCCCATTGTCTCCGCGTTTTATCCACCAACGCTCTTGCTTTCTGCCCCAACTTCCGCATGCTATCCACCTTCCTCTTGCGTTCCATCGGAATCCCATTAATTGATGTTTGTTTATTAAAACGCTCCAATGCGGATTCTCAGCCTTGATACCTGGTGAATTGTTACAGTTGCAATGAAATCTCTGGATCTGGTGCTTGGTTTGAGATCAAGTTGATAGATGCTCATTTTAATTGGCTTCTGCTTTAATGATTTGAAATGATTCCATTATTTGTAATCCACCGAATTTGGATTTTTCAAAACGCAATTCAAGAGAGAGGGCCATATAACTATCCTACTTTGTGTTGATTAAGAATTTCGATGCAACTCCCGGATGCGGGTGTACACAACAGATATTAAGAGGGAGGCAGAACTGGATGGCAAGTGGCCCTGCCACATGGCCGGGCACTCCAATCTATAAACTGGATTAACGCCGGCCATAAATGGCATTTACGCTGGCGCTGCCTTGAACCCCCCTGCATCTACCCGCCTCGGCTCATATCAATGGTGACCTTAGGTGAAATTAACTCCATCGCCCTTGTCTTTTATCCTCTGCCTCTGCAATGCCAATGTCCCCAGGCTGCAACAGCTCCAAGCTCTCGCACTGCCACGGGTAGGCGATGCAGCGTCCTTTGTTGCACTGATCTTGGCCCGGGATTTCATTATACTGAAACCCTGCTCTGCGATCTCATCCTCCACTTGGCATCTCTAGCTAATACTTCCTCTGGGCCAACCTCTGAATCTTCTGCACCCTCTCGTCACTCTGAGCCGTTTACCTGTATCAACATGACCAGAACTCACTCACCATAGAATGCGTAGTCGCAGAGGCGGCAGTAGAGGCGGATTGCCCCGCTCTCCTCCGTCTCCGACCTCTGAAACCACCTCCTCTTCGACTCATTTGACTTCAGGCCGCTACCCAAATACGCGTAGTGGCAGAGGCCGCTCATGGCCTCTCCGCCTCCATCCGACGCACTCTGCTTCGCCTCCCAGTGGAATTCCCTCCATTCCACAGTGGCCCCTCCACTCAGCTCAATTCTTCTATCGCTATTCACTAAACCAACCCATGATCACTGCCACCATTTCCATCACCTTTCACGAGGAGATGCAAACTACAGAAGGTGGTCGCCACTCAAGCGCGACCCTGCTAGAGCCGAGGGGAGCACACATTCCATTACCTCCAACGAAGGGGAGCAGGCCACAGAAGGCGGATGCCATACCAACGCAGCGCAGGCCACAGAAGGCGGATGCCATACCAACGCAGCGCCAACCACGGTCAAGAAGAGCACACACCGCGCTTAGCTGAAGCAGAACACTCCTCCTCCACCGCAGGATCAGAATAATCAAGCCGATGAAGACATGGACAGATGTTTTGTCGTGGAGGAACACCAGGCGAAGCAGGATGAGGACACGAGGGCATCGCAGAAGGAAGAAGCCGACACGGATGAATACATGTGCTTCGTTGTTGAGGAACACTCGTCGCCTCCGCGTCACACTTGATCGACCACTCCCCCTGCCACGTGTTCACGAGACTCAGGTTCTGGGACTCAGGATTATGTTTTTCTATGGTTTTTTGTTTTGTGAAAATTGTTGTCATATGGCTACCTGGAGGATTTTTTTGTGTGTTTTTTTGAAAAATGGTTAAATTCTAACCGTATTTGCTAGTTTCTCCTGCGGGGTAGCAAGATAACTCATGCAATCTTATTTTTGAATTGCACTGGTTTCCCATTCTGGGCAGTCCAGACCATGATTAGCTGATTATTGCCCTAAACTATGACAAGGACATGCAAAGGCGAAAGTCTCAGTGTATTATTATTTTACAATAATAAAATTTAGCTTAATTTAAAAAAGGAAGAAGAAAGAATTTCGATGCAACTTGGAACTTTGCTTTATCCACGTTCAGATTCGTATGAATCTACAAACACACACAAAACCAAGCCGAAAACCATAAGAAAACATAAAATTCATTGCAAATATGACCGTGAGAAATTGTGGTAGAAATACTCCATTCAAATTAATGCATACCAAACCGTATAATCGTAATTTGTGGTCTCATTACGTTGTATATGAAACATTGTATGTCAATATATTAACATTCCTCATTAAAAGTATTAACATGTAGTAAATATGGAGTAACGTGAGTTATATGTTTGGAATGGTGTGTTGGTTTCATAATCATATGAATAAATTTTTTAAATATATATTATTATATTACAAGTCTCATTATAATGAGAATTTATATATATGTATATAAGAAAGTTTACAATATAATATATATATTAATTTAAATATATATCATTTGTATTTACATATGTTAATTTTATATTTATTGATGTTAAATTTATAAATATAAAATTTACAAATTATTTCAAATGTAGTTATGAAAATTATTCAAGTATGTTTCAAGACTTGTCAATTAACTTAAAGGAGGGAGTCACTGAAATAAATCACTACAACAATAAAAGTAATCAATGCACCAAAATTTCATGTATTAAATAAAAATCCATATTATCCATAGTCAAAAAAGTTTTAGGTGACCAAAAGGCGGTGATAGAGGCAAAGCCAATCAAAGTGATGTGGAAGAGATGCTATCAAGAAAACCAAATGCAAAGTGTGAGGCAATATGGCAAAATGAGACCAGTGATGCAAGTGTCGCTCTGAGGAGAGGAATAATAATGTGAAGTGACACAAGTGTCGTCATGTGAGAAAAGGGGTAAGGCGGAGAACGTCTCTTAATGCGAACACAAAATAAGACCAAAAGCAAGCAAAAATGAGAAGCAATTTGTCCACAAGAAGAAGGGTCCCCATTTATTGTAAAAGAAACACCAAGCCAAAATGGGGGTTGTTGCAGCTACAACACACTGTCACCCTATGTAACAACCCCTAGTTTATTTTCCATGTAAATAAAATAAAACCAAGATCACGGGACACATATTCCAAGCTGAATGTTGGGCAAACATTATATTGGACATCACTTGTGATATAATTAATGGCTATGGAAGTTGGCAAAGAGGCGTTAATTGGCATTAATTTGTGAAAATAAAGAAAAATAGGAGAAAAGGGAGATGAAGAGTCACAAAATTGCATGAGAAGAAGAATCAAGAGAAAATAGAGGAAAATGAAGAAAATAGAGATCTCAATGTTAAAAAGGCTTAGGAGGATTAGTTCACAACTTTTGACAGCTTTTTGACAGCTTTTGGTTGGATCTCTTTATCATTGTCTCTATCTCTCGTACTCTTGCACACTTAGAGCATTCTTAGAGCATGCTTGGAGCGCACTAATATTCACTTGGATTGGAGGAAGAAGGCAAAAGGAAAGCAAGGGAGCACAAGGAAACAATAGGATCGACAACTACAACTGAATTACCTTGCAGGTAACAAGTTTCATGTATGATTTACTTGTTGACTTTTGGATGCATGGTATATGCATGTGATTATCTGGTTATGTGCTATCATTAGCATGGAGATTTTCTTGCAGTGACAATGTTTTCAGCCTTACCTTTTCTTTTCCTGGATATCCATGGTGTTGTGGGTTTTCATCCACTGGTTTTTCTAATTGGCTCTCAGTTTTTCCCTATGGCTGTGAGTTGGAACAAATGCTTTGGAGCCTTGGACTACTTGGTTTGAGTTACTAGTCCTAGATCTTAGGTTTGGAAAAACGCTCTGGAGCCCTTGGTGGGTTGAGTTACTAGTCCTTGGATCTAGGTTGGGCAAACGCTCTAGAGCCTCACGACAACTGTGGGTTGAGTTATTAGTTCCTAGGGCCCTGGACAACTTGGGTAGGGACCGATCTAGTTATGGTTAGTGATTTTTGGACTGTAGAGTTGGAATCACTGTTGTTGAGGGTTGAGGTGGTTTGGCCTGTAGAAGCCCTATTTGGTTTTGTCTTGATTTATTCCATGGGATCCAATATTCATGCCTGGAATATGGTGCACAAGTGATTGGTTTAAAGAAAGATTTGGTTCAACCCAATCTATGGTCGGGTGGTATGTGGAAGTCCCTGACTTGGTTGGAATTTCATATGTTAACATGAGGTATTTCCTGATGTAATCATGAGAATATGTGTTGATTATGATGGTTATTCTATGGCTACTTTGCCATGGTTTCTATTCTTTTTATAATCTGGTTATATGTTGGTTAAATGATAATATGTGAAATGTATTAACATATTCCACATGAAGGCAATTCAAATACATTGAAGGGTGGTAGGTAGGGTATTTAGTTTAAATATTTGTTAGGGGCACAAGACCCAGGCATACATTGTCTCCTTCACTCACGTGCATGTTAGTGTAGTGCTCCTTTCTTTAATGCAACGTGATCTATTTAGCACATAGAGTAGTTATTATCTAGGATGGGATGGGATGGGAAGGTAAGGTAAGGTAAGGTAGGTAAGTTATTAAACTTTTGTTATTATTTAATTTTTATTTTTAAGTTAATTAATATAATTTCTTTTCCCAAAGAAAAATCGTAACTTTTATTATATATAATATTGAAAATTACATGTTGTAGATGCTTCAAAGGAGCATTTATCAAAAAGGGTGACCATGGATTATCACACCACTATAAACATAACCAGAAATTATAAATATGATGGATCTAGTATCAATCCATAAATGAAGATACATAGAAAATACATAACCAAAACAACATCATAGTATCATTTGTAGAATAAACAATATACAAAAATGTGTCCATATTATGCTATTAAGACTTATGTAGATGTTGTCTCTTAACTTTGATTTTCGATAAATGGTCGGTGATAATATTGACAGAAATCTTATCCATTATGTTCAGAGATCATCCAAGTACCAAACACTTGATGCACATCTTCTTTGGATAAACTGTCGAAAACTTGATTTCTCTCCCTGTAAATATGATGACAGATCACTAAGTCAAATTGTGATTTTAATGTTAAAACCTCTTCCAGCAGATTTCTGAGTGTGTGCACGTGACAATTTGACAGTTGATTGAACCAATTTATAATGATTTTGGAATCACCAAATATTTGAAGTTTCCGACAACCTTTCTCAAGAGAAAAAAGGAGCAAAAGTCTAAGAATGTTTAGCTCTGCATAATTGTTTGTACCCCTACCAAGTCCCATTTTCATTTTGAAGGAATGATCCTCACTAAGGAATAGAACAACACCTCCACCACAACCATCTTGTTGTGCAGAACCATCAAAATATGCCCACGGGATTGCTTTCTCTATAGTTTCCAAGCAGATATTTTGAGTCTATTGTACTATTCAACAACCCTCATTTTAATATATTATAAATTTCCTATGAAATTTATTATATTAAAATAGGGACCCTTTAGATTTAAAAAAAAAATTGTTAATAAGGAACTATAACCAAGTTTAATACTTGGGCTTTTGAATTAAAACCCAAGTATTAAACCTTGATTATCCAAAAAACCAAATTAAATAGCCCCCGGAACCAAGACTTATACTTAGGCTTTAAAAGAAACCTTAAGTAATAAATAAAATGGGTTATTTAATTAAAAAAACAAAATAATCGGAGTTTTAATTCCCAAAGGTTTTATTCTTCATAAACTCCGACTCATCCCGCTTCCCGCATCGTAAAGTTTCCAAAGGCTCAAGACCCCTCAGCCATTATCCATTGCAACTGCGATTAGACTGCACCCGACGGTAAGATTAATACAATTCTACGATTTCCCTGTGTCCGCAGCTATCACAATAAACCACAGAACTTAAGTCTCATACCTTAAAGAATTGCAATATGCGATAAAGCCCGGACCCGACGGGCTTATAAAATCCCATGTCCGCAAGCTATCGCAAACATTGAAAATCTTAATTCCATACTCCTGCCAAACGCCGATTGCGATTGTGATTAAGTCCCCCGGACCCGACGGGCTTATAAAATTCATTCCATAAATCCCCTACATACGGAGCTATCACAGTTTCTAAAAGTCCATGCCCTACTACACACCGCCAATTGTGATATGCGATATAATTGGACCCGTCGGGATTATACAATGTGTAGGAATTTACAGGGTAAGTTCCTCAGACAGAACACCAAAAGGACACCGCTCACAACCAGATCGCAGATCAATACACCAGTATTTTGACGTGGTTAAAACCCTCAAAGAGGGAAACAGTCCACGGCCTGAGCCAACGCGGCCACTTCAGGCAATTTATTAATAAAAGAATGAAAATTTACATATGTTTCTCTCATGCACGGATTACCCTACAAATGACCCTCCATGCGCTTTAAATAGAATTCATGGACCAATCAGGTGTCAAGCCACGGATCAAGTGTCGGTAATACCGAGGAGAGAATGAACCGTCGGATCACTACATATCTTGACCGTCGGATTGTAAGTTACAAAATGTACAACGGTAAAGAAACACACTTTACCTAACTCTATACCTAACTCTACATTAGACCAAGTTGTACTTAACTATTTCCTATGTGTCGGAATATCCTAACATCCCCCCTTAAGAACAACTTGGGATAGGATTGAAGGATTTACAAATATGACACAATAGGAGAAGGAAGGAGGCACTAGAGCCTATCCCCCCTTAGTGACAACTTCCTGAACTCCAACCAGAAATCGAAGTTTAGTGAACTTCGCCTCTGTGAGAGCCTTTGTAAAGATGTCTGCCACTTGATCATCTGTTGAACAATATTGCACTTCAAGAACATGGTCATGAATGAGCTTTCTGATGAAGTGCATGTGCAGTTCAATGTGTTTGCTGCGCTGATGTTGGACTGGATCTTTGCATAGCTGAATGGCACTTTGATTATCACACCAAAGTGTAGTCGGATGCTGCTGCTGAAAGCCAAACTCTGACAGGATCTGACGAAGCCACAAGGCTTCCTTACTAGCTTCTACGGCACCACGATACTCTGCTTCTGCTGATGAAAGAGAAATGGCAGCGTGTTTCTTACAAGCCCATGTAATAGGTCCTGAACCAAGAGTGAACACATAACCGGCAGTAGACTTCCGATCATCAGGGTCACCAGCCCAATCAGAATCAGTGAAACCAACCAATAGAGGAGCTGCTTCGGCACTGTAATGAATCCCAAACTGAACTGTACCTCGAACATAACGAAGTATTCTTTTAGCTGCTTTCCAATGACTTTCACGGGGGTTTTGCATGAACCAAGCAACAAGGCCAACAGTGAAGGAAAGGTCAGGACGAGTATGGGTTAGATACAAAAGTTTTCCTACAAGTTGACGGTATAAGGTAGCATCAACTTCAGGAGAAGTACAAGTGACTGAAAGTTTGACTCCAGACTGAAAGGGAGAAGGGGCTGGCTTATAGTCTTCCATGTGAAAATGACGTAGAATATCACAAGCATACTTGGACTGGGAAAGGGAAATACCCTCCTTGGATTGCAAGACTTGAAGACCGAGAAAATAGTGTAAGTGTCCTAAGTCTGTCATTTCAAATTTCCTTTTAAGGCTAGACTTCACATGGTTTATAAGGTTGGGATCACTACCAGTAAGGATAAGATCATCAACATAAAGAACAAGGATGATAAGAGAGTTGCCCACTTTCTTGGTGTAGACAGTATTGTCAGAATGACACCTAGAAAAGCCAGATTCTAAAAGAAAGCTATCCATTTTGGCATACCAAGCCCGAGGAGCTTGCTTGAGACCATAAAGGGATTTCTTAAGGCGACATACAAGGCTGGAGTCTGTTTGTATGAAGCCAATGGGTTGTTCCATATAGATTTCTTCATGCAAGTCCCCATGCAAGAAGGCAGATTTAACATCCATCTGATGGACTTCCCATTTAAAAGAGGCAGCAAGGGAAAGAACAAGGCGGATAGAGTTCATTTTGGCAACAGGGGAGAAGGTTTCAGTGTAGTCAATGCCTTCAACCTGTGAAAAACCCTTAGCAACAAGACGAGCTTTATGTTTATCAACTTTCCCATCTGGTCCATACTTGGTTCTGTAAACCCATTTGCATCTAACAAGTTTTCGTCCCTTTGGTAGAGGAACAAGATCCCATGTATCATTTGCCAACAATGAATGATATTCTTCATTCATAGCTGCTTCCCAATCTGGATGGCCTGAAGCTTCTGCAAAGGTGTCTGGATCATAATTTACTGGAGCTTGAGCCAGTAAAGAAGAGGCTCTCTCGAACTGAGAACGTGTGCGTCGCTGATCTGTAGGATCACCGGCAAGATCACCTGCTGCATCTCGAGTAGCACGAACCCATTTTGGAAGCTCAGGAGCTGAAGGAGGATCCTGAGATGGTGGGGGAGGATTGTCATCCTCACTTTCATCATCTGAAGAAGAAATGTTTTCAAAGGTAGAAGAGATAGGGAGAGGTGGCACATCCGCTGGACTAGGCTCACAGGCCGATATATTTTCATCAAATTTTACATCTCTTCTAATGATAACATTTTTGGACTTAAATGGAATAAGTCTATAGCCTTTTACATCTTCAGAATATCCAACAAAAGTACATTTTTCACTCTTAGGTTCTAAAGCTTTATGCTTTTCATCTGGAATATGGGCCCACGCTTCACTTCCAAAAACACGAAAGTGACTTACATCTGGTTTGATTGAGCTCCATGCTTCTTCTGGAGTGATATTATTTAAAGCCTTAGTAGGAGTGCGATTTATTATGTAATTTGCACAGTTAATTGCTTCTGCCCAAAAACTAAGACCAAGTCCTTTAGATTGTAGCATACAATTAGCCATTTCCTTTAAGGTGCGATTCTTCCTTTCAGCTACACCATTTTGTTGTGGAGTATATGGAACAGTATGTTGCATTTGAATTCCATTCTCAGTGCAATAGTTGATGAATGTGTTTTTAACATATTCTCCGCCATTATCAGATCTTAACTTAAGAATTTGATGTCCAGATTGTTTTTCAACAAAGGCCTTGAAGGCCAAAAAAGTGTTAAATACTTCACTCTTGAGTTTTAAGAAGTATACCCAAGTGCGTCTGGAGAAATCATCAATGAAAGTTAAGAAATACTTGCAGCCAGAGAATGACACAACTGGAAGTGGACCACATAAATCACTATGCACAAGCTGTAAAGGGGCTGAGGCGTGCCAAGAGGCACGTTTTTCAAAACTGTCCCGATGATGTTTTTCGAGTACACATCCGAAACAAACACCATCTTTGCAAGATACCATAGGAAGACCTGTCACCATATTTTCTTTACATAGATGCTGAAGGGAGCGATAGTTTAAGTGACCAAATCGCTCATGCCAAAGTTTACTCACTTCATCGTTATGAGCAACAAATACTGAGGGAAGATTTGATGACCCAAAGTTGTGAAACTTATACAACCTTGTAGAATCATCAGCAATGCTAGTAGCCAAAATCTGTTTAGGATCTCTTAAGTCCTTGATTACAACATCATGAGGTGAAAATTCAACGATTTTACCTTCACCTGAATGAGTTATCTGATATACAGATAAAAGGTTGCAGGATAAGGTTGGAACACATAATACATCATTAAACTGACCATTGTCTAGATGAACAGTTCCAGTCCCTACAACATTAAGAGATCTATCATCACCAACATATATATTTTTGGTGTTACAATCATTTAAAGAAGAAAACATGGCTTTGTTTTTGGCCATGTGATAAGAAGCTCCAGAATCAATGAGCCACTCATGAGAATGAGAAGAAGAAGATACATTTAATGCATAGCCAGACCGAGATGCTTGACAACCACATGCAGAAAGTGCCATTCCTGAAGATGAAGTTGAAGTTGAAGATTGCCCCAAATGGATGTTATGCTTCTTCATTGCTGCTTCCAAGGCTTCCATCTTCTTAAAGCATTTTGATTCTAAGTGCCCATCTCGATTACAAAAATTGCAATGTCTATCAGTCTTCTTCCCTTTGTTTTTATTTGTCTTATCATTTTGTTGAAATGATTTTTCATTTTGGGGCTGAAATTGCTTAGGACCCTTGTTTGGTTTAGGACCATTCTTTTTAGGATATGACTTCTTAGGATTCTTTGAATTTGGTTGCTGCTGGGCGGCTAACGCTTTCTTGGAAGAGTTTCCAAGATTAAGAAGACCAAGGTGTAAGAGTTTTTCTTGTTCTCTTATTAAAGAATCACAAAAAGAGTCAAAGGAAGGGGCTTGTAGTCTGTTCCTTGAGAAATGAAGGCTTCTCTTGTGGAATGGAAGGTGGAAACAAACACAGAGTAGGCTGGTCCCAACTTTGTAAGAATGGAATAGATAAGGTTACTATCTTCTTTCTTAACTTTAACACCTTCCAAAAGATATCTAAGGGTCTTGAACTTGGACAAGAAATCTTCAATGCAAGAAAAATTATTAGGGTCCAATGTAAGCAACTCATTTTCAAGTTGATGGGCTCTAATTTCATTTTTAATCCCAAAAACTTTATTGATTTGTTTCATTGCTTCATCAGGAGTATCAATTTCTGCAATATGGAATCTAAGATCTGGAGAAATAGACATCCCTATCAATCCACGTGCTTGATCTTGCCTATTTTCCCATTTAGCAGCCTTATCTTCATCCTTCGGTTTCTTTTTTTGGCCTGAGGCTATTCTGTAGAGACCTTTACTTCTAAGTAAATCCTCAATGTAAGCCAACCATTGGAAGTAGTTGGTGCTATCAAAGGTAACTTGGTATTGACTTTCCATTTCAATGGAAACTGAAGCTAAATATGCTGAAAATAAGTGTTCCAATGGATAGATCTCGAAAAATTAGGCTGGTTTAAAAAAAACGGCTCTGAAAACGGCTTCCGGATGAAGAAGTTATGGCTTTTTGAAAAAAAGTTGTTGAAGTTGCCGACGAAGTGCGGGAATGTGCGGAAATGAAAAAGTCCGCCCCCACAAAATGGAGACTTGAACCCAAGACCTCTACTCTCTTAGAATAGCTTTGAACCAATTGATCTATACAAAGAGAGAGAGAGAGAGAGAGAGGGGGGGGGGGGGTGCTTTGGGTTGCGTGCTTGCTTTGAGAAAGCTCTTTTTCCCTACAAAACAAAAAACACAAAACCCAACACGGACATGCAAAGAAAACGAACCTTATGGCTTGAAGTTAGCTTTAGCCGAAAAACTAAATATTTTCAAAAATAAACCTTGTGGCTCAAAGTTAGCTTTGGCCGGAAACTAAATATTTTCCTCAATGTTTCTGATTTTCCGAGATCACCCTAAGGCGCAGGGAAAAGAGCATACGCATGAGAAAAATCCTTCCTTTCTGTTTCTGATTTGCCCAGATCGCACAGAGTCGCAGGGCAAAGAGCATACGTAGAAATGAAAGGTATAGATTCGGTAATAAAAAGGCTAAATAAACCGAAACCGAAATAAACAGAGAGAAAATAACAGTAAGCTGCAAATAAACACTGTATACCTCCAGATCTTAAAAATGACGCAGCTAGGGCTACCGGAAACCTTTTCGCGTGAAACGAAAAGGGTTCCTCACTGGAACAGATGCTCCCAACACAACAGAGCAGTCCTCTCAGCCCGAAAGCAGTCAGAAACAGCAGATCTAGGAAACGGCAATCGGATGCAGTTCTACCGGCTTCAGATTTGGATCACCAACGGACGCGGCCCTCAAATAGCTCTGATACCATGTAGGAATTTATAGGGTAAGTTCCTCAGACAGAACACCAAAAGGACATCGCTCACAACCAGATCGCAGATCAATACACCAGTATTTTGACGTGGTTAAAACCCTCAAAGAGGGAAACAGTCCACGGCCTGAGCCAACGCAGCCACTTCAGGCAATTTATTAATAAAAGAATGAAAATTTACATATGTTTCTCTCATGCATGGATTACCCTACAAATGACCCTCCATGCGCTTTAAATAGAATTCATGGACCAATTGGGTGTCAAGCCACGGATCAAGTGTCGGTAATACCGAGGAGAGAATGAACCGTTGGATCACTACATATCGTGACCGTCGGATTGTAAGTTACAAAATGTACAACGGTAAAGAAACACACTTTACCTAACTCTATACCTAACTCTACATTAGACCAAGTTGTACTTAACTATTTCCTATGTGTCGGAATATCCTAACACAATGTAACTAAATTAAATATCACATTCGCGCAATCGCAAAGCTCCAAGAGTCATGCCTCATTTGAATTACGGTTGCGATGTAATGTCATCCTCCACGTCATACTCCATGGCATCGCCACGTCACATCATGACGTCATTCATGACATCACTACCATGTCACCTCGGGACCCCGCAATCGCAAGTTTCAAAGCGACACAGCTTATAACAATTTTTTCACCCCAGCCAATTTTCGATTGCGATTAAGCCACCCGAACTCGACATGATATTTAAATGGATATGAATGATTTCGCATTCGGGCTTATCGCAACTTTCATAACCCTGCCCATACCTTTGCCTCTGCTTCGAACACCAATTGCGATATAAAAACCCGACTCGCCTTGATTTAATAAACGGCTCAAATCTACCCAGATCAACGATAGATAATGGTTTCGGACCCCCCTGTGCTCAATTTTAAGTTTCTCACAGGGGGGGTCCGAAAAGTGGTTTTCCCATCTAAACCCTATCTCTACGTGTCACTCCTCTGTTCTTTCGGACTCCCCCCTTCACAAACCACTTACCACTTCGAACCCCCTCCAAAAAACCACTAAGCCTCCTGCCTGTTTTGTGATCTACAATAACACATCATTCGCCACGTCATCCTCCACGTGGATCTACCACATCATCTGCCACATCACCATGATGTCATCCCACACTTCACAATCACAAATTTTAAAAGGACACGATTTATAAACAAGCCATCCACCTTCCAAACACCGATTGCGATATGTCTTAAGAAAGCCCCATTTTGGATTTTGTTTAGAATACTCCAGGCTTTAAAACGATTGTGATTATTCTAAGTTCTACCCCGGTCTAAAAGCAATTGTGAAATGCGTTAAAACAGTAAAAGCTCCAACTTGTCTTATCACGGGCATTACTCTGCGTTCCTCTCATTGATGGTTGTATTCATAATTTATTGCAACTCTACATTTTTCCTGATTTCCTGCAAAAGTGATTTGTTTCAAATAAAACTTGCTTATCAATTTCATTTATTTCCAACTTATCGATTCCCATTTTTCTTATTCAGGGTCATGACAGAAAAAGACAATTATGCTAATAAGTGGCAGATCAGTTCAAACAGACGGATAGACATCCAAAGAATTCAATGGAACAAATGAAGTTGATGATGACAGCAAATCATTTTCAGAAACTTCTACCAAAATATTGTTTTCCTTTAAGCATTGTTGAAGGGATCTGTTTAATACCCTCAACGCTCTGCACAATAGATAGAATTGTTTTTTGTTATTTAAACTTACTTGTTGTATCAAATAAAGGTCCAGAATTTTATGAAGAAAGGCTTATGAAGGCTCACACTACTCTACTTTCACTACTTTTCTCAATAAAACGACTAGAACATTGTTTAGGAATTTTCATAAAGAATTTCGAGAAGTTGCACTTTTGTACTCCTAAAATCATCTTTGTGAGAAGGAATAAACTGTTGCTTTTTTTATATGAGCTAAGCAAAGTGCATCTGGTATTTCTATCTTTCTACCTCTGTTTTATTCATAAATAAATAGTGAAATTATCTTTTCAGATTGTTGATTACATAATATTTCTACTCTTCTATGCAATTCACGAATTCTTGAAGCCACTATTGTATAAAGGATTTAGGGTTGTAGGTTAGAGGAGAAAACTCAAATCTGAAAGATTATTGAGGATTTTTTCTTTTGCACTCTGAATAATGTTTTGATGGGCAAATTTTTTACTATTACATCTTTAGTTTTAAAAGCAAAAGTTCAATCATTGTAAAAGATTATTAGAGACCAAAGCTAGAGAAATGAATTTAATAAATTGGTATTTTTAATACTATTGTTTTAAATACTAGTTTCATTTTATAATGGCAAGAATGTGTCATTTTATTCATATTTGTGCACTATTGTCAGTATGAGTAATTTGTCTCAATCATATGTTATTATTTATCTATGCTCTTATATGTTGAATTTTGATTTCTGAGTAACTATTTATTCAGAAATTTGTCTTTTAATATCGATTTAACAAATAATGATATGATGTGAACTATTTCCTCATATTCTTGTTTAATTATTTGAATTATTGATTTAACAATCAATATCATTTTGTGAACTACTTCCTAAATGTTATCGATTGATTATTTCAGTTAAGAGGCCTCTCAATAGAATGTGTTTTGGTATTCATAATGTCAGTTAATTGAACTACTTTGATTAGCTTGATATTCATCATAAGCCAGACATATTTAAATTCCAATCATTTAAATATCTTGCTCTTAGTTGGATTAGATCTTTATCTACCTAATTAAGATAGGATTAGGATTTAGTTCCTTTTTCTTACATTTTAGAATTAGTTTTCATTTAGATTAATTCTACATTCCTAGAAGTCCTCTTTTGAGGCAAAACTTTAGATTAGTTTGGTTGTTCCACAAAAGCAACTTAAGGATCATTCTTCTTGTTGGATCAGCTCAAAGAATTGATCTAATGGCCCTAGCTATTAGCAATTAAAGACATATTTAAAGCTGATAGCAGTAGGGATAAGGTAACTGGACCTAATTGAACCAGTTGGAGCCACTATCTCAAACGAAAAAGGAGTTGTTTTAAGGTCCAAACCAGGTGGTTATCCCTAATGTTGTTGTAATGATTTTCGAGACCTCAACAGAGTCTTATGCTTTTGTTCATCCTCTAGGATCATATTATAAATGACCATTGATTGAGTATCGATAATGGTCTAGGGCTTGTGAATATCCTGAAAATTCATTTGATTCCTACCTAACCATATTCCCCAACAGATCAGAAGAGGGAGATTCCTAAGTTTTATAGGTTGAGCCACATCCCACCATGATTCCCATGCTTCGTTGAGATAATTTCCTTTCCATCTAATATTAATAGCCAAAGTTTGATATACCAAGTTCCAAACTTGTGCAGAGAAAGAGCATTGAAGAAATAAGTGATCTATCAATTCTTCACTACTTTGGCACATTACACACCATGATGGACCCTGGAAAGCTCTGTGCCTCAAATTGTCTCCTGTTGGGATTTTATTTTTCAAAAGGCACCACATGAAAATATTTTATTTTGTAGGGGCTTTGAGCTTCCATAATGGGCGCCACCACCATGAGAAGTTTTCAGGCTCATGATCTGCATATATAAATGGATAGCCCAATTTTGGGATGTATCTACCATGGGGGGACAAGGACCAGATGATCTCATCATCACGGTCCTGTATTCGAACATGCATTGCCTGTAGAGAATTCGTAAATTGAAACCAAACCTGATGCCAATGATATAGAATTCAAAGCTCTTGTGTGGATGACCACTTTTTCCCAAATATTGTTGAGTTGTCTCGATCTGCAATCTGATCAAGGGTCATTTTCCCCTCATTCTCCAAAAATTGTACCAATTCTAGAGGAAGAATATGTGCATTTCCACTTCCATACCATGCATCTACTCCAATACAAACCTTTACTCCAGATCCTACTCTCCAGGCCAATCCAACTCTAATGTAACCAAAAGAATTTAAGACCGCCCTCCAAATCGTCGAAACAGTTGAATTGCTCCATGCTAGTAAACAAATCCATTCCTCAATTGATAAAGGGCTAATATATTTCCTAATCACTACTTATGTCCATAGATTGTCCGAGGTAATCAACTGCCAACCCAATTTGGTTGCTAATGCTTTAGAGAAACAATAAATATTTTTCATCCCCCATCCCCCCCATTTTTTGGGTAGTGCAATGTGATCCCATTTGACCCATGCAAAGAGTCAACCTTCCTTCTTACCTATCCATAGGAATCAACAACATACTTGTTGGATTTTATGAAGAATGCCTTTCACAATCCAAGCTAAAGACATCCAATAAACCGGGATGGCCTCCAAAACTGATTTGACAAGCACCAATCGTCCTGCTCTTGACAACCATATGTGATACCATATATTTATCCGACTTTCTATTTTTTCCACAAGCCACATCTAGTCAGCTGATTTATAATTGTTAGGGTTAAGCCTAAATCCCAAATATTTTAAGCCTTCCTCGATCTCCAAAAGCTGAAAAGGGAAATGATTCTAAGCATATATCAATTCATTATGAGAGCATCCTGTTGCAGATAGCATATATTTCTCCTGATTTGTCTGCATACCCATGGCTTTACAGAATATTTGAATGATGCTATTAAAGAAAGAAGAGTCACTGATAGCTCCATTCAAAAATATAAGAACATCATCTACAAATAACAGATGAGTCAAAATAATATTATCTGCAATTTTTACACCTTTTAATCTCCCTTGAATCCTCTCAACAACTATCAATCTGCTAAGGCCTTCCATAACTAACAAAAATAAGAGTGGAGATAACATGCAACCTTTTCGCAAACCGCGTTCAACATGAAAATTTTTTTTGGTCGATCCGTTAATGAGAATGTTGAAAGAAACAAATGTTATACAACACATAATCCAGTTAATGAAAGCATTTTGGAATCCTAAATGTGTTAGTAACATCTAAATATACAACCAGTTGGTCCTGTCATAGGCCTTTGATAAGTCTATCTTAAGGATCATGCCTTTCAACTTTTTTACTTTTAAGGAGTGGAGGCCCTCCTGTGCAATGCCTATGGCTTCATGAATTTGATGATTCTCCAAAAAAGTAAATTTTTCTTTGGAGATATGATGAGATAGGATAGGCTTGATACGATTTGCAATAATTTTGGCAATAATCTTGTATATGCAATTACAGAGGGAAATAGGCTAGAAATCATTAAAATTCTTTGGATTATCATATTTTGGGATTAATGCAATAAAGGTGGCATTGAAAGCTTCATACATTCTTCCCGTTGATCTGCATTCCTCAACCATTTTTAGGATATCCTACCCGATGAGGTCAAAAATCCAAGAAATAATTATACTGGCCACCCATCCAGGTCAGGGCTCTTGTCCTTTTTGAACCACTTTAAAATAGAATCCAACTCACACATAGTAACTGACATATTCAGTTCTTCGTTTACTTCATCATCTAAAAAGCGAGGAAAAAAGCTAGCAACCCTGATGATTTCAGCCAGGGATG
Source organism: Pinus tabuliformis (assembly GCA_031772625.1). NCBI lineage: Eukaryota > Viridiplantae > Streptophyta > Pinopsida > Pinales > Pinaceae > Pinus > Pinus tabuliformis. The sequence goes on along the minus strand of CM062817.1, from coordinate 475,629 downwards.
CTTCCCTTGGAGCTTTAAACAAAGACCCAAAGTGTTTTAGTCCCAAATTTTCCAAATCCCTAAAAGTGTGAACAACCAAACTTGTCTCGTCTTCCAAAGAGAAAATAGTGTTAATCGCTTTTCGGCCCCTTACAAATTGTTGGAAAAAATTGTGTTTTCATCTCACCATATAGCCCTACTTCTTAGTCGCCATGTTTCCTCTCTTTCCTCCAACAATCTTCTCTTTTCAGCCTCCAATTGGGTAATGTGTAATTTACATTCCAGATTGTCGTATCCACCGCTATTGGGATCTTCTAATCGAGTCAATTCTATCTCAATTGTTTGTAGGCCTTCATTCTCCTTTTATTTTAACCCACTCAATAGTCTTTTGTTTCAACCTTGATAAATTGATGGCCAAATTTTTTGTTGCTGATCGATCCTCATTGAGTGAGCATGGTTGCCAAGCTTCCTTTACAATCCCCTGAAACTCCATATCTTTCAGCCATGTAGCATTAAATTTAAAGGGTGCTCGTGGCTTCGAAGAGATACCAACTACTTCTAAGAATATATGCGAATGATCACATATACCTCCCGATCCCACCCATTGTCTGATTGATGTAACCTTGTCTATCATTTATTCTCTAATTAAAAACATGTCAAGTCTCCTGGATAGCATAACATCATTAGTCCTCTGGTTCCTCCAAGTGTGCTTGAGGCACGCCACTTCAATATCAATAAACCTGTTGGCCTCCAATAAATTCTCAAAAAAACCAGTGAGTGAGTCCACTTGGGAATGACTTGTTGGTTGCTAAATTTGCATACTTCTTTTACCTGCCCTTTTACCCCTTTCCTATACCCATTTCATACCATTGTTGGTCAATTTATATTCTCAACAGCACAGGTATTCCTCTTGTCATGTCTTTGTGAATTATTAATCAATGAAGCATATTAGTAGGGGATTATTTCCTAAGCGTCTTGCTAACTTGATTATTCTTGTAAATTTGGAGGAATGATGACCAAAACCATGGTTCAACGAATGGTGACCATCGAGTTGGAAACTCTATCCTTGGACATCAGCTACAATGGTGGATCAATCTCTCAACCAGCGCAATGTTATCTTTATATTTTGTTTCACCTTGGAAACTGCTATGTAATTGTAGGCAGACAGTTGTCGTAATTCTAGGGGTTGTTAGTGTTTGATCAATTGTATAAGTAGAGTTACGGGGCTGTGAAAGCTAGTCGTTAAGATCACAAGAGAAATACACTAACTCTGAGTCTGTAATAGCATACTTTTGTAATGTCCTTTTTATTAATGAAATTCTGATCTTCTGAGCATTTCGTGACTTCTTGATCTTGCCACAGCCCTGATCAGGGAGTTGGGCCCACTCTCCTAACCAAGTGTTGTTGGATTAGATGTGTGCATAGGTTTATTTATGTTGAGTTATTTATTGTTGTGAATGATTTATCAGTGTGTTGTTGTGAGTCTTAACTTGTTGTTACTCTTATTGTTATTACAGTTATTGCTTGTTGTTACACATTGTTAAGTTTATAATTGAATGTTCAATGTTGGGTAGGGAAATTGTGGCCTACATATACCTTGCATGATAGCCTTGAAATAATCAGTCGAGCCCTAGGTTGACAATTAATGTGGAATTGGGTGAATTGAATTATTCATATCTGAACACCAACATTTTGGCATCGTTGTTGGGGAGGCTATCGAAGGCATGAAAGTACAACCAGTATTGACCATAGGACTGATCTCTCATCTTGGGGAGGGAAGTTTTCACCCTGATCCAGGTCCTGAGCATTATATTATTTTGTTTTATTTTTCATAGGAACCGCTCTCTCATCTTGGGAAGGGAAGTCTTTATTTCACCCTGTTTCAAGTCTTGAACTTAGATTTTTTGATTGGTTTGTTTTTCTTTCTTTTGCTTTGTTTTAAGGGGGCACTCTCTCATCGTGGGGAGGGAAGTTCTTACCCTGCTCTAGGTCCTGAGCTTTCAATTTTCTTGAATCTTTTCCTTTTATTTTCTTATTGCATGAACAAAGATACAAATAAAAGGGGCAGAGGAAGACCCCCAAAAAGAAGAGGGAGAGATCTAGGCAGAATTACCTACATCCAAGAGATCATTTCAAAAGCTAAGTCATGAGCATCATCACGAGCTTTTGTTAGGGTGAGATCTCATACGAGATCTGGAGGGAAGTTAGTTTCACAACCAGAACCTCCCCCAATAGCAGAAGTGAAATTTGGGGAAGAAGAAGTAGCAGGTAGAGGATCTCAGGAACTAAATATCATAAGTTCAGAAGAAGAAAACTTGAGGGAATTCTCTGCACCATTTGATTGGGGAAGTGTTTTTAAACAACCTCAACTACCTATTATAGAACAACCAGAGCCAGAACCTATTGAGATTCCAAGTGAATATTGGAAGATATTCATGGATCCTGCAACTTCTTTGATCGAATTCCCAATTGGAGATATCAGAGGTGATGCGCCTATGAAGCCAATTCCTTTGATAACATTACATAATTTCCATGGTCTTTCTTCTGAACATCTGGACATGTTCCTTTTTGAATTCGATGTTGTCTATCGGGGGTATGACTATATTTCTGATGCTCAGAAATTGAAGATATTCCCCGCTACTTTGAAGGGAACAACTTTGAGATGGTTTATGGGTTTAAGGGGAAAATCCATTACTACATGGGATGATATGAAGATGATTTTCCTCGAAAAGTATCAAGATTACTGCAAATCCCGAGATGTGAAGGAAGAAATCTTTAAGATTATGCAGAAAGAGAATGAGAACATGGAGGACTTTGTGGAACGTTTTCAATATAATTTACAGAGATTAGGCCATAGTGATCTGGATAAGAACATCTTGAAGATAATCTTTCTCCGGGCACTAAGGGAGGAATCTTTGGAACTATTGAATGTAGTAGGAAAGGTAGATATGTTAAAAGAAGAATTTGACACCATCTACGAATTGTGCATTAAGTGTTCACAAGGAGCTGAGAGGCATAGGCGGGGGATCTAAACTCTTAATACATCCAGCGGTGGAGTTAAAAAAGCAGAAATTGGGAACTTGCTAGACAACTTGAGAATCGATATAGGTGAAATAGAAGAAGATGGAAGAAAAGAAGGCTATGTATATTTTTTTCCCTCAATGCAGGAAGAAGCACCCATTGAAGGAATGCCCATTTAATTTCATCGAGACTTGTGCGATATGTGAATAGAGTCATTCTACTAGCACCTATCCATCTCTTCTTGGTCTAAAGGAAATTTTTCAGGGAACAAATGAAGAAGTAGATCAGTTGTATTTCATGGGATCAATGAAACCATGGCAACCATGGCCACAAAACATGAATCAAGGTATGCCTCAATACCCTTCTCATTATTTTAATAATTTAAATTTTGGGCCTCAATTTGTACCTTTTTCACCTTCATGGCCATAGTCCTATCAATATCCAATGCCCTGGAAACCATGGTTCCCTCAATCTGGTCCAAACCCTTCATGGTCCCAGAATTGGCGTGGGCCTCCTCCTTTAGGACAATTGTCCCAACCTATGCCACAACAGTAGTTATAGTTACCTTCTAATGCATCCACTAGTAATCCTCCTCTTCATCCACAATTGCCTGTTCAACCCAATCCAAATCCAAACAATAGAGGGGCTCAACAGTTGAGACACTCAACCTCCCTGCATACAGTATTTCCACCGTGGAATCTAATGAATTAAATCTCTGGTCCGGTCGGGTGCTAAATACTCAGACTTCACCAATAATTTTTTAACATGCCGATGATGAAGTCTCAGAACCAGAACCTATAGCCTCTACTAGAACAACTGGGGATGAGTCAATACAAATTCCTATGAAACAAAAAACCCCTTCAAAAATAGTTGTTACTAGAGGATGTCAGACTGGTCCACCTTATCCTTAGAGATTATCCTTGAGAAAACAGGGTCCTCGTTCTGAATTCAACATTTTAGGGGGAACTGCAAAATTTATTTGTCAAAATTTCGTTACTTCAGGCTATGAAGGATGTATCGATTTATGCCAAAACAATTAAATAATATTGCTCTAAGAAACCTGGAAGAAAACCAAAGGATCCACTCACTATTCACATTTTGCGAAAAATATCATATATAATGTTGTGGAAGCCTATACCTGTGAAATATGGGGATCCAGGGAACCCGATTATGACAATACAGATTAATGGGGTTGATATTCCAAATGTGTTGGTAGACTTGGGGGAAGAAATTAATGTTATATCTTCTACAACTATGATTACCTTGGGCCTACGAAACCTTAAACCAACTCCCATCATCTTAGAATTGGCAGATCCATTGACTATAAGATTGGTAGGGAAGTTGGAAGATATAAACATTTTAGTAGACTCATGGCAGTACCTTGTTGAACTTTTGGTTTTAGACACCCAATCCCCAGCTGGTAGACATCCTTTGATTTTAGGAAGGCCATGGCTTGCAACTACAGATGCTTACATTAGGTGTCGGTATGGAAATATAGCAATATACAATGGGGAAATTACAAAGAATCTTATCCTCTACCCCCTTGCAGAACCAAGTTCATCAGATAAACCAGGATTTACCTTAATACAAAAACCCCTACCTATGAAAGGGCCTGAACCTGAGAATGAAGAAGTTAGACCTATCCTTACCGTCAGTAAGGCTCTTTGTTTTAAGGACGAAACAGAGGATGATGTAGTTAGCACTTTTCTTAGCAGTCCCAACTTCGTTTCTGATTCAACCTGCCAACTATTAGAATATTTCATGAGTTGCAATATTCAGGAAGATATTGTACCAGAAACAGAAGTAAAAAACATTCCTGTAATTGTACCCCATAACAATATTCCTATAGAAATCGAACCAGGGAAAACGTTGAATATTAATCCTAACCTTTCACCCTCCCAATCTGAACAGTTACTAAAGGTCCTTCGGGAACATAAAGAAGCCTTTGCTTGGGATTATATAGATATGAAAGGAATCCTTGTTGATTTATGTACTCATCACATATACATTAAAGAATAATTTCAACCTATTAGGCAGCCACATAAAAGGATGAATCATGCCTTAAAAAACATTGTGAAAGATGAACTACATAAGCTATTAGATGTGGGTTTTATTTATCTAATATCGGATAGTCAATGGGTTTCCCTGCTGGTCATTATTCCTAAGAAGAATGGAAAGTGGAATATTTGTGTTGGTTATAGGGAATTAAATAAAGCAACTCAAAAAGATTATTTTCCCTTACCCTTTATTGACTAGTTCCTTGATAAATTAGTTAAAACGATTTTTTCTCCTTTCTAGATGGATTTAGCGGATACAATAAAATACAAATAGCTCCTGAGGATTAAGATAAAACTACCTTCACATTCCCTTCGAGAACCTTTACCTACCGAGTCCTTCCATTTGGTCTCTGTAATGAACACGCTACCTTTCAACAGGAAGTATTAGGAATTTTTTCTGATCTAGTCAATGATAGTGTTGAAATCTACATGGACGACTTCACCCCATATGGGGATTCTTTTGCAGAATCTCTGAAAAACTTAGAGAAAGTACTTAAAATATGTAAGAAAACACATGTTTCTCTTAGTACAATGAAATGCCATATGATGATGAAGGAAGGAATAGTGTTGGGACACCTGCTTTCAGCTGTAGGAATTCGGGTTGATCCTGCTAAGGTAGAGGTAATATTAAATTTTCTTATACCTAAAACACTGACACAGGTATGTAGGTTTATCGGGTATGCTGGCTATTATAGGCGTTTTATAGAAAGAAAAAAATTCTAAGATAACATTCCCACTTTTTCAATTGTTACCTAAGGATGTAGAATTTGTGTGGACAGATGAATGTGAAGAAGCCTTTGTGGAAACTAAAGAATTAGTTTGCAAAGCTCCGATATTACGCGGTCCTGATTAGAAGCGCCCATTTCATATCTCTACATATTCTTCTCAAATAGCAGTAGGGGCAAGAACTTGACTCCTGCTAAACTGAACTATACGATAACTGAAAAAGAGTTTTTGGCTATTATTTATGTTATTAATAAGTTTCAGCATTACATTACAGGGTATCCTACTTTAGTTCACACTGATCATACAACTATCAGGTATCTGATGAATAAACTGATAACCCCTGGTCGTATTACAAGATGGTTATTGTTAATTCAAGAATTTGATATTACCATTGTAGGTAAGCCAGGGAAAGATAATGTAGTTGCAGATTTCCTGTCTAGGATGGATACTAGTGATGAAGGTACACCTGTAGAGGATATTTTTCCAGATGAAAATCTCTTTGCAATTTCTACTCACACTCCATGGTATGCAGATATTTCTAACTATCTTGCTACAAGAAAAATGCCTCAACACTTACCATGCAGAGAACAACGAAATATTATCCATCACAGTGCCCGCTATTCATGGATAGAGGGATATCTCTTTTATACGGGACATAACCACCAAATCCGGTGCTGCATAAGTGAAGATGACATCTATGATGTCCTAAAAGATGCTCATGATGGCCTATGTGGGGGACATTTTATGGACAAGCGGGAAGGTGATGAAAGGAGATTTTGGGGGTAAGGCAAAATCCCTTTCATTTACAAATTTCGATCCTGAGGCCTGTGGGTTATGGGCCCACAAACCTATCAGAAGCATTATTGAGGCCTTAAGCCTTTAAACCCGGGACCATTCAACTATCGGGATAACACGGGAAACACATGAAATACACGAAAAAACCCATAAGGTCGGACTTCAAATAATAATACACCCGCATCTATAACCTCATCGGGTCTGCTCCTCCAATCCTTTCCACAGCGCTCTCCGACCTTTGCATTCTCGGATCTCCAATCCCCAATCGGCAATCCATCGCTATCGGTCATTGGCGATATCGCTTATCGCAATGTCGCACATCGCCATTCCACTGCCCGCTGTCATTTGACTTTGCCAAAATGCGATTGCTGATCAAATCTTGACCGTTGATCTGGCGCTTGATACGATGATTGTTGCTTAGCCGATCAAATCAACTTGCACGACAATCCTCCACCGTCGATCTACTCACGCTAGATCCGACGGCTGTCAGAGATTTCGGGTAGACAACAAGCACGGGATTTAACCACCTGATAAAGCAGTTTCTTCCCTCCACCTTTGTGCTACGTGTCGAATGGTTGGTGGAATCGGGTGCTCACCCTTCAATACCACTTACCATTTAGACCTCGCCCGAAATACCACTTTCTGTATCGAAATGGATTTCCTCGCGAATTAACTTCCACGCTCTTCCACCATGCGATGACCGTTGATCTAATCGATCGATGGTTCTCGTTCTTTGTCGCCTACGCCGTTGATCTCCTGCTTATTGATGGATTTACGCTAAAACCCCAATTTCTCTGCCATACTCTGCCTTCACACTGAACACTCATATATAACAATATTTTGTTGGATCACCATCGATCCTACAGTGATCGATGGTCGATCAAACCTACAACACTGAACATTCAGACTATCTATACGATAACACACCAGCACACACAATATCAACACAAAGCACACTTTTATATTAACACGATATGGTTACAGATCTAAGGCATTTCAGCCTTAGAACGAGTTCTCCTCTCGACTACATTTTGAACACTCTGTTTACAAATCGTTATCTATTTCTCTCCTCTCTATCTCCTCCTTATTTAACACGCAGGTTCATCATATATATATATATATATAAGGAAACATTGGATCGAATCACTGTGAAGGATCCAATCATATCCTTTCCTCAAATCTCTCAACTAATCTCTCTATATGCATACATATGAATACATATGGCAAATTACATTTAATTAAGTCCATCTAATTAGCTCTGTTTGAAAAAGATTTTCCCGTTTTTGCTATGATGGTCCACGTCCTCTTGTTCTCCGCTTTGGATTCCTCGTTTGATTAAGAGTGTGGATGCTCCTGCATCAGACTCCCGAGGCACAAAAATTTATGACCTCCTAGTCATATGCTTCTCCTTATCCCTTAGCATTCTACCCACTTCTCTGTGGAACTTCATGATCTTCTGTGAGCTACAACCAACCTCTGCAGTAGCAGTCTTCCTCTACTACACGATACCTCACCAAGCTTTCTCCTCTGAGCTTAGTCTTTTGGCATCGTTCTGGTTCTCTCCTCTGGAACCAATTGAGCACTCCTCGCTCTAGGTTGCTGCAAGTCTTCTCACCTCCTGCTGCCACTATCTGCATGACAATAAGACCATAACTCTCCAGCTTTATAAACTGTACCTCCTTCTCTTTCTGCTTGCACTCCTTCTTCCTTTTCGCAGGAAAATTTTCCCTTTAACCTTTCCCTGCTCTGATACCATATGATGAAAGGATATTTTGGGGGTAAGGAAAAATCTCTTTCATTTACAAATTTCGATCCCGAGGCCTGTGGATTATGGGCCCACAAACCTATCAGAAGCATTATTGAGGCCCTAAGCCTTTAAACCTGGGACCATTCAACTATCGGGATAACATGGGAAACAAAGGAAATACACGGAAAACCCATAAGGCTAGACTTCAAATAATAATACACCCGCATCTATAACCTCATCAAGTCCGCTCCTCCAATCCTTTCCACAGTGCTCTCCGACCTCTGCATTCTCCGATCTCTGATCCCTAATCGGCGCTCCATCGCTATCAGTCATCGGTGATATCGCTTATCGCAATGTCGCACATCACCATTCCATTGCCCGCTGTCATTTGACTTTGCCGAAATGCGATTGTCGATCAAATCTTGATCGTTGATCTGGTGCTCGATCCGACGATTATCTCTTAGCGATCAAATCAACCTGCACGACAATCCTCCACCGTCGATCTACTCACGCTAGATCCGACGACTGTCAGAGATTTCGGGTAGACAACAAGCACGAGATTTAACCGCCTGATAAAGCGGTTTCTTCCCTCCACCTTTGTGCTACGTGTCGAATGGTTAGTGGAATCGGGTGCTCACCCTTCAATACCAATTACCATTTAGACCTTGCCCGAAATACCAGTTTCTGTATCGAAACAGCTTTCCTCGCGAATTAACTTCTGTGCTCTTCCACCATGCGATGACCGTTGATCTAATCGATCGATGGTTTTCATTCTTTTTCGCCTACACCGTTGATCTTCAACTTATTGATGGATTTACGCTAAAACCCCAGTTTCTCTACCATACTCTGCCTTCACACTGAACACTCATATATAACAATATTTCGTTGGATCGCCATCGATCCTACAGTGATCGATGGTCGATCAAACCTGCAACACTGAATATTCAAACTATCTATATGATAACACAGAAGCACACACAATATCAACACAAAGCACACTTTTATATTAACACGATATGATTACAGATCTAAGGCATTTCAGCCTTAGAACGAGTTCTCCTCTCGACTACATTTTGAACACTTTGTTTACAAATCGTTATCTATTTCTCTCCTCTCTATCTCCTCCTTATTGAACACGCAGGTTCATCATATATATATATATATATATATATATATAAGGAAACATTGTATCGGATCACTGTGAAGGATCAGATCATATCCTTTCCTCAAGTCTCTCAACTAATCTCTCTATATGCATACATATGGCAAATTACATTTAATTAAGTCCATCTAATTAGCTCTGTTTTAAACAGATTTTCCTGGTTTTGCTCCGATGGTCCACGTCCTCTCGTTCTCTGCTTTGGATTCCTCATTTGATTAAGAGTGCCGGATGCTCTTGCATCAGAAGGTCATAAGGTGTTACAGATGGGTTACTATTGGCCCTCTATTTTTCGTGATGCAAGGAGATATGTTCGAGGATGAGATAGTTTCTGGCAGATGGGTCAGCCTGGTCGAGCAGATGAGATGTTGTTACAGCCCCAACCAGCTCTTGAGCCCTTTGAAAAATGGGCTATCGATTTCGTTGGGCCGTTTAATCCTCCTTCACATCATAAAGTTCACACTTTGGTTTGCACGGTTTATGTGACAAAAGTGGGTAGAGGCCAAGGTTGTTGTGAAAGCAATAGAATAGGTTGTCTCAGACTTTTTATTTGAAGAAATTTTTTCTCGGTACGGAGCTCCTAGAGAGATAGTTTCAGATAGAGGGGTGCAGTTTACATCACATCTGATAGCATGACTTATGAAGAAGTATGGAATCAATCATAGGGTGACATCTCCATATGATCCGTAGGTGAATGGCCAAGTTGAGAGCACAAATAAGGTACTAGAGAATATTCTTACAAAGACTGTAGCAAACCATCGTCGAAATTGGGCCGAAAATCTTCCTGAGGCACTATGGGTGTATAAAAAAACATGGCAGAACACAACAGGATTTTCACCATACGATCTTGTCTATGGGAAATCCCCTTTGTTCCTGGTGGAATTCGAAATTAAGATGCTCAGGAGAGCCCTTGAAGTAGGTTTAGATCTTTCAGAAGCCCAGAAGCACCTACTAGAACAGTTAAATGAGTTGGATGAAATTTGTTTGATAGCTCACCAGAATACTGCTGCAATTCAGCAGCAACGAACTAAATGGCATGACAAATTTATTAAGAAAAAGTTGTTTCAAAGAGGGGATTGGGAATTGCTCTATGATTCTCGGTTCAAAGATTTTAAAGGGAAACTTTGCTCCAGATGGATCAGACCATATGAAGTTGAAATGGTGTTTGATAACGAGACTGTTAGACTTATAAAGATCGATGAGGCACATACTCCCCTGACTGTAAATGGACATCGCCTCAGATTGTATCACCGTCCAACTTCTAAAGACTCCTTTATTAAACATTTCTCTGATAATTCTAGTTTTGAAGTTGTTAGTGCAGAGAACTCTTCCTCTGCACCTCTGATCTAATATATATATATATATATAAAATGTTGTTACTACTTTATCATTTTTTTTATTGCAGGTACTCAACTGGTGTTGTTACTCTGCTCATGATTATTTCGTCTAAGTACTTCATTGGTTTTGCTACTGCTCCGGTGTTGTTACCCCTTCGTGATATTACTCCATGGCGATTCCATCTAAGTATTCAATTGGTGTTGTTACTCCTCGGGCGTTGTTACTCCCCCCGACGTTGTTACTCCTTGGGTGTTGTTACTCCCCCCGTTGTTGTTACTCCTCCGTTGTTGTTACTCCGCCAAGATAAGTCTCCAGGTACGTCCCTGATCGACTTTAGGGATTTGATCGATAATTCATTTGACATGACCATGGATGGTCATCCCTTATTTGGGGGGAGGTATTATAATAAATGAAAAAGATTCCATAATTAAATTGCAACAATGACTTGTCATTATCACCATTGAACCTTGTGCCATCACGTACACTCCACGATCCCCACCATACTTCGCATAGTTATCCATAAGTGTTGGAACTTGAAATAAGTACGATCATATTAATCGACGGTCCTTTCCAACGCTGTGAAATAATTTCCTTAATTACCACTCATTATTACCATAATCTGTTATGGATTTTCCCCATAACACCTTCCCAAATTTCATTATAACTGCATCCTTCGCCACCGCAACCCTGCAATCATAAACTTACTGGTCGACACTCTCCTCAACGGTCTTGTTGTTACTCCGACTGTTGCCATAGAGACACTGTAGAATGGGTGGGCAAGCTGTTAGGCACGAACCGAAAATACAGTGCAGGTTCAACGCCATCTAGATGTATGGAAGGTTTTTCTAGATGCAGGATGGCATACTTATTTTGAGATTTTGCAAGGATTTGACAAAGCTGTCACAGTTGAATTCACATTGAATTTGGATGGAAATTCTTCCATAGTTCGTGGGTTGGATATTTCCGTCACTGAAGAATTTATTTCGACTGTCAGCGGATTGCTGCAGGGAGGGAAGAAATGGTTTTCTCATAAATATCCTTTGCCAGAATTCCTGGAGTTATTTTTGTAGGCAGGAGAAATAGTGGTCCAAAAGGGTTGGGGGTATGATCCAAAATATTTGCCGTATCCATGGGCCAAGGTCACATATTTTGTTATGAGGTATATTACTTGTGAAGATCGATTTTCTACCTTGTTTAAATATCATTTCAAGATTATTGCATGCCTTCGGTTCCGTCATGTTCATTCTTTGGATATGCCACATTTTATGTGGAATATTCTTCAGTTAATGGCACATTCTTCTCATCAGTCTCGACAAGCATTGGTGGTTCTCACCAACCATGGGTTTGTTAGACTATTGGTGGTGCATGCCCTGTCACAAACTTCTATGGCTTGGCCACAATTCACTAAGCTAGTAGAGGAAGAACTTGTGGCTATGATGCCTGCAAGGGAGGAGGAAGAATAATTAGTGGTAGAAGAAGAGGCCATAGATGACGCTGCTACACAAGAACCAATGTCGATTGTTGGCCCAATGGAAGAAGAAAATGCAGGATCATCAATAGAGAAATGGATAGCATAGGACGTTGTCACACAAGAACCAAAGTTGACTGCTGACCTAGAAGTGGAAGCAATGGAGACAGAAGAAGATGCAGGTGACGTTGTTACACAAGAACCAGTGTCGATTGCCAATATGATGGAAGAATCTCTACCCTTGGATGAAATTGCAGGTGGTGTTGTTACATAAGAACTAGCATCACCTGCCCAAACAAATGAGGAGCCCTTGGATGAAATTGTAGGTGGTGTTGATACAAAAGAACCAACATCACCTGCTCAAGCAAATGAGGAACCCTTGGAGGGAACAAGGGCCACAGTCGACACGGCTCCACAAGAGTCAATGTCGATTGCTGAGCAGGAGGACAATTTGGAAGAAGCATAGGCAGAAAAAGAAAAAGAGAGCACCTACCAGCAAATGGACAAAGGGGAAGGAGAAGGAATTGAGGGACCTGAAGCAATAGGCACTAGAAGAATTCAAATTGAAGAAAATATTCCTCATTCTCCGTTTGTTTCTTCTTTACTGAGAGGGGCAAGGAAATTTTGTTGCCCTAGATTCCCGGTGAAAGAAAAATTCTCTCCCCCGATATTAATATTTGTCGGGACAACTACAGACACCATTTTCGATGCTGTTAAACAAGAGCCAGCGTCGACTGGTGAACAAATTGGACAAATTAAAGAATCGGTGGTCGGCACTGTCACACAAGAACCAGTTCCGACTGAAGGAAAAACTGAAGAAATGGTGGCTGATATTGTCTCCACAGGGCCATTAGAGGAGAATGTTAATGTTGGAACTAACCCTCAAGGGCTAGAACCAATATCTAAGCACAAGGAAGAGGATGATCGGGCAGTAGAGTAGCCGCAAGAAAAGGGTATCAAAGACACTACGATACGAGGGCCTGTAGTGACTTTAGAGCCACCGAGGGAAGATATGGAGGTCCCGAGACCTGAAGGATAAGGTGTTGGGGTTGTTCCCCGAACTGAGGAACAAATAGAAGAGATTAGGGTAAAGCAGGAGCCGGTTGACAAATTTATTGACGCCAATCCGCCAAACCTCACACTGGCCGTGAGACCAATGGAGGAGGTTGTTGTCAAACAATAATTTCTTGAGAAATGTACAAAAAGGAGGCATCCCCTTAAGGAAAGGTACCACTCACAGATCAGAGAAAACATGCAGCTAAAAATGGAAATCATTAACCTAAGAAAGTAGGTGTTGCGCTTACGGAGGTGAGTGAGGAAGCATAAGAAAAATGTCACAAAACCTGGGGCTGAAACCACTCAGCAGCAATGCAGACCAAAGGCAGGCCCACAACTTCAACGTCTACACAAACTGAGCCGTTTTTTCATTTATTCAAGTCACGAGAATTTTTTTTGACTGCAGAGAGTCAGAAGTGGTAGGCTACTTCATCTCGCCTTCAACAGGGTTCGATTTATATGGAAGCCCACTGGGAAGGAGTTAGAGAGATTCATGAGCAAGTTGTGAAACTAGTTACTAATTACATGGACTAGATAGAGAAAGAAAAACGAAAGCGGGAGAAGCAGCAAAAGAAGATCGACGAACTAGAAGAGCAAGTGCAGCTACTGAAGGCTAACAAGGATGAAATGTTTGCTCTGACATAGCAAGTAATGGATTTCCGACCTCCTGCTCACAGTTATGCTCTATTCCTCCATGAACATTATTTATTCTTTTGTTTGGAAAGCATTCATTAGGAAATAAGCCATGCGATAGAAGATCCGATACAATTTTTGCGTGTCCTAAGGGGTCATAATACCCTGAACCAGCACCTGATGTGGGAACTCTACATGCATTATGACTTTCTGGGCAATGATCAGTCGTTTAACCTGGTGCCATACGTGGGGGATATACAACTGAGAGCCTTCACCTCTTACACGGTTAATCAGGTTAAGCGGAAGAAACCCTTCGACACTTTCAAAGAGAACCAAGCAAATGGGCCACTTGTCCTTCGGAGGGAGCATTGTTAGTCTGTGAACATCTATAACAAACACCATACCTTCTTGGAGATCAAAGAACGGAAGGGACAAATGTTGGCAACCTAGAAGTGGTGTGTTGACATGTGTACAAAAGAACAATTATTTGTCAGGAGGAGGCCCGGGATAGCTGCCAAAAATAGTGGATGTTATCGTCATCATCCATCAGGACACGTGAACCTTTTGGGGCCCCCAATTTTTCTCAGGCTTTAGACATAATACCTTGGTATATTTCATGTATACAACATCATGGGACCCGATGGATGGGTATGACATTCTGGTTCCCCATTATTTGATTGACAGTTGATCAGTATACCCCAGCTTACGTGCTAGATGAGGATTTGTGGAAGGAAGTCCTCAGAACAGATGGGTATAAGCTTCTGGGAAGAAAAATGGCTACAAAGTATGTTCTCGCACAACTTCATGCTGATCACAGCAACTCCAACCCAGATCTACATAGACAATGAGATGCATGAGGACATGTAGAAAGGCTAGTTGGGGGAAGATGTTGGTTGATAAATTTGCATATTTTTTTTACCCACCTTTTTACCCCTTTCCTGTACCCATTTCATACAATTTTTGGTCGATTTATATTCTAAACAGCACAGGTATGCCTCTTTTCATGTCTTTGTGAATTATTAATCAATGAAGCATAGTTGTAGGGGATTATTGCATAAGCAGCTCGCTAACTCGATTATTCTTGCATATTTGGAGGAATGATGACCAAAACCATGGTTTAACGAATGATGACCATCAAGCTGGCAGCTCTATCCTTGGACAACAGTTGCAACAGTGGATCAATCTCTCAACCAGCACAATGTTATCTTTATATTATGTTTCACCTTGGAAACCATTATGTAATTGTAGGAAGACACCTGATGTAATTCTAGGGGTTGTTAGTGTTTTATCAATTGTATAAGTAGAGTTACGGGTTTGCGAAATCCAGTCATTAAGATCACAAGATAAATATGCTAAATCTGAGTCTATAACGACATACTTTTGTAAATTCCTTTTGATTAATGAAATTTTGATCTTCTGAACATTTCGTGACTTCTTGATCTTGCCACAGCCCTGAAAAGGGAGTTGGGCCCACTCTCCTGACCAGGTGTTGTTGGATTACATGCATGCATAGGTTTATTTATGTTGATTTATTTATTGTTGTGAATGATTTATCAATGTGTTGTTGTGAGTCTTAACTTGCTATTACTCTTATTGTTGTTACATTTATTGCTTGTTGTTACACATTGTTAAGTTTATAATTGAATGTTCAATGTCGGGTAGGGAAAATGTGACCTACATATACCTTGCATGATAGCCTTGAAATAACCAGTCAAGCCCCAGGTTGACAATTAATGTGGAATTGGGTGAATTGCATGATTCATATCTGAACACCAACTTGACTCCCCCAAGATTCTGCACTACCCAAAGAAAAATTTAAATCTCCACCCAATATTATGTTATTGGGTTGCATGAGCGACAGCCTCATGATTTCTTCCCAGAAATCCATTCGATTCTGACATGGTCCATAAACATTTACCATCCTAACTTCCATACCTAATTCTTCAGAGACCACATCAACCGCAATTAATCCTTCTCTTTCCCACACATTCAAGAGCTTAATCGTTCTACAGTTGATGCTTATGGCGATACCCCTAGATCTGCCTCTAGCATCAAGTGCATAAAAAGACCATCCCTTCACTACAGATTCCAAAAAAGAAACTACATCCAAACTATTCCCAATGTTTCCTGTAAGAGAATGGCGTCCAACCTTTTGGAATCAATAAGACGCCTGATGGCTAGTTTTTTGGCAGGGCTAGCCATCCCCCTGTAGTTAAAATACAACCAATTCAACGAGAGAGAACGTCGAGGGCGCATTTTTCTCTAAGAACCCCATTTATAGATAATTGTCTTCCCTCTGCGATATCCATACTAGCTTTATGAATAGCTTTCGAGATATAGGATTGTCGACCTCTAGGAAATTTAGTACATTTAGGAGGTGATGAAGGACCTATACCCCCCCCCCTTGACACAACATGATTTGTGTCTAACGATCTCAGATTATATCTATGATTGCCATGGGATTTCAATGAATCTTAAGTTAATGGGGAACCCACATCACAGGCCTCAAAAGGAATGACAGGGAAAGGTGTCGAGCAACATACAGGGATAGATGCAATAGGGTATTTGATAGTATTAAAGTTTCATAATGATAGAACCACCCCATGACGAACAACAGGGCCAGATAAACCAGAGAGAGATCGATACCCGGGAGGGGCATCGATGGAGACGCCCTTGCACGAGTGACCATTGGAGAAGGAATATTATGATCAGGTGCATGTCGACCTCGAGCCATGCCAACTACCTTAGTCCTCTGAACTGAGCTTTACTGAGGAGTGGGCGTCGAAGCACCATTATCTGCTTTGAGCCCCTGCACATCATTATCTTCCACTAGCTCTGCTCCACTAGGATTTTCTTTGGAAAGCATGGGTCACTCTTTATAAATGTGCCCCACTTCATGACACTGCCTACACCTAAATGATATTCCCTCATAATCAAATTTCTGCATTCTAGTATGACCCCGACACTGAAGAATCAAACTTTCCACCAAACTCTCCCTGGTTTCAAGGTGAGCCAGAATTCAGGCGAAATCCATTTTTTGAGTCTCCTGAAAAGTCTTATCATAATCCAGAAAAATCCCCAAATCATCCCCAATCCTTCTGAAGACATCTTCCATCCAAAATTGAAGAGGTAAACCAGGCAGCCTAACCCATATCAGACCCGCCCCTAATTTCTCCCACTCATGATCAAAGGGAGGTGACCATCTTTTCAGCATGATGGGAGCTAATTCAATGTGCCAGTATTTTGACAAGACCTAAGATGTGTGTTCGACCCTGTTGAAATGAAAGGCAAACCAACCCTGTTGAAATGAAAGGCAAACCAACCCTTGGTCATTGTAACCACCAACGACAGTACATCTAAAACCTAGCCCCAGACTTATGTAGTCGACTTTTTCAGGCGAGCTGATGTGTAATTCCACCCCCGAACTCTGCCCACCAGTACTCGATCCACCATATCGATTACTTCATCTAGCTAAATACCTTCTCCAATAACCAATAGGTTCCCTCGCTTTTTTACCTTGGTACTCTTTGATTTTTTTCTCTTTTTTCTTATGAATAACCTCTTCCACAGATTCTAGAGAAGGGTTAGGGTTTGCTTTAGCTTCACTAACCCTAATCTCCTCCCAGTAGGTCGAAGAAACACTCACAGAGATTCCAACAAAAAATCCGGAGGGTGGGGCCGTAGTTATACCCTCATGGGTTTTCTCAGACCCCTCCAAATTTCCACCATGTTATTCTACACCACCCCTCGAAGTTTGACCCCTGTCTTGAAAATTTTGATATGTAGATGAGTCAAGTCTTATAATCTACTTGGTTACCTCCACTGCTTCAATCCACTTAAGGTCCTTTGTTATCAGTCTAGATGAAATAATAGGGTTTAAACAATGTTCAAGGAAGCGGTGTGTTGCCAAGGAGGGTACCGTGTTCTCATCTAGGAAAGTTTGCACGTAATACCAAATTTGATGCTCCAAAACACCATACCGATGAACCCCTAGAGATATTTTCCCTTGGGACGACAAAAAAAATTCTACAAAATCCTAAGATGAGGAATCAACGAAGACTTCCACCGTAGATGACATTGGGGAACAAACCTTCAGCTCCGTCGAACCATCTGGCACCAAAAGCTCCATTCCTGATTGCTTAGGTGGAGATTCTATCTAGATTGGCACCCATTCTAACGGTTCTGAAGATTAATCCACCAATTCCTCGTCCATGTCAGCAAAAAAACTACTCACCAGCCACAACAATAAAGCGTCGGGTTGACAACAGAAAACCCTTAGACCGCTACAGTAAACACCTAAAAAGCCTCAACGGGATAAATGTGTTGTATGCAATTCTATTAAAGAAACAAAAGTGTCTTGTTCATGATTTTCAAGATTTGACAACACATCATGTTCATTAGCACGTACGTAGAAGATGATTCTTCAAGGTTTTCGAAGTTAGATTCATTAATGTTGCCTTCTATTTCAGATTCATAATCCATTTTAGGTTCATTATTATGATAATATTCTTTTTCAAGGTTGTTATCATTATAATGTTTGCAACTATCAAAGTCAAGTAATCCTATAGGATAGATACATCTATGATAATCACGATAACTTGTATGAAAATATTTGAGAGAGGAAATTGTACCAGGAGGGAGACTTATGTACCACTTCCAAGCGTCGCCTTCCAAGGACATCATGAATAAATTCATTAGAACATCTTCATGGTGAACTCCCATCTTCATAATGTTGTCGTGGAAATCTCTTAGGTGTTTCGCTGGATTATCCCCTTCATCATTTCGAAAATGAGGCAGGTGAGAATCCCATATGTCTATGTTAAGTAAATCATGTGGAGAACCCGTAATATCAGAAAATTCAAAGGAGAAAAACATGAATAAATCCTTGAAACCGCCATTGAATCAAAATATACAATAAAACTAAATTAAGGAACCGTCAGGTGAACAAAGAAATAAAAAAGATTTACCTTAAACCCTATAAGGTGCATACAAATGTGACCCTATCCACCGATGGATCACAAATTTAACCAATAACTCATATACCAAAGGAAATGAAAACTATACCTTCGTTCCCCAACAACGGCGCCAAAAGATGTTGGTGCTCAAATTGTCCCGGTAACTAAGGACAACCTGAGACCACATCACTAAGGAACCTATATCCTCCCGCTCTAGGTGACAAGGGCTGGACTCCCTTTCACCACAGGGGGTATTCCTTGGTGATAATCAAAATTGAATAGTTGTTGCAAAATAGTGTGAAGTAAATAGATTTCAAATTATTGAATAAAGAGTATTTTAAATAAAATAATACTTTCCAGGAAAAAGAGATGGTAGGTACATTACTCATGAAAACTTATTCAATTAAAACTTCATTAATGACAAATGAGGTAAATTAATATATATCATACTTTATAAAGGTTAGTGAGAAATAAAATTAAAATTAAAGAAAAGAAAAAAATTAAAGCACACTAGTGTTAAATACATCTGATTGAACTATGTGGTTTAAATAACATAACATTAAGTATTATTATTATTTAACCTACATAACAATTAGAATAATTTAATTCAATAATTTATAATAATAAATATTGGAGACTTATTAAATTAAATGTAATATGTGAGACATTAGACAATCTGAACAAATCAAATAATGGCTAATAATTTCACGTTTTCCAGCGAAGGAAAATAGTGAAAGCGACAATAAAATAAAATAAGTTTAAAGAATTGGTTTTTATGACATTTGAATTTATGGTGCACATAACCTGACATATCATGTACTCATGGAATTAAACCTACAACCAATCAACTGAAAATATGATTTTAAAACCCTAGATATCAAGTATTCCAAAGTATTTAAAATCATTTAATATGTTCGAGAATAATGCATAATCAAGTTAAGCCACCATTCTGGAACAATGAACTAGTGCATAAAATTGAAATTAGAATAGAACACAATGGAAGAAAGTAAAGAAATAAATTATAATATTATTAATAAAACTTCCATGTCACAATGAAGGAGACCATTTGCAGCATGTACAAGATGGTTGTAATAGTTAAAGTCTTCTTCCTCAAAGCTACCATCCTCCAACCTGCCAAAAAGCTCCCTCGAACAATCTTCTACATCTTCTTTTAAATGTCTGGAAGTTCGTTTCATTTTTAGTTCTCATAACTTCTCGAATGAAATTATATTAATGATAATTATTTTGACTAAATGTAATACATATTTCATCATTTAAATAAATCCCCACTCAAATCCTCCACATTAAAAATCCTTTAAATAATATTTCTTGCATTAAAAGAAAAGATATAAATTAATTCTCAAATATAAAACATTATAATAAATGAAATTAAAACATAAACTTATCTTTCATAATGTTCTCCTCATAATATTATCTCATGTACATTATTAATGAAATTCAATTTTTACCTTAGGTGAGACCTAGTAAAATTTTCCCACTATATAAAACATTAGGTCATAAATTATGTATTTAATGTTAATGTATTTTCCAAAAAAGTAAGATAGAATCCAAAATATTAAATGTAAATTAAATGTAATGTTGTTTTTCATTTTAATCGCTGAACGCTTGCATTTCTCAAAAACCTGCCATGAAATCTCAATGCTCCTCCCATGCTAAATTGATACTTGTGCAATCTCTTCACCCAATCATTAGAAATAAAAATTTTGAGTTTAAATGAACGAAATCTGAAATCTATATATATATTTTAAATTTTAATTATAAATTCCAAATTTCTACTTAACATAGATTTCAAATAATTTTCTAAACCATTTAGACAATATAATCTTGTATAAAATCTTATATATATAATTATGTTTTTTAATAAATAAATACATATATAATTTAATTTTAAATAATACATATAAGAATTTTGATATAATACATGTATTATATATGATATTTAATATATGTATTGAATTTTATTCGAAATCTTTCTTAAACATATTTAATACCTCTACAGGTCTGTGGAAGAAAGAGGGAGTTGAGTGCAATTAGGGCCCCATGGGTTATACGTTGAAGGGAGCTAATATATTAAATGTCTTAACATATTCCACATGAAGGCAATTCAAATACATTAAAGGGTGTTAGGTAGGGTATTTGGTTTACATGAATGCAATTCAAATACATTAACGGGTGTTAGGTAGGGTATTTGGTTTACATGAATGCAATTCAAATACATTAACGGGTGTTAGTTAGGGTATTTGGTTTAAATATTTAGTAGGGACACAAGGACCATGGTAGGGTATTTGGTTTAAATATTTAGTAGGGACACAAGGACCAAGGCATACGTTGCCTCCTTTACTCACATGCATGTTAGTGTAGTGCTCCTTTCTCTAATGCAACGTGTTCCATTTAGGAAGTAGAGTAGTTATTATGTGGGAAGTTGGTTAAAATTAATATTTTATTTAATTCAGGTTTGATTTTTGTTTATTAATTTTTAATTAATTATATTTTATTTTATTTGTTTATTAACATTTTTTAAAATTATTTTAATAATAATGATTATTATAGCTTATAGTTAGAGTATTTTTTATGCAAAATATTAATTTAATATTAGAATTTCAAATTTTCATAATAATTTTTATAAGTTATAATGATTTTTATAATAGCTAATTTAATGCAGGGTAAGAAAGGAAATTCAAAGGAACGATTTTTGATTATAAGAATATGAGAAGAAACACAAGGCGAAAATGACAAAAGGGGCCAAGATCTAATTGGGGTCAAATTGGCAACAACATTTGGCTCCAATTGGGGATGATGCTCCCTTGTGGAGGATCAAGAACGTAG
This sequence comes from Pinus tabuliformis, assembly GCA_031772625.1. Lineage (NCBI taxonomy): Eukaryota > Viridiplantae > Streptophyta > Pinopsida > Pinales > Pinaceae > Pinus > Pinus tabuliformis. The sequence goes on along the minus strand of CM062817.1, from coordinate 453,848 downwards.
AATAGAAGCCTTCATATTGAACACGAAGTCGAAAAAGGAAACTGAAGAGACAAAAAGTAATAAAGGGAAAATATTTTGCATCTTAAAAGCTCAGTCAATCGATAGCAAGAATGAAACATGAATAAATGTGAGGTCCCATTACGTATATATTAACAAGTTCAATGATTATTCACATATATAAGACGTTTGTTTGTATACTAAGTGTATTGGGGTAGCTATGATAATGATTAAGGGCAGATGATCATAAATGATAAATGTCTCACTTCATAAGAGCATTCAACACCATAACAAGTCATACCTACTTACAGTTCATGATCAGGGAATGACACAAATCATAGTACTAATAAAGATTCATAAGAATGACTTTCATTTTGGAATAAGGTTGAAACTATGGAGATTAGTTGTCATGGATTTGGTTCCCTTTTTGTCGCATGACATGAGTTTCCAGAATTGGATGTCGCTCCACTGCCAATGAGCGTCCATAGCCCCGACGAAGTCATCCACTATCCTGAAATGAGGAACTCTTTAAATTATTGTTTTCTCTTCATGTTAGAGGCCTTCTTTCAAACTTATTTAGCCAATATAGCATTCACAGGATGGGAGGATTACGCACTGGACTTAGTCCAATACCACTGACCTTGCTCCATGGCCAGTGAGTGTTCATAGCCCCGGTGGAGATGTTAGTATTCCCCATCGGAAGTTACCTCAATAGAAGGACTGAGAGGAGTACACAATAGATTTTAATCTAATTCTACTGGTCTTTCTCCACTGTGAGCGAGTTTCTATAGCCCCGATGGAGATACCAGCATGGCCCACCCAAGAAAACATCGATTCCTATCCCTAGGGTAGTATGTGATAGGGGAAGGTATCGCATATGGTTGTGATGTGCCTAACTAGTTTCACTAAAGTTTCAATTATATATATGAAAACCAAATCTTATGGTTATAGGTCTAGCCCTTATGACTTAATGTGATCCCTTGGTATTTATGTGTAAGTAGTATGAAAGAGAGATGTGTTGAGGAATATTCAATATGAAAGTGATATTAATAAGAAACTGAGATATGAGCCCTTTAAAGATTGTTACCCCTCAAACATGATTTAAAAACCAAGTCTTTAAATAAGTATTAAGAACTTATTAATATAGTTCATACTAAGGATTCATAGATGTGTATTACATTCTACTATGATCACATAAAGACTCTTCAAGATGCAAAAACCTTCATCTTTATTCATTCTAAACCTAGGAAGCATAAAAGGTTTATTTATATACATGATTTATATAAAATGTGTTTCAATGGCAGTGTTTATGAAAGAAATCGAAAATCCAATGTAACAAAAAAAAAACTTGTCAATAGAAAACTTCCTAACACTGGGCTTCATTCTTAACCAAAACTGTAATATAGGAAGCAAAGAGTAAGTTTCATCAACTAACATGCTTCCTAGAAGAGAGTAGATATAAAAGCGGCATGAGATTGATGTTCTTTTAAAAACTTGATTCATTCATTCCTCCACAAATTCATGATATCCCATTTCAAAATTTAAATGATCAAAATTTTCAAGCGTGAAATTTTTAACAATTATATCACAAGAGAGATTCTTATTGCTTTCTGAAATGGTGATAAGGTTAGTCCCAAAACATTCTTCAAATTCATGATTTAAAACAGATAAAGAGTATTCTTTGAAATAATCAACATGTTTCAAATCAAAGCTTGTAGTACTATGATCTAATTCCTTAGAATGTCACAAAAGATATTGTAAATGAAAAGAATTATTGTCATTATACAATGCAATAGCCTCAAAATTATGAGTAAAAACGTCATCATTAGAATCACGGGAAACTATATTTTCCTCATTATAAGACTTATGTTCTGAAAATTGTGGATTTGAATCGTGATTATCTTGTAGGATATTAGATCAATTATAGCTATAATAACTAGGAGGAGATAAAAGGAAAGAATTGATTTGTTTAATTTCATTTTCATTTATAAATTCATTTTCTTCATAGTTATCATAAACAGATTGCGAAAATGTTGAGTCAATTAAGTTATCATAGCCCTCATTCTGACAAGTATTAAAAATATCTAAAGTATGTTCAAAACAAGAACTAAACTCGTGATAATATTGTAAGCCTACTTCATGATTCAATTAATCATCATATCAATCATAAAAGGGGGATTGGGAAAATTCAACATGAACACCAGGTGAAGTTGAGTCAAAAGAGTCAAAGATCAGTTCATGTAATATCTTCCCTATTACATCACAAAAAGCTTTAAGAATAGGATCAATAAGTGGAAGAATATATTTGTTTATCAGTTGTTGTTGAGGACTTTCAAGAATATGTAACATAATGTCTTATGTAGAAATTCCCACTGTAGATCAACAGATTATGCAATAGATTAAAGCAAAATACAAGATCTACTTCTACAACAAACTTTGCAGAAGCTTAATCGAATATGAGCAAGATCAATGAGAACACATATAACTAAGAATGAGAAATCAATCACACATAACACAGAAGAAATAACCCAGGGAAAGCCTCAGCCTAAAACCCCAATCTATGTATTATCATACAAGTGGAAATATGTTCAAATTACAAAAAGAATCAGCTCACAAGCTATCCTGCTCTCTCTGCAATCAAACAATGCTGCTCATAGATAGTCAAAGGCTCTCACAACCTTCTCCTCTGCCCTCCAAGCCTCCTATTTCCTTGCGCAGTTTTTCCTGGGGTCCAGTGCTTCCACTTGTGTGAATTCCCACCTCACACTGCTCACTTGGCTCAGAAATAACTGCACAAACCTGAAGGAGATAATTCCTTCTGCATGGATGAGTTTCCTATATAGGAAAAATCCTCCAACTGATAGTACAATGTCCCTTCCTCTAATCTCAACTGGGTCTCTGTCTGAACTGACATGCATGAGTTATTTATGAGAGAATATTTAGTTATCTGAAGTGCAACAGTTACATGCATGCAAGCATTAACTAACTGAACTCACAATTAATTCAACAAACTGTTTGAATTAATCTAACTGGACTTGACTCAGTTAACTGAACCAACTAATTACAACTCAATATTACAACTCATCCTTATCTCTTTAACTGATGGATAATTTCCTCAATTAATGGAGAAACTGTTGCATGTCCCCACATAGACTTCATGTTTGATTTTATACAACTAATTAACTCATGGTGAATTAATTAATTATTTTACAAACAACTGCTAAGATCAAATTCGAATTTTACTTCTCAATTTTAGTTCAGGGACTAACTAAAATTGGAATCTATCCCGAAATACTATTTATAGCAATGCTATTTTTAGCACTTCCATTTTTCATTCCTTGTTTCTATGTCCAACACTGGTACCCGAATTGTTATTTATAACATTGCTATTTTTAGCATTTCTTGTTGCAATTTTCAACACTCCCTCTCAACAAGAAAGGCACTCAACTCGAACCGAATCCTGAACCTTTGGTATGTTCTGCATGCAACACTTCTCCCTAGTGTTGTTGCTCCAACAACTCTAGAAACAAAAAAAAACTCCCAACTGACCTCTTTGTTGGGCTAGAAACATACTCTGATGCTGAAGCTCCCTCTGCCGCTGACAAATGCTCCCTCTGTGACCTCTGAGCTGCTGCAACACTCCATGCATCTCGCACCATTGCACACCTCTCTATGCCATCCTACACTGGTGCAACACTCCTGTGCCTCTTGCATTGTTGCAGCTTGCTAGCTCTGCACTATCTTGGGATTCCTGCATTGTAGCTCTCTCTACCGCTCCATCTGCATCTACCTCTACCCACTCAACCAGTCCTGCTACTCCTCTTCGGGGCTCTCATAGCAAAGTCGAATCCAAAAGGTTGGGTACCTCAAGGATCCAGCCCCTATTTCAGCCTTCGTGGGACTATCACTCCACATCGCCCCACCTCCCACCTGGAGGTATGGCTGCATGTGATCCCTCTGCCCACTTGGCTCGAAATATCCCCCTACTGGAGGTCTCTACATGAGTAGATGTCTCTACTCGATCTCCTCTCAGCTTCTCTAGTTGTGGCTGCTCCACAACCTCCTGAAGCTGCTTCATCAATTGTGGTTCCTCCACAATTGTCTAAGACTTCTTTTGGCGCTACATGTTGAGAGGTAATGTACTCTCCCTCTCAACCACCAAGTATCTAACCTTTGCCTTGCTCCTCAAGGCTTTGCATGCATCTTGTACCTCAAGTGCATACAGGTTCTTGGCTGGCACACCAATCTGTTTCATCTTTCCTACCGTCACGAAATTTTCTGGAAAAAGAGCTGATTTTAAATCAGTGATATCTCCCTCATCCGAACTTTGATTCAGCCGATTTTTTTTTGAATTTGGGTCTTTTTCCGCAAGGAATCCAAATCTACTATTTGTTTTTGAAAATTTTGCACAAAAATTTTCAGATCTGCTCTGAAAACTCGCGGCCCAAAACTCAAAACTTCGAAATTCTCCCTACTTTGTATATTGTTCTCTGCTTTGATCACCTTTGCTCCGATACCATGTAGAACTTTTTCTACAAAACCTCACTCTGATACCATGTAGAAAATTCTCATTGTAGATCAACAGATTATGCAATAGACTAAAGCAAAATACAAGATCTACTTCTACAACAAACTTTGCGGAAGCTTAATCGAATATGAGCAAGATCAATGAGAACACATATAACTGAGAATGAGAAATCAATCACACATAACACAAAAGAAATAACCCGGGGAAAGCCTCAGCCTAAAACCCCAATCTATGTATTATCATACAAGTGGAAATATGTTCAGATTACAAAAAGAATTAGTTCACAAGCTATCCTGCTCTCTCTGCAATCAAACAATGCTGCTCATAGACAATCAAAGGCTCTCACAACCTTCTCCTCTGCCCTCCAAGCCTCCTATTTCCTTGCGCAATTTTTCCTGGGGCCCAGTGCTTCCACTTGTGTGAATTCCCACCTCACACTGCTCACTTGGCTCAGAAATAATTGCACAAACCTGAAGGAGATAATTCCTTTTGCATGGATAAGTTTCCTATATAGGAAAAATCCTCCAATTGATAGTACATTGTCCCTTCCTTTGATCTCAATTGGGTCTCTGTCTGAACTGAAATGCATGAGTTATTTATGAGAGAATATTCAGTTATCTGAAGTGCAGCAGTTACATGCATGCAAGCATTAACTAACTGAACTCACAATTAATTCAACAAACTGTTTGAATTAATCTAACTGGACTTGACTCAGTTAACTGAACCAACTAATTACAACTCAATATTACAACTCATCCTTATCTCTTTAACTGATGGATAAATTCCTCAATTAATGGAAAAACTGTTGCGTGTCCCCACATAGACTTCATGTTTGATTTTCTACAACTAATTAACTCATGGTGAATTAAGTAATTATTTTACAAACAACTGCTAAGATCAAATTCGAATTTTACTTCTCAATTTTAGTTCAGGGACTAACTAAAATTGGAATCTATCCCGAAATACTATTTATAGCAATGCTATTTTTAGCACTTCCATTTTTCATTCCTTGTTGATATGTCCAACACTGGTACCTGAATTGCTATTTATAGCAGTGCTATTTTTAGCATTTCTTGTTGCCATTTTCAACATCTTATTGGTTAGGTGTAGGATCAAATATTTCATATGCAACCTCTCTTTTATTATTATCATTATTATCCTCTTCTAAACATGAAATCAAAGATAGGTTAGATCCTCTAGCAGTTATAAAATCTGAAGATTTCTTTAAGCATAAATGTCTTGTATGATATCATATTAAAGAAAGAAAAGTGTCTTGTTCATGATCTTCAAGATTTGAAAACACATCCTGTTTATTAGCACATATGATAGAAGATGATTCTTCAAGGTTTTCAAAGTTAAATTCATTAAAGTTGTTGAAATATGGCAACAAGAATATTCCAATTTAATTTGTCCTTGAATTAAATTGTGAATTAAAATTGAATTTAGTCTTAACAGCTACTTGGAAATAATTAATTAATTTATTTTAAATTAATTAGTTGGAGCAAGAGTTATCCCTTAAATTAAGGATATAAGATTGAGTTATATTTGAGTTGTAATTAGTTAACTCAGTTTACTGAGTTAAGTCCAGTTAAATTAGTTCCAAACTGTTTGAGGAACTAATAGTGAGTTAACAGTCAGTTGATGCATTAATGCACTCAACTAGTGCTACTCCAGTTAACTGAAGATTCCTTCATCAGAAACTCATGCATGTCTATTTTGAGAAAGAACCAATTGAGATTAATGTTCAAGGACAGTGTACTATCAGTTGCATGTGTTTTCTCATGGAGAAAACTCATGCGTGCAGTCAAGGATTCATCCTTGAGGATTGCACAGTTTTGAAGGTTTGTTTTTCCACTTGGTAAGAGGCTAATCATCCACAAGGAACAACGCAAGGAAATAGGAGCTTGGAGGGCAGAGAGGAAGGCTGGAGAGAAGCCAAGATTTCCTGTGAGCATCTATGAGGATTGTACTGAGAGCTGGCTAGCTATGAGAGCTAAGGCTTTGTATAATTCTTATGTATTTCCACCATGTATGATAATACAATAGTGTGGGGTTTTTATCTGACACTTTCCCCAAAGTATTTTCATGTGTATTGTGCCATTGATTCTTCTTCCTCTGTTTATATTGTTCAGCTCGATCTTTAAGCTTCCGCAAATTGATAGTAGAAGTAGGTTATAGTATTATGCTTTGATTTATATTGCATTATCGGGTTAACCTATCACAGATTTTCTACATGGTATCAGAGCTATGAAGAGTATAATGAGAAGAGAATTCGAAGTTTGAAGTTCAGGGTTGCAGGTGCAAATCGAATTCATATCATACTTCAAGGTTAGCCAATGGCATTCTATGGCTTGAGACTTGAGTATGCCTTGGAAGGTAGCTCGAATTACATAGCATGGAAAGATAGAATGGAGGCTGTATTAGAAGACAATGGCTTGAAAGAATTCATTGATCAAGAAATCCCAAAGCCAGCTTCAACTAATGCACAAGAGTTGGCTGAGTGGAAGAAGTGTGTAGCGAAGGTGAGACGGATCATCCTTGAGGGAGTTCGAGACCATATTGTCTCGAGTCTCCATGGGAAGGATACTCCATTTTTAATGTTGAAGACATTGAAGGACCTCTACCAGAATAGTAGCAACCAGAGGAAATTGGCGCTCAAGGATAAGCTTCGAAGAATCAAGATGGAGAAGGGCGATACTATTTCCACATATATGAACAAGCTCACCACATATAGAGATGAGCTTGGCAGTGTGGGAATAACTACTGCCGATGATGATATGGTGAGTCTCGCTCTCCTTGGCCTTCCAAAGAGTTGGAATAACAACCAGGACTCTGTGAATGGAAGGGAGAGACTGCCAGATTGGGAACGACTGTGGTTGGATCTTATGTAGGAGGAGATCAGGAGGAGGACACAAGATGGTTCTTCATCCAAGAATGATGATGAAGAAAATATGGCCTTAGCAAGTAAGGCAAGGAAAGGGAAGGGGAAGGCTTCCCATTTCAAATCGTATTCTTCTCATGGAGGGAAGAAGGGTGACATGTCTAAAGTAAGATGGTTTAACTGTCACAAGATGGGACATTATGCGACTAATTGCCCATAGAAGAAGTCCAAGAAGGGATCCTCGGAAGGATCGGAAGGTGAGGCATTAGCCTCTCAGTTCGAAATGGACTTTACCCTCATTGCATGCATGGTGCCATCGATGATGGGTTGTGTCTGGTATCTTGACATTGGAGCTTCATTCCACATGACTAGTGATAAATATTTATTTGGTGCCTTGGAGGAGAAAGACCTCAAGATGCGCATAGAGATGGGTGACAACGGAAGGTATAGTGTTTCAGGATTGGGCACGGTTGCTTTTTCAAGGGAGCATGGACCTCCTCTCACCTTGACAGATGTGATGTATGTGCCTGGACTGAAGAATAACTTGGTATCGGTCGCGATGTTGGAGGACAAAGGCTACGATGTTGTCTTCAGTAAAGGAAAGGTGTTCCTAAGACACATAGCCACAGGTCAGACCAAGAGGATAGGGATTCAGGTGAAGAATCTCTATAAACTAGTGGTAGATGATTGTGCAGCATTGAGTACGAAAACAGAATTGGCGCAAAGCCAAGACATTGGTGATTTGTGGCACAAGCGGTTGGGCCATTTGCATCATGGGGCTTTGAAGATAATGCAACAGATATCTACAGGACTTCCCAAAGGTAAAATTGAGCAAGTTGACACATGCAAAGGTTGTAACTTGGGAAAGTACACCAAGTCTTCCTTTCATGATCGATACAGTCGAGCAGAGGCTATCTTAGAGCAAGTTCATACTGATTTGTGTGGACCATTCTCGATGGCATCCATAGCGAAGCAAAGGTATTATGTGATTTTCATTGATGACTATTCTCGTAAATGCTGGATTTATTTCATGCAGAAGAAGGACCAAACTTTCACAAAGTTTTGTGAGTTCAAAGCTTTGGTCGAGAAAGAGTTAGGGAAGAAGATCAAGGCCTTGAGAAGTGACAACGGTGGAGAATATGTCTCTCAAGAGTTTAAGGACTTCTATGCAGCGGAAGGAATTAAACGAGAGTTGACGGCACCTCATAACCCACAGCAGAATGGGGTGGCCGAGAGGAAGAACAGAACTATTGTAGGGGCAACATGGGCAATGTTGCATGACCAAGGCCTACCACTTCACTTGTGGGCTGAGGCATGCAACACAGTGGTCTATTTGCAGAATAGAAGCCCGCATCGCATACTTGGGATGAAGACACCAAAGGAAGCTTTCTCCGGTAAGAGACCAGATGTGGGTCACTTCAGGATCTTTGGCTCATCGGTATATTTCCATGTGACAAAGGATGCACGGAAGAAGCTTGAGCCGACAGTAGAGTTGGGGATATTTGTGGGGTACACTGATACACCTCACAACTATCGGGTGTACTTGCCTACCAGTCGGAGGACAGTGGTTCACAAAGATCTCAAGTTTGATGAGCAGAAGGCCATGTGAGTTTCCCTTTAGAGGGAGCTCCAACTACAGGATGTGGAGGAACTGTTGGTTCCTAAGGAGGAGGAGCCTTAGACTGATGTGGAGCAGCCGCATGCAAAGGTTCCAGGAGTGGAGACATCCACTCAAGCAGAGTCTTCCAGAGATGGACGAAAGCGCACAAGAGAAGCTGACAGATTGTTGGAGGATGCGAGAGAGAATGTGGGAGAACCATCTTCTCAGCGCAGACAGAGGAGGTCACCTGAGAGGTACATTGGATACATGGCCCTTGCTGGGGAATGTGTTGAGACCGAGCCATCTTCCTTTGAGGAAGTAGTGCAACAGTCGATTTGGGTTGATGCTATGGTGGAGGAGTATTAAGCCATAGTTCGTAACAGTGTTTGGAACGTGGTTTCGAGACCGGAGAACAAGTCAGTTGTGAGTTCCCGTTGGCTTTACAAGGTAAAGAAAGCTGCTGATGGTAGTGTGGAGAAGCATAAGGCAAGATTTTTTGCCCGTGGCTTTTCACAGATCATGTTGCTGCAGTATATTTCGACAGAGGAGAAAGATGCTGACATTTTGACAAAGGCATTGTCAAAGTGTAAATTCGAGTTCCATAGAGACAGGATCGGGGTGGCAGATAATCCCTTTCTTGTTGAGAGGGAGTGTTGAAATATGGCAACAAGAATATTCCAATTTAATTTTTCCTTGAATTAAATTGTGAATTAAAATTGAATTTAGTCTTAACAGCTACTTGGAAATAATTAATTAATTTATTTTAAATTAATTAGTTGGAGAAATTCAAGTTAGAAGTCTTTCTGAAGTCATGCAAGAGTTATCCCTTAAATTAAGGAGATGAGATTGAGTTATATTTGAGTTGTAATTAGTTAACTCAGTTTACTAAGTTAAGTCCAGTTAAATTAGTTCCAAATTGTTTGAGGAACTAATAGTGAGATAACAATCAGTTGATGCATTAATGCACTCAACTAGTGCTACTTCAGTTAACTGAAGATTCCCTTATCAGAAACTCATGCATGTCTATTCTGAGAAAGACCCAGTTGAGATTAATGTTCAAGGATAGTGTACTATCAGTTGCATGTGTTTTCTCATGGAGAAAACTCATGCATGCAGTCAAGGATTCATCCTTGAGGATTGCACATTTTTGAAGGTTTGTTTTTCCACTTGGTAAGAGGCTAATCATCAACAAGGAACAGTGCAAGGAAATAGGAGCTTGGAGGGTAGAGAGGAAGGTTGGAGAGAAGCCAAGATTGCCTGTGAGCATCTGTGAGGATTGTACTGAGAGATGGCTAGCTGTGAGAGCTAAGGCTTTGTATAATTCCTATGTATTTCCACCATGTATGATAATACAATAGTGTGGAGATTTTATCTGAGACTTTCCCCAAAGTATTTTCATGTGTATTGTGCCATTGATTCTTCTTCTTCTGGTTATATTGTTCAGCTCGATCTTTAAGCTTCCACAAATTGATAGTAGAAGTAGGTTATAGTATTATGCTTTGATTTATATTACATTATCGAGTTAACCTATCACAGATTTTCTACAAATGTTGCCTTCTATTTCAAATTCATAATCCATTTTAGGTTCATTGTTATGATCATATTCGTTTTCAAGGCTATTACCATTATAAAGTTCGAAATAGTCAAAGTCAAGTAATCCTATAGGATACATACATATATGATAGTCACGAAAACTTGTATGAAAATATTTGAGAGAGGAAATTGTACCAGGAGGGAGACTTTTGTACCACTTCCAAGCGTCACCTTCCAAGGACATCATGAATAACTTCATTAGAACATCTTCATGGTGTACTCCCATCTTTAGAATGTTGTCATGGAAATATCTAAGGTGTTGCGTCAGATTATCCCCTTCATCATTTCGAAAAAAAGGCAAGTGAGCATCCCATATTATATGTTAGGTAATCATGTGGAGAAACTACAATATCAGAAAAATTCAAAGGAGAAAAACGTGAAGAAATCCATGAAACCACCATTGAAATAAAATCTACAATAAAACTAAATTAAGGAGTCATCATGTGAACAAATAAAAAAGAAATATTTACCTTAAACCCTATAAGATGCATACAATTGTTACCCTGTCCACCAACGGATCAAAAATTTAATTAATAACTTAGTACCAAAGGAAATGAAAACCATACCTTCATTCCCCGACAATGACGCCAAAATATGTTGGTGCTCACATTGTCTTGGTAACTTAGGAAATCCTAAGACCACATCACTGAGGATCCTAGATCCTCTCGCTCTAGGTGACAAGGGTTGGCCTCCCTTTCACCATAGGGGGTATACCTTGGTGATAATCAAAATTGAATAGTCGTTGTAAAATAATGTGAATTAAACATATTTTCTAATTAAAAAAATAAATAGGCCATGATGCAGGAGCATCCGACTGAAAAAGGAGACATCTAGAAATGTTGTGTTTTTACTTTCTGCTAAATATGGAGAAGAATTACGGAACTGGTTTTATTTTGTTTCATTTAAATTAAGGCTGATACAACCATTGTCTTTTAAATATTAAGCAAATAAGTAAAAATAGGATTAGTTAGGAATATGTTTAAAGAAGCTGTTAGGTAACTGTGGGTAACTGTAGGACAGTTTCTCAACTGTAAGGGACTATTGGTAAGGCTTAGAAGGCCAAAACCAAAATCCCTATTGTGGGGGTCTGGCTGCCATCGAGAGAGGAGAAAAATACAGAAAACGAATTTATAGTTTGTTTCTCTTTAAGTATTTGTGTAAAGCAAATGAGTATCTCTGTCATAAAGGAAAGAAAGGCATTTTTTCGTTTTTCTCCTGTGTCTACGTGCTTCAAATATTGTTGTAAGTAAAACAGTGGAGAATTTTCATTGAAAAAGCGAACGATACTCAAGACTGGTGACTGAAGGCATTCGGGACCAAGAACCAGACAAAGGCACAACCCATCAAGTTATCACATCTTTCTCAACAAAATAAAGACCCAGGTATAAATGTCATATAGTAAACAAGCACGCATGTGCATTTCATTTCATTTTAAAGTTTAAATAGTTCGATATACAGTTCTTAAAGTAAAAACCCAGTTCAATATACATTTTTCAAAACAAAACCCAGAGGGTTTCGAAACCCATAGAAGCTGGAAACCAACGTTTATGTAGGCTCAAAACAAACTGACAACAAGGGTTTGAAACCCACGAAGCCATACAAATATAACAGAGGAAACGAGAACCAACGGCTTGTGCCAATTAAAGAAAACGCAAGCAAAGTTAACTAGGCAAACACGGAGGGATCCTACCCTGTTTTTCCCAAGCCGCAAAGACTCCCAAGGGCGAGGCCGTGGAGCAGCAATCTCCAGAACTGACCTGCACACCACCACAAAAACGAGATGGAAGTCAACAAAACCAAAATGGAAAATGAAACAAGGTGACAGGGAGCAGTTTAATAAAGGGAAGAACAATGGTTTACCTCGAAGGAGTCTTTTCCAAGACAGAGGACGAGAACCAAGTCTTTAGTCGGAGGAACTCTCTCAGTGAGAGCGCCATTGATGAGTTTCACCTGGTCATGAAGGGGCCATAGAGTTAGAATCACTAAAATAAATTGCAGAAATGAAACCAGAACAAAAGCTCACCTGAAATAGCGTTTGCTGAAGCCGCCCACAGCAGTAGCAAGAGAAAAACCTGTGGATACATAAGCCAGGTCAAGTCCAGGACTAATAAAAAAAACCACTGCAAGCAGAACTAAACGAACCTTAAACCAGAGAAAAAAGAGTAAGAGGGAACTCGTAGAGAGTAAGCCAACTTGAAGCCTCCGTGGAATAGCAAACAAATCACCCCAAGAAACAAACGAAGGCACAACATACATACAGAGCCGAACCATACCTACAATGCACGAAAAAATGGAGGCTGACGCGTAGTTTTACCTCGGCAGGTGGAGATGAATTACATTTGTGGAACCATGGCTAGTACATAGGGTCAGGCCTAATACATTAAAGGTTCATTAAACCCTCACACCAAAACCTTGATTCCCTTTATTCGGAAGATACGTAATAATGTGGTTTGGTGACACGTCATTCCTCTCGGGATTGCCACCAATTTTTGGTATCAGAGGCCACATTAGTTCCTTTTTCTCAGTAAAGATGGAGGTAGGTAGAAGAGGCCGAGGTAGAGCCATCCGAAGAGTAGCAGACGAGGGGCTACGAGAAGAGATCAGGACCTTAACTGCACGTTTGGCAGCAGTGGAAGAAGGAAGGTGCACAGATCCAGAAGGTGGGGATGACAGTGAGGAAGAAAAAGCAACCACGACAGATGGGTTAGATGAAGAGGGACCAGAGATTAAACTGTTGAGATCAGTTTTGCTTGCTAGTAGCAAGCCAAGACCAGAGCTTTCTAATTATGATGGCAGTTTGTCGACAGAGGCGTTGTTGGACTGGATAAGAGAACTAGACAAATATTTTGAATATGAAGAAATCAGGGAAGATAAGAAAATCAGGTTTGTTGTCACCAAATTTAAAGGACATGCAGCACTGTGGTGGGACAGTGTGCAGGCAGAAAGGAGAAGATTGAACAAACCATTGATTAAAAAATGGGACAGGATTATTTCTAAGATGAAGAACAAATTTGTGCCTAAAGATTGCCAAATTGCCCTTTATAGACAAGTATAAAACCTGAGACAAAGAATGATGACTGTAAAGGAGTATACTGAAGAATTTTATAAAGTAAACCTGAGAGTTGGCTATGTTGAGGATACTCCTGAGAAAACAGCGAGGTTTGTAAATGGTCTACGGATGGAGATCCTAGATGAAATTAGTATTCTTTCCCCTAAGACCATAGAGGAAGCCTATCAGAGTGCTTTGAAGGTGGAAGAAAATATCGCCAGGAAACAGAATGCCAGAAGAGGACGTGGTTCAGGCAGAGGTAGGGGACAGACCTTTGGCAGAGGTAGGACTGCCAACAACAATGAAGAGGGCAGCAGTTCAAAAACTTCAGGACAGACTAAAAGGGAAGGTAATACTAGAGGAGGAAGGTCATACCAATGAGGAAGAGGTAATGGCAGAGGCAGAGGAAATGCCTATCAGTGTTACAAGTGTCACAAGTGGGGACACAGGTCCTTTGAATGTCCTGAAAATGAACCAACTGGATAGAGGGGAGCATATGTTGCTCAGCCCGATGAAGCAGAGGCACTGCCACAGGAGGTGGAAAATATGCCTGAAACAGGGGAAGCCTTGGTGTTGAACAAGGTGTTATTGAAACTAGCTAAGGAAGTAGTTGATTAGACACAGAGGAAAGCATTGTTCCGGACTGTGTGCAAGTCGCATGGGAAATGCTGCAAACTAATCATAGACAGTGGAAGTATCGATAATCTGGTAGCTACGGAAATGGTGGGAAAATTGGGTTTGAAGAAGTTGAAGCACCCGACTCCATATAGGGTGTCTTGGTTGCAAAAAGGACACCAACTGTTGGTCGATGAGCAGTGCGAAGTAGAGTTTCATATTGGCAAGTACAAGGACAAGGTGACTTGTGATATCATGCCAATGGACGTATGCCATATTCTGTTGGGCAAACTGTGGTAGTATGATAGGAAGGTCATCCATGACGGGGAAACAAATTGTTACAGGTTTGTTAAAGATGGGATTAAGCATACACTAGCGTCCATGAAGGAGGAGGATGCTACAGAAACCAGTGGAACAAAAGCATTGCTATTAGGTGGAAAAGAGTTTCTGCAACAGATTGAAGAGACTGAAATAAAATATGCAGTTGTGCGAAGGCCAAAAATAATATTAATACATACTGAGATTACTGACTTGCCTATAGAGGTACAGGACATGTTGCAGGAATTTAGCGATATTGGTAGATGATCTACCAAACAAATTACCACCAAAGTGGAGTATTAGTCACCATATTGATTTCATCCCAGGAGCCAGTTTGCCAAACAAAGCTGCTTACCGGATGAATCCGAAGGACAATGAGGAAATTAGGAAGCATGTGCAAGAGTTGTTGGATAAAGGGTTGATTCGGGAAAGTCTAAGCCCTTGTACGGTTCCGACTGTGTTAGCTCCCAAAAAATGAGGTGAGTGGCGGATGTGCACTAATTCCCAGGCAATCAATAAGATCACTATCAGGTACAGATTCCCTTAACCTCGGATGGATGATATGATGGATTGTTTGAGTGGAGCAGCATACTTTTCAAAAATAGACTTGAAAAGCGGCTACCACCAAATCAGGATTTGAGAAGGTGACAGGTGGAAGATAGCTTTCAAGACCAATGAAGGCTTATATGAATGGCTGGTTATGCCATTTGGATTGAGTAATGCCCCCAGTACGTTCATGTGTTTGATGAACGATATATTGAAAGATTCATAGGTAAATTTGTTATTGTATACCTGGATGATATACTTATATTCAGCAAAACGAAGGAAGAACATTTTCGACATGTTAGGTATGTATTAGAAAAATTGCAGCAAAATAGATTACTGATAAATTTGAAGAAGTGTTCTTTTTTCAAGAAAGAATTAATTTATCTGGGATTTGTGATTTCCAAGAATGAACTAAAAATGGATCCAGAGAAGGTTGCATCCATAGTTAGCTGGCCATCTCCTAAGAGTTTGTTTGAGGTATGGAGTTTTCATGGATTGGCGAGTTTTTATCGCAAATTTATTAAAAATTTCAGTGGAATTTGTGCACCCATGGTGGACACCATTAAGAAGGCAAATCAACCTTTTTATTGGATAGAGTCAGTTGAGAAGAGTTTTCAGCTGCTGAAAAGGAAGATCACTGAAAAACCAATTTTAAGATTACCAGACTTTAACAAACTTTTTCAAGTTCATTGTGATGCCAATGGGACAACCATTGGTGCAGTACTCAGCCAAGAAGACAAGCTAGTAGCCTACTTCAGTGAGAAATTAAATGAGAGTAGGCAGAAGTACACATCTTATGACAAAGAATTTTATGCAGTCGTCCAAGCACTAAAGCATTGGAGACATTATCTACTGGCCAATGAATTTGTCTTATTTTCAGACAATTCTGCATTACAATATATTATGCAACAGCATAAGCTGAACCATAAACATGCGAAGTGGGTGGAGTACTTGCAGAGTTTTACATTTGTGTTGAAACACATCAGCGGTCAAGCCAACAAAGTGGCAGATGCATTAAGCAGGAGGAATTTGATCCTACAAGAAAGTACAATACAAGTATTAGGATTCGAACATCTTAAGGACTTGTACGAAATAGATGCAGATTTTAAGGAAGCCTATGAAGCTTGCCAAAATCCACTGTTGAGGGATAACAGTACATGGCTGGACTATAATATGCAAGAGGGGTTGTTGTTCAAAGGAGGGAAGTTGTGTATTCCGGAGTGTTCCATGTGGGAGAACTTAATCCAGGGAAAGCATAATGGAGGTTTAGCTGGGCATTTTGGCATAGACAAGACTTTGGACCAGTTGAGCCACTTTTACTATTGGTCGAAGATGCGTAGAGATGTACAGAGGTTTGTGACTAGGTGCAAAGTGTGTCAGCTTGCAAAGGGACACAACCAGAACACAGGGTTGTATACACCCTTACCTATTCCGAACAGACCTTGGGACTCAGTCAATTTACAATTTGTCTTAGGTCTCCCAAAGACACAGCGGGGATTCGATTCCATCATGGTGGTGGTGGATCATTTCACCAAAATGGAACATTTCATTCCTTGCAGGAAAACTAGTGATGCCACACATGTAGCACACTTGTTTCTCACAGAGATAGTCAGATTACATGGCTTGCCAAAATCTATTATTTCGGACCGAGACGTAAAGTTTACATGACATTTTTGGCAAACTTTGTGGAAAAAGTTAAACACCAAACTGAACTTCAGCTCAACTTATCACTCGTAGACCGATGGGCAAACCGAAGTGGTGAACTGAAGTCTGGGAAACCTACTAAGGAGTCTGGTTGGTGAAAATTCTCAACAGTGGGATCGTGTACTTGCACAAGCGGAATTTTCTTATAACGACTCACCCAACAGAAGCACGGGCAATAGTCCTTTCCAGATCCTATACGGAATGCACCCACGTGGAGTACATGAGTTGCGGGATTTGGGTCAGTTGGAGCATAGGAGTGCTGATGGTGAAGACTTCGCAAAAGCAATCAACGATCTTCATGAACAAGTAAAATTAAAATTACAAGACAGCAGCCAAAAATACAAACAAAAAGCAGATTTGAAAAGGCGGGAAATACAATTCAACGTAGGAGACCTGGTACTAGCACACCTACGGAAGGAGAGGTTTCCTAAAGGCGAATACAACAAGTTAAAACTGAAGAAAATTGGGCCTTGCAGGATTCTTCGAAAATTTTCTGCGAATGCTTATGAGTTACAGTTACCTCCAGGTATAGGCATCTCACCCATTTTTAATGTGGCAGATCTGTACCCATACATTGCTGCTAATGAAGAAGACAGTTCGGAAAGACGAACACGGGACACCCAGAATGAGAATGACTCGTGGATTAAACAGATGCCTCCAGCAAAGCCTTTAGAGATCGAATAGATCCTAGACACCCAGGTGGCCAGACAGACTCGAAGAAAAGAATATTTGTGGTACTTGGTCAAGTGGAAGGACCATCCTATTGAGGATAGTTCTTGGTTAGATGTTGGCTAGATTCAAAGCGCCGGGTACTCCATTGAAGAGCTCATGGACAGGAGCCATGAGTTAAATTTACCCCGGGAGCCTGATGCAGGAGCATCCGACTGAAAAAGGCGACAACTGGAAATGTTGTGTTTTTACTTTCTGCTAAAGATGGAGAAGAATTACGAAACTGGTTTTATTTTGTTTCATTTAAATTAAGGCTGATACAGCCATTGTCTTTTAAATATTAAGCAAACAAGTAAAAATAGGATTAGTTAAGAATATGTTTAAAGAAACTGTTAGGTAACTGTGGGTAACTGCAAGACAGTTTCTCAACTGTAAGGGACTATTGGTAAGGCTTAGAAGGCCAAAACCAAAATTCCTGTTGTGGGGGTCTGCCCGCCATCGAGAGAGGAGAAAAATACAGAAAACGAATTTACAGTTTGTTTCTCTTTAAGTATCTGTGTAAAGAAAATGAGTCCAATATCTCTGTCATAAAGAAAAGAAAGGCATTTTTTCGTTTTTCTCTTGTGTCTACGTGCTTCAAATATTGTTGTAAGTAAAACAGTGGAGCATTTTCATTGAAAAAAGCGAACGATACTCAAGTCTCGTGATTGAAGGCATTCGGGACCAAGAACCAGACAAAGGCACAACCCAACAAGATATCACATCTTTCTCAACAAAATAAAGACCCAGGTACAAATGTCATATAGTAAACAAGCATGCCTGTGCATTTCATTTCATTTTAAAGTTTAAACAGTTCGATATATAGTTCTCAAAGTAAAAACCCAGTTCAATATACATTTTTCAAAACAAAACCCAAAGGGTTTCGAAACCCACAGAAGCTGGAAACCAACGTTTATGCAGGCTCAGAACAAACTGACAGCATTATGCAGGCTCAGAACAAACTGACAGCAAGGGTTTGAAACCCATGAAGCCATACAAACATAACAGAGGAAACGAGAACCAACGGCTTGTGCCAATTAAAGAAACTCAAGCAAAGTTAACTAGGCAAACACGGAGGGATCCTACCTGTTTTTCCCAAGCTGCAAAGACTCCCAAGGGCGAGGTCGTGGAGCAGCAATCTCCAGAACCGACCTGCACACCACCACAAAAACGAGATGGAAGTCAACAAAACCAAAATGGCAAATGAAACAAGGTGACAGAGAGCAGTTTAAGAAAGGGAAGAACAAGGGTTTACCTCGAAGGAGTCTTTTCCAAGACAGAGGACTAGAACCAAGTCTTTAGCTAGAGGCACTCTCCCAGTGAGAGCGCCATTGATGAGTTTCACCTGCTCACGAAGGGGCCAGAGAGTTAGAATCACTAAAATAAATTGCAGAAATGAAACCAGAACAAAAGCTCACCTGAAATAGTGTTTGTTGAAGCCGCCCATAGTAGTAGCAAGAGAAACACCTGTGGATACATAAGCTAGGTCAAGTCCAGGACTAATAACAAAAACCACTGCAAGCATAACCAAACGAAGCTTAAACCAGAGAACAAAGAGTAAGAGGGAACTCGTAGAGAGTAAGCCAACCTGAAGCCTCCGTGGAACAGCAAACAAATCACCCCAAGAAACAAATGAAGGCACAACATACATACAGAGCCGAACCAGACCTACAGCGCACGAAAAAATGGAGGTCGACACGTAGTTTTACCTCGGCAGGTGGAAATGAATTGCATTTGTGGAACCAAGGCTAGTACATAGGGTCAGGCCTAATACATTAAAGGTTCATTAAACCCTCGCACCAAAACCCTGATTCCCTTTATTCGGAAGATACGTAATAACGCGGTTTGGTGACATGTCGTCCCTCTCGGGATTGCCACCAGGCCATATTATTGAATAAAGAGTATTTTAAATAAACTAATACTTTTCGGGAAAAAAATATGGCAGGTACATAACTCATGAAAACTTATTAAATTAAAGCTTCATTAATGATGAATGAGGTAAATCAATATATATCATAATTCACAAAGGTTAGTGAGAAATAAAATTAAAATTAAAGAAAAGAGAAAAATTAAAGCACACTAGTGTTAAATACTTCTAATGAACTATGTGATTTAAATAACATAACATCAAGTATTATTATTATTTATCCTGCATAACAATTAGAATAATTTAATTTAATCATTTCTAATAATAAATATTGGAGACTTATTAAATCTAATTTAATATGTGAGACATTAGGTAATCTGATTAAATCAAATAATGGCTAATAATTTCATGTTTTCTAGTGAGGGAAAATAGTGAAAACGAGAATAAAAAAAATAAAAATAAAGAATTGGTTTTTATGGAATTTGAATTTGTGGTGCACATTACCCTAAATATCATGTACTCATGGAATGAAACCTGCAACAAATAACTCGAAATATGATTTTAAAACCCTAGATATCAATTTTTCTTTTGATTAATTATTTTCCTTAATTCAATATTAGCAACTATATTCTAACATTTATTTCCTTATATTAAAACATTATTTATTAATAAATATTATTTATTTAGTCAAATATAATCATTATATTATAATGACTCAATTTTTTTCTCTTCATCTATTTAACTTGATGCCAAGATCGGGTTCTTCATCTTGTTTTAACGATGAACCACACTGGATGGTTCGAAACGTGTTGACAAAACTCTGATGATGTGATTTTTACCGAAAGTTTTCTTACTTTTCATGATATGGATCACAGAAGCCTAAATTCAAATATTCCAAACTGTTTAAAATCATTTAATATATTCTAGAATAATGCATAATCAAGTTAAGACATCATTTTGGAACAACAAACCAGTGCATAAAATTGAAATTGAAATAGAACACAATGGAAGAAAGTAAAGAAATAAATTATAATATTATTAATAAAACCTCCATGTCACAATGAAGGAGACCATTTGCAGCATGTATGTTATACCCCCTAGGTTTAACCACCTTATTTATTACTATGGCCTATCCCATTATTACATTATTCCCTTGGGTACCTCCCTTTATACCCCATGTTATCCCCGCTAGGTATATAACAATGTACAAAATGGTTGTAATAGTTAAAGTCTTCTTCCTCAGACTCTACCATCCTCCAACTTTCCAAAAAGCTCTCTGGAACAATCTTCTATATCTTCTTTTAAATGTTTGGAAGTTCGTTTCATTTTTAGTTCTCGCTTCCCGAATAAAATTACATTATTGATAATTATTTTCACTAAATGTAATACATATTTCATGTCTTTATAAACCATCAACACTCTTTCATTAGTGTACCCTTTTATTAATATGATTTAGGGTTTGGGTTTTAGGTTTGAAGCATATCAGGGTTTTCGTTAGCCATTAGGGTTTTATTAATAAAGGCTAGGCTTTGCTCATTTTTAATCTTGTTAGGGTTTCTTATTTTAGGGTTTCAAATGTAGGGATCCCTTGTAGAGAATGCGCATAGGATTAGGGCTTCACACCTTTAGGGTTTAGTAAAGCTAGGGTTAGGGTTTGATAGTTCTAGGATTAGGGTTATGTATCACAAGAATATTTTCCATCTCGACATTTCCATATTGACATCAATGACAACTTAGATTAACAATTTCTTCACCCAACCATTAGAAATAAAAAAAAAAAATTGAGTTTAAATTAATGAAATCTAATATATATATATATATTAATTGTAAATTCCAAATTCCTACTTGACATAAATTTCAAATAATTTTCTAAACAACTTAGACAATATAATCTTCTATAAAATCTCAATAATATATATAATGTATAATTTGAGTTTCAAATAAAATTATTTATATAATTATAATTTTTAATATATATATATATATATGGCTTGAAAGTGAAGGTAAGCAGGCTAAAGGCCAAGCGTGTTTTAGAAAGCAACACTCAGCAACATACCACCTTGTTACGCTTAGGATCATTATGGAGGAATGCCGCAATGATAAATCCAATCTCTTTTGTTGCTTTGTGGACTTTAGAAAGGCTTTCGATACGGTTCCTAGAAACAACCTTTGGAACAGATTAGAAGAGCTAAAGGTTCCTTTTGAGTTGAGAGTTGCCGCTATAAGGTTATACGAGAATGTAATTGCCAAGTTAAAGAGCAATGAGGGGTGGTCGAAAGATATTAAGTGTAATATCGGAGTTAAACAAGGTTGCCCCCTCTCCCCTACCCTATTTGGCATTTACATCGACAAGCTAGAAGGTTGTTTAGAGGAAGCAGGATGTGTTGGCACGATCTTAGTTGGGATAGTCATCATCCTTCTTCTCTACGTTGACGATATTGTTCTTCTCGCAAGGTGCCCATCTGATCTTGATAAGCAACTTATACTTCTTAAGGATTTATGCTCTACCATGGGTATGATTGTTAACATTGACAAAACAAAAGTTATGATTATCAAATCCAAGAAGGACACTTACGCTAATTTTATGTATGACAATAGTAACTTGAAGGAATTGTCTTCCTACAAGTACCTAGGAATTGATATTCATCACAAGCTCAACTGGAACTATAGCATTGAGAAAAGGATTAATGAGGGATGGAAAGCTTATTTTGGTCTTGAAAATAATTGTAAAATGGAAAACCTCGTAATGTGGGATATAAAGAAGTTCCTCTTTGAAACTTTAGTCACTCCGATTATCTTATATGGATGTGAGGTTTGGGGTTGTATCATCTCTAGGGAATCTTGGAGAAAGATTGAGCAAATCCAGAAGTGTTTTATAACGTATAACCTCAAAATTAAAAGCAACACACCCTATCCTATTCTCCTTATAGAAGTGGGTCTTTCCCCTATCGAGAGCCTAGCTATGAATAGGCTTTTGTTGTACAAGCACAAAATCAATAACATAGGAGACCATAGACTTCCTAAGCTAGCTTTAAATTCTAGCCAAAACCACCTAAGGCTCAAATGAGGTTGGTATAAAGACACCAGGGCCTGGTTAAACCATTGGGAGATCGACAAGAATGTTGCATTGCAAAACATTAATAACATTAAAAATATTGTTACTTCTAAGTTCAAAGAAAAAATGTGGTGTGAGAAAGATTTAGCAGCTAAAAGAAAATTAAGATATTATAAGGAGGTCATCAACCCCACCCTATAGATCAAAAGTATCTCTCTGTTTTATCTACCTCAAAGAAGAAAATTAATATAGCCAAGATTAGAACGAACTCTCATGAGCTCCATAGTGAAACGGGTCGTTGGGTAGTTCCTAAAACACCATGGATGGAAAGGTTCTGTCATCTTTGTGAGAATACGAACATCGAGGATGAAAATCACTTCCTCTTAGAGTGCTCCGCATACAACCACATTAGATCTCAGTTTCAAAATCTTTGTTGCAATACTGACCTTCCTAGCCTTTTACGTTGTCAAAATTACAGTGAGCTCGGGAGGCTTCTCTCCAAGCTTTTTGAGCATAGGAATAAAATCTTAAATCAAACTAAATAATTCGTTTCTTTAAGTCCGATAGACCAAAGTTTGGTCTCAGTGAATGTTAACCATCATCATCATCAATACATATATAATATATATAATACATATATTATATATAAGAATTTTAATATATGTATTGAATTTTATTCGAAATATTTCTTAAACATATTTAATACCTCTATCAGGTCCTTGAAAGAAAGAGGGAGTTGAGTGTAATTCGGCCCGGATGGTTATACGTTGAAGGAGCTAATATATTAAATATCTTGACATATTTCACATGAAGGCAATTCAAATACATTGAAAGGTGGTAGGTAGAGTATTTGGTTTAAATATTTTTTAGGGGCACAAACACCAAGGCATGTTGCCTCCTTTCTCTAATGCAACATGCTCTATTTAGGAGGTAGAGGAGTTATTTTGTGGGAAGGCATGTAAGTTATTAAATATTTGTTATTATTTATTTTTAATTAATTAATATAATTCATGTGCATTGTGTTTTGGTTTAATTAAAAATTAATATTTTATGTAATTTATGTATGATTTATGTTTATTAATTTTTAATTAATTATTTTTTATTTGATTTGTTTTTAATATTTATTTATTTTTTTAATTATTTTAATAATAATGATTATTATAACTTATAGTTAGAGTATTTTTTATGTAAAAAATTAATTTAAGATTAGAATTTCAAATTTTCTTTTAATGCACTAATTTCTATAAGTTATAATGATTCCTATAACAACCAATTTAATGCAGGGTAAACAAGAAATTTTAAAGGAGCGATTTTTTATCATGAGAATATGAGAGGAGGCACAAGGTGAAATTGATAGAAGAAGCGAAGATTTAACTGGTGTCAAATTGGTGACAACACTTCCACTTGAACTAGCCTTCAGGAGTGATTACCATCCATTGACCATATAACATTGATGCCTTCAATCTATTAATCAACTTCAATAATAATCAGGCCTAGATAAGACTATACTATCTAAGGCTACATCAAACCTGTCACAAGTGCTTGAACATATTCATGCTAAACATGCTAGGGTTTCGAGAGTGCATATCTCAAATATTTCTCATAATACAAGGTTTCTTCCAAACCCTAACCTCATAACATCCATCAAACCCTAATGCACAAATTTCTAGGATTTCCTTCAAACCCTATTATTCTTTTAGGTCTCCACCATCTTCTCTTTCTTCCATCAATGGTGTCTTCATAGGGGTGATATTCAATGACTTTTCTTCATCCGAACTCGGATACCATGTTAATTTTTCTTAGGGCTATATTGTTCTTTGCTTTGATAATTTCATTTCAACATTTGCATATTAAATTTTCCCCATAGCATCATAACATTATTCATATTTACAACATTATTTAGTAGCATATGCAATTATATAGAAAGAGAAACATCATCATCATCAATGCCGCAGAACATAAAGGAACAATAGAAGAAAATCATTGACACATAGAGAGACACCAAGATTGGTCGGAGACCATGGAAAAACCCACTATGGGGAAAACCCTTTCAAATTATTCTTCTTATTAGATAGTCATTGAATGATTCAGCAAGAGATAGTACAATGATCCATATCAGCAACCATAAACCTATCCAGTGAAATCAACTAAACAATATCCATGAGATTATCCCAACAATGATAATACTCAAATCCATGATTCAGAAGCATGTGATCAATTGTCACTGTTTGCGGTCAACTGTTGATCCTTGTGGTCAACGAATGGAATCTACGGTAAACTGAAAAACCAAACCCTAGGTCCCAACCAGACCTAGAGTGTGACGTGCGTGCAAATGAAACCCTCCAACCGCACGCATGAGCCTACTGGCCCATGGTTATGACCAAAATTTTCCTGTGTCATGTTTGCAGTCGGAAACCAAAACCCCTAGACACATGCGAGCTTCAAACCCTGCAATCTCAGGCATGTGCTAGCGAACTATCCATGAACTATCTTTGTTGGCTTAAGGGGGCCTGACCCAGGTTCAGAGTTATTTGCGCCAACCAACAAAACCCTAACTGTTGGCCCTTTCGGCAACAACCTGCATAGTGCAGGTTGCAGTCTCACCCGAAGCAGTATTGGGGGATGCTAGAACCAGGTTTCTGCATCTAGAGGCCTGTGTGATGGTCTTCCTAAGGATCTATAGCTTAGATCTTCCTTCACATAGATCTATTCCTTCCGACTGTCAACTATTGCAACTCTATCGAAATGACCTTCATATCTTCGCAAAGGTACATGATCATACTTAACATGCATAAAAGATACAGATTCACTACTTTCGCGCAATCAACTGTATATCCTGAAGCTTTTATGACCTAGATTTGACTTTGCGCAGATCTACCCTTTTCCGAACAGTTAACTACAACAGATCTATCTAACGATTTGCCAATCTCTGCGAAGGCGGTTAATTATACTTATTATGCATAAATATTATAGATCCAACAGTTTCGCGCATTAAATACACATTAATTCATAGGAAACTGATCTTTGAGCAAAGATGCCTAAACTTAAACAGGAATAAGAACAAGGCACATATGTATTAGATTCAATCTAAAACAATCTTTATTAGATTTAGCATTCAAGTACAGACTTTTTCTACCCTACATACTTAGCTGCAAAGGCTTGCGCACTCAGCTGCGGACTTACCAAGGACTTCGCGCACTCAGTTGCAAGAGCCTTCCCCTTTCGCCTAAGTACAAGAAACAGACCTTTCCTGTCTTAATTCCTTGCCCTTACAGTCATTCTTTTTCCAAGAATATGTCCTCCTAAACTCGCCATGACTCAACTATATAGTCTTTTCATTACAATACCATGGTCCGTGGACCATGGGTGAGTCTCAAAACCATCCTATCACCTACCCATACAAGGGGCTAATGTCCCTTTGACTCGTACTTAGCTTCACGCTCCACTTTCACATTTCGCGGAGAATTTACATTCTTTAACAAGAATATTACAAAAATTGACTTAACTGACCAAAAATTTACCCCAGGGACCCCATCCCAACAAGCCCTGAATAAAACTATGGTGACTCGCCCTCGAGTCACTCAATTGGCTTCTCTACTTTGTTGCGGAGTTCACTGAACTCCAGCTTCAACAATTAAGGTCCATTATGCTTTGTATTGCGGCCTGCTGCACCTCTTCGACCAGCTTCTCTATAGTTGGCTCCTCCATCGTGAGGCGCATGGTCGTTTGTGTTTGTTGAAAAGTCTTCAGCTTCTCTTGAATAACTAGAGAAATATGGATCGCTTCCTCTATCCATGGTTGAATCCAAACCTTCAAAACTAATTCTTTGTGCTGCAACTACTCAACATGTGTTTGCAACATCTTCATTTCTTGCAAGTGCGCAAAGTGTTTGACTGGCGCCAAAGTGAGCGTAGTCGCCCTTATCTCATCAAATTTTTGTTGTGCCTCTCTGACCTCTGTGCCTAGTTGCTGCAGGTTTGAGTCCTCATGCAAAGTGGTTTATAGCTCAATGGCATTTTCAAAAAGACAATGGAAGATTGTTACTGCATTCTCCAAAGTAGACATGTGCTCCCTGATGGTTGCGCCGCACTGCTCCCTAACCTCTGGTGGAGTAGTCGGCTGCAGTTTCAATTGCAGTTTTGAGATCTGCATCTGAAGATCAAAATTAACTTGGCCTATCTCATCCTTAGACTCTCATATTGCAGCAACCAATTTTTGAATCTTTGCTGAAGTTGTCACATCCTCTAGAATGTGTAGTTCCGGTACTCAATTACACACTTGTGTAATTGTTGCTTCGAGGTTCTGGCTTCGCGCTGCTAGTTGTTCTTTCTCCTTAAGAGCCTGAGACTTTTCGGTCAAGATTTGCTCATTGTTCATCTTGACTTTGTTGATTACATATAGTGTGTGCTTCTCTCTGATCCGAAGCTCATCTGAGACCCCCTTATGAAGCGCATAGAGCGTCTGAAGTGGCAGCGAAGCTAAATTCATACCCATGTATTTGATCTTTCCGAGTTGGGCGTTATCTTCCTCTAACTCTGCGCGTAATTTTTCTTCTAGCAAGGGGATGACTCTGAGGTCCAGAGTTCATTCTATTTCCACTACACTCTTGCTCGCTTCCTGCAGGCTCTCTTGAACCTCGCTCGCTTGTCCCACGCTCACCTAAATTCTGCATGCTTGAATCTATAACTTGCGCAGATCCTTCTAGAGTCTCCCCAACATCTGCATGTAGTTCTTCTCAAATTGACTCCACATCTTTGTCATTGTGTCGTGAACCTTATCCCCAATCTTATCCAAGTCCCCCTCAGTGAGGACCATTGGATCCGCGTGTGCCTGTTTGTCCGATTTTTTCTTCTTCTTAGGTCCTGAAGTCGTCTCCTTGGTCCGCTTATGCAATTTGAAGGGAGTGCTTTGCTCGTCACCCCCGCCTCCTTCCTGCTCGGACTGTTCCTGCTCTTTAGTATGTTGGGAAGCTGATGCTTCAACTTCCACTGTGGCCTCTTTTGCAGTGCGCTCTTTTTCGGCAATTGCCTTAGAAACAACTTCTTTCTTCTTCTGATTGGAAAACTCCCACGCTGTTGCTTTTGTTGCTTCTTTTCGTTTTTGCGCAGCTGTCGTCTGCGCGAAAGATATTTCTCCTCCTTTTCTAGTACCCGCGCCAAGATCTGTGGGTTTTCGCCATTTCGCTAGCCATGTTCCCACAATTTCCTGTGCATCGGCCTTCATAACTAGGTATAGCAACTTATGCCATATCTTCTTAGGGTATCGCCTCGCACGGATGGATACATTATGAAAATCGACCTTAAATTCAACGTAGGCCCACAACTGCTAAAAAAAGGTTGGAGACAACCTTGGCCTCTAATTGATCACTGTGCGGAGGTCCAACGCGACCAGTATCTAGAATACTTTTGATTCCGTGACCCTCTCCGGGTACTTCGTCGCCCACAGTGAAGCTAACTTTGCTGCCTCTGGTAAATCCTCATACTTTGGAGGGAACTGGCTATCCTCTGGAAGTCACCATGCAATGAGTAGAATTAATAGCAGTAGCCAAGCATAGTGAAATGCCTTGCTATCATCCTGCGCTTCACAACAATTCGCTAAGAATTCCTTGTAGAGGTACTGTGATTCGGATTTAAACAAGAACGCAACAAATTATAGAGATAACCATAAACACAGAGATGCAGCGGAAATAATACCTCATTTCATTAATGTAAAATACTGAAATATGCTTACAAACAACCATGGAAATAAACCAACTGGGGCTATGGTAGCTTATCTCTTAGAAGAGATGTAGTGGCTACATGCCTTTGAATTGTTTTATAATGAGGCTCTAAGGCCTATTTATTGTTGAGAAACAATGGAAAACCCTTAACATCCCAAAACCTAACCCTAGAATATGAAACGCCAAATTGTGGGCCCCGTTTTGGGTAAGTTGGTACATCAACTTCCTGGGGTCGTAACTTTGGCACTCGATCTTTGTTTGACGCATACAATAGCTCGTTAGAAAGATCTATCCAAGCACTACAACTTTGGGAAGAGAAACATCGGTCCATGGACCCATGTTGCTCCCAGATTTCCCAAAAAACGTCATTTAGGGCCTCAAAACGGCTCCGAAAGTTCAGGACCCAAAAAACTGCTAAAAATAGTAAATTGTGCTACAATTACGGAAACTGAAAAACTAAAAGAGACAGTTGTGGGGGTCCAAGTGGGATAGGTGGGTGGCCACCAACATCCACCTGGATCATTCCTCCCCCCTTAGGAAGCAATGGTCCCCATTGCGTTGAGTTCCTCCATCTGCTGAACTTGGTCCCTGGTGAGCTGTTCTGCAATCTCAGATGTGTCTAGTAATGGTGGGAAGCATGGTCGAGGGCGGTACACATTGAACACTTGGTGCAGGCGAAGGAATGGAGGAATGTTGTGCTCCAAATCATTATTTCCCACAACCTTGGTAATGGTGTAAGGACCATGTCGGCGTGGTTGGAGCTTCTGATGGGCTCTTGTAAGGCGTTCTTTCTGCAGATGCAACCAGACTTTGTTGCCCACCTGAAGCTTGTGTGGTACCCATGTGGGTGAGGGGAAGTTGTTCGTGTGTTCTGTCATAACCGTATCCCTTTGCTACTGCTGCTGCGTGGACGAACCCTTCGTGGGGGTCATGGATGTGGTGATGATCTTCCCCTTACTTTGGGAGCGAACCAGACAGAAAATGAATTTCCTAGTCTGGGAGATGAGCTTGCCGCCTTTCTTAGCAGTGATCAAAGAGGTGGCGGTAGGTGGGGCCACCTCCGATATCCTATATAATGAATCATCCAAAGAAATAATAACAGCGCAAGGCCTTGAATCATACACAGCATGTTGCCTCCACAAGTATGGTTGGCCTAACAATACATCACAAACATCCGGAGGTGTAACATCACACAATACCTCGTCTGTGAAGGGCTTGATGCTGTAGGGAAGGCAGCACTACTGGTGAACTTTGAGATCTTGTCCTTAGTGAAGCCACCCGATGTTGTAAGGCTGCAGGTGTGGTGTAGTTGGTAGGCCCAACTACTTCACGACCTCTGCTGAAATGAGGTTCTTTTGGCTGCCACTATCGACAATGAATTGTAGTGGCGAACCCTTCACCCACATCTATGAGTGGAAAAGACGCTCCCCCTCCTCTAGATCTTCGGGCTCATTCTTCTGGATCTTGGTAGTGGCAACAGTGACACTGGGCTCCGCATCAATGATCTGCTTCCCTTTTCCATTCCCGTTGTCGGGTTCTGACTTAGGGTCGGAACATGCATCTGATTTTGAAGCCTTCAACTCTACCACCAGTGACTGCTTGGTTCGACACTCACTTGTGCTGTGAGTGGGGCTCTTATGGAACTCACACCACTTTCCTGTGTCCTTCTTCGACTTTGTGGTGTTCTTTTCTTGCGGCTTTGACGAGTTGCCTTGGGTCACCCCGCCTTGGCTTTGTCCTTTGGTCTTCAGATTTGCAGATTGTCATTGATGTCAATATGGCAATATTCGAGGAGCCAGAGGAAGCAAACAGAGCCATCGGAGGAAGAAGACAGAGCCATTGGAGGAAGCAGACAGAGCCATCGGAGCCATCAGAGAACATATGGATTGCATATACGCTATCGGGAGCCATATATGCCACAGAATACACTATCGGGAGCTATTGAGAGGATTATTGTGTATATGCAGGCGGAATACACTATCGGGAGCAGAACTCATATATATATATATATATATATATATATATATATATATATATGCGTGCAATTACACTATCGAGAGCCATTGGAGGAGTAATGGATGCACTAACACTATCGGAGGCATAAACCCATATATATATGCGTTTAACACTATCGGAAATACTAAGCTATGTATCGGGTGTGTCACCAATGTTGTAGCGGACTTCAAGAATCAATACGCCCGCATCTATACTGTATCGGGTCCATAGTATAATTGCAATCGCCACTCAAGACTCCCGGGGGTCCTTTATACATCGAGACCATGGCATCGCCGATGGCCGACGGCCGATCCTCCACTGGATGCGATATTATATTAAGCCATGTTACAATGTTTAAGCAGGTCCACTGGCTTTATCGTAATCAGTGCTTTGCAAGGTCCGATAGGCAGATGGGATATATAATACAACGTTTCATAATGCGCAGCAGGTCCGTTATATATATATATATATATATATATATATATATAGATATGCAATTGCTTAAGGCCCACATACATAACCATATATATGAAATACTACCTGGACTACATCTGTTTATATACCCAGACATATATGTCGTCGGGTCCGCATATATGTATCGCAATCGGGGGTTTAGCGTGATGGCACATAGCCGAACCACCGATTTCCACTGCCGTCGATATTTATGTATATGCCTGCTCCGATAGTGTATTCCACACACACATAAATAAACTTTGCCTTTCCGCTCTGATAATGTATTCCACGCACACATAAATAAACTCTGCCTTTGCGCTCCGATAGTGTTTTGCATATAAGTATGATTTTTGCCGCTGATAGTGTATATGGCCTATATATATATATGTTTATGCTGTCGATAGTGTATATAGCCCTGTCTATATATGTTTTTGCCACCGATAGTGCATATGTATGGGTTTATGCTGCCGATAGTGTTAAATGCATATATATATGGGTTTATGCCTCCGATAGTGTTAAATGCATATATATATGGGTTTATGCCTCCGATAGTGTTAATGCATCCATTGCTCCTCCAATGGCTCCCGATAGTGTAATTGCACGCATATATATATATATATATATATATATATATATGAGTTTTGCTCCCGATAGTGTATTCTGCCTGCATATACACTATAATCCTCCCGATAGCTCCCGATAGTGTATTATGTGGCATATATGGCTCCTGATAGCGTATATGAAATCCATATGTTCTCCGATGGCTCCAATGGCTCTGTCTGATTCCTCCAATGGCTCTGTTTGCTTCATCTGATGGTTCTGTTTGCTTCCTCTGGCTCCTCGAATATTGACATATTGACATCAATGAAAATTTGTGTCCAACAATCTCCCCCTTTGTTATTGATGGCAATATTCTTCTGCTCTCCCCCTTTGACATCAATGGCAAAGGAATGCATACGGACTCCCCCTGTCGAACTACTCCCCCTATCAAACTGATTCTGTTCTTCATGAATGGTAGATTTTCATGGGTCTGTGACTCCCCCTGTTATTGTGCTCTTCTTCTTTTTACTCAAGATAGAAGGATTGATGCTTTATAATCAATTAGCACATTATTCCCTCTTCATGTCTCAGAACTACTTTATCATGCCTTCAACAATGCTTAAAGATGCTCTACTTCAATGCTTTCAATCAGATTGCAAATAGCCATACACCAAGTGTCCAAATCTAGGTTTTTATGCTTCAAACCATATTGTTGTCTCCGCAGGTAGAATTGAGAGACCTTCATAGTCTGAATCAAGAGAAAATGCCACTGAAATTTTCTTTCTTGTTATCTTTCTCCAGATCCGAGTTCCGTTGTGTCTCTGTGCTTCTTCTTGAGTCACTGCCATCCAATATTCAACATCATTGCATTTGGATGAAATGGTGAGGGGTTGTGCCTTACTGTTTGCCTTACTATTGCTATATTTTCTCAGTGACCAGTCTTAACATAAGTTATATTTGACTGCACCACATTCTCCTTTCTATAAGCCATCTTTTCCTTGTGTTCTTGTACATATCTCTGCATGTTATTTCCCTAGCAGATTCAGATATCCAGTCTATGACTGTCTTTTAAATACAATTGCTGATTTGCATCTTTATGCAATGCTTCAGTTTTGTTATATGCTGCCAGCTGCTCTTATTTCAATACTCCATTCCAAATGTATCTGTTTGTTTGAAGATTGCCTCCATTAGTGTCCAAAATTTATATGTTCTCACATTAAATCCCTGAGTCAAGACATAAACTTTTGTGATAACAGCACCATAGTTGTTTGCCCTATTTCTTTAGTGTTAGATGACATTCTCTGTTGTTCCAAATACTACTTAGAGATTAAGTGGAAAGCATCTTTAACAACAGTCCAAAGAATGGTTACAGGATCTTGTTCTTCAATGGAGTACTCCTGAGAAATGATCTTCATCAAGGAATGATTGTTAATATAGCTCAACAAGGATTTCATAAGAACCCTTTCACTAATAGCTTCAGCAATAATGACCAAGAATCATAGGCCCCCCCTAACTGTATGCATCATCTCTTTTGGCAGAGTCTTCTCATCAAATGCTTAGATTGTCAAAATTCAGGCCAATGACATATGCTGTTGGCTGGAGAGCTCAAGGGACTTTCGGATTGTATTTGCTTCCTTCTCCATACTTGTGTAACTTTCTTCTTTTGCATGGTTCTAGCTTGTGTAAGAGCCCAAGTTAAGTTATAGTCACGTGTCATATGACCAATGTTATGACACTTGAAGCATTCTACATTGTTCATGAATAAGAATTCATGTTTTCTTCCTGAAAAATTGTTTCTTGGAGATTGTTGGGGACTATAATATCAATCTCTATGAGATGGTTGGGGACCATAGCATCTATCTTTATGATATGATTTACAGTCTTTTGCCATGTGACCAAAGTTTGTACAAGAATAACAATAACCAAAAAATGAACTTTGATACCTGGGAGATGGAGATTTCCTTGATGTACTTCTGAAGCCTTTCTGCCTTGAGATCCTGTGATGATAACCATTGCCTCTCACATCTTTGACATCATCTACATTTCTTCTTGGAACAAGATTTATTCTATTGTAGCCTTGATTTTTTTCCTTACCTTTGCTGGAACTGGGAGCATCACCATTTCTTTCTGGCTTCTTCACATCCCTTTTGTTTGAAGCATTATCATTCTTGTTTGAGGATCCACCTACATACCCGAGACCTCATTTATCAAATGGACATCTGTGATAGCTGAGCATGTCATCCAAGGCCTAAGAGCTCTTCAAGATTTTGTCCATCCCTTCAACCTTTGTTCTGAGGAAGAAGAGATAGAAGACAATCTCTTCTTCCAATCTTTCACACTCATTATTCTTCTTAGCAAGTTGTTCCTCAGTTTCTTCCTTGTTACGAGTAGCTTCATCAGCTTCTATTTTCGGGGAGATGATATCTGACTTCATTTTGAAGATTTCTTCATCCTTTGCTTTTAGTTGACTTGACAAGGTATCTTCCTGATTCTTTGCTTTATTCAACTGATTTGTCATGGATATGACTTCTTTATGATGCTTTCTTTTGCTTTGATGAAATTCCTTCTTAAGCTTGGCAAGCTCTTCATCCCTTTCTTGTACTTGAAGCTTGATGAGATCAACTTTCTTCCTTGTTTGATCTTGGTCACCAACCAATGCTATCTTCTTAAGTTCCTTATTTTCCTTTTTCAAACTGTTAATCTCTTCCATGGCAGTCATAAGTTGAGCAAGGAGTTCTTCTACAAATCGTTTTCATTCTCTTCATCTTCTAGGTCTGCTTTAGCCTTGATGTCATCATTCTCATCTTCATCTTCTATGATGGGTTCTAGATTTCCATCATCTTCTTGACTAATGGTCATGGTCAATGCTCCTTTTGAGTGAAGGTCATGAAGTTTGTCCCATATACCCTTTGCTGATGAATATTTTCCTAGATTGTTCTTTACAGAATCAGGTAGCCCATTCAAGATTACCTTCATTGCTTTTGCATTGTACTCCTTGGATTCTCTATCCATCCTGCTATCAACAATCACTGATTTCCAGATTTCAATGCCTTGAGTCTGTAAGAAATTCCTCATTCTTGCTTCCCATATATTAAAGTTCCCATTGAGCCTTGGAGCCTCAAATTGATTGTCTTCTATTTTAGTAGTAGAGGGAGACACATCCTTAGGAGGATTGGAGACTTTCTTCCTTGACTTCGCCATTTGTGTTCTAAAGATCAACCTTCAAGTTGTTAAGCTTTGAATGAAGGTACTGGCTCTGATACCAATTGTTGGAAACACTGATAGGGGGGGTGAATCAGTATTTCTTTTTCCGACTAGTGTTTTACCAGTTAAAACATTTATATTCAGAACACAAGATGAACAACAAGAATAAATGCTTTTATTAATATAATCTTTGCAGTAAAATAGATACAATATATAGATGGTTGCAATTAGTTGCCAAGCACCAACTTGGACTTTGGTGAGGCTCCAACCTCCAGAGCTCCAACTCTATTTCGCCAAGGTACCAATCTTGGACTTAGGAGCACCAACTCCCAAGGACTTCAATCCTTCCATTTCTTGAGACACCAGTCCCAAGGACACCTATCCTTCCTACTTCTGAGGCATCAACCCCAAGGACTCCAATCCTTCTTACTTCTGAGGAACTAGCCCCAAGGACTCCAATCCTTCTTGCTTCTGAGGCACCAGCCCTAAGGACTCCAATCCTTCTTGCTTCTGAGGCACCAGCCCCAAGGGTTCCGACCCAATCTTGTCAAGGCACATTTGATAGTAATGTTCTGCTCTCAGAACTCTTCATTATTGAGTTCTATCTGTTTACAGCTTCACTGTAGTCTCCATGCTACAGCATCAATGACAGCCAGTCTTCTCATGAAGGAGTTTTTACAACTCTTTATACTGCCCACACAGAGTCTCCAATAGCCTTCATGACCTCAGATAATGTCTCCATACAGCTTTAGTGAGTCCACTATCAGCTACACTAAGCTTTGCATAAGAACCAGCTTTCTGTTCAAGCATATGTTCTTATTGTCACAGTGAGTGCTTCAACATGACTGTTTCTCTGCTGGCTACTTCTCCCCTTTGATTGTCTCCTGTCTTGTTGGTCCTTTGGCCCTTTTTCTGTTATGTTGGACCCTCTGCTACTGCCTCTGTTTTCTCCAACTGTTTCAACAACACTCAACGGCACTGTCTCCTCACTATTCTCTGCTTTTCCTATTTTTTATTCATTCCTCATGCCTCTGTCTGTCGGTTTTCTCTTTTCGCTGGCTTTTTGGCTTCCTCCTTGGTCTCTGTAGTTTCCTCTGCGTCGTTTGATCCTTCGGCTTCCCTCCTTGGTCGATGTGGCTTCCTCAGTCTCTTCGTGCTCACCAACACTCCTGAGACACGTTGATTCAACGCCGAGGACTGAATAATCCACGGAGAACACATATTCCCGGTTAAAACTGTAACAACGCTCATTTTGACAATAATTACATGCATACATAGGACTTTACAGTGTAACGGACATGCCACGTCCCTATCGCAATCGCAATCGGATTGATTCAGCCTCCTGAACTATCGGGAGCATTCCTTAACGTATTTCTGCCTCCAAACCCCGCGCAAGCCAAATATACAAATATAAAGGAAATATGAGCAAAAACAGGCAAAAAAGGCTAAAGGGCAGACTTCAAGAATCAATACACCCACAACTATACTGTATCGGGTCCACAGTATAATCGCAATCGCCACTCAAGACTTCCGGGGGTCCTTTATACATCGATACCATGGCATCGTTGATGGCCGATAGCCGATCCTCCACTGGACGCGATATTATATTAAGCCATGTTACGTTGTTTAAGCGGGTCCACGGGCTTTATCGCAATCGACACTTTTCAAGGTCCGATAGGCGGACGCGATATATAATACAACGTTTCATAATGCGCAGCGGGTCCATTATATATATATATATATGCATGTGTGTGTGTGTGTTGCAATTACTTAAGGCCCGCATACATAACCATATATATGAAATACTACTCGGACTACATCTGTTTATATACCCGGACATATATGTCGTCGGGTCCGCATATATGTATTGCAATCGGGGGTTTGGGGTGATGGCACATAGCCGAACCGCCGATTTCCACTGTCGCTAATATTTATGTATATGCCCGCTCCGATAGTGTATTCCGCGCACACATATATAAACTCTGCCTTTCCGCTCCAATAGTGTATTGCATATATGTATGGTTTTTGCCGCCGATAGTGTATATGGCCTATATATATATATGTTTATGCCGCTGATAGTGTATATAGCCCTGTCTATATATGTTTTTGCCGCCGATAGTGTTAAACGCATATATATATGGGTTTATGCCTCCAATAGTGCTAATGCATCCATTGCTCCTCCAATGGCTCCCGATAGTGTAATTGCACGCATATATATATATATATAT
The DNA here is from genome assembly GCA_031772625.1 of Pinus tabuliformis. Classification (NCBI taxonomy): domain Eukaryota; kingdom Viridiplantae; phylum Streptophyta; class Pinopsida; order Pinales; family Pinaceae; genus Pinus; species Pinus tabuliformis. The sequence goes on along the minus strand of CM062817.1, from coordinate 417,248 downwards.
ATATATATATATATATATATATATATATATATATATATGTTTATGCCGCTGATAGTGTATATAGCCCTGTCTATATATGTTTTTGCCGCCGATAGTGCATATGTATGGGTTTATGCCGCCGATAGTGTTAAATGCATATATATATGGGTTTATGCCTCCGATAGTGTTAAACGCATATATATATATATGGGTTTATGCCTCCAATAGTGCTAATGCATCCATTGCTCCTCCAATGGCTCCCGATAGTGTAATTGCACGCATATATATATATATATATATATATATATATATATATATATATATATATATATATATATATATATATATATATATATATATGAGTTCTACTCCTGATAGTGTATTCTGCCTGCATATACACTATAATCCTCTTGATAGCTCCTGATAGTGTATTCTGTGGCATATATGGCTCCCGATAGCGTATATGCACTCCATATGTTCTCTAATGGCTCCAATGGCTCTATTTGCTTCCTCTGGCTCCTCGAATATTTCCATATTGACATCAATGACAATCTTTGTCCAACAGGCGGCACTGCTGGTGAACTTTGAGATCTCGTCCTTGGTGAAGCCACCCGATACTGTACGACTGCGGGTGTGGTGTAGTCAGTAGGTCCAACTGCTTCACGACCTCTGCTGAAATGAGGTTCTTTTGGCTGCCACTGTCGACAATGAATTGCAGCGGCGAACCCTTCACCCACATCTGTGAGTGGAAAAGACGCTCCCCCTCCTCTGGATCTTTGGGCTCATTCTTCTGGATCTTGGCGGTGGCAACAGTGACACTAGGCTCTGCATCAATGATCTACTTCCCTTTGCCATTCCCCTTGTCGGGTTCTGACTCAGGGTCGGAACATGCATCTGATTCTGAAGCCTTCAACTTTTCCACCAGCAACTGCTTGGCCCAACACTCACTTGTGTTGTGAGTGGGGCTCTTATGAAACTCACACCACTTTCCTGTGTGCTTCTTCGACTTTGTGGTGTTGTTCTTTTCTTGCAGCTTCGACGGGTTGTCTTGTGTCACCCCACCTTGGCTTTGTCCTTTGGTCTTCGGATTTGCAGATCTAAAGTCTCACTTCTTCTATTTGAACTTCTGCTCGATTTTGATAGCGTATCAGTACGCCGTGCCGAGCAAGGAGATGTTCAAGAACTCCATCTCTTCATGGATGTACCTGTGTAGGTAGTCGCAGTATTTGAGTACCAAATGTAGCTCAGAATCCTTGATACCCAACGGTGTGCGAAGGGTATGAAAAATGTTTGTGAACTCCAGTACATCTTGGTCCTGTCCCTGCCGCAGTGTGGTCCACTTTATGTATTTGTCCTCATAGCTTTTTACAGGGTAGTACTGCTCCTTGATGGCATCCCGGAATGAATTCCAAATGGGTGCGGCTAAAAACAATGAGCCCGTACTTTCATCCTTCTGCTCGCAGTAGGTTTCCCACCAGTCCTTGACGTGGGGGGCTGCTTTGAGAAGAGCGAAAACAATCTTTTCTCGACTCGAAAATTCATGAACAAAAAAATACCCATCTAGCAGGATTAGTATGCATTTGGCCACTAATAAGTACATGACCAAGATTTATTATGAAGAGACTAGGGTCACAAGGCTAGAACCAATGTAATGGGTAAAAGGGGTCGAGCATGCGAGATCAAATTCAGCGTGATCTGGTATCTGCGACATGTATCCATCATGAGGCACAAACTTGCAACATGGCGCTTCACCAATCCGAACACAGCCCAGACATCAAAATAAACCTCCAAGAATTTATGAATAAACTCCTTAAACGCCGCGATTACTACCCGGGAGAAGATTGCGGGCACATTCTTCAACTTGAATGGCATTACTGTGTACTGTAAGCAACCCCACTCTATCTCGAAGTTTGTCTTGTTGCAATGTTTCAGCGAGATCTTAATCTGATGGTATCCTGAGAACCCATCAGTGAATGAATAAGCCTCATGTCCTCCAACATTCTCTAACACTTCATCTGTAAATGGTGTTGGAAACGGATCATGCACACATGCATCGTTCAACTTTCTTAGATCTACACATATCCTAATTTCACCCTGCTGCTTCTTTTCCTGAACCACCATAGGGCTCACCCAATAAGATTCTTCAACTAGTTTAATAATTCCGACCTCCAGCATCTTATCAAGTTCTTTGCACACATTTTCTTTATACTTCGGATTGAGCCGATAAGGTCTTTGCTTTACGGGCTTCACGTCAGGTTTCAAAGTAATTTTCATTACGCCCAAATCTCCTACAATACCCTTCAGATCCGAGTACTTTTCTGGGAATATATCTTGATATTCACGCAACAGTTCTACCACCTTATCGACTTTATCTTCATCCCAATAGTCTCCTATCTTCGCAAACTTAGGCTCCACATCAGATCCAATATTTACTTGTCAGGTTTTTAGTGGCTCTGTTACATCAGGGTTCTTTGTCTTAGGTCCTTCAACCTTGTGCTGACCTTCATTTTCTGCGATATTGATTTTTCTTGGATCATCTTCTTATTCTTCAACAGTCATATTGTAAAATTCCAGCGTGTGGCACAACTGTGTACTCCAATCTGGCTGAACCCGTTCTATCGACTCCTTAGGCGTTCTGAAAATAGCGGCTTTGATCTCCTGGAGCGCTTCATCAATGCACTCAAACCCATCTTCAAAACTGAAGGTTAATAAGAATTTTTCCCTCAAGATATCCCATTCGGCCATCTCATGGCGAATATGTTTCTAAGTACAAATTTATTGCGATTTTATCTAAGGTATGACAGAAGATATGCACCCATTCTAGTTGAGGCTCCGTCCCCCAAGCTCAAGTCCATCGCGCCAAGTGTTCACAGGGATCATCCTTTCCACTATACTTCTCAGTCATCTGGGTATTAGCATATCCAAATCTTAATTTCATCATTATTTTGTATTCCTTCCAACCAGTGAAGCTCTCCTTGTGCGTACCCCACCAACGGGCAGCCGTAGTGCACAATGCTAATTCGAGTTCCTAGAATCGATGTTCTTCGGGCACTTCCCTTTCGAATTCATCCAAAAGCAGTTCCACGTCAGTTAAACCATCATAATGCGGAAGTTTCCTTACCTCTGTTGAAACGCATCGCAATGACTTGGTCATCATATTGCAACGAAAACGTAGATACTTCATGCAACCTATTCTTCCAGTGCTTGAGTTCTTCATTCGAGTCTGAGGTGCAAGAACTATCCCTATCCCACGCAATTTTTCCATCAGTCGTAGGATTGTTCCAATCTTCTTCGCGCACCATGATCTTGTATATTTGGTCTAGTTCATCATCATCCTCCACAAAGTCGCGAACAGGTTGAGTATAGCACACTCTCTCGGCAGTGTCTAGTGGCACTATAACCTTGAACGTCTTCTTCTCAAAGGTCATCTTCTGCTTCTTTAAGTTGATCACCGCATCCATGTCAAAATCCAAATCAATTCCTAGTAGTGCGGGGTAAGGGTTACTGTCATCCACTATTTCAATGGCCTTAAAGTTAGCCAGCACGTCACGCCTTCAATGTCTATTGTTACACCATATAAGCACCCCATCGGAATAATATTTTGTTGATTAGCCATGTGCAACTGAATAGGATACCATTGTAGCGCAGGTATCCCCATCCTTTCCCATGTCTGCTGAGGAAGCACATTCGCATAAAAACCTAGATCTAGGATAACTTGGTCCATTTCGTATTCTCTTATCTGCGTGGTTAGCCTCATCTCGCGCCTTGTCCGCTTCTTATGCTTACCTACTGTTGGGTCCCTATAATACTAGTGATTACCCCATTACTATTGTAGTTGTATCCCTTATTAATATTTTTGTGCCCCTATTGTCCCCATATTGTTATTACTGTGCCCCATAGAATCCCTCTATTGTTATTTTTGTGGCTTTATATTATTATTGTTAGGTCGGCTGGGTTATATTGTGACTCCTTAGACTCCTATATATAGAAAGGAGGTTTTGTCATTTGAATCATCCAAGAATTTCTCATTTATGTAATGTAAAGGAGGTTGCCCCCTCGAAGAGGCTGAATTCTAAGGCGTGGATCTCTCTTTTCTATCTTTTTGTGAGCTGGTTTCATAACATTTGGTATCAGAGCTTTGGATTCTAGGGTTTCGCTGCTCCAAACAGGTCATCGTGGCATTTTCGCTATAACTTTTTTTCTGCGATGTTTCAAAAGCTAAAAAAAAAACCCATTTGAGAAGAAATCACGCTGAATCTCGGGTCCGAATTTCAGAGCTTTTCGCACTATATTTGTGGAGATATGATCTAAGGAAGTTGGTCTTTTTGCAAACTCCTGAATTACATTCCAAACATGTGACCTGGGGAAAATCGTCATAAATTTCTCTCTGAGCATTGGATTGAAATTTTGTAAGAAGGTACAGAAAGAGGACGGACTGCAGTTTTTGTATATATTTTTCAGATCCAAAGGTCGAAACCGTGACTCATGGCATGTCGTACAAGTTCGCTCTATTGAACTAGTCTATAATCAGGTCATCTTGGGAGATTGTGCATAACTCTTCCTTGGAGAATCCAACTTGGATAAGACTGGTGGCATTGGAAAGAGGACACAGAGGGCTACGACAGGTCGCAATTTCAGAACTGGATGATCCGAAATTGAAGAGATACATCAGATTCAATATCAAGCTTCTACAAAGTGAAAAAAGTTGTGTAGTTTTTTTAAATTTTTGCATAAGCTTGGTTTGAAAAATTAGTTTGAATTGGTAATTGATGCCCCGACGAAAGAAAATGCAAACACCTAGTAAGCAACCTAAAAGCTCTAGCATGAATTATGAAGAAGAAGAAGAAATGCAACATGATATATCAAAATTACGAGACCAAGCGCAACAAGTGTCACTTGCACAAAAAGCAACAGAATCTAAGATGGATGGTTTAAGGAAAGATGTAGAAGCTAAGATGGATGGTTTAAAGAAAGGTGTAGAAGCTAAGATGGATTGTTTAAAGAAAGGTGTAGAAGCTAAGATGGATGGCATGGAAGCTAAGATGAATGGCATGGACGCTAAAATTGATGGCATAGATGATAAGATGGAAGAATTGAAGATAAATATGAATAAGTTGCTACAAGAAATGGTCACTAATGGTGAAAGGGTAGTAAAGGAAACTCATGATGAGAACAAAAGAAATGTTAATCATGATTCCATAGACTTTAATGTTGGATCGAAGACCCACCATATTCCAAAAATCGATATGAGGAAGTTTGATGGCAAGGATCCCACAACATGGATATTACAGATGGAGCAATTTTTCGATCTCAATAATGTGAAAAACACACAAAAGGTACGTATTGCAACTTTATATTTGGAACCAAATCAGTTTGTATGGTATCAATGGCTTTGCTCTCGTAAACAAATTATCACTTGGGCAACTTTTATAGAAGAATTGACAGCAAGTTATGGGGATACAAAAAGAAACACTTTTTTTAGCCAATTGATAAGTCTCAAACAAAAGGGTTCAGTACTAGAGCACATTGAGGAGTTCCAAAAATTGAACATAAGGGTAAAAAATATTCCAGAGGAGCATAGGATTGATGTGTTCATAGGGACTTTAAAGGATAATATCCAACATGATGTTCACCTTTGGGAACCTGATTCATTAGAGAAGGCATTCAGGTTAGCAAGAAAAATGGAAAGCAAAATTATGGCAATCAGGAAGCATACCACTCACAACTATAAAGATGGAAGTGTTGTTGCCCCTAGTCTTCCACAACCTATAAGGTTGAAACCACAACAATTGGAAGAAAAAAGAGCAAAAGGGCTTTGTTACAGTTGTGATAGCAAATACACTAAAGGTCATAAGTGTGCTGAGAAGAAATTATTCTACATAGATTGTGAAGAGGAAGAAGAAAAGGAGCAAGAAAGGTCAAAAGAAGAGGATATACTCCAGGAACAAAGCCTAGATAAAGAAGAAATGAATCCGACCATATCTTGTAATGCATTGGTAGGAATTACCACTCTTCAAACCATCAAGATAGAAGGACAAATCAAGAAGAAAAAGGTAATAGTGTTGATTGATTCAGGAAATACCCACAATTTTATTCATTGTAAGGTAGCAAAAGAATTGAATTGCTTCTTATATCCAGCACCAGAATGTCAAGTGATGGTTGCAAATGGAGGAACAATAAATTTCTCTAGAAAGTGCCATAATATCAAGCTATCCATGGGAGAATATGTATTGACTAGCCCAATGCTTTCCATTCCAATGGGAGGTGCTGATGTTGTACTAGGAGTCCAATGGCTACAATCCTTGGGTACAATAGCTTTTAATTTTCAAGAACTTTTCATGAAATTTTCTGTGGAAGGAAAGGAAGTTGAATTAAGGGGTATTGCAGGGAAACTGGGAAAGATAATCAGCTCTAACGGTATGACAAAGCTTCTAAAAAAGGAACAAAGAGGTGTAATTGCACATTATGTTCACTAGATGTTTCCACATTGGAATCATCTATTTCTCCAGATCTCCAAAAAGTCTTGGACAATCATTCCAAGGTATTTGAGACTCCCAAAGGTCTCCCACCTATTCGTGATCATGATCATGCTATTCATCTGATTCCAAGAAGTGTTCCTCCAAACATCAGGCCGTACAGATATCCCTATGCCCAAAAGAGTGAAATTGAACGTATGGTTGCAGAAATGCTAGAGGCTGGTATAATTCAACCGAGTCAAAGTTCTTTCTCTGCTCCAGTAGTATTGGTGCACAAGAAGGATGGATCATGGTGCATGTGTCCGGATTATAGGGAGCTCAACAAGCTCACTATTAAAGATAAGTTTCCCATTCCTGTCATTGATGAATTACTGGATGAATTGCATGGATCAATTTACTTCACCAAGTTGGATCTTCGTTCAGGATATCATCAAATCAGAATGAAGACTGAAGACATTCTGAAAACAACATTTAGAACTCATGAGGGTCATTATGAATTTTTGGTCATGCCTTTTGGCCTTACCAATGCACCTTCAACATTTCAAGGTTTGATGAATTCCATTTTCAAACCATTCCTTAGAAAATTTGTGTTAGTATTTTTTGATGATATACTAATCTACAGCAAGTCTTGGAAGGATCATGTTGAACATGTTGACAGGGTGCTACAATATTGGAGGAGAAACAATTATATGCAAAAAGATCCAAATGTTTCTTTGGAGTACAAGAGGTGGAATATCTGGGTCATATTGTATCTCATGAAGGAGTTAAGGTAGACCCTAGAAAAATTAAAGCCATTAAGGAATGGAAAATCCCCACATCCATAAAGCATCTGCGAGGATTTCTTGGGTTGACAGGGTATTATCGCAAGTTTGTTAAGAATTATGGGAGAATAGCAGCACCTCTAACAACATTATTGAAGAAAGATGCATTTTCATGGACTCCAGAAGCAACAAAGGCCTTCGAACATCTTAAAGAGGCAATGTGCCAAGCACCGGTCTTAGCTAAACCAGACTTCACAAAAACCTTTATTGTGGAATGTGATGCTTCAAGAAATGGAATTGTTGTTGTTTTAATGCAAGATGAAAGACCCATTGCTTTCGAAAGTCGTCCAATCAAGGGAAAGTTTTTACACAAAGCTATTTATGAGAAGGAAATGTTGGCAATACTCCATGCACAGAAATCGTGACCCTACCTAATGGGAAGACACTTCAAGGTAAAAACGGATCATGATAGCCTTAAATACTTTTTAGAACAAAGATTATCCTTTGAAGAGCAACAAAAGTGGGTCACAAAGATGTTGGGTTATGACTTTGAAATCATCTACAAAAAAGGGAAGCAAAATGTGGTGGCAGATGCACTCTCAAGAAAGGATGAGGATGTGGAAGCATTGTTGTGTGCCATTTCTATTATCCAACTAGATTGGATAAACAAAGCAAGGGAGGAATGGAAGAATGACGAAGAAGTGTGGGCACTTATTCGAAAGTTACAACAATACTCCAGTACGTCTGATACATTTAGCTGGCAAAATGATTCGTTATGGTACAAAGATCACTTATACCTCTGTAAGAATTCCCAGCTAAAACAAAAGATTCTTATGGAATTGCACACTTCTCCCTTAGGAGGGCACTCATGATTTTTAAAAACTTACCACAGGGTTAAGAAGGAATTTTTTTGGGAGGGCCTTAAATCAGATATTCAAAAGTTTGTGGCGGAATGTTTGGTTTGCCAACAAAATAAAGTTGAAACAATTAAGACACCGGGTCTATTACAACCTTTATCCATTCCAAGCCAACGTTGGGAGGAGGTTTCAATGGATTTTATCACAGGTTTACCCAAGTCTGAGGGAAAGAGTGTCATCATGGTGGTAGTTGACAGACTTACCAAGTATGCACACTTTTTTGCATTATCACATCCATTTAAATCCAGTACAATTTCTACTGCATTTATGGAAACAATTCAAAGCTACATGGAAACCCAAAGATTATTGTAAGTGACAGAGATCCCATTTTCATTGGAAATTTTTGGACAGAATTATTTTCTTGTCTTGGTACTCAGTTAGCTCATAGCTCATCTTATCATCCTCAATCTGATGGGCAAACTGAGATAGTAAACAAATGTTTGGAAGGATATCTTCGTTGCTTTGTATCTGATAAACAGACACAATGGGTCAAATGGTTGCCTCTGGCTGAATGGTGGTATAACACTTCCTTCCATACGGAAAAAAAAAATGACCCCATTTATGGCACTTTATGGATATCAGCCACCATCCATCACATCATATTTAAGAGAAAATTCTAAGGTTCAAGCAGTGGAACATCACATTGAACATCAACAACATGTCCTCCAACTCTTAAAGGATAACCTCGTGTTGGCACATAATAGAATGAAACAACAGGTAGATCAACATCGCAGCGAAAGAAGTTTTGATGTAGGTGATTGGGTATTCCTACGGCTACAACCATATAAGCAAATGTCCCTCAAGCAAGCTAAGAAGGATAATAAATTATCACCAAAGTATTATGGTCCGTACAAGGTGTTGCAAAAGATTGGTACTATGGCATACAAATTGGAGCTTCCTGCAGCTTCTCGATTGCACCTAGTTTTCCATGTTTCATGTTTAAAGAAGGTTATAGGCGACAAGCTCCTAGTTCAAACAATATTGCCAGAACTTGATGAGGAAGGAAAAATTATATTGGAACCAGAAGCAGTCACAGAAACAAGAACTCGACAGTTACGAAATCGATCAATTTCGGAGTATCTTATCAAGTGGAAGAACTTATCCGCTGAAGATTCCACATGGGAGGATGAGAATTTTATACAGAAGCATCCAGAACTACTGAAGCGTTGAGGACAACACTTTTTTGAAGGAGAGGGGCATGTTGGGTCCCTATAATACTAGTGATTACCCCATTACTATTGTAGTTGTATCCCTTATTAATATTGTTGTGCCCCTATTGTCCCCATATTGTTATTACTGTGCCTCTATTGTTATTTTTGTGGCTTTATATTATTATTGTTAGGTTGGCTGGGTTATATTGTGACTCCTTAGAATCCTATATATAGAAAGGAGGTTTTTTCATTTGAATCATCCAAGAATTGCTCACTTATGTAATGTAAAGGAGGTTGCCCCCTCGAAGAGGCTGAATTCTAAGGCGTGGATCTCTCTTTTCTATCTTTTTGTGCTCTGGTTTCATAACACCTAGTTTCCTTACGGCGTGTTGTTCTGAAGGAACCTTAATCTTACCCTCACAATTGTCTATTAGCTCTTGGAGCCCTTCTACTGCCTTTTTATTGTGCATCAACATACAGGTCTTTAGGAAAGTGGCTAACAGCGAAGGATCCACATCTTTCACTTCATTATTCCCAGCTGATGAATCCTAACTTCCAGATGTAGAAGCTTCAGCGAAATTATTTTTATCCCCGATAAAAGTTTCTTTCGCCCGGTTGAGGTCGAACCTTCCTTTTTAGCGGCCTTGCGCACCCATCCTTCGGTCTCCGGCTACTTTCCCTTATCTTCACCTGTGGTCATCCCACTGTGCGTTACGATATTGATGCTATGATCTTCTTCACGAGGCTCCGCCCTCATCGTCTAGATATTCTGCGTAGGTTGTTGGGTCTGTGTCTTCTTTTCTTGCATCTTTTCTATAAGGATCAGGAAATATTCTATCACATGGTCGAACTATATGCAGTATTGACATGATGGATGCGTTGGGTTCTGGCAGTCATGCGCGAGGTGTCCTGCTTCGCCACAGTTATAGAAAATGGTTTGTCCACGACCCCTACCATCCCCTTCTCCTCTTCCTCTTCCATGGCCTTGGAATCCTCCGTGTGCTACACCCGCACCCTTCTCTTGAGGATGATTCTCTACCTGTATTCGGTAGGTAGGGGTCTTATCCATCATTAGTTCATAACTTCGACAATGGCAGTCATCATGACCTACAAACTTGCAGAAATTTCAAAACAACTATAGGGGGGTCTATACAAACTTATGTAGTAAATTCCAATTATTTGTTGCATGTTTTCTTATCACCTGGCAAATAGCGCACCACGACGCAGTTCTTGTGCTGGGCCCAGTGGTATTTTCTGGCTTCAGGGGGAGAACCCCCCCCCCCCCCCCATAAGATAATTCTGATAAACCAGACAATGGTCCTTATCATGACCATGACCCTTGCATTTCAAGCACCAAACTTCCGCGCAAACTTTTGGCTGGGCTTCCTTTCCCTTCTTCAAGCTCTGCAATTCCAAGTGCAAACTTTCCAATTGCAAGTGAATCTGTTGTAGTCCAATGTTCGTATCTTTTATTGGCGAGGCTTCCAACCTCATCGCAATCTCCATAGCTTCTGCTTGCATTGTTATCTTTTGTTGTGATAATGGTAATCTTAGGTGGGGAAACAACGAAGCAATGTACCACTCTTTATGTTGTTCATCTGTGATGTTCATGTTAGCCTGTCGGATTAGGCATTTTAGCCTCTGATCAAAATCCCATGAGGATTCATTCACCACTTGCTTTATCTCCTTAAATTTTGTAATGGATTGTGCATGATATTTAGGCTTCTTAAATTCATTAATCAATGCATGTTGAATCTCTGTCAATGTCGCGACAGTATGATCTTTGCAGTACTTGATATACCAAGTCAGCGCTCTATCCTGCAGCATTGTGACCAACTGTGCTTTCTTTATATTATCATCAGTGATCTGTTGTGTTGTCCACACAGCATTTGCAACAAACAAGAATTGTTCAGGGACTTTGCTCCCTACCCCTTTGAATATTGGCATCTTCATTGCGTTTTCCATGTTGAATGATGGGGGTGGAGGTGGAGGTGGAGGTGAAGGTGTAGGTGTATGCGGTGGAGGTGGAGGTGGAGTGGATGGATTAGGTATCCACGAGATACCCTGATTTACCAACTGCATTGCACTTCGCGGTGTATTCAAAATAGCTCCTTCGTCGTTGCTTGAATAGGATCCTAATAGCGGACTATATTCAGAGCCCAATTCTCCGTTCCTTTTGAAGGGTTTTCCGCTTCGCGTAGTCCCAAACATCAAGGTAGTTACATAACCCATTTTTCACATAACAACATCTTAATCCAAGTTTTCAGAGATTTTAAATACTTACCTCACAGTCCCTTGAACAGCCTATGCTTTGCTTCACTATAACTGACAGTTGTATCTATCACGAACTCAATCACAAATCCTCCAAGTATGAGATCAATCCATTGGTCCATGGCCCATGCGATGTTGTTTTCTGAAACTTCCAGGCACCTCACCAGTTCTGGAGTCCACACAATAGGGCCGTTAAGTTTCCACTTACCCTGACTGTCTGCCAATTTAGATAGCCACTCGTACAATTCGTAAGGCAAAAAACGGAAAAAAGTTTTCGGTCTCGTCTAAGTATAGGTATCTACTCAACCACTGTTCCTTGGATAACCACGTATTTCTGTTCTCATGAGCTGCAAATGTGTGTTCCTTTCGATTAAGCCACTCCTTAATTTCTTTCTTAGTAGGGAACCACTTATTCGACATCACACATTCCTCAGATTGATCCCAGTCCCAGCAACAGAACCATTTGTTGGCTTAAGGGGGCCTGACCCAGGTTTAGAGTTATTCGTGCCAACCAACAAAACCCTAACTGTTGGCCCTTTCAGCAAAAACCTGTGTAGTGCAGGTTGCAGTCTCACCCGAAGCAGTATTGGGGGATGCTAGAACCAGGTTTCTACATCCAGAGGCCTGTGTGATGGTCTTCCTAAGGATCTATAGCTTAGATCTGCCTTCACGTAGATTTATTCCTTCTGATTGTCAACTACTACAACTCTATTGAAATTACCTTCAGATCTTTGCAAAGGTACATGATCATACTTAACATGCATAAAAGATATAGATTCACTAATTTCGCATAATCAACTGTATATCTTGAAGCCTTTATGACCTGGATTTGACTTTGCACAGATCTACCCTTTTTCGAACAGTTAACTACAACAGATCTATCTAACGATTTCCCAATCTCCGCGAAGGCGGTTAATTATACTTATTATGAATAAATATTACAAATCCAACAATTTCGCACAATAAATACACATTAATTCATAGGAAACAGATCTTTTAGCGAAGATACATAAACTTAAACAGGAACAAGAACAAGGCACAGGTGCATTAGATTAGATCCAAAACAGTCTTTATTAGATTTAGCATTCAATTACAGACTCTTTCTACCCTGCACACTTAGTTGCAAGGGCCCGCACAATCAGCTGCAGGATCCTTCCCCTTTTGCCTAAGTACAGGAAACAAACTTTTCTTGTCTTAATTCCTTGCCCTTACAATCATTCTTTTTCCAAAAATTTGTCCTCCTAGACTCTCTATGACTCAACTATATATAGTCTTTTCATTAAAATACCATGGTTCGCGGACCATGGGTGAGTCTCAAAACCATCCTATCACCTAGCCATAAAAGGGGCTAATTCCCCTTTGACTCGTACTTAGCTTTGCGCTTTGCTTCCACATTTCACGAATACTTTACATTCTTTAACAAGAATATTACAAAAATTGACTTAACTGACCAAAAATTGACCCCAGTGATCCCATCCCAACAATATTAGACCTGTGTGAGCCAAACCAAAGAAAGAAGAAGAATCATTCATACTAATGATGTCCAAGTGAGTTTGAGGACACTTGTATTTATAGCCTTCCAAGTGTGTCCAATCTATCTTTTGGGCTGACCTAATCAAATATGCACATGTGGGGCTTAATTCAAAAATACACTTTCCCTTGTCCAAATTGAGTGCTTCAATAGTCAAAATTGGTCCTCTTTAAAATAGGAATTTGGTCCTGTGGTTGGAATTTTTAATTGAGTTTCCAAATTAACACTTCTAGTTATAGTGTTTGATGAACCCATTTTTCCCCACCAAGTAAACGTCATACCCCTTATCTTGTAGTGCAGATACTGAAATCAGGTTCATGCCCAAACCTAGAACATGCAACACATTTGTAAAAATGGTGTTCTTTCCCAACTCCCTCTGAATGTTGATGGTGCCTCTCCTAACTGGAGTACACTTCATCTTGTTTCCCATTTGTATCTGGAAGTCCATTTTCTCTTCCTTGTAACTAGAGAAGTAGTCTCTAACCCTCGTCATATATGTTGATGCTCCATTGTCTATACACTAAACACCTGTGGACGTGGAGTGAAAGAGGCAAGCTATGAGAGCGAATTCATCTTCCAATTTGGAAAACAAATCCTCAATATCCACTAAAGTTGTTATCTACTTCCCCTTCTTGTCCTTCTTCCAATTAGGATATTGGCTGACATAGTGACCATGTTGACCGCAACCAAATTTTTTACCTTTGACAGGTGCTTCTTCTTCTTCCATCCTTTTGAGGCTTGTCCCTTACTGGGACCCTTCTTCATTTTTCCCTTTCCTTCTAGGGCCACATTATCTTATTCCTCTTTCACTTTTTATGCCTTTCCACTGTTGTTGGTGCCATTGACTAAGTTAAGCCTCAACTACTCCTGGGTGAAATCACTCCGTGGTCGATCCCAATCTAGAAGTTTGTCTCACCCAAAAATTGCTTGGATGAACATGTGTCATTCCTTGGAAATCCATTGAGTGTTATGCACACTAGTTCGTCATCACTTGGGTTCTCTCCAACTGCAGTTAATTTGTCTCTAATAGACAGAACTTTCGTGAGATAAGTAACATCCTCACCCTTATGCGTCGTGATGGTTCTCAGCCTTTCCTTGAGGATCATTTTCTTGTTTTCTGAAGGACCCTTGTATAGTTTGATGATGGCATCCCACATTTCCTTCGTTGTCCCCTTTTCTGCTATATGTGGAATAATGTGATCCTTGACTCCATCAATAATCATCCTCTTTATTTTAGAATTTTCCTTTTTATAGGTATTCAATTGTTAAGGATCTATTCGTACAACAACTACATTCTTCGTATGCACCTTCATACCATACTCGTCTAATAAGAACAACATCCTGACATTCCAAACACCAAAGTTGGAGGCTCCATCCAACCTATCCTGCTCTCTCAATCCTGTTGTGGCCACCTTTGGGAATCTATGAAATCAAATAAACTAGAAAACTAAATAAATTAAACTGGGTAAAACACTCGTGCTCTTCTCTTCTTGTGCCTTTCTATGATTTACCGCTGCAAACCCTTTGCGCCTACATTAGCTCTGGTACCACGTGAAATTTCCTTAATTGCAATAATCAGAAATTAATCTTCAACTTATGCAATTTATTTTTCTTCATAAATTATTATGACAAATAACGATTAATTCACTACTACAATATTCACAAATAAAATTCAAGAACTAAGAAAACAATGCACACAAAAAATTTTGGACACCAAGATTTCTGGAAAATAGTCTCTGGAAAAACCCCAATGTCAGGAAAAATAGTTCAATACATGAGGGTTTATATTACTAATTCTTTAGCAATTTGAGAAATACAATTGCTTGCCTGATGATGAAAAATCTTCGGCAGACAATTTTCTCCAATGGAAAAATAGTCTGCAAACATTAAGTTTCCACTACAAATCAAATTGCCCTCTTCCTAACCTACTTGCACACCTCCTAGTAATTTGCACTGCTAATTAGAAATTCACACTAGCTCCTCCACGAAATTTGTTCAACCTTTGGAAATAACTTCCTACAAGTAAAAATGCCTCCAACACTTTGCTTGACCCACTCGTTTTGCCTCTAGGTAATAGATTCGACACTAGCACACTAAATCAAGCTCCTCTCTGCAACTCGCTTTTGGTAACTGGATAATTCACACCACTGATTTAACCTCCCTTATTATATATAAAATCAACCTCACTCCTGTCTCTGGAAACTAGAAATCACAGTGGAAATATGCTTCAGAAATATTCTCCCAAATTCTCTGTCGAAACCTTGTTGTTGGTGTCTCCCTCTTCTTCAATTGTGCCCTTTCTATTTGTTGCAACTGGGTAAGTCGAATTGCTCAAGTGTGTTTCTCCAAACCCCATCAAATTTCTCTTATAATATTTCATTGAGCAATCAAAAGCCATTATTTAATAACAATCGATGGCTAAGATCATCTTGACCCTTTCAAGTGAATTTTCCTGAAGTCTCTAGAGAAAAATCAATTTTCCTCAATTAATATGATTTAATTAACCAATTTTCCTAAGTTAGACTTAGGAAAATATTTAATAATTGGCTAATTAATCTAATAGTGGTGTTTCCTGCAAAACCTTTTCTGGGTATTAGAGAAAATGTGTTCCTTAGCCTCATAGACACCATAGAGGCTATAATACTTGTACGATGCTACCAAAAACCAATAGTTTCCTCCAATGGTTGTCCTTCTTAAGCTTTACAACTTTTATTAGCACAAGTTTATCTCTAAAACCCTTGCAACTCACCGAGATTATGCATATAAATGATACAAGTTCTTTCAAAAACCCAAACCATGAAGCCTTTCTTTAGCTACATATCCCATTATTAGCTCTACTTGAAGCATGCAACTTCCTAATCATTATTTTCTACTGAATCCTTCCTATCCAACCTAATTATGTGATAGATTCTATTAATATTCAATTATTAATGTAGGTTAAGACACCCATTTTATAGTGGATTTTTGGACCATAAATGAAAAATGATTAGTTTAGGCACAACCTAGGAATCATCAAAAGTAGGTTTTATGCCACCTACCACAACCACATATAAGTTGATAAAATTGGACTCTTCTATTAATTGAAATCATCCTAGTATACTTTTCTACCACACATAATTCCCTCTTGTGGAGCCCTTACCATATGCATGCACACTGTCTTCTTTGTAGTAAATGGGCTCTATAGTTTCCCTAGTTCCCACAACATCTATTCCATCCCTTCTATGGATCCCAAGTTCCTATCAACACCCTAACAATGAGATTTTCTATGGAAAAGTGCTTTAATCCTACATAACCATGTACTTGTATGCTTCTTATTCCTAGACCTACAAAGTGACAAACATCAAACAAATTAAATCTGAATTGGAATTTATTAGAATTTACTTACATAAACTAGAAGGTTGAAACTAAAATTACTTTGTTGTACACAAAATCTCTTTTGATAAATCATGGTAGTTTTCCTAGGGTTAGGGCAACATAGAGATTTAGGCATACAACATTCACCCATTGTTTTTTTAGCTAGCAGTCTAATTGCATCATTTGAATTCTTCTCTTATTAGTCATTTTCACAATTTAGTAGGGCCCTTGCAAATGCGTCCTTAACTTGCAAGGTGTTTCTAAAATTTGATATCTTATATCAAAACTAGATCCCCCATGTTCACATCAATTGTTCCTGGTATGCTTATTGTACCATGTATTTTTGCACCTCTTCTCTACCATTTGATGGTATGTCACTGGAAACTCTTGCTCTTCTAATTCTACCACCATAACCAATATATCCTATAGTTGTTGTGTTTTTGACATCTTTATAACAATGGTTATATATAGTCTAGAGATCATAAATTCTAATGGCTTCACAACCTCCATTTAATACACCAAGTTGAATGATGCGTGCTTAGCCAACTTTTGTATGTAGTCCTGTAGGCCCATAGAACAACACATATTTTTTCATCCCAACCATCCCTATTGATCAAGGACACCTAGGTCAATTTATATTTAAAAAATCTTCTTAATTGTCTCTACAATGCCATTAGCTTGTAGATGATAGGGCATAGTCTTGAAGTGATTGATAATGATTTATTTTTCTAGTGCAACCACTACACTTATATACCAATAATAAAATGTTGACCTTTATTGTTAGTCAGGCTATGCATGTACCCAATCCTTATGACTTTATTCTACAAAATGAACCCTGTAATATTCTTGGGACAAACTTTATCCACTATGTCAAATAATTTATTGTTAATATACTGTGCCTATCCCTTTAAAAATGAATTAGTTAATTCATAAGCTAAATAAATTCCACTATTGTATAGTAAAATTCCTCCCTACCCACAATGGGTTGCAACAACATTTCATCTCATGTACAAAATTGTCCCATGTACCATGAGACATCACATTCTTTGCATTCTCCATGGAATTCATAAAAAAAATTGGCTAGCAAAGCCCTACAATCAATATGCTTCTCACCATGGTGTCCTTTGCTTTAGCCATCATGGGATTCCAACAATATTGGTTGTCATTCATGATGCAGCATGCAATTGTGTAAAATCCCCTATATATAGAAAGGAGGCCTTGTCATTTGTATCATCCAATAATTGTTCATGTATGTAATGCAAAGGAGGTTTCCCCCTTGAATAAGATAATTTTTTACTCGTTGATTTATCTATTTGTGAGTTGGTTGTGTCAGGCCAGGGTAACTCCAACAATTAATGAGCGCAAGACAGAACTGGTGATTTTATTCATTAGACAATTATTATTTATACATATACAAAACGGATCAGTTCATCTTCTAGATGACTGTCCAGCTTCACCTCATCCGTTTCGGATTAGGTGTCAACATTCCCCCCCTTAATCTGAAGGGATGTTGGTGAGTCCAAGCATCGTTCTGAATCTTTCAAGCTTTTCTCTTCCAAGCGCTTTGGTGAAGATGTCTGCAATTTGCTCATTTGTGGAACAATGACGGAGATGGATTGTTTTGGCCTCAACATGATGTCGGATCAGATGATATTTAGTATTGATGTGCTTAGTACGATCATGGAACTTTGGATTCTTGGCCAACTTTATTGCAGATGTGTTATCAATCATGAGTGGAGTAGATTGTATTTGTTTTACTTGCAAATCTTCAAGAATTTTCCTGAGCCACACAATTTCTTTTGTTGCTTCAGCTGCTGCCACGTATTCTGCTTCTGTTGTGGAATCTGCTGGTACTGATTGTTTGCGTGATCTCCAGGAGACAGCTCCTGATCCAAGACTCATAGCATATCCTGAAGTAGATACCCCAGTTTCTTTGTCTCCATCGAAGTCTGAATCACAGTATCCAATCAAGTTGAAGTCGTCCACCTGTGTATACTTGATTCCAAGGTCTTGAGTTCCCTTCAAGTACCTTAGAATTCTTTTTGCAGCAGACCAATGTCCCTCACAAGGCTTTTGCATAAACCTGGAGAGGATTCCAACAGCAAATGAAATGTCTGGTCTGGTAGTAGTGAGGTAGATGAGACTTCCTACAAGCTGTCTATACTTTGTTGCATCCTCAAATTCCTTTCCTTCAATAGATGTGAGCTTCAAGTTTTGTTCCATTGGAGTAGAAAGGGGATTGCACTCTGTCATGCCAAATCTGTTTAACAAATCTCCAATGTATTTCTTTTGAGAAAGAAATATGGACTTTGGATGTTGGGTTACTTCAATGCCAAGATAGTAATGAACATAGCCCAAATCAGTCATTTCAAAAATTTTTCCTAATTCTTTCTTTATGGATGCAATATAGCTTTCATTGTTCCCTGTCATTAAAAGATCATCTACATATACCACAAGATATACAACTGTTTTGCCAACTTTCTTGACAGATAAAGTTGCATCATCAAGATCAAAATGTTTGAAGTTGAGTTTCAGAAGATGCTCAGTTAGTTTTTCATACCAGGCTCGTGGTGCTTGTTTGAGGCCATACAAGGACTTCACAAGTTTGCATACTTTGTGTTCATGTCCTTTCACAGCAAATCCTTCAGGCTGGGACATAAAAACATTCTCTTTTAGATCTCCATTCAAGAATGCAGTTTTTTACATCCATTTGATGGACTTTCCAACCGTTCTGAGCAGCTAGTGCAAAGAGTGTCCGGATGGTGGCCCATTTTGCTGTGGGAGCAAAAGTTTCCTCATAATCGACCCCTTCCTTCTGTGCAAAACCTTTTGCCACAAGCCTAGCTTTGTGCTTGTCAAGTGAGCCATCGACTTTGTACTTGTTCTTGTAGACCCACTTGCAGCCAATTGGTTTGGTTCCAAATGGAGGATCAACCAGCTTCCAAGTGCCATTCTTTATGAGGGCATCATACTCCTTCTGCATCGCTTCTTTCCATTCATCATGAGAAGCAGCTTCTTTGAAGGAAGTTGGTTCAAAATCTGTAGACAAGTTCAATTCACAATCATAAGTAATATCCATATCAACAGGTGAATTAGAGTTATCTACATCACCTCCATCTTGTCGGTTTGTATTTCTGGTTCTTGTTTTTCCAATTTCATCAGGATGAACACTTTCAAGTGTCTTTGTCAGCCACTTTGGGGGACCTTTCTGAGATGGTCTAGGCTGTTCTGTTGATTGAGTTGGGACTGAATCAAGATTAAGTCTCCCAATTCTATCAATTACATCACTTAAAGCATCATCCGTTGTTGGAGTGTCATGCAGGGGAGATTGTTCTTCAGAAGGAGATTCCACATGTTGATCTAGTATAGGAATCCCCCTTCAAGATGTGGAATCTGATTATCAAACTCTTGGAATGATTTCGGTTTTGTGAATCTATCCAAGCGATCAAGTTGCCGCTCAACAACACTGTCAGATTTGGATGATTCAAGAAAAATGACATCTCTAGATAAAACAAACTTTTTATTTACTTCATCATAAAGGCGGTATGCTTTAGATGTGTTTGAATACCCCAGGAAGATACACTTACGACTTCTAGCACCAAGTTTGTTTCTTTGTACCTTTGGTATTAAAGCATAACAGGTGGAACCAAATATCCTGAGATGTTTTACCGAAGGAACATGTCCATACCACAATTCATAAGGAGTCTTGTTTCTTATAGCACTAGATGGACATCTATTCTTTATATATGCAGCACATAGAACAACATCAGCCCAAAACATTGTCTTTACATTTTTGAAGAAAAGCATGGATCGTACCATATTCAAAATTGTTCTGTTCATTCTTTCAGCTACACCATTCTGTTGAGGATTATAAGGCACAGTTGTTTGATGTTTAATCCCATGTTGGCGAAGATAGTGTTCAAATTCATTTGATGTATATTCTTTTCCATTATCAGTGCGAATAGACCCAATATGAGATTGTGCATCATTTTCAATCCATTTATGAAAATTCTTGAATGTTTGAAAAGCATCAGATTTGTTCTTCAAAAAATAAACCCAACACATTCTGGTGTAATCATCAATAAATGTCATGATATATTTATTTCCATTTGCAGAAGAAACAGGCATTGGACCACATAAATCTGAATGAATAAGTTCAAGCTTCCTATGTGCTCTTGAATGTGAATCATGAAAAGACTGTTTGTTGTGCTTTCCTAGAATGCAGGCATCACATTGTTTATGTTTTCTAGGAATTGTAGGCAAACCAGCAACACCATTTTTCTTCAACAAGCGGAGACTATCATAGTTTAAATGTCCAAATCTAGCATGCCATAATAAACTTGATGGAAGTGCACCTTCTTCATGATGAGAAATATATGAGAAATGTTGTGCATGAGCAGAAGTTCCTTGCAGTTTAAGAAGTCTTTCTTCTTCTATACCCCTCATGACAAGTGAGTGGTCAGATGCCTTTCTTACCTCAAGCTTGCCATCAAACATGTGAATGGAGTGACCTTGCTGGCGGATGTGGACCAGGGACATCAAGTTTCTCTTGAGCTGTGGGAGATATAGAACATGATCCAGAAGAAAGTTTGGAAGACCAGGCAGTTTAAGCCTGATTGTGCCAAGCCCTGATGGCTTGATTTTTGACTGATCTGCAAAGTATACTGCTCCATCAACATTGTCAGTGAAATCTTCAAAGAAATCTTTCCTATGAGTCATATGACAGGTTGCTCCTGAATCAAGCAACTAGTCATTTTTCGAAGAAGCAAGTGAAGCATTAAACAGATCTTCATTTACTCCAATGTTACATTGTGCCTCAATATAGTGAGCAGATTCAGGTGCTTTACCTTTGTCTGTGTCATCAGTTTTACCTTTCTGCTGATTTCTTCTCTGCTCAACTTTGTCCCATGGTAGCTTGCATGTAGAAGCATCATGTGATCCATTTCGTTTGCAGCGAATGCAATGCAGATCTGCCTTTTCTGCTTGAGGATGTCTGCCCCCCCTGCCTCTGAAGTATCTTCCTCTTCCTCTTCGTCCACCTCTTCCTCTTGTAGAATCTTGAGCAGGATGCTTTTCTTTATGAGCAAGGCAAACAGTCTCTTCAGAAGATTCAGGGACTGTTTTCTTTCCAAAGGCTTTCTCTCTTTCAGCAAACTTTTTCACAAGAGTGTCAAAGGTTATATCTTTAAGATTTCCATTTGCTTGTAAAGACTCAAGATAGTTAGAGTAGGTAAGATAGAGTGCTTTGAGAAAGGCAATAAGAGAGATATACAGCTCAACCTTAGTGGATTTAATATCATGCACTATAGACTTTATTTTAGATGCAAGAGCAAGAGGATCATTATTTTTCAGTTCAAGAGTGAAGAGTTTAATCATGAGCTGAACAACTTCAAGTGCAGAATGTGTATCATAGAGTTCTTTCAGCTTTTGTAAAGCTTCAAAGGCATTGGAATAGGATGAAATATGATGACTTACTTCCTCATTTACAGATGCTGCGATCAATGCAAAGGCTTTGTTGTTCTTGTTTTCCTAAATGGCGAGTTCTTTGTCTGATGTGGGCTGCACAGGGTCTTTGTCTTCTTCTCCGACACACACTCCTTTCCACAGCTCATTGTAGATAAGGGTGTGTTTTACCATCCGGGACCATTATGAATAGTTCTCCTTGCCAGTGAGAACTATTCCTACCATAGAAATGATTGAATGCATTCTGTAAAAAAAATATCTCTGCCAAAAAACTTCTGTTGAGAGAAAAAAAAATCCTTACATGATAGCCTTATGCATTTTATTTTTCTTCTAACATTTCATCAGCATATCATCAGCATTTCTTATATCCATTTCTTTATATCACTTCCACAATATTATGTTTTGAGAAAAAAAAGAGGGCGCTCAAGGTATCTCTTCAACCTATATCACAGCTACAATATTATGTTTTGAAAAAAGAGGGCGCTCATATATCACTGATACAATATTATCAATGTAATTGAAAAAATGCATTCACTTCACTGTATTATTATTTCAATTCTTGCAATTTCAAAAGGCCACTTGCAGCCAGGTCACCGACAGCTCCAAAAGTAGATGCTTGATTCAGAATGCGTGCAAAACGTCCATCCAATTCATCACATACAAAGCTAACAAAATAAAGTGCAGTGAAGATACCATTCCTCCACAGCGGCACCGGATTCAATCACCATTCCTCCACAGCGGCATTGGATTCAATCACCATTCCTCCACAGCGGCACCGGATAGAGGCGCAGCGGTTACCACAGCAACAATAGGAGCAGTTCTTACCACAGTCTTTACAAAAAAACGCAGTGAATACCAGTCTTGCAATACCACAGTCTTTAAAAAAAAAAACGCAGCGATTCTTCAATAAAACGCAGTCATTCTGATACCTCCATTCTTACAATAAAAAATCAGTTTCGATATCTAATACTTTTCTTCAAAACAATTCGTCAAGTTTTTCGAAAAGGACTACAGCACTGACAGTCCCGGTACTTGCAGGTGGTAGAAATGGGAGGCCTTACAAAAAATTGTATCAGAAACAAAAGAATAAGAGGCAAATCGGAGGTTCCATTTTACCAGCAACCTGTGAATGAATATCAAAGTCTTGCCAATTTCGACTTTTTCTCTTGGGCGAATGAAGATATTTGGAAATACGGGCTGCGTCTTAGGGGAATCGATACAGCATTTACAGTATTAATACGGTGGCCAGTGGCGAGTGTGAGCCTGGATCCGGAACATGAGCTTCTGAAATGTGGGATTGGAGCTTTGAGTGGAGGATTGGAGCTTTGAGTGGAGGATTGGAGCTTTGAGTGGAGGATTGTTAGTTGTCACCCTCGCTGCTCTCCGACTGTATCTAGAATGGGTGAACGTTCATAAAAAAAAATGCGCAGAATAAATGAGCGATTGTTGATAAGTATTCAGGCAAACGCAGAGAGGGGCAGCGCAGAGAGGAGCAGGCAAACGTTATAAAAAATAATGCGCAGTCTCTGGCAGTCAGAGGCAGCGCAGAGAGGGGCAGCGAATTCAGGCAAAAAATGCGCAGTCTCTCAGGACAGAGGTTTCATGAGGCAGCAGAAACCTGGCAGAGGAGTTACAGCTATTTTAGGGACTGGGACCTGGGCTCTGATACCATGTCAGGCCAGGGTAACTCCAGCAATTAATGAGCGCAAGACAGAACTGGTGATTTTATTCATTAGACAATTATTATTTATACATATACAAAACGGATCAGTTCATCTTCTAGATGACTGTCCAGCTTCACCTCATCCGTTTCGGATTAGGTGTCAACAGGTTGCATAACATTTGGTATCAGAGCTTTGGATTCTAGGGTTTTGCTGCTTCAAACATGCCATCGTGGAATTTTCGCTATACTTTTTTTCTACAAATCTTCATAAGATGAAATTTCAACCATGGGGAGCCGAAATATTGGTGAACTTAGTGCATGAATTTCAGATATGGTCTCGCTATATTTTCAGAGATCTTATCCGAGGAAGTTGGGGTTTTTGTAGGCTCCACCATTCCATCTCAAACCGGTGACCTAGGGAAAATAGTAATAAGCTTATCTATGAGCATTGGATTTGAATTTCGTAAAAAGTGAAGGAAATAGGACAAATTGTAGTGTTTTGGGTATCATTTTCAAGGCTGAGGGTCGAAACAATGACACATGTCACTCCATACCAGTTCGCTCTACTGAACCAGTCTATAATCAGGTCATCGTGGGATATTTGGAATAACTCTATCTTGAAGAATCCAATCTTGGTCTAACATGTTAGGTTGGAAATGCGACTCAGAGGGATACTACAAGACATAATTTCAGATCTTGGAGATTCGTAATTACAAAGATACAACAGCTGCAATATCTAGCTCTTGAAAAGCAAGAAAAATGTGTGGATTCCTTAAATTTTGCATAACTTTTGTTTGAAAAATAAATTTAAAGTGATTCGAAGGGCATAGTGAAGCATAAATATCATTTTTTGATTCCAAAATGACTCGAATCAAGAAAATAGAAACACCTAGTAAGAAACCAGAAAGCTCTACTATGACATGTTATCCTCCACAATGTCCCAAGGCTGAGAAAGGAGATCGACAGAGGTAACCTCAAACTACTTAGGGTTCAACAGCTAGCCCTGCTAAACTAGATAAGGCTCTCTCTATGAGCTCATAGCCAATTATTACTGGAGTCGGAAAATATGTTAGGCTAGTTATTACAACACTAGGATTTTGCATATTTAAGGTTTGTTGGATCAGATGTACAAATCAGGGAACTAGGTCAGGTCTTCAAAGGTTCAGTTGCATGAGATATAAAGGAGCAAGGTAGGCATGATTTTGTGATAGCTTAGGAGTTGGTCAATGTAGTGTAGGGTTGAATAGGTAATAAAATCAAGATGATCATGTGAACCATGAATTCATCTATCAGAAGACTGAGCACATAAAATGAGATTCCTAACAAAACAGAGCTTAATTACAAGAATTATGTTTAATACCTCTTAGGAAAATCACTGAAAAGCATAGATATGGAAAGGAAACTAATTTATAATTCATATAAATGTTTAACAGGAGAAAAAAAATACCACAAACTCACACCACAAGAATTCTTGAATAATAGTTGCAACTTGGCCTTTGATTTCCTGTAAAAATATGATGAAGTACAAGCTACAAGGTTTCCACTCTCTGCTGTCCAACCTTGAATTTGACTGAAAACTATATACATGTAGTCCAAAAAAAACTTCCCCACTCTTAGGGGTTGAATCCCTCAGTATAGGAACAGCTTACATGAATTTCTCAACTAACACCTAATGACTAGGGAGGTTGGAACAAACTCTCCATTAAGACTTTGACTGAACTGTTTCTCATAAACGAGGTCTAAAATTACATCAAAATTACTCTAACAAGCTCATTTACCTTATATTACACCAATTCAACTCACAACATGAGGAATTACATCATCAAATCCAAGTTTGATTGAAGAAAACTCGAAATTTTGACAAACATGCAAAAGCGCAACCCCATCAGGCATAAGCGCAGTGCCAATTTTGAGGAGGTTTTGAAGGCCTTCCACTGCTCCAAATTTAGATCTGAATATTGTTACAGATCCATTTGGGCACATCAATCCCATCATCTAGATCAGTGTTTTAGGGCTCATCAAACCCTAATTTTAGTTGCTACATGCCCTAAACAAGTCACCCCTTTGAATGCCTCCTTCCCAGACAGTTTCATGACTTGAAGACATCCAGAAATGGCCTCTAGAGGGACCAGCGCAGGTAGGCCCATGTAAGGGTGCGCTGCAGAGCAGTTAAGTCCATGCCAGGGTGCTCTGCAGAGCACTTAGGCTTCCTTTCACCTGCGTTGGGTGAGTTTGAGCGAAATTCACATAGGGTTTGGGGAATATTCTTATCTTTTGGAGTCATCTAGAAGGTTCCCTCACTTATCAACTCCTATGAGCTCGAAAATGGATGAGGAATGAGTTAAGATGCATCCTATCCTCTCATCCCTTCCTCCATGGAACTAATTCTAAGTATGGAAGGCCATTCAATACCACCATTTATGACAAAAGCTCCTTCAGCTCCCTATAGATTGACCACTCATCTAAGTGATTAGGGGCTGGATTATGTTGAATTGTAAGGAGACAATGTTGCTATGAGAATTGGCTTTGAAGCAAGTATTGTAATGCTACAAGTTTGTCATGCTTTTGATGTGATGTGGATGGGATCCAAGTTGGAGGAATGACTTTGAATCAGACATAATGGTTGTAATTCCTTCTTCTATTCAATAAAGTATTTGAACCTTTCTCCCATATGTTTGTATTGTCTTATAATTCTTATATGTGTGAAATGTATCTGATTCCATTCACTTATATTCAATAGATCTTTTGCTTTGATCGATTCTTTGTTTTCTGTTTGTGTTTACAGGTACTTCTCAAGCGTATTAAGTACGGGAAGGAGTGACAGGATCGATACAAAGGAGACGAGAGGAAAGAGGAACTACAAGTAGGTCTTCTCATCTTCTCAACTTATCTATTGCTTATAGGAAAAGACTAAAATACTTTAAACTGTTGCTTATCTAGGGAATTAGTATTTATCCGTAGATACCAAATTCTCAAAAACAAATATACCAATGGAAATATTGGGATTTCTAGTTGTCATTAGATACCTCAAGCAAGAAAAATGGACACTCCAAGACCAAGAAAAACGCATTCTCCCACAACTACTCCAAAAGCGCAACGCTTAGTCCAGAAAGGTGGTAGAAAGTGGTTTTTTGACCTATTTTTGGGCATTTTCTGCCAGTTTGCTGACAAGACACCAAAAGTAGATATCTGGCATGTATAGGTCATTATCTATCCATCCATATAAACTTTTTAGCATTTGGAGGTCTGAGGAAAAAGTGCAGCGCCAACTTGGAGGAGATATTTGACTGCCTTCCTGTGCTCCAAATTTTGATATGAAGGGACCATTGGAAATCTTAGGATGTCCAATACACAATATAGTCATCAATTATTGAAAACACCTGATCCAAGACACCTAAAAAGTCAATCTCCCAAGACTACTCCAAAAGTGCAGCAACTCTCCTGTAGCAACTATATTTTGGAATTTTTCCCAAATCATAATACCTATGTATAAAATTCAGGAGGTTTTTTTTCCTTAGTCTATTATTGTCAAAAACCTCTTTCACTTTTGTCAAATTCATCTTCCTTACGTCAGAAACAGATTTTGAAGTAAGATTGTCCCTATATGTGGCAAATGATTTGTCTCTTGGAATGAGTTCTTGAGAAATGGTGAAGACATGATATCATGTGCTAAAGTGGGCTCATACCTGTTGATCTGACATCCCTTATGCCTCTTCTTCTCAGTAGTCTCTGATTCGATAGTAAATCCTAGCTCAATGGGAGGGGAAATTAGGGTTTAGTGTAGGGAAAAACAGGGGATTTGGGTAGTTTTAGAAATGAAGGGAGATGAAGGGGTTAGGGGGTTTCTAAATTTTTAGGAAAATTTCAGGAGGTAGGTATGGATGTTAGGAAGGGGTAGAAAGTAAAATTTCAGGGAAAGAGTGAGGGGAAGGGGTCCAAAATGTCAAAACACAGTCCTAGCCTAGGAAAGTATAGTCTAGGCTAGGATTTGTGGGAAAATGATGATTTTGAGGGATAGGAGTGAGGGAAAATGTCTATGGAGGTATATGGAAGGTGGGGGAGGGTAATTGAGCTTTAATTTGATCATTTTTCTCAATAATTCCACCAAAAATACTGTGAAACCAAGCAAACCCTAGGAGAGGGAAATCTGATCTTTCCAAGCATGAACTGATGGTGGCAAGGAATCACTTGTCTAAGAGTGAAACTGAGTTTTCTTGGTGGAAATATGTCTTATAAAGTTGGAATGAGAAAATGAGAAGCTATTTTTGGTCTTTTATAGCTTGGAAATCGATTTTCTCCTTTGGTGATGTAGTGGCCCCACCATGTCCTTTCACATTCTGATTTGATTTGCTAATGAACTGCAACCTTAGAACTTTTTTGCATATATTACATCTTGATGAAGATAAAAACACACTTTAGAAACCTTTATTGAAGATTTTTCACTATTACTACTCCTTCAAAAGATGACTTTGATGGTGAAATGACCCATTTTCATGATTTTGACCCTATGACCTAATGATGACACAACATGGAAGAATGAGTTGAATGATGACCATGACACTCTTTCAAAAAGGAATGACCTGACCATGTTGATGTCCATTGACCATGAAGGCTGAAAGGGGTAGTAATAAACCTAGACAACTAACCAGTGACCAAATTTTTATTGAAAACCTATTTGAAACCATAAAAATTTGACCTAGGACCCTAACAAAAAATTCAAAAGAGCATAATTTGATCACTGGTGATTAACAGGACTGACAGAAACTAACATGACACATGAAGAATAGAAATAAATGCAACATGATATATCAATATTACGAGACCAAGTGCAACAAATGTCTCTCTCGCAAAGAGTAACCAAAAATGAAATGGAAGCTAAGATGGATGGTTTGAAGAATGGTTTAAAATCATACATGGAAGGTTTAAAAGTAGACATGGAAGGTTTGAAGGATGGTTTAAAAGAAGACATGGAAGGTTTGAAAGAAGGCTTGACAAAGTTGCTACAAGAAATGCTTCCTAATGGCGAAAATATATTAGATGAAACTCGTGATGAGAACAAAAGAAATGTTAATCATGATTTCATAGACTCTAACATTGGATTGAAGACACACAATATTCCAAAGATCGATATGAGGAAGTTTGATGGAAAGGGTCCGATAACATGGATACTACAAACGGAGCAATATTTTGATCTCCATAATGTGCAACACACACAAAAGTTACGCATTGCAACTTTATATTTAGAACCCAATCAGTTTGTATGGTATCGATGGATTTGTTCTCGTAAACCACTTGTCACTTGGTCAATTTTACAAAGGAAATGATAGCACATTATAAGGGTACAAATAGAAACACATTTTGTAGAAAATTAATAAATTATAAACAAAAGGGTTCAATGGCGGAGCACATGGAAGACTTCCAAAATCTGAATTTAAGGGAAAAGATATTCCAAAGGAACATAGGATTGATGGCTTCATAGGGAATTTAAAGGATAAAATCCAGCATGAGGTTCGCCTTTGGGAACCTGATTCATTAGACAAGACATTCTGGGTGGCAAGAAAAGTTGAAAGAAAAATTATGGCAACAAGGAATTCTACCACCCACAACTATAAAGATGGAAGTGTTGCTGATCCTAACCTTCCACAACCTGAAACCACAACAATTGGAATAAAAAGGAGAAAAATGGATTTGTTACAGTTGTAATATAAAATACACTAAAGGTCATAAGTGTGCTCAGAAGAAATTATTTTACATAGATTGTGAAGAGGAGGAAGAAAAGGAACAAGAAAAGTCAAAAGAAGAGGATATACACCAGGTGCCAACCCTAGATAAAGAATAAATGAATCTGACCATATCTTGTAATGCATTGGAAATAATTACCATTCCTCAAACTCTCAAGATAGAAGGACATATCAATAAGAAGAAGATAATAGTGTTGATTGACTCGAGTAGTACCCATAATTTTATTCATTGTAAGATAGCCAACCAATTGAATTGCTTCCTATATACAACACCAGAGTGTCAAGTGATGGTTGCAAATGGAGGAACTATAAATTTCTCTGGAAAGTGCCATAATATCAAGCTAACCATGTGGGAATATGTATTTAATAGTCTAATGCTCTCCATTCCAATGGGTGGTGTTGATTTTGTATTAGGATTCCAATGGTTACAATATTTGGGCACGATAGCTTTTAATTTTCAAGAACTTTTCTTGAAATTTTTTTGGGAAGGAAAAGATGTTGAATTAATGGGTATCGTAGGGAAATTAGGAAATATAATAAACTCTAATGGCATGAAAAATATTCTAAAGAAATAACAACGGGGTGTAATTGCACAATTATGCTCACTAGAGATTCAAACATCAAAATCTTTTATTTTCCCATATCTCCAAAAAGTCTTGGACAATCATTCCAAGGTATTTGAGACTCCCAAAGGCCTACCACCTATTCATGATCATGATCATGCTATTCATTTGATTCCAGGAAGTGCTCCTCCAAACATTAGGCCTTATAGATATCCCTATGCCCAAAAGAGTGAAATTGAATGTATGGTTGCAGAAATGCTAGAGGTTGGTATAATTCAACCTAGTCAAAGTTATTTCTCTGCTCCAGTAGTATTGGTGCATAAGAAGGATGGATCATGGCGCATGTATCTGGATTATAGGGAGATAAACAAACTCATTATTAAAGATAAATTTCCCATTCCTATCATTGATGAATTGTTGGATGAATTACATGGAACAACTTGCTTCACCAAGTTGGATCTTTGTTCAAGGTATCATCAAATTAGAATGACAATTGAAGACATTCTGAAAAAAAACATTTAGAACTCATGAGGGTCATTATGAATTTTTTATCATGCCTTTTGGCCTTATCAATGCACCTTCTACATTTCAAGGTTTGATGAATTTCATTTTTAAATCCTTCCTTAGAAAATATGTGTTAGTATTTTTTGATGATATACTAATCTACAACAAGCCTTGGAAGGATCATGTTCAACATATTGATAGGGTGCTCAAACTATTGGAGGACAAACAATTATATCCAAAAACCTCCAAATTTTTCTTTGGAGTACAGGAAGTGGAATATTTGGGTCATATTGTATCTCATGAGGGTGTAAAGGTAGACCCTAACAAAATTAAATCTATTAAGGAATGGAAAATCCCCACAACCATAAAGCATCTTTGAGGATTTCTCAGGTTGACAGGGTATTATTGCAATTTTTTTAAGAATTATGGGATAATAGAAGAACCTCTAAAAACATTACTGAAGAAAGATGCATTTTCTTGGACTCCAGAAGCAACTAAGGCCTTTTAACATCTTAAAGAGGAAATGTGTGAAGCACCGGTCTTAGTTGTGCCAGACTTCACAAAAACCTTTATTGTTGAATGTGATGCCTTAGGAAATGGAATTGGTGTTGTTTATAATACAAGAAGGAAGACCCATTGCTTTTGAAAGTCGTCCAATCAAAGGAAAGTATTTACACAAACCTATTTATGAGAAGGAAATGTTGGCAATACTACATGCACTAAGGCAATGGTGACCTTACCTAATGGGAAGACACTTCAAGGTAAAAACAGGTCATGATAGTCTTAAATATTTTTTAGAACAAAGATTATCTTCAGAAGAGCAGCAAAAATGGGTCACAAATATGTTAGGTTATGACTTTGAAATCATCTACAAAAAAGTGAAGCAAAATGTTGTTACAGATGCACTCTCAAGAAAAGATGAAGATGTGGAAGGATTGCTTTGTGCCATTTATATTAGCCAACCAGATTGGATAACCGAAGCAAGGGATGAATGGAAGAATGACGAATAAGTGTGGATGCTCATTCAATAGTTGTAGCAAGATCCCAATATATCTGATACATTTAGCTGGAAAAATGATTCATTATGGTACAAATATCGCTTATATATTTGTAAGAATTCCCAACTCAAACAAAATATTCTTTTGGAATTGCACACCTCTCCCTTAGGAGGGCACTTAGGATTTTTAAAAACTTGCCACAGCGACAAGAAGGAATTTTTTTGGGAGGGTCTTAAATCTGATATTCAAAATTTTGTGGCAGAATGTTTGGTTTACCAACAAAAAAAAGTTGAGGAAATTAAGACCCTGGGTCTGTTACAACATTTAGCCATCACAAGTCAACGTTGGGAGGAGGTTTCAATGGATTTTATCACAAGTTTACCCAAGTCCGAAGTAAAGAGTGTCATCATGGTGGTAGTTGATATACTTACCAAGTATGCACAATTTTGTGCATTATCTTATCCATTTAAAGCCAATACAATTGCTACTACATTTATGGAAACAATTGCACGGGAGAGAAATAATAAGCACATACATCTACACATTTATTTTTGGACAAATGTCCCCGGAAAAAACCTAATGTGGGAAAACCGGTGCAGCAGCTTTGAGGGTTTTATTATTATGCAGTAGTAAATTCTGAGTAAAATTCATTAGAAGCCCAACTGGCTATCCAATACAGAGAGAAATTGGACAAAACAAATAGTGAGATGATCTCACCCTGTCACTGGAAGAATCTAACCCTGATCTTGTTGGAAAGAGGCTCTGTGTCCCTTCTGCGTTGGCCTCTACATAGAACTACATCAACCCTATGCAGTTTATGCGTCACCTCTATTGGCGATTGTGTTTCTCTTCCTTCGGATCCTCTACTGCCCAGAAACTTCGATTTCCAGCCTCTCGGCCTCACACCCCGGCTCCCAGATCCTAAAACTCGATTTCCCCAGAAGGAATTCGATCTCCCTCTAGGCTCTATGACCACTACGTTAGCTTTGTGTGGGCCAATGTTAGCCTATCTCTGGACGTCATTATACCCTCTTTGCCTTGTACTCTCCAGCCCAATAAAACTTCCCTCTTCTGGATACCATCTTTACGCCTCACTGCAAAAGCTCACTTTGAACTTCTCAATGGGAGCTTCTCTACTTCATAAATTTGATCTTTTGAACTCTCTCTATGTGTTTTCCAAGTGCCCATCACACCTTCTCTTATAATCCTCTCTCAATCAACGGCCCAGATTAGATTCTAATCAATGGCTAGGATCATATTGACTTGATCTCCGCCTTCTTCTAAAATTTTCACCCATAATTTAGATTAATACCCATTAATTATTTTAATTTTCTAAGTTTAGACCTAGGGTCCCATTAAAAATAATTAATTATTTTAATAAAACTGTCTCCGGGTGGAACTTCCCAAAACAATTTTTTGGTATTGGAGAATGCATGTGTCAAAGTCTCCCTGCAAATTTTGAGACTTAGATCACATCCGATGTTACCAAAAATCAACACTCCCTCTTAGCGAGGAATGTGCTCTAGAAATGCACCTTGCTGAAGCATCACTCTATTCTGTAACATATCCTTCTGCATTGTTGATGTAAGACATCCTGTCTACCAACTACTGGGCAAATGTTGCACCTGTATCGTTTCTGACCCTGCCAATGTCAACACTGTAACCGTACTACAACTTACTCTCAATTTTGCATCTGTGCTACTGTTGGCACTGCCAATGCCAACTGCATCTGCACTGCAACCTTTTCCAATTGTTGTTTCTACTACATCAGCAATGGAAAAGCATCCCAAATTACCGAATTGGTGTTCAGTATGATGCATCTTACTGCTGAAGTCTGATTGTTGCTAGTCTCTTAGCTGACCCTCTGAATCCTTTGTGTTGCTATTGACCTCTGCTCTATGCCATCTACACTATTGTCAACTCTGCTCTGCGCTGCTCAGTCTTTGGCGCTCCTAGCCACTACAACTATCACTCCTGCACTCCTTTGCACCAACTAACACTAGTACATCCTGCTACTACTTATCTAGGCTCTCAAAGGAATTGATCTGAGAGGTAGCCTCCTCAAGGATCCTACCCATCTATAGCTCTTTCGAACTACAAAGCCAAATCATCCCACTTCCCTCCTGGAGGTATCTCGGCTGTCATGGAAAACTCATCCTCCTCAATCTTCGCGGCTGCAACTTTTTGATCATGCTTCTCATCTTTGTCCTTATTTCTAAGAGGACATTGTGTTGCATAGTGACCCATTTCACCACACCTAAAGCATTTAATCTTCGAAACTTCCTTCTTCCACTTATGTTGCTCATGTTGCCCCTTAGATGCGAGGGCTACATTATCATCCTCCTCCTTGGGCTTTGACTCACTGTTGTTTCTTCCATCTAGTTTACACTTGACCAAGTCCCTCCTCAACTCCTCTTTCGTAAAAGCTTCCCACATCTCATCCCAGTTTGGCAAAGTCGTCCTCCCTAAGATGCTATGGACAAAGACTTGCCACTCCTCTGAGACTGAATTAAGGATTAGTCTAACCATCTTGAATCCTTAAGATGTTGACCCCACAACTTCTAACTCATCCCGGGTCTCTTGAAGCTTCACAAAGAACGAATCAATGTGTTCCCCTTTCTTCATCTACATAGATATCATCTTCTACTCCAAGTACATCTTTCGTTGCTCAAAAGATCCTTGATACAACGTCGAAAATGAATCCCACATATCTTTGGCAATAGCTATGTGACATACTATATGATCCTTCACTCTCTCGAGGATCATTCTTTTTGTCTTCGTCATTTCTCCCTTATACTTCTTGAGATGATCTAGATCTGTGGGCTTAGCTACCACGTTGTCAACGTAGACTTTGAGAAAATTCTCATCTAGAAGTCACGGCATCCTTTCCTCTCAGATTATATAGTTGGATGCCCCATCCAACCTATCCTGATCTCTTATTCCATTGGTGGTCATCTCTGCCAAAAAATTCGAATAGCCTCCTCTCTCCTTTGTGTAGCACTGGACTGGCCTACGCACTCCCTTCTAGAGCTTGTAGATATGCCCCTCTCCGTTGTTGCTCAGCTAGTGAGAATTCAGAATCCTTGGCTGGAAGTCCTCTGAGGAAGAATTCCCTCAACCGTGTCTCTCTCTTCCCTCTGAATTTTTTCTGCCCAACGATTTCCTACAGAAAAATGCATCCCATCAGAAAAAACCCTCTTCACTGAATCCTCTGTTGCGCTTCTCCCTTTTCCGCTGACAGATTTCGATCTGACAGAGAGAGATTTACCACGAAATCTAGCCCTCATGGCATGAACTACGCAAACCCTATGGGGATTCGAATTACTACCTCTGCAGAAATTTTGAATTCCTTTCTTCCTTAAGTGCTGGGTCTTTCGGCTCTATTCTTCTTGCTTCACCTGCAGCTCCGATGCATACACTGCAGCCTACACCAAAATAAACCACGGAAACCAAATACATCATAGGAGATAAATAATAAGCACATGCATCTGCATAGTTATTTTTGGACAGATGTCCCCAGAAAAAAACCAATGCGGGAAAACCAGTGCAGCAACTCTGAGGGTTTTATTATTATGCAGTAGTAAATTCTGAGTACAATTCGTTGGAAGCCCAACTCGCTATCTGATACAGAGAGAAACTGGAGAAAACAAATAGTGAGATGATCTCACCCTAACACTGGAAGAATTTGACCCTAATATCACTAGAAAGAGGCTATGCATCCCTTCTGCGTCGGCCTCGATGTAGAACTGTGTCAACCCTACACAGTTTCTATGTCACCTCTACTGGGGACTGTGCTGCTCTTCCTCTGGATCCTCTGTTGTCCATAAACTTTGATTTCTAGCCTCTCGGTCTCACACCCCATCTCCCAGCTTCTGAAACTCGATTTCCTCATCAAGAATTCGATCTCCCTCTAGGCTCTGCGTTGCCACTGCGTGGGCCAGCGTCAGCCTCTATCTGGACGTCGGTCTGCCCTCTCTTCCTCGTACTCTCCGGCCCAAGAAAAATTCCCTCTTCCGGATACTATCTCTACCCCTCACTTTAGAATCTCACTTTGAATTTCTCACCAGAAGCTACTCTACTTCAAAAATTCGATCTTTTGAACTCTCTCTCTGTGTTCTCCAAGTGCCCATCAAGCCTTCTCTTATAATCCTCTCATTGATCAATCAACGCCCCAGATTAGATTATAATCAATGTCTAGGATCATATTCACTTGATCTCTGCCTTCTTCTAGAAGTTTCACCCACAATTTATATTAATACCCATTAATTATTTTAATTTCCTAAGTTTAGACTTAGGGTCCCATTAAAAATAATTAATTATTTTAATCAAAATGTCTCCAGGTGGAATTTCCCAAAACGATTTATGTGTATTGGAGAATGCATGTGTCTAAGCCTCCTTGCAAAATTTGAGACTTAGAGCACATCTGATGCTACCCGAAATCAAAATTTTATTGTCTGGGTACTCAATTAGCTCATATCTCATCTTATCATCCTCAATCTTATGGGCAAAATGAGATAGTGAACAAATGTTTGGAAGGATATCTTCATTGCTTTGTATCTGATAAACAAACATAATGGGTCAAGTGGTTACACCTGGCTAAATGGTGCTATAACACTTCATTTCATATTGCAGCAAAAATGACCCCGTTTATGGCACTTTATGGATATTATCCACCATCCATCACATCATCTTTAAGAGAAAATTCTAGCGTTCAAGCAGTGGAATATCACATCGAGCATCACAAGTTCTCCAACTCTTAAAGGATAACCTCATTTTGGCACATAATCGAATGAAACAACAGGCAAATCATCATCACAGCGAAAGACGTTTTGATATAGGCGACTGGGTATTTTTATGGCTATAACCATACAAAGAAATGTCCCTCAAGCAAGCTAAGAAGGATAATAAATTATCACCAAAGTACTATGGTCCTTACAAGATGTTGCAAAAGATTGGTACTATCACATATAAATTGGAGCTTCCTGCATCTTCCCGAGTGCACCCAGTTTTCCATGTTTCGTGCTTAAAAAAGGTTATAGGTGACAAGCTCCCGGTTCAAATAATATTTCCAGAACTTGATGAGGAAGGAAAATTCATATTGGAACCTGAAGCAGTCACGGAAACAAGAACACGATAGCTACGAAATCAATCAATTTCAGAGTATCTCATCAGGTGGAAGAACTTACCCGTTGAAGATCCCACATGGGAGGATGATAATTTTATATATAAGCATCCAGAACTACTCAAACATTGAGGACAACACTTTTTTGAAGGAGAGGGGCATGTTAGGTCCCTATACTACTATTGTAGCCCCTTATTGTTATTGTTAGTGTATCCCCCTTATTGTTATTGTTGTGCCCATGTAGTCCCCATATTGTTATTATTGTGCCCCATAGAAGCCCACTATTGTTATTATTGTGCCCTTACATTATTATTGTTATGTAGGCTTTGATTATATTGTGACCCCTTAGACTCCTATATATAGAAAGGAGGTCTTGTCATTTGTATCATCCAAGAATTTTTCATTTATGTAATGTAAAGGAGGTTTCCCCCTCGAAGAGGATAATTTTTAAGTTGTTGATCTATCTATTTGTGAGTTGGTTGCATAACAATGAGCCTATGAAGTTTGTTTTAATTTTTCGCATCTTTAAATGGCTTCTTCCCAAATCTTAACTCCGACATGTTTTTCTAGAACCATGAATCTGAAAGTTCCTGTGTGAATAATCAATGACTTGTCGAATCTAAAATTTGATGGTGAGGGTGAAACAAACATTCTCGAGCACACCGCTTGCTTTCTTGAATTATGCACTAAACACAGTATTCATTGCGAGGATGTTGCTTGCAGGTTATTCATTCTCACATTCGAAGCGCACGCCAAAGAATGGTGTTACACATTGCCAGTCACTTCCATACACTCTTTCGACCATCTTATCGAAGAGCTCTTCTTTTCCTTTGGAAGGTATGATCATAAATATGTTTTCAAGAAAATCATGTGATTGCAAAAAGCACATGATGAATCTCTTAACGATTTTCACGATTGTTTCATTCATTTTTGTTTTGAATTTTCTGAAGATGATATCGATTGGAATTTAATGAAAGAGAAATTTGAATTTCTTATTTGTATTTTGATGAATCCTCAAAAATATGAGTCTTTCGAAAGTCTCCCAACATACCTCGGTTATCCAACTACTAAATTTGCAACGAACGAAGTTGTTGTGCCTGTGAAAATTCCTAGACTCAAAGGAACCCCTACTGCAGCAAATCTGAATCTACTTCACCTACTTGATTTTTAAATTACATTCATCAAGTTGTTCCTCTTAACACTGAAGAAAATTACTTCTGCAGCCTACACTAATTAAATATTTGATCTCATGAAATAGAAAATAGAGCAAAGAACAAGATACATAGGACACACTTATTTTGGGACACAATAGTCCTCGGAAAAACCCAATGCAGGAAAACCGATGCAGTAGTTTTGAGGGTTTATTATTATGCAGGAGAAGTATCTAAGTACAAATCTAGGATGCTCATCTAGAAATCCTTTACAGAGAAAATACTGGCGGAAAATCTGAGTGAGTTTTACCTCACTTCACCTGGCAGAATTCTGGTTGATCCAACACAAGACTGGCTAACCCCAGTTATTTCTGCACTAGCCCTGCGTAGGCCTTGTGTCAGCCTTTCAGGATCTACGTCAGCCCTACGTCATCTCTCCTGGTTGTTCCGAAAATTCTGGCAGTTCCCAACAGTTCCAACAGTTCTGGTTGTTCCGACAGTTCTGGATTATACGTGACAGGCAACTTTTCTACTCTTCGTTGCCCCTTCTGGCTCTACACCGGGACTACATGGGCCCAAACTGGCCCAACGTCAGCTCTCCCGACGACTGCGCTGCCTCTCTACAAGCTCTCTCCACCTCTCTATCATAATTCTTTGAAATTCCTTCTCCGGGATTCTCACTGGCCCTCTGCTACTGAATGATCACTTAGTTCAAATTTCTCAGCTTCATAGCCCCAGAAATCGACCTCTAGACCAATTCTCCCTCTCTCTGTGTTTCTGAATGAACCCCAAGCCTCCATTTTATACTTTTTTGTTCATTCTTCAATAACTGAGATTAAGTATATAATTAACGGCTAAGATTAAAACATGACTTGATTCGCCTTCTAGATCATTCTCACCCATATTTTGATTAATACCCATTAATATTTTAATTTTCCTAAGTTTAGACTTAGGAACTCTATTAAAAATGTTAATTATTTTAATAAAATAGATTCCAGATGGAATTTCACCAAACGGTTTTTGGGTTCTTTAGAACTCACGTTCCTTAGCCTCTCCACCAATTTTCAAGTCTAAAGCACGTCTGATGCTACCAAAAACTATCACTCCCTCTTAGCGAGGAAAGTGCTCTAGCAACAATGTCCAACTGCATGCTGCTCTGTTTCTGAAGCACCACCTTTTTGCACTATTTCTGCCACCAACACTATCCTGTTTTTGCTACTGTATTTTTTCCCATGACACTGCCACTTCCATTTCTCCATTTATACTAGAACTCCCTCTTAAAAGTTGCATCTGATATGCTGCTAGCACTGCCACTTCTAAAACTGCATCGATATTGCAACTCAATTGCTGAGAGAAGCAACTGAAAAAGATCCAAAATTCGTTGAACTTAACTATGTTCAACATAATACAATGAATGTTGTAATCTAACTGTTGTTGATTTTGACCCTCTGAATCTTCTGTGATTTTGTTGACTCTTGCACTGTGCCAACTGTACTGCTACCAACCTTGCTCTGCGTTGATCAGTCTCTGGTCCCCAGCTACTGCATATGTCCTCCAAACACTCCATTGCATCATCTAACACTAAGTACATCTCGATACTATTGAATCTTGGGCTCCTGTAACAAGGAATTGATCCAAGAGGTGGACTCCTCAAGGATCCTGCCCACATGTAGTCCTCTCGACTACAGCTCAATATCGCCCCATCTCCCTCTTGGAGATGCGTGGGCACTCATGGAAAACTCATCCTCATCAATATTTGTTGAAGCATTGTTAGGATGATGTTTCTCATCCTTTTCTTTTTTCTTCAAAGGACACTGGGATGCATAGTGGCCCAACTTGCCACAACTGAAACATTTCACCT
The DNA here is from genome assembly GCA_031772625.1 of Pinus tabuliformis. NCBI lineage: Eukaryota > Viridiplantae > Streptophyta > Pinopsida > Pinales > Pinaceae > Pinus > Pinus tabuliformis. The sequence continues at coordinate 377,742 of CM062817.1, read as the reverse complement.
TCGAAATGTCCTTCTTTTGCTTCGGATTTTGTTGTCCCTTCGATGCTAGAGTTGCATTCTCCTCCTCCTCCTTCGTCTTCGAGCCACTCCCACTGCTACCACTGAGGTTGAACTTCACTAGGTCCCTCCTTAACTCCTCTTGTTGAAGAGCTGCCCACATCTCCTCCCATGAAGGTAGTTTCTCTCTTCCCAATATGCTTTGGACAAAAATTTTCCATTCATTCGAGACTCCATTCAGGGCTATCCTCACCATTGCGGTTCGCTGAGGAGTGGACCCCACTACAGAAAGTTGGTTTCTAGTGTCTTGAAGATGCTGAAGATAGAGGTTCACCCCTTCTCCTTTCTGCATCAAGCTCCGCTGCAACTTCTGCTCTAAATACATCTTTCGTTGTTCGGAAGAGAACTCATAAAGATAAGACAATGCTTCCCACATCTCTCAGGATGTATCCTTGCTCTGCAAGTGTGAGACCACATGATATCTAAATCCATCGATAATTAGCCTCTTTTCCTTCCCTTGCTCACCCTTGTACTTCTTATTTTGATCATTGTCAGCAGAAACAACTACAATACTATTGATGATCCGGCACAAGACTGGCTAACCCCGGCTATTTCTGTGCTAGCCCTACGTAGGCCCTGCATCAGCCTTTCAGGCTCTGCATCAACCCTACGTCACCTTCTCTTCCCTCTACATCAACTCTCCTAGCTGTTTCAGCAATTCTCAGTAGTTCCGGCAGTTCTGGATTCTGCATCGCAGGCAACTTTTCTGCTCTGCGCTGGCCCTTCTATCTTTGCATCAGGACTGCGTGGACCCAGACTGGCCTAGCATCAGTTGTCCCAGCTACTACACTACCTCTCTGCAAGCTCTCTTCGCCTCTCTGTCAGTATTCTCTGGAAATTCCTTCTCTTGGATTCTCACTGACCCTCTGCTGCTGAATGATCACTTAGTTCGAATTTCTCAGCTTCCTAGCCCCAGAAATTGAACTCTAGATCAATTTTCTCTTTGTGTGTGTTTCCAAATGAACTCCAAGCCTCCATTTTATACTTTTCTTGTTGAGTCTTCAACGTTCAAGATTAAGTTTCTAATCAACGGTTAAGATTAAAACATGACTTGATCCACCTTCTAAATCATTCTCACCCATATGTTGATTAATACCCATAAACATTTTAATTTTCCTAACTTTAGACTTAGGAACTCCATTAAAAATATTAATTATTTTAATAAAATACAATCCGGGTGGAATTTCACCAAACGGTTTCTGGGTTCTTTAGAAGTCATGTGCCTTAGTCTCTCCACCAATTTTCAAGGCTAGAGAATTTCTGATGCTACCAAAAACTAACAATCCCAAGTGACTCTTTGTCTTCTTCTCATTAAACAGCTTCATCTCTACAGGTTGAGGTGGGAGAACTTGAGAGTTCATCCACTGATTTACCACCATCTTCTCCCAGCCCACATACTTGTAATCTCAGCATAGGTTTGGACTATGAATCTGATGTTTGTGATGATTTGTTATCTCCTTGTCCTCCATCTGTTGATTCATTTGGTCCTCCTGATTGCGAGTTGTTTGGTGTTAGAAATTATATATTATGGAGCAATGGAACACATAAAATATTGCAGAAATATAAACACAGAAAATGCATAAAACAAGAGAGACACAGATATACGTGGTTCACCCAGTTTGGGCTACGTCCACCCCGAACAGCCAGTCCTTCCTTTCTATTATCCATCAAAATGAAGAGACACAACCTACAGCAGATCCGCTGTAATATCCTCTGTTTTCTCTCACAGTCTCACCTCTCTATTTCCCGCTCATAGAATACACATCTATCACACAGCCTCAAATACAATGCCCTCATACAAAGAGAGGGGTTGCCTTCTAGGGCAAAAAACCCTAAACTAAACATAAGTTCTACCATCAGATCATTCGCCTAATGAACGGCCCAGATTGACTAGAAATTACTATACTTTTACAAGGCAATTTTACAGTTGTTTTTTAGCTTCGGGGGCGTTGCCCCCGAAACCCCTGCCAGGGGGGGGCTCCCAAAGGTCGCAGCCGCCCCCCCCCGGACCCCCCCTGCAGCGAATATTTTACGGGCGGCGTTGCCGCCCCATTTCGAACTGGGGTCCAATGTGGCGATACCTTTGAATATAGAAGATAATCAGGCTTCACACCCAACATTTGGTTCACATATTTCAACTGTTTATGTTGGTGTTCATGAGGATCAATTTCAGGATGGAGTTGGTGTTGAGCAGCAAACCTACTATATCATTTACAATGAATATGTGTGGGACTCTATCTTTGAACAAGAATCTGCGATGAAGGTTAATTTTTCTCCTTCTGCACCTCTCCCTCATTATCCTGACATCTACCATGATTTTGTCATTCCTGTTGAATCTTCCAAAGAATAATTTTATGATGATGTTATTTTCGATCACACTCAGAACTCCTAGGATGTTTGTTTTACATTCGAAAGCGAAGAGGAAAAATCTTCTCTTCTTGATCTCTCCAATCCATCATTTGATATTTGCGAAGAAATAGAGGGTGAATTTTCTTGTTTTCAATCTTCCCCTCTTTACGATTCATCAGATCATGAGGATGCCTCTGTTTCGGATCTTGAAGTTTTTGATCATGGTTGTCGTGAACTTTTAATTGATTCAGTTGGTCACAATCCTGATCTTTCCACTTTTTATCTTTATAATCCACTGGTTTTTTATGATCTACCTTCTGATGTTTTGGAACTTCCACAAGTTATCGAGGCACTTTAGCCCAAGCTGATGGTTATGTTAAGTTCTCGCAGTCTTGAGAATAGTTCCAATTCTGATTAGACCAACGATGTACCTGTTTATTTTGGGTAGCATCAGATGTGTTCTAGCTTCGAAATTTTGTGGATGGGCTAGAATACATGAGATCTCCAAAACCCAAAAATCGTTTGGAGAAATTCGACCTGGATGAGGAATTATTAAAATAATTAATATTTTTAATGGGTTCCTAAGTCTAAACTTAGGAAAATAAAAATATTAATGGGTATTAATAAGAATATGGGTGAGAAACTTCTAAGAGACGAGGATCAAGTCTAATTTAATCTTATCCATTGATTATAGACTTAATCTCAGCCATTGATTCATCAACGGGAAAAGTATAAGAGGAGGCTTGAGGGTCAGTTGGAGAAACACTGGAGAGATTAGTTAGTTCGATTTTTCTGGGGCGTGGTTTGCTGAGAAATCGAATCGGTGATTTGAGTTGCAGTGAGAGGGGCAGTTCAGCAGAGGGATTTTAGTCCAAGGCTGATCCGGATTTCAACAGTAACGCAACAAATTACAGAGATAACCATAAACACAGAGATGCAGCAGAAATAATACTTCATTTCATTAATGTAAAATATTGAAATATGCTTACAAACAGAAATGGAAATAAACTAGCTAGGGTGATGGTAGCTTATCTTTGAGAAGAGATGTGGCAGCTACATGCCTCTGAACTATGTTACAATGAGACTCAGAGGCCTATTTATTGTTGAGAAACAAGGGAAAACCCTTAACATCCCAAAACCTAACCCTAGAAGATGAAACGCCAAATTGTGGGCCTCGTTTTGGGTAAGTTGGTACATCAACTTCTCGGGGTCGTAACCTTGGCACCTGATCTTCGTTTGACACGTACAATAGCTCGTTAGAAAGATCTATCCGAGCACTACAACTTTGGGAAGAGAAACATCGATCCATGGACACATGTTACTCCCCGATTTCCAAAAAAACGTCATTTAGGGCCTTAAAACATCTCCGAAAGTTCAGGACCCGAAAAACTGCTAAAAATAGTAAATTGTGCTACAATTACGGAAACTGAAAAACTAAAAGAGATAGTCGTGGGGGTCAAAGTGGGATAGGTGGGTGGCCACAAACATCCACCTGGATCATTCCTCCCCCCTTAGGAAGCAATGGTCCCCATTGCGTTGAGTTCCTCCATCTGCTGAACTTGGTCCCTAGTGAGCTGTTCTACAATCTCTGATGTGTCCAGTAATGGTGGGAAGCATGGTCGAGGGCATTCCACATTGAACACTCGGTGCAAGCGAAGGAATGGAGGAATGTTGTGCTCCAAAGCATTGTTTCCCACAACCTTGGTAATGCTGTAAGGACCATGTCGGAGTGGTCTGAGCTTCTGATGGGCTCTTGTAAGGCATTCTTTCTGCCGATGCAACCAGAATTTGTTGCCTGCTTGAAGCTTGTGTGGTACCCCTGTGGGTGAGGAGAAGTTGTTCCTATGTTCTTTCATGACCGTATCCCTTTGTTGTCGCTGCTGCGTGGAGGAACCCTTCACGGGGGTCATGGATGTGGTGACGATCTTCCCCTTACCTTGGGAGTGAACCAGACATAAAATGAATTTCCTAGTCTGGTGTTAGGATATTCCGACACATAGGAAATAGCTAAGTATAACTTGGTCTAGTATAGAGTTAGGTAAAGTGTGTTTCTTTACTATGTACATTTTGTAACTTACAATCCGACGGTCACGATATGTAGTGATCCGACGGTTCATTCTCTCCTTGGTATTACCGACACTTGATCCGTGGCTTAACACCCGATTGGTCCATGATCTCTATTTAAAGAGCATGGAGGGTCATTTGTAGGTTAACTGTTCATGAGAGAAGCTTATGTAAAATTTCATTCTTTTATTAATAAATTGCCTGAAGTGGCCGCGTTGGCTCAGGCCGTGGACTGTTTCCCTCTTTGAGGGTTTTAACCACGTCAAAATACTGGTGTATTGATCTGTGATCTGTGTGTGAGCGGTGTCCTTTGGTGTTCTGTCCGAGGAACTTACCCTGTAAATTCCTACATCTAGGAGATGAGCTTGCTGCCTTTCTTAGCAGTGATCAAAGATGTGGCGGTAGGTGGGGCTACCTCCAGTATCCTGTATAATGAATTACCCAAAGTGATAATAACAGCATGAGGCCTTGACTCATACACAGCATGTCGCCTCCACAAGTATGGCTGGCCTAATAATACATCACAAACATCAAGAGGTGAAACATCACACAATACCTCATCTGTGAAGGGCTTGATGCTGTAGGGAAGGTGGCACTGCTGGCGGACTCGGAGATCTCGTCCTTCGTGAAGCCACCCGATACTATACGGCTACGGGTGTGGTGTAGTCGGTAGGCCCAACAGCTTCACGACCTTTGCTGAAATGAGGTTCTTTTAGCTCCCACTGTCAGCAATGAATTGCAGTGGCGAACCCTTCACCCACATTTGTGAGTGGAAAAGACGCTCTCCCTCCTCTGGATCTTCGAGCTCATTCTTCTGGATCTTGGCGGTGGCAACAGTGGCGCTGGGCTCTACATCAATGATTTGTTTCCCTTTGCCATTCCCCTTGTCGGGTTCTAACTCAGGGTCGGAACATGCATCTAATTCGGAAGCCTTCAACTCAGCCACCAGCGACTGCTTGGTCCGACACTCACTTTTGTTGTGAGTGGGGATCTTATGGAACTCACACCACTTTCCTGTGTCCTTCTTCGACTTCGTGGTGTTGTTATTTTCTTGTGGCTTCGACAAGTTGTCTTGGGTCACCCCGCCTTGGCTTTGTCCTTTGGTCTTCGGATTCACAGATCCAAAGTCTCTCTTCTTCTGTTTTAACTTTTGCTCGATTTTGATAGCGTATCGGTACGCTGTGCCGAGCGAGGAGATGCTAAGGAAATCCATCTCTTCCTGGATGTATCTGTGTAGGCAGCTGCGGTATTTGAGTACCAAATGTAGCTCAGAGTCCTTGATACCCAATTGTGTGCGAAGGGTATGAAAAATGTTTGTGAACTCTAGCACATCTTGGTCCCTTCCCTGCCGCAGCGTGGTCCACTTTATGTATTTGTCCTCATAGCTTTTGACAGGGTAGTACTGCTCCTTGATGGCATCCTGGAATGAATTCCAAGTGGGTGTGGCTGAAAATAGTGAGCCCGTACTTTCATCCTTCTGCTCGCAGTAGGTTTCCCACCAGTCCTTGACATGGGGGGCTGCTTTGAGAAGAGCGAAAATAATATTTTCTTGACTGGAAAAATCATGAACAGAAAAATACCCATCTAGTAGATTTAACCATTTATCTACGGCATCTGCATCTATTTTACCCTCGAAGATGGGAATTTCAAAATTAACTTGTACCTTAAAGGGTGTGGCGTTTCCAAAGTAGTTGTTGGAAGCCGATGCGTCGCCTATGGGTAGCCGCTGAAGGATCTAGGCAAAGTTGTCCATCATTGCGTTCCTTTGTAGCTCGAGGGCTTCTTCGAGCAAGATTTTGATAGGATCTCATGCCCCCTCGTATTTCTTTTCATCCGCCATGGGAGGCCGTCGGGATTTGCGAGGCTGGTCTTGCAAAGGTTCAACCAGTTCAAGCCCTAACTCCTTATATCCTGACCTCGTTGGGGACATGCATAGAAAAACATAGAAAAAGCAGACCGCTCTGATACCACTGATCCGGATTTAAACAGGAACGCAACAAATTACAGAGATAACCATAAACACAGAGATGTAGCAGAAATAATACTTCATTTCATTAATGTAAAATACTGAAATATGCTTACAAATAGAAATGGAAATAAACCAGCTAGGGCGATGGTAGCTTATCTCTGAGAAGAGATGTGGCAGCTACATGCCTCTGAACTGTGTTACAATGAGGCTCGGAGGCCTATTTATTGTTGAGAAACAAGGGAAAACCCTTAACTTCCCAAAACCTAACCCAAAAGATGAAACGCCAAATTGTGGGCCCCGTTTTGGGTAAGTTGGTACATCAACTTCCCGGGGTCGTAACTTTAGCACCTGATCTTCGTTTGACACGTACAATAGCTCGTTAGAAAGATCTATCCGAACACCACAACTTTGGGAAGAGCAACATCAATCCATGGACCCATGTCGCTCCCAGATTTCCCAAAAAACGTCGTTTAGGGCCTCAAAATGACTCCGGAAGTTCAAGACCCGAAAAAATGTTGAAAATAGTATATTGTGCTACAATTACGGAAACTGAAAAATTGAAAGAGACAGTCGTGGGGGTCCAAGTGGGATAGGTGGGTGGCCACCAACATCCACCTAGATCAAAGGAAGAGAATACATAGTAGAGAGGTAGAGCAACACCAGGAGAGACAACGCGGAGAGAGAGCTTTGATGTAGTGATGCAGTGACGCAGTGACGTCGTATCACAGTGATGCAGTATCGCAGTGGCACAGTCACATAGTGACGCAGTGTCACAGTGATTTAGTGACACAGTGAGGCAGTGTCGCAGTCATGTAGTGACGCAGTGGAGGCTAAGGGGTCTCAATGAAGCAGTGATGTAGTGTCATAGTGACGCAGTGAGCAGCTCCTAGAGGAGGTGATGCAGTTCCAGCGCAGAGCTTGGAGCAGCCATCACTGCCCAAAACTGGGAACAGTGCAGTCACCTGTGGGGTTTGTTTATCAAGGTGTTGGTCGGGTTTGTTCTCTGTTGGGTGAGCTAGATTTGGTACCCTAGTTATATTCAGAAATATGCTTAATAATACAAACCCTCTATATGTTGCATTGGTTTTCCCGCATTAGGTTTTCCCAGGGATGATTGTCCAAAAATAACGGTGCCCCTTGTGTATTTGTCTCGTTCTATTTTCAGTTCATGATCTATATGTATTTGTAGTCTGCAATAGTGTTTTCATCATTATTTAAATAATTAAACAACTTGTTGAATGTAAAAGCAAGTAGGAGATGGTAAACCAGTGATTGCAGTAGGATTTCTGATGTGTAGATTCAGAAATTTTCACATGGTATCAGAGCATTGCAGATCATAGGAGATTGAAGACACCAGCTTGGAGATCTAGAGAATTTTTTGTAGAGAGGCAACTGTCTCGAGTGACAATGATCCGGATTTAAACAGGAACGCAACAAATTACAGATATAACCATAAACACAGAGATGCAGCGGAAATAATACTTCATTTCATTAATGTAAAATATTGAAATATGCTTACAAACAGAAATGGAAATAAACCAGCTAGGGCGATGGTAGCTTATCTCTTAGAAGAGATGTGGCAGCTACATGCCTCTGAACTACCTTACAATGAGGCTCAAGGGCCTTTTTATTATTGAACAATAAGAGGAAACCCTAAACAACCAAAAACCTAACCCGAGGAGATGTAACACCAAGCGTTTATGGGCCCCGTTGGGGTGAGTTGGATAGCCAACTTCCCGGGGTCGCGACTTGGTCATATTATCTCCGTTTGACGTGCATGATAACCCGTTGGAAAGATCTCTCTGAGGACTACGACAAAAAAGGCATTTTTTCGCTGAAATCCGTTGGTGGTAGATTTCCAAAAAAACGTCGTTTAGGTCCTCAAAAAGGCTCCGGAAGTTTAGGACCCGAAAAACTGCTAAAAATAGTAAATTGTGCTACAATTAAGGAAATTGAAAAAATGAAAGAAGCAATGGTGGGGATCCAAGTGGAATTGGCGGGTGGCCACCAATATCCACCTAGATCATTCCTCCCCCCTTAGGAAGCAATGGTCCCCATTGCGTTGAGTTCCTCCATGAGATGAGGAAACTTCTGCTAAACATGGTCCCTAGTGAGCCACTTGCCCTGGTGAAGGAGTTGGCCTGCTTTGACAACTCGATACAGTTGGATATTCTGCTGGTGAGTGTGCTTGATTTGTGTGTCCATGATCCGATCAGTTGCAGCTTGTTCCATGCAATCTGGATTCAACTATGTGGGTGTGAGTTGTTCTGCAATGTTGGATGTGTCTAGTAATGGTGGAAAGTATGGTCGAAGGTGGTCTACATTGAACACTGGGTGCAGGCCAAGAAATGGGGGAATGTTGAGCTCAAATGCATTGTCTCCCACAGCCTTGGTAATGGTGTAAGGACCATATCGGAGTGGTCTGAGTTTTCGATAGGCTTCGGTAAGGTGTTCCTTTTGCAAATGCAACCAAACTTTGTCGCCCACCTGAAACTTGTGTGGCACCCGATGTTGATCATGTCGTTGCTTGTACTTGGAATTTGATTTCTCCAGAATGTCATGTACTTGCTGGCGAATATGTTGGATGTGCTCAATGAAGTTGTTTGCCTTATATGTTTCGGACTGGACATGAATCGAATATGCGTGAGTAGCTGCAAATGGCATGACCACATCAATGGGACATAGTGGCTGGAATCCCAAGCCCACCTGAAAAGGGTTGTGGCCAATCGAGTTGTGGAGAGCCCGGTTGTAGCTGTGCTGAACATAGGGGAGGATCTCATCCCATGTGCGTGGATGCTTTGAGTTGTACATGCGCAGAATGTGTACGATCATCCTGTTGACAACCTCTGTCTGGCCATCAGTTTGAGGATGGAAGGTTGTGGACTCAGTGAGTTTGGTGTCCAGGATCGACCAGAGACTGGACCAAATGTACTGAGGAACACGCTGTCCCAATCTGAGATGATAGACTGTGGGATCCCATAGTGTACCCACACTTGTTCAAAGAATAGTTTAGCAGTGGCTTCTGCTGTGATATTCTTCTTATAGGCTGCCATAATGGCCATCTTCGAGAACCTGTTGACGACCACAAAAACACAGTCGTTTCCATGCTTAGTGGAAGGAAGACCTAACATGTAATCCATGGAGATGGATTCCCAAGGTCGACTAGGGGTAAGCAACGGGGTATAGAGGCCTTGCTTCTTGATGATCGGTTTGGCAATGGCGCAGGTAATGCATGATCTGATGTACTTCCCGACATCCTATCGAAGATTCGGCCAATCGAAATACGTCTGTAGTACTGCCACCATTTTCTCAACCCCGAAATGCCCAGAAGCCCAACTGTAGTGTGCTTCCCAAATCATCTTGGCACGCTTGCTTGAAGGAACACAAAGGTGACCTAGGTGGCATAACAGGGCATCCTAGAGGTGAAAATATGGAACATGCTGACCGTCCAAGAGTGTCTGGTATGTGTGGCCGAATTCTGGGTTGCTTTTGTTGAGAAGTGGCCAATCAGAAGTCTCGTGCCCATAAGAGTTGAGCACGGTGGTTAACGCCATGATCGGTGGTCGACTGAGGCAATCTGCAACATTATTGGTGCTTCCCTTCTTATACTTGATATTCAAATGGAACTGTTGCAGGTATGAGGACCACTTCTGATGGCTATCATTCTGCAATTTCCCTTGGGTCTGTATGAACTACAGGGGTCGGTGGTCTGTGTGGATGACAGTTTCCTTCCCCAAAATGTAATTCTTCCATTGTCGGCAGGCCTGCACAATGAAATACATCTCTTTGTCATAAGTGGGATACTTCCGGACTATGTCTGAAAGTGTCTCATTGTGATATGCCACTGGATTCCCATGTTGAGTAAGGACTGCCCCAATAGCATAGTCAGAGGCATCTGTCTCGACCTCAAATGGTTGTTGCAAGTCTGATAATGCGAGCACTGGTGCCGAGCAGAGGCGATATTTCAACTCTGTGAATGCCTTCTGTTGAGATTCAGACCAAAATAATTTTGCTTTCGCTCCTCCCTTGGTGACTTGACTCAAGGGCCAAGTGATATGAGAAAATACCAACACGAACCTGCGGTAGAATTTGGCAAGACCTAGAAAGTTGCGGAGCTCTGTCAGAGTGGTTGGAGATGGCCAATCCCGAATGACTTGGATCTTGGTTGGATCCACATGCACCCCCTGTTCATCAATAATGTATCCCAAATACTAAACCTGGGTCATGCCAAAAGTGCATTTCTCCAAATTGGCACATAACTTGTGTTGCCGCAGTGTTTGGAGAACCTGTCGGATGTGGTCAAGGTGCTCTTCCCAACTCTAGCTAAAGATCAGGATGTCATCCAAGTATACCACTCCTCTTTTCACGCTTTTTTCATTCATTCGCATATATTTACTGTGTAACATTATGAGGTAATTCTCCTTTATCGTCTCTTGGGATATTTAATTAATGAAGTAGAGTCAGAAGGTTTGTACCTACACAAACCACTAAAACTTGTGATGACTGTAGATTATGGAGCACAGGTGTTGACCACGCAAGCATATCGTAGCAGTTCCACGATTCACAACAGCTGATCGACCATGACGAAGCAACATAATTGATTGCAGCTACTCTTAACCCGTTTTTTACCATTCCTGTTCTTTCTCTCTCGGCACTAGTGTTGCGATACAACTAATGTATATCTTTGGGCATATAGTTGCTAGGTTTCGGGGACAATTATTCTCTGTATTGTATAAAAGATGGGTCATTCCTGTATCAAGGGGGACCTCGGTATGGTATTGTAACAACATTATTCATATTAATAAGATATAAACCCTTTTTGCTGATCTATCGCTCGCTGTGAGTAACGCAGCCTTGATCAGAGAGTTGGGCCTGCTCTTCTGATCAGGTGCTGCGTGTTTCCTTGTGTTGTGTGTATTTTCTATTGCTGTGTTTATTTCTTGTTGCTGTTACAGATCTCTTAGATAACTGTGAATACCTTTTTACATTCTGTAGTTGAGTTTTACTTTTGTCTCAACAATGTTTTGATTGCCAATCACAAACCCTTGGTTGAGGGCAGATCGTAACCTTGCCCCTGCATATACCTTGTGTGTTGCCTTGAAAAGAATACGCACCCGAATTGATACATTAATGTAGGAAAAGGAGTGGATAATTTGTTCATACCTGGACACCAACATTTTGGCGCCGTTTTCGAGGAGGCTAACGAGGTGCAAGACACAATATGTGTTAACTAGAGGGTCAATCTCTCATCCTGGGGAGAGAACGAGTTTTCTCACTTTGCTCCACGTCCTGAGCGCAGGTATTTCATTTATTTTGAGCTTTTATTGTTTTTTTGTTTTAGTAGGGCCAATCTCTTGCCCTGGGGAGGGAGGAGTCTTTTGACGCCCTGCTCCAGGCTCTGAGCTTAGATTTTTCCTTAGCATTTTTGCTTTGATTTCGAGAAACCCAATCTCTCGCCCTGAGGAGGGAAGGGTCCTCTGACGCCCTACTTCAGGTCTTGAGTATTAAGGTTTTCTTGTGTGTGTTTTATTTCTTGATTAGGGTCATGTTCCGGGGAGGGAGGAGTCTTTTGATGCCCTGCTCCAGGTCCTAAACCCTAGTTCCTATGTTATTTTCTTTTCTTTTGTCGTCAATTGCCCTCTCTTCAAAGTGATCTCTCGTCCTAGGGAGGGAATGGTCTTTTGACACCCTACTCCAGGCCTTGAGCATTGTGGTTTGATTTCTGCCACCACACCAACTTGTATGAACAGAGAGCCAAATAAAAGGGGCAGAGGGAGAGCCCCAAAGAAGGGAAGACAAGATTTGGGAAGGAACACCTACATCCAGCAAATCATTGCAAAAGCTGAGTCGGAGGCATCTTCCCGTGCAGCCGTGAGGCTAGGTGCACGAACAAAATCAGAGGGACAATCTGTAGATCAACCAGTGTTGTTCACAGCACCCCCTGTCGGTTCAATACAACAGACCCTTCCAGCAGTTGGAGAGACAAGCAACAGTACGCCTGCTAAAGGAATCTCGTTGCTTGCAACAAAAGAAGAAGAAGTTACAAGTAAAGCATCCAGGGGAACTGTCCATCCCAGTAGGGAAGAAGAAATTGTAGAGAGGAGATTCAAAGGGTCCAGCCACGGTGACAGGGGGGAAGAGATTGTAGAAACATTTCTATCACCAAAGGATAGAGGAAGCGCTATTAAGGCAACTCGAACCCCTGTGATAAAAGCCCTTCCTGCGGAGCCAACTGAAATCCCTAGTGAGTATTGGAGGATATTCATGGCACCTACAACCTCTACTATTGACTTCCCAATTGGGGATTTGGGGACTGGTGCACCAACAAAGCCCATCCCTTTAACAGCTTTACCCAGTTTCCATGGGCTTACTTCAGAAGACCCTGACACGTTTTTGTTTGAATTTGACATTGTGTGTCAAGGGTATGATTACATAACAGATGCTCAGAAATTGAAAATTTTCCCTGCTACGCTAAAAGGGATAGCCCTGCGATGGTTTATGGGTCTTGGGGGAAGGTCTATCACCACATGGGAAGCAATGAGAACTGCTTTCTTGGAGAAATACCAAGACTACTGTAAATCACGGGATATTAAAGAAGAGATTTTTAAATTTATACAGAAAGAGGACAAAAATATGGAAGACTGTGTGGAACGCTTTAAATACACATTGCAGAGGTCAGGTCACTCTGACCTGGATAAAGACATTTTGAAAATTATCCTTCTCCGGGCCTTCTGAGAAGACTCTTTGGAATTGTTGAATATAGTCAGAAAGGGGGATATATCAAAGGAGGACTTTGATACCATCTGTGAGTTGTGTATTCAGTGCTCAAGAGGAGTTGCAAGAAATAAACAAGGGATTCAATCAACAAAGGTATCTGGCGGAGGTGTTACAAAAGCAGAAATTGGGAACCTGTTGGACAGCCTGAGGACTGATATCCTGAGTACCTTGTCTGAACAGATAGACACACTGCAGGTAAAATAGAAACAGCTAGAATTGGAAAGAACTATGGCCGTATTTTTCCCCACATGTAGAAAGAAACATCCACAGAGGGAATGTCCATTGAACTCTATAGAGGAGTGTGCAATCTGTGAACTAAAGCACGCGACAAGTTCATGCCCATCTTTGCCAGGACTAAAAGCAGTTTTTCAAGGGACAGGAGAAGATATGGAGCAGTTGTACTTTATGGGACCTAAAAAGCCATGGCAACCTCGGTCGTCATGGGGAAATCAAGGTATGTTTCCAGATCCATCTCAATATTTTAGCAATTTCAATATGGGTCCCCAGACTATGCCTTATCCGCTCGTATGGCCCCAATACCAGTTTCCACCTTGGCAGCAGTGGGCTCCTCAAGCTAGTTCAAGCTCCTCGTGGGCTCCGAACTAGCGAGGACCTTCCCCTCCTGGTTAGTTTTCCCAGTCAATGCCACAACAACAACTTCAATTTCCCTCTAATGTGCCCCCTGGCAATTAGCCTATTTGTCCTCAACTCCCTATCCAACCCAATCTGAATCCTAACAATAAAGGGGTTCAGCAAGCTGACACCCTCAACCTACCTTCATACAGCATCTCCACCGCAGAATTATATGAGATGCATTTATGATCTGGGCAGCCCGTAGGCGCTCAGCCCTCACCAGTTATCATTGAGCAGATTGACAGTGAGGAGAAGGAACCAGAAATGGTCGGAGAGGAACCAAACCGAGTTAACAAAAATCATACACCTCCTCAACCGTTAGCTACTCAGAAACACCAAGTTGAACCGCCCTATCCAGAAAGGTTGGTTGTGAGTAAACCAACCCCTCAAACTGAGTTTGACTTGTTAGGGGAGCTACAGAATTTATTTGTCAAGATTCCCCTGCTGCAAGCCATGAAGGACGTACCTATATATGCGAAGACTCTTAGGGAATATTGTGCTAAGAAGCCTAAAAAGAAATCGAGAGATCCGCTCACCATTCATGTAATGGGGAAACTATCAGATTTCATGATGGGAAGGTCCATGCCTGTAAAGTATGGGGATCCCGGGAACCCAATTTTGACCGTGCACATTAATGGGGTAGAAATTCCAAATGTACTAGTAGATTTGGGCGCTGCCATAAATGTCATCACTGTTGAAACCATGCATGCATTAGGACTTTGTAACTTGAAACATACACCTACAGTGTTAGAACTGGCAGATCGATCTACAGTTAAACCAGTAGGGAAATTAGAAGATATCACGATTTCAGTGGATTCATGGCACTACCCTATGGACTTCCTAGTACTCCAAACGCAATCTCCAGCTGGAGGCCATCCCTTGATTCTGGGAAGATCGTGGTTGGAAACCGCAGATGCTTATATTGGGTGTTGGTCTGGGCATATGACCATCTCAAATGGGAAAAACATTAATAATCTAGTGTTATATCCTCCCGTAGAACCTAACCCATCAGCAAAACCAGCAGGCCACAAGAAATCTGTACACAAGAAAGAGTCTGAATCAGAAAATGAGGAGTTAAGACCAGTTCTCACTATTGGGCAGGCCCTCCAATTGAAAGATGAAACAGAAGATGACACAATTACTACCTTTATCAGTGATCCTTGTTCTGTTTCAGATTTGAATCAGCAAATCCTAAAGTCCGTCTTGAGCAGCAAATGGATTCGAGGAGCTACCTATAGCTACGCCCCATGACAGTGTTTCCATGGAAATAGAATCGGGAAAACCCTAAATATCAATCCAGAACTGTCAGATACCCAGAAAAAACAACTCCTACATGTTCTTCGGAAACACAAAGAAGCCTTCGCCTGGGACTACTCAGATATGAAGGGAATTCCTGCTAATCTGTGCACTCATCACATATACATTAAGGAGGACTGTCGTCCTGTAAGGCAACCCCAGAGAAGAATGAACCCTACCCTGAAAAACATTGTTAAGGAAGAACTCCAAAAGCTGTTGGACGTGGGATTTATCTACCCCATTTCAGATAGCCAATGGGTTTCCCCATTGGTAATGGTCCCTAAGAAAAACGGTAAATGGCGAATATGCATGGACTACAGAGAATTAAACAAGGCAACTCAGAAAGACCATTTTCTGTTACCATTCATTGACCAAGTCTTGGATACATTAGCAGGGAAGAAGTTTTTTTCCTTCCTGGACGGATTTAGTGGGTACAACCAGATCTAGATAGCTCCTGAAGATCAGGATAAGACCACATTTACATGCCCCTGGGGAACATTTGCATACAGAGTCCTCCCATTTGGTCTCTGTAATGCACCTGCAACGTTTCAGAGGGCAATTTTGGGGATTTTCTCTGATCTGATGGATGATAGTGTTGAAATCTATATGGATGATTTCATGGCATATGGAGACTCATTCGAAGAAGCATTAGGAAAGCTAGAAAAAGTTCTTGAAAGATGCAAGCAGGCGCATGTCTCCTTAAGTATGGAAAAATGCCATATGATGATGAATGAAGGAATAGTCCTGGGACACTTGCTTTCGGCTGCAGGAATCTGGATGGATCCAGCCAAGATAAAGGTAATACAGCATTTTCCAATACCCAGAACACCCACTCAAGTACATAGATTTATCGGTTGTGCTGGTTATTACAGGCGCTTTATAGAAAATTTTGCTAAAACAGCACATCCGCTTTTTCAATTACTGACAAAAGATGCAGACTTTGTGTGGACAGATGACTGTGATGCAGCCTTTGTGAAGATCAAGAAATTGGTCTGTAGTGCTCTGATCCTTAGAGGACCAGACTAGGCATTACCATTCCATATTCATGTTGATGCTTCCCAAACAGCAATTGGGGTAGTTTTAGGGCAGCAGGTGGATAAGGTACCATATGCAGTTTACTATGTTAGCAAGAACTTGGCCTCTGCCGAGTTAAACTACACAGTGACTGAAAAAGAATTCCTCGCTGTCATCTATGCCATCAACAAGTTCCGGCACTATATCACTAGTTACCCCACCTTTGTACACACGGATCATGTAGCCATCAGGTATCTGATGAATAAACCCGTTACTCCTGGTTGTATTACAAGATGGCTTTTGCTACTTCAAGAATTTGATATTACCATAGTAGATAAACCAGGAAAGGACAACGTGGTTGCGGATTTTCTATCTAGATTAGAAAACAATACCGAAGGTACACCTATCAAAGATAGCTTTCCAGATGAATATCTTTTTGCAATTTCCGCTAACACTCCATGGTATGCAGATATTGCTAACTATCTTGCTACAGGAAAGGTACCTCGTCATTTGTCATACAAGGACCAACGGAAAATTATTCATCATAGTACCCGATATTCATGGATGGCAGGATACCTCTTTCATACGGGGGTGGATCAACAAATTTGACGTTGTGTATCAGAGGATGATATCTATGAGATATTGAAGGCCGCCCATAGTGGGCCTTGTGGAGGACATTTTGCAGATAAAAGAATAGGCCACAAGGTGCTGCAAATGGGATACTACTGGCCTTCTATCTTTCGAGATGCTAGAGATTATGTCTGAAGATGTGACAATTGTCAACGTATGGGACAACCTGGGAAATCAGATGAAATGCCATTACAGCCCCAGATAGTCCTGGAACCTTTTGAGAAATGGGCCATCAATTTTGTTGGACCCATCAACCCACCTTCCCATCAGAAGGTTCACATCTTGGTCTGTACTGATTATGTGACTAAGTGGGTGGAAGCCAAAGCGGTTGCGAAAGCAACATAACAAGTGGTGGCAGACTTCCTTTTTGAAATTGTTTCAGATGGAGGAGCACAGTTCACATCCCACATGATAGAGAAGCTTATGCAGAAATATGGGGTCAAACACAGAGTGACAACTCCTTACCATCCCCAAGCGAATGGACAGGTAGAAAGTACAAACAAGGTGTTGGAGAATATCTTGACAAAAACTATAGCAAGTCATCGTCGGGATTGGTCATAGAAACTCCCAGAAGCTCTTTGGGCATATAGGACGACATGGCGAAATACAACCAGGTTTTCACCATTTGAGCTAGTCTACAGGAAATCTCCCTTGTTTCTGGTTGAATTCGAGATCAGTACGCTCAGAACAGCTTTGGAAGTAGGATTGAACTTATCAGAGGCCTAGAAACACTGGCTAGAACAACTCAATGAGTTAGACGAGATTCGTTTAGAAGCTGTCTAGAGAACTACTATTGTCCAACAGCAGAGAATGAAATGGCACGATAAATTTATCAAGAATAAGGTGTTTCATACAGGGGACTGGGCATTGTTATATGACTCTCGGTTCAAAGATTTTAAAGGAAAGCTTCGCACTCGTTGGATGGGACCCTATGAAGTGGACGCTGTATTCGCTAATGGCACAGTCAGATTGGTTACAGTAGATGAAAATCGTACTTCCTTCCTAGTGAACAAACATCGTCTGAAGTTATAACACCGTCCAATGTCTAAAGATGCCTTCATAAAACATCTTTCTGATACATCTGGTTTGATGGTTGTTGGTGCAAAGAATGCTCCCTCTGCCTTTTAAAAATAATAATAATAATAATAATATGTTGTTACTACTTACTTGTTTGTCTTTTTGCAGGAATAAGAACTGAATTATGACAAGGAGAAACGGAGAAATTTTTCAAGTAACAGTCGTTGTTGTTACTCCGTCAGTGTTGTTACTCCACTGTTGTTGTTACTCCACTGGTGCTATTACTCCACTATTGTTGTTACTCCACTGGTTGTTGTTACTCCGTCGGTGTTGTTACTCCACTGTTGTTGTTACTCTGTCGATGCTGTTACTCCACTATTGATGTTACTCCACTTGTTGTTGTTACTCCGCTGGTGTTGTTACTCCACTGTTGTTGTTACTCCACTGGTTGTTGTTACTCCGCTGGTGCTGTTACTCCACTGGTGTTGTTACTCCACTGCTGCTGTTACTCCGTCAGTGTTGTTACTCCATTGTTGTTGTTACTCCACTGGTTGTTGTTACTCGGTCGGTGTTGTTACTCCACTGTTGTTGTTACTCCGCCGGTGTTATTACTCCACTGTTTTTGTTACTCCGCCGGTGCTGTTACTCCGCCGTGTTGTTACTCCACCGATGCTATTACTTCGTTGACGTTGTTACTCCACTATTGCCATTACTCCGTCGGTTATCTTTGCTGCTACTCCACAGCCAGGTATGCCTTCATTGACTCTTACGGATTTAATTAAAATATTCCAAAAAGAGACTAGTACATGCCGCAGATGGCCACATTTAAGTTGGGGGGGGTCCTGTCATAAAGAGACGACGGCATACCTAAAATTGTAATCATATCACATCATTACCAAATCCAATGAAAACGGAAACCAAAAAAATTGTGCGATTTTGTAATCATGATTCCCACGCATTGGAATTTGAAATCGTACGCCAAGAACTTTACCGGTCATTTCCCCAGTACGCTGTATTCAATTGCCATAATCATTCACCTGTACTACCACACCCTGCCATTAATTGTTGTGTTTTTCGAGGCATACCAGTCATTATTATCCTTTCACCCTATGGCCACCATGCTAATAATATTGTCATCGTCAGTTGGGTTGTTGTTACTCTCCCCCTACCAGCTGACTGTACCCATCGTGTTGATCCAGTTCTTACAGCGATGGGTGGGCTGGCTGTGCGCCATGAGCCGGAGGGCACGACAATGGTCAGAAACAATCCAGAGGTATGGCAGGTCTTCGAAAATGTAGGGTGGAATGTTTATTTTGACAGGTTGCAAGGATTTAATGAGGCAATTGCGATTGAATTCGCACTCAATTTAGAAGAAGAGAGCTCTCGGGTCTGGGGGATAGAAATCCCTGTCACAGAAGAAACCATTGCAGAGGTCAGCGGGCTACCCTAGCAGGGGCATAAATGGTTTTCATGAAGAACCACCCTTCCAGAGTTCCCTGAAGCATTCTTACAGGCTGGAGAAAATGTTGTT
The DNA here is from genome assembly GCA_031772625.1 of Pinus tabuliformis. NCBI lineage: Eukaryota > Viridiplantae > Streptophyta > Pinopsida > Pinales > Pinaceae > Pinus > Pinus tabuliformis. The sequence goes on along the minus strand of CM062817.1, from coordinate 358,405 downwards.
CAGAAGGGCCAGGGGTATGACCGAAACTCATTACCACACCCATGGGGTGAAGTAGCAAGTTTTGTCATGAGATACATAACCTGCGAGGGGAGGTATAACACCATGTTTAAATACCATTTCAGAATATTGGCTCACCTCCGGTTCCCACAAGCAGAATCCTTCTCATTAAATATGCCTTTCTTCTTGTTAAGAAGTCTCCAGCTGATGGCGTACTCTGCTCGAATATTCGCGAAAAGTGGCAACAGTCATTACCAACCATGGCCTGGTCTGGCTGCTAGTCATGCATGCAATTGGTCAATTTCAAATCCCATGGGAAACATTCCAGGATTCTACAGAGGAAGAAATAACGGCTGCTAGAGCTGGAAGCGATGGAGGAAGGAACCGGAGCAGAGGATGAATACATAGATCAAGAGGAACCAGAGGAAATGGAGATGGAACTTGAAGAGCGGGAACAGAATCAGGAGTGTGAACCAGGAAGGACAATCAAGGCTGCTCCATAAGAACCAGCCTCGACCTCGGAACCAATGGAAGAAGAAGTGTTGCAGCAAGGGGCCAATATAGAAAGGGCCACTAGCACCATGACCCAGGTTGTCCTTCAAGAATCAACCTCAACTATAGAGCTAGTAGAGCAAAGCAGCAGCACTATAATAAGCAAAGAGGGACCACATCAGGCTGAGGTGGAGGAATTCATTAATATTGCGGCCAGGGGTGTCCCACAAGAACCACCCTCGACCGTAGAACCAATGGAGGAAGAACCAGAACGAGAAGGGCCCGAAGCTGAAAGAACTGTGGGGCCAACAGAAGAAGAGGATAGGGGTTTAATGGATGGAATCAATGTGATTATGCAAGAATCCATCTGGATCAATGTCGTGCTAGAAGAAACAATGCTAGCATCATCTATTCAAGAAATGTTGGACATGGAAGGTGGTGTCCCACAAGAACCACCATCAACCTGTCCGACTTTGGAGACCACAGAGGAAGTAAATGTCGGGATTGACGCTGTTCCACAGGAACCAGCGTCAACCTTAGAACAGGGGACTGCACAGGCAGGGGTTTTAACCTGGAGTAGAGTCGCTGCAGACAGAGGGAAAGAGCCTGAGACCACAACTAGGGCCGAGATAGATCAGGTAGGAGAATTCTTTCAATTTTCCTCTTACTTCTCCATTTCGAAAGGGGCAAGGGTGTCTCACTCTGCCTGACATATAGAAGAGGAGGTGGCCGTTCCGCCGATTTTGAAATATGATGGGTCGAAGAAGGGACCAGCTGCCACAGGCTTGTTGGCCACAGACCCCCACAGAGACCTCTCTCAAGGACCCAGAACAGAGGAAGAGGCAGATGTTTTTGACACAAGGGAACCTGGAAGGGAAAATTTGGCTGAACCACCGATGGACGTTCACCGAGTAAGCCCGCCACCTGTCGAGATAGCTTCACAATAGGGCGAGGTAGGAGACAGTAAGGAAATGGCTGCTCCCCAAGAAGAGAAACCAAGCAAAGAAGCCCCGTTGAGTAACCCTGTGGATACTCCCTCGGGTAAATCACCACCTGTCGAACCAGCTGCAGTACCAGATGAGGTGGTGGTTAAACAAGAATGGGTGGAGTTGTGTGAACAATGAAGGCTACCTATGAAGTAGAAATATCAGCTTCAGTTTAAAGAAACGATGCGACTCAAAACAGAGGTTAAGAGGCTGAGGAAACAGATGCACCGGTTGAAGAACCAAGTGAAGAAATATAAGCGGCGGGCTAAGAAGCCCAAAACCATGACGACCGAAGCAGGGACGCAGGTAGATGAAGTGGCAACAACTTCTGTTGCCACTCAGACAGACCCGATAGAATATTTGTTTGAGGGTCGTGAATTTTCTTTGTCGGCTGAGGTACAGACCTAGAAATCCACCACGGCGCGATATCAGAATGAAGCTAAGAAAGCCCAAGAGCGAGCATCCACAACTATCTTTGAATATGTAGAGCACATTGATATAATGCGACTGAGGCATGCAAAGCAGCAATTCAAGGTGGAGCAGCTGGAAAGGCAAGTAGCAGAATTAAAAACCGATAAAGAGAAGATGCTCCATTTAGCACAGGAAGCGATGGCATGTCACCCTCCTGCTTCCTGTTACTCTTTATTTTTGCATGAGTGCTTTCTTTTCTTTTGTTTGGAAAGCATCTAGAAATAAATTAGTCACGAGATTGAGGACGGTGTACAGTTCCTCCGGATATTGAGAGCCCATGATGTGCCAACTCAGCACTTGATGTGCGAGCTTTATATGCATGGGTATCTCTTGCGTGTTGAGAGAGAATTTAATCCAGTTCCATATGTGGGGGACATTCATTTAAGGGCCCTCACCTCTTACACTTTTAATCAGATAAGTTGGCAGAAGGCTTCTGACACGTTCGAGTCAAATCAGGCCATGAAGCCTTTTATGGTAAGAGGAGAACCCGAGAGATCAGTGACTATGTATAATAAGCACACTACATTTTTGGAAATTATGGGAAACAAGGAACGGATGCTGAGGACACAAAAGTGGTGCATCGATCTTTGCGTCAAAAAATTAGTCACGTTTCAGGCTGAGGCCCTGGATAGTTGTTAGAAGAGGTGGATGATGTCACCCACATCTGTTTGAAATAGAGAACCATTTGGAGCACCAAATTTTGCACGGGCACTCAGCAGGGTGCCAAGATATGTGGCGTGCATCCAAACATGTGGGGTCCGATGGATGGGAATTCGATTCCAGTACCCTGTTCTATGGCTGCCAGTGGAACACTACACCCCAGCCTATAATGTACCAAATGATTGGTGGAAGGAAGTTCTCCTCTCAGAAGGGTTCAAGGTTCCAGGAACAGAAATGGCTGAGGAATATGATCTCGCCCAGCTTCAGGAAGCACACAGCCTATCCAACCCAGACCTATAGAGACGGCGAGTTGCACAAGGGCGTGCAGAAGGCTAGTTGGGGGGAGATGTTGGGCACCAAATTGGCCTATCTTTTCCTTGCATTTCCACTCCTCTTTTCACCCTTTTTACATTCATTCGCATATATTAGTCACATTTCAGGCTGAGGCCCTGGATAGTTGTTAGAAGAGGTGGATGATGTCACCCACATCTGTTTGAAATAGAGAACCGTTTGGAGCACCAAATTTTGCACGGGCACTCAGCAGGGTGCCAAGATATGTTGCGTGCATCCAAACATGTGGGGTCCGATGGATGGGAATTCGATTCCAGTACCCTGTTCTATGGCTGCCAGTGGAACACTACACCCCAGCCTATAATGTACCAAATGATTGGTGGAAGGAAGTTCTCCTCTCAGAAGGGTTCAAGGTTCCAGGAACAGAAATGGCTGAGGAATATGATCTCGCCCGGCTTCAGGAAGCACACAACCTATCCAACCCAGACCTATAGAGACGGCGAGTTGCACGAGGGCGTGCAGAAGGCTAGTTGGGGGGAGATGTTGGGCACCAAATTGGCCTATCTTTTCCTTGCATTTCCACTCCTCTTTTCACCCTTTTTGCATTCATTCGCATATATTTACTGTGTAACATTATGAGGTAATTCCCCTTTATCGTCTCTTGGGATATTTAATTAATGAAGTAGAGTCATGAAGGTTTCTACCTACACAAACCACTAAAACTTGTGATGACCGCAGATTATGGAGCATAGGTGTTGACCGCGCAAGCATATCACAGCAGTTCCGCGATTCACAGCAGCTGATCGACCACGACGAAGCAGCATAACTGATTGCAGCTTCTCTAAACCTGTTTTTGACCATTCCTGTTCTTGCTCTCTCAGCGCTAGTGCTGCGATACAATTGATGTATATCTTTGGGCATATAGTTGCCAGGTTTCGGGGAGAATTATTCTCCTTTGTATTGTATAAAAGATGGGTCATTCCTGTATCAAGGGGACCTCGGTATGGTATTGTAATAGCATTATTCATATTAATAAGATATAAACCCTTTTTGTCGATCTAGCGCTCGCTATGAGTAATGCAGCCCTGATCAAAGAGTTGGGCCCGCTCTTCTGATCAGGTGCTGCGTGTTTCCTTGTGTTGTGTGTATTTTCTATTGTTGTGTTTATTTCTTGTTGCTGTTACAGATCTCTTAGATAACTGTGAATACTTTTTTACGTTTTGTAGTTGAGTTTTACTTCTGTCTCAGCAATGTTTTGATTTCCAATCATGAACCCTTGGTTGAGGGCAGATCGTAACCTTGCCCCTGCATATACCTTGCGTGTTGCCTTGAAAAGAATACGCACCCGGATTGATACATTAATGTAGGAAAAGGAGTGGATAATTTGTTCATACCTGGACACTAACAGAATGGCTGCAAGATGTCATCCATTAGCCTCATGAAGGTTGCAAGAGCATTCGTCAATCCGAAAGGCATAACCAACCATTCTAAAAGGCCCTCCTTGGCTTTGAAGGCAATCTTCCACACATCGGAGGGTTCAATTGGTACCTGGTGATATCCTGACTTCAAATCAATCTTGCTGAAATATTTTGCCCCCTTCAGTTGGTCCAGGAGGTCATCAATCCGTGGGATCGAGTACCTATTATGAACAGTGATCTTGTTCAACGCTCGATAGTCAATACAGAGTCTCCAAGTCCCATCCTTCTTTTGTACCAACACGATCGCGCTACCACAGGGCGATGAACTCGGACTGATGTGACCTTGCTGTAGCAGCTCCTGAATCTGCCTCTTGATTTCATCATTCTCTAGAATGGAGCACCGATAGATTAGTCCATTGGGCAACAGCGAACCTGGGGTCAGATCGATGGAGTGCTTGACCCGACAGTGCAGAGGAACCCCTACGGGGGAGGTGAAGATGTCCTCGTACTCCTCCATGACCTTGTCCATCAGTAGTTGTCGTGCGGAGGGGCCCTGTCTGGAGGTCGTGGCCACTGTCTTCTTCTTTCCTTGAGGGTGTATCATCAGGAAAACAAATTTCCCATTTTGGAAATGAGCTTATTGCATTGTTTTGCAGTAACCAGAGAGATGGCGGTAGGCGGTGCTACCTTCGGTATCCTGTACAACTTATTTCCCAAAGTAATAATAATAGCACGAGGCCTTGATTCATACACAGCATGTTGCTTCCACAAGTATGGTTGTCCTAATAATACATCACAAACTTCAAGGGGAGAAATGTCACACAATACCTCATCCGTGAAGGGCTTGATGTTGTATGGAAGGTGACACTGCAGGCTCACACAAAGATCCCGTCCTTGGTGAAGCCACCTGATGGTGTACGGTTGTGGATGTGTTGTGGTTGGTAAGCCCATCCGCTTCACGACCTTTGCCGAAATGAGGTTCTTTTGGTTCCTGCTGTCGACAATGAACTGTAGCGGGGAGCCCCTTACCCACATCTGGGAGTGGAAGAGATGCTCCTCCTCCTCTGGATCTTCGGGTTCCTCCTTCTGGATCTTCATGGTGGCAATGGTGGCATTGGGCTCCGCATCGATAATCTGCGTCCCTTTTTCATTCCCCTTGTCGGGTTTTGACTCAAAGTCGGAACATGCATCTAATTCTGAAACCTTTAGCTCGGACACCAGTGACTGCTTGGCCTGACATTCACTTGTGTTGTGAGTGGAGCTCTTATGGAGCTCACACCACTTTCCTGTGTCCTTTTTCGGCTTCACGACATTGTTCTTTGCTTGCAACTTTGGCGGGTTGTCTTGTGCCGCCCCGCCTTGGATTTGTCCTTTGTTCTGCGGTTTGGGTGCACCTTTCCCTTGCTTCGGATTCGCAAATCCAAAGTCTTGCTTCTTCTATTTAAACTTTTGCTCGACCTTGACAGCATATCAGTATGCCGTGCCGAGCGAGGAGATGCTCAGGAATTCTATTTCTTCCTGGATGTACTTGTGCAAGCAGCCGTAGTATTTGAGTACCAAATGGTGCTCTGAATCCTTGATACCCAATTTTGTGCGAAGGGTATGGAAAATATTGGTAAACTTTGGAACGTCTTGGTCCCTTCCCTGCCGCAACGTGGTCCACTTTATGTATTGATCCTCATAGCTTTAGACAGGGTATTATTGCTCCTTGATGGCATCCTGGAATGAATTCCAAGTGGGTGCGGCTGAAAATAGTGAGCCTGTACTTTCATCCTTCTGCTCACAGTAGTTTTCCTATGAGTCCTTGACATGGGGGGCTGCTTTGAGAATAGCGAAAATAATATTTTCCCCACTGGAAAAATCATGAACATAAAAATAACCCTCTAGCAGATTTAACCATTTATCGACGGAAACTGCATCTACCTAACCATCGAATATGGGGATTTCAAAATTAACTTGTACCTTAAATGGTGTGGCATTTCCAGAGTAGAAGTTGGAAGCCGATGCGTTGCCCCTGGGTAGCCGTTGAAGGATCTGGGCAAAGTTGTCCATCATCGCGTTCCTTTTTCGCTCAAGGGCTTCTTCGAGCAAGATTTTGATAGGATCTCCTGCACCCTCGTCTTTCTTTTCATCCACCATGGGAGGCCGTCGGGATTTGCGAGGTTCGTCTTGCAAAGGTTCAACCAGTTCAAGCCCTAACTCCTTATATCCCGACCTCATTGGGGACATGCAAAGAAAAACAGAGAAAAAAAGCAGACCGCTTTGATACCACTGATCCGGATTTAAACAGGAATGCAACAAATTACAGAGATAACCATAAACACAGAGATGCAGCGGAAATAATACTTAATTTCATTAATGTAAAATACTGAAATATGCTTACAAACAGAAATGGAAATAAACCAGCTAGGGCGATGGTAGCTTATCTCTGAGAAGAGATGTGGCGGCTACATGCCTCTGAACTGCCTTACAATGAGGCTCAAGGGCCTTTTTATTATTGAACAATAAGAGGAAACCCTAAACAATCAAAACCCTAACCCGAGGAGATGTAACGCCAAGAGTTTATGGGCCCCGTTGGGGTGAGTTGGACAGCTAACTTCCCGGGGTCGCGACTTGGTCATATTATCTCCGTTTGACGCACATGATAACCCGTTGGAAAGATATTTCCGAGGACTACGACAAAAAAGATGATTTTAGATAGCAAATCTTTGGCGGTAGATTTCCAAAAAAATGTTGTTTAGGACCCCAAAATGGCTCCGGAAGTTTAGGACCCGAAAAACTGCTCAAAATAGTAAATTGTGCTACAATTAAGGAAACTGAAAAATTGAAATAAGCAATGGTGGGGGTCCAAGTGGAATTGGTGGGTGGCCACCAATATCCACCTGGCTTAGACAACGATGTTCCAGAGCCAAAGACGCAGAGGGAGAGTGACGCAGTGTCGTAGAGGCTCACGCTATGCCTGCATCAACATTCTGAGCCAGGTGAGGGTGACACAAGAGCTGGGAGGAGCCCACGCAGTAACTGTGTTAGATGTTTAGGCCAACGCAAAAGCAGAGGGGAAAATCAGGCTCATGCAGAGCTACATCATCTTTTCAGGCCACGGAGGAGTGATACCGTGGCCACAAGGAGCTGATCTAGCTCACGCAGTGATTGCGCAGAGCCAGAGGAGCTTAGATTCTTCAGTTGTCGGGACTGGGGGGAGCAGAGCATATTCGATCTGAGGAGTTGGTGGGACGTTGTTGTTGTTGGTTCAGAACAGTGTTTGTGGAGATAGATCCGAGGTAGAGGGAGTCACCGCCTTGATAGATTTCTAGCCAAAGAAATCTAGATCCGAGTTGCAGTAGCAAAGGAGGATTGGAAAGGAGTGATTCGACATTTGGCGGGAGGATTTCCGAGAAGGAAATCAAGACTCAGAGGGAGTCTATGGAGATTTTTCCTTAGAGTATTTATAGCGCCAAAGAAATCTAGATCCAAGTTTTGTTGGGGCAATAGCGAAAGAGGGAGAAGAGAACCAGTTCAACATTCTTTTGGAAGACATGGCAATCGCATCTCTAGGAGGGAGGTGGGGCGATATAGAACTATAGTCGAGAGGACTACATATGGGCAGGATCCTTGAGGTTCCCAAACTCTTGGATCACATACGGCTACGGGAGCCCTTAACGATAGTAGCAAAATGATGGGTGTCAGTTGGAGCGAGGTGTGATGGAGCGACAGTGGCAGAGCTAGAGTGCCAAAGTCTGAGGCAGTGCAATGGATGTTGTAGCAGTGCGAGAGGCACATAGCAGTTTGCAGCAGTGCAGTAGCAACAGAGGGTCAGCACAAATTAGCAGCAGAGGTAGCTTCAGCATCACGAGGCATCCATACTGACCAACATGTCAGTTTTTGGGTGAAGTTTCATTTACTTACTTCTCAGTAACTGAGTTGCAGTGCAGCAGTTAGCAATGGCAATGCTATGGGCAGCATGATGTAGCATTTTGAGAGGTAGTTTCATGAAAAATGTAGTAGTGACAGTGGCAGAGTCATGGGCAGTAGTACAAGATGCAAGTAGTGCAGTGGATGAAGGGAAGCAGTCCAAGCATCAGCAGCACAGAGGACCGATGCAGTGGATCAGTGTAGTACTTCTATTGAGAAGTATTGCTAGAGCACATTCCTCGCTAAGAGGGAGTGTTTATTTTGGGTAGCATCGAATGTGCTCTAGCTCCAAAATTTTGTGGAGGGACTAGAATGCATGAAATCTCTAGAACCCAGAAATTGTTTGGATAAATTCCACCCGAATGAGGAACTATTAAAATAATTAATATTTTTAATGGCTTCCTAAGTCTAAACTTAGGAAAATAAAAATATTAATGGGTATTAATAAGAATATGGGTGAAAAACTTCTAAGAGACGAGGATCAAGTCTAAGTTAATCTTAGCCATTAATTAGAGACTTAATCTTGGCCGTTGATTCATCAACAAGAAAAGTATAAGAGGAGGCTTGAGGGTTAGTTGGAGATACACTGGAGAGATCAGTCAGTTCGATTTTTCTAGGGCGTGGTTTGCTAAGAAAATCGAATTGGTGATCTGAGTTGCAATGAGAGGGGAAGCTCAATAGAGGAACTTTAGTCCAAGGCCGAGGATACATAGCAGAGAGGAATAGCAACACCAAGAGAGACAGTGCGGAGAGAGAGCTCTGACACAGTGTCATAGTGACGCGGTGATGTAGTGACGCAGTGACGCAGTGGAGGCCAAGGGGTCTCAGTGACGCAGTGAGCAGCTCCTAGAGGAGGTGACGCAGTTCCAGCGCAGAGCTTGGAGTAGACATCGTTGCCCATCAGTGGGAACAGTGCAGTCACATGTGGGGTTTGTTCATCAAGGTGTTGGTCGGGTTTATTCTTTGTTGGGTGAGCCATATTTGGCACCCTAGTTGTATTCAGAAGTATGCTTAATAATACAAACCCTCTATATGTTGCACTAGTTTTCCCGCACTGGGTTTTTCCGGGGACGATTGTCCAAAAATAATGGTGTCCCTTGTGTATTTGTCTCGTTCTATTTTTAGTTCATGATCTATATGTATCTGTAGTCTGCATTAGTGTTTTCATCATTATTTAAATAATTAAACAACTTGTTGAATGTAAAAACAAGTAGGAGATGGTAAACCAGTGATTGCAGTAGGATTTTTGATGTGTAGATTCAGAAATTTTAACAGTACCTTTCAAGGCTCCTCATCACTCCCCTGCACAAATTGAAAATCAGTTTGTATCTCAAATTTCGCATCATCCATCTATTTTGCATAATCCCATCACTCGATCATTGGAGGAGTTATACCTGGAAATCTCTGTTGCGGAATGAAATTTTTCCTCCTTTATGTTTGTTGAGTTTGCTAGTTCAAAATATTTTTCTTGCATGTCATATTGTCGCAGTGTGTTAGAACACCATAACACTTCCGCAAATTGTTTTGCATGCACTTTTCTTTTGTATTTCTCAACATGTATTCTCAAACTTTGATGTTATGGTATGCATCACTTTATCTTTCTTGTTTGTTGTTATTTTTGAATATCTTTCTTGACATACATTCCCTCGCCTATATAGGTCATTCGATGCATCAGTGGTTACACTGGAAGTTTCATTTCACAAGATCTTGGCCTATTCTTGGTTAGTGTAGGAGTAGGGGTAGTTTGATGTTTTCTTTGTTTTGTTTTGATTTACTTTTTTCCCCGCTCTTTTCTTTTATTTCTAGTTGTAGGACAGATTTCGCATGAGACCGTGTTGGTTTCTGAAGTAAGCATGGTGAAGTTTGGGAGGAAATTGTGCTACTATCAATGCTTGGTTATCTGTTTATTCCCTCTCTTTGCGTGAATATTGTATATTTCTGTTGATGATATTCTAATGGAAAATACATTCTTTTCAAAAAAACTATAGTGAAACTACGATGCTTGAATCCATAACTAGTACTGCTTAATCTAATCGATCTTTTATAATTTTTAGTTCTTTGTCAACTAAGTCAAGTAGAGTAAGGAGGGGAGGAAACTTTAACAAGTATGTCAGAGGTATATAAATATCCTTCTCATAAGGGACAACCTCTTCAGCTCTCAATAAGTCGGGATCCCTCTTCTACCTCATTAAATGAATAATTCCCTACCACAGTTCTTTGAACAAATGAAAACAATGAAAAAAACATAATAAAAGACAAAAGAAGAGAAAGGTTTTCTGCATAGAGAGGTGAAGCAAGTAGCTTCATCAGGGTACTATCCAGGACCACTAGCAGCAGAGCAATGTTTGTGTTCCTGAAATGACTCCATCGGGGTACTGTCTATCCCTGCTGGCAGAGGAGCAACACCAGAGATGAAAACTAAGGCTCTGGAAATTTTTTTCACTTGTGTATATTTATACTCCTCATCCCCAATCGAAACAACTTAGTTTGACTTGGCTTGGTTAAGTGTTCCACCGATGAAGACAATGGTAGTGATTTAATGTAAGCTAAGTGAAGAAGTTATGGTAATCAATGAACTGAACAATACTTCCTGAAGAGTTAGACATATGTTTTTCATGAGACAAGACCCATACAGAGAGTTGGATTTCTACCAGTTTTTCGCCAAGTGTTGTCGCTGCTACAACCACCCTCCAAACATTTTCCTGTGCTTTGATTTTGGAGCCTTCCTTCTGTCCATAGGAGTTTATCTTTTACTATCATCAAGTTTTCATGTTGTGATAAAATACTTATCTTTTCATACTTTGATTGGGATGTATTTATCCCGGATTGATATCTTTCAAACACAAGCTCACTTATAACCTGACCTTGCAGCGTTGTTGGGCTTGCCTCCAAAAACTATGCAATCTTGGAAGGCAGGTCAACCTTGCCTCAAGAAACTACGCAATTCTTCTTGGCGGGCCAGCCTTGAGCATGAAAACTGTGCAATTCTGGATGGAAGCTCGGCCTTGATGATGGAATTTGTTCAAATAATCCCTTGAGCTTAGAAACTACATTATGCACTGATTCAAGAAATTTCCCAATCCTCGAGAATTGCGCAATCCTTCTTGGCAGTGTATATGCAAGTTTCTCGAAAAACAAAAACAAAAAAACAAAAAAACAGAACAAAAACAAAAAACAAAAAAAACAAAAAGCATCCCTAGAATTAGGGATTCACTAATTATTTTCCCAAAGGTGGTACACTTACTATTTTTGGAGCTTTCTGTCAAGTGTCAATTTTTCCTTGATTTTAGGTATGCGCTTCATAAACCCTAATCGGTCTAGATCTATATAATGAACACCCCTAGAGCTCATTTGTACATTCTATTTTGGAGCTATATCATTCCCAAGGAGATCAAGGAGCCTTTGATAGAGTTTACAACGCTTTTCCAAGTGAGTTTTTATTTTGTCGCTTTTTATCGTTTGCCTTCTGTGAGTGTTGGTTTGCTTGTTTATTTTCATGGTTGTTGGCGTTTTAATGTATCTTAGCTTGTACAAGTTTTTTTCGTTCCATTGTTCGCCTTTTACAAATGTCGCATTAGTTTTCTTGTTTTTGCCCATTAGTGGTCGTCGTTTCGATGACTCTCCATGCATGTTTGTTTTTCCTTTTGCATGTTGATCTTCTGCACTTGTTTTGCACTGATATATCCATACTTAGTCAGATCTTCACTACAACTTTCACCATCACTCAACTCTGCTTGTTTCCCACACTCTTACTAGGAATATTTTCTCTTCCACTGGCCATGCATCACCTTGTCTAGCTAGGCATTGCGCAAGCCTGAAGCTCAAGAGTTGGAAATATTGAGAGGGGGGGTGAATCAGTGTTTCTTTTACTATTGTTATTTTACTACTTTTATATCACTTATAAACACAAAATGAACAATATAGAATAATAGTTTTATTAATGAGAGATATCAAGGGCTCCAAGCCTAGATGAAGACACCAATCTCCAATCCACCAGATCCAACCTGTACTTTTCTAAGCACCAACTTGGACTTCACGAAGCTCCAACCTCTAAGGCTCCAAGCCTATCTTCCAAAAGGGTCCAACCTTGTTTTTAGGAGGCTCCAACCCTCTCCACTAGCACAGAGTCCAACCTGATCTTCTTGAGGACTCCTATCCTCTAGGGCTCCAACTCTATGCTTTAATTCTTCAAGATAAATTCAATGGTTATTTAAGGCTTCCTATGTTTTATGCAACAAGCCCCGACAATGTCTTCTTCAACAATGCCCTCAAAGTACTCTAGCTCGTCAATGACAACTTTATCAATTGCAAAAGGTGTCTCCACTATTCTTCATAGTGGAAAACGGTCTTCTTTCAAGTTTACTTCACTTGGACTTCGATAATGTTGCCACATAATATGGTCGAGAGAACACTCCAAAAATATTTTCAAATGCTGGAGGGTTTCCTTCAACAGTATGTCGTCAAGACTGCTTCATTATGTGAGTGATCTTCAAGAGTTACTTTCTTCATTGATCAATATTGTTCCTCTTCAAGTTTGATGATCAATAATTCTTGAAGTCAAAAAATGCTCCCATACAATCTTCTAGCTCACAGATCTTTGGTCTGAACACAGGTCCGAATAGACTTATCCAATTAAAAACTTTTGACTTCCAATTGTAGATTCTGACTTACAGACTTCGGCACTCAATTGCATACCTTCGTTCATTTATTACAGAACATTGGTGACCACAGTAAATACTCAGCTCTTTTTCACAAATTTACAGGAACTTAGTGATCACAGAAAATACTCGACTCTTTCTCCAAATAATCGACTCCTTTTAACAGGACTTTGGCTCCTTGTATCAGACTTTGGCATCTCTAGAATAGATCAGAAACTTCAACTTATTTATGTTTTGAGACTTCTCTTGATTTCAGTTTATCTTCTCTTGTCTTATTGCAGACTCAAGTGATTGTCTTATCCATGAGTCCTCAAACATCTGCATAGAGTTCACCTTCGGTCTACATATAAGTCCAGTTTGCAATTTGTTCAATCTACAAACGATGTCTCCATAGAGCTTCCGAATAGTGAGTTTCAAAACAGGTCCGCAAATAATATGTACAACAAGTCCACTGGCTCTCTCACAGGTTTTCAACAGAGAACAAATCTTCAAAACGATTCAATAATTTATGAAGGATCTCCGCACTTTCGTATGGAAGAAATTCTTGTAAAGGTTGAAAGTTTCAGATGTATCTCCCCCTTTGTTGCCAGTTCACGAGATGTGAATTATCTCTACTCTTTTATGAGTTCTCTGTAATTTCTACGATAGTCAAAATGGACGAGTTCAAGTCATTATTTATAGTTGTTAGAACCTACGGTGAATATTCATGTCGATTAGCATGGACAGGTCTGACATATGGAGCCGACCTGAACTGTGTCATTTTATTATATGACTAGATGTATAATAAAACCAACTTGTGGTGGGTAAGTCGACAAGTGTCCAACGTAATTCATTCAGCATATTTGTACTAGCAATTGTCCCAAAAGGTACAAAGAGAGGCCGATATGATTATTAAATTGGAATTGTTGAATTTTTCTAGAAGAGTTAATTGGTTTGTGGAAAACCTTTTTTTCTTGGACTGGATCATTGTGCAATTACTTTTCTTTAGATGTTTTGTTTATATCTATATTACAAGGAACACATTGAATGTCTTATTTCATTTCTGCTATCCTTACTAATATCCTTTCCATGCTTTTTCTTGATCAATTTGATGAAATATTCCATTATCCTTTGGTCAAAGTCCTCACCTGCATATTAGTGTACATCCCAGTAAGTTCAAAGCTCAAAAGCCAACCAAAAAAGTCAATGATAACCACCGTGCACGTATTCAAATTCGTAATGTAAAACTGCCAGGCAGAGTTCAGACAGATTACCTCCAAGACGGGTATCACCGTTTGTAGCCAAAACCTCAAAAACTCCATTGTCAATAGTTAGAACGCTGACATCAAACGTGCCACCGCCAAACAGATTACCTCCAAGATGGGTATCACCGTTTGTAGCCAAAACCTCAAAAACTCCGTTGTCAATACTCAGAACGCTGACATCAAATGTGCCACTGCCAAGATAAAAAACAACGATATTTTTCTCTCCACGCTTCTTGTCCAAGCCATAAGCTATTGCTAAGGAAAAATATTTACAAAGTTAATAGTGAAACTGTACTTGCAAAGTGATAGTTCTATTGATACGGAATCAAAGTTCTACATCATAAAAATTATGAAAGGCAAACCAAACTGCAAAAGGCCTGAGACCCAGTACTCTGAAAACCAACCAGATCGATACAACCTGAGACCAAGTACTTTGAATACCAACCAGATCGATACAACCTTTTGTATGAGCTGAATATCCATGTATAAGCAATGAAACAATAAAGCAAGAACTGTCAGACAAGGCTGCAAATTTTCTTATAAAAATATCTCCCACTGCAACGAGTTCATAACAAAAATTTAATGGCACTCCCCTGCAATAATAAATTAAGAGGTCTGTGGTAAAAACGATACCCCTCATGATTTTTAATTTTTCATTATTAAACATATACAATACAATTAAATCTGGTATAACTTGCCCCATACAATGAAACTCTCTTCAACTAAAATTGATGTGTTGTCCATCAAATTTCTACAATCTACAGACAAGTGAACCTTTCACAAAATTCTGCAGTTGCATTCACAAGTACACCCTCACCCTGTGGAGATGCAAACTTGTCTCTGTTTTTCTGACCTACCCATTATCAACTAAACATGACTTGTGCTCTGTCATGTTTGTGATATTCAAGACTTACAAGTTACAAGTCATTTGTGCAGAAATTCTCACTGCACATGACCTTCTGCTTTAAAATATTCGTAATACAACATTACAGACTAAATCCAATTCAAAACCAATTCCAAATACAATCTATCTAAGGGTCACACTGTGCTTTCCATTCCACATTAGTACTATGTTCTGAATTTCGCTGCAAACAAGACAGAAAAGAAACAAGAATCCTAATTCCAATAGCCCGCCATTAACTATCAAGAAAAAGATATGAACCTTCAAGTTGTTAGGATGGGAATGAAGGAATTGACTTTGATTACAATTGTTGGAGATACTAAGAGGGGGTGTGAATCAGTATTTCTTTTACAATTATTATTTTACCAGTTTTAGATAACTTATAAACACAAAATGAATTATACAGAATAATATTTTTATTAATGATAAATATGGAGGACTTCAATCCTCTTTTAAAATCAATAAAATGCAATAATGTTTAGGGCTCCAACCCTATATGAAGACACCAATATCCAATCCACCAGGCTCCAACCTGTAATTTTCCAAGTACCAACTTGCACTTCATGAGGCTCCAACCCTATCTTCCAAAAGGCTCCAACCTCTAGGGAACCAACCCTATCTTCCATAAGGGTCCAACCTTGTTTTTATGAGGCTCCAACCTCTAGGGCTCCAACCCTCTCCACTAGCACAGGATACAAGGACATGAATTAGGATATAAGGTTATTTAGGGATTTTTACCTTCAACAAGAAATGCTAGGGTTTGATTCTAGAGTTTACACTTAGGTTTTTAGCCATCTTCAACAATGACATATTGACATCAAGGAAAACTTTGATCAACATCAAGCTCTCATCTTGGCCTCTGAGACTGCATAATGCGCAGTACCTGGCTAGCCTAATTGTGCATTGCACAGTCCCAGGGCTCAAGCCCATCCCTTGGCCACTGAGACTGCACAATGCGCAGTCTCCACCTCAGTCTGCCTAGGCAAACTACACATTGTGCAGTGTCGAGCCTCAGGCTAAACCATTGGCTACTGAGACTCTGCAATGCGTAGTTCCTTTAACCAGTCTCTCTCCCTCATTTTCATAATTGCGTAATTTTCTTT
Source organism: Pinus tabuliformis (assembly GCA_031772625.1). Classification (NCBI taxonomy): domain Eukaryota; kingdom Viridiplantae; phylum Streptophyta; class Pinopsida; order Pinales; family Pinaceae; genus Pinus; species Pinus tabuliformis. The sequence goes on along the minus strand of CM062817.1, from coordinate 342,272 downwards.
ATTAGTCCATGTGGTTGTTGCTTTATCTTGCTTTGTAAATTGATTTTTGAAGCTAATTTATGTTTTCCATGAGTGCTTTTTCCTCCCATGTGTATTGCAGGGGTTGAGCACTTCTCTTCATCAGTCACTATTATCATGGCACCCAAGAGAACTACTTCAAAGGATACCACAGAGAGCAACATCGGGGAGGTAGTTGAGAGTATGCCAGTTTACTCAGACACTCAATTGTTTGTAGAAAAGGAATCAGATATCACATGGCAGAAGGTGAATGAAATTTTCTCAGCAAGAACCTTCAAAGAAGATCTGGAAGACTGGCAGGTGTATGTCAATGTCCAGAAGTCAGGTTTACACAGGATTAAATGTATATATCTGGCTTTTCCATGCGCAGACATTCTCAGTTGGATACTATCCCATACATATCTAAAGACTATGACTCTCAATAGTGCCAGCGAATAGAGGCTTGCTTCTTTTCTCACAGAAGACTATCATCTCATGTGCCATTTGCCTAAGCCAGAATCACTTATGGATTCATACTTCTATGTGAAAACCAGCTGCTTGAGCACCAATGATATTGTTAAAGGTTGGGTGAAAGAGACAACAAAGTTTCATCAGACACCCACCAACACATACAAGACAAAATATTTTAGGAGGGGCCTGTAAGCTCTTGATAGTTTTATGTTGCAGAATCTATGGCCAGCAGAGCACCGAGACCTTTCCTGAAGGGTGGGCATTCTTACTGAACCAGGCTGTGACCGAAGGTAAACCATTCAACTGGTCAGACTTGTTGGCTCAGCATCTACTAATCCATGTATCTAATTCCCTTAGTCCTCCCAAGGGAGTACAAGCTAGATTTTACATGTATTCCTATCTACTCTATGCAATTTGTGCACACAATTCATTCCCTGGCATGAATTGGACTTGGACACCACGTGAGTTTGTCATGTATGTTTATTGCAAGTTGCTTTCGAAGTGCAGCCACAAAGGAGTAATGGAAAAGCTAACTGACCACTTCCTCATTCCGTTGTAAAACTTGATCTTTGAGGAAGAGCCATCTTGCATGTCACATGGGGTAATGGAAGCAGTGTTGGAGATAGAAAATTGGTTTGCCTCACTAGATGGCACTTTCCTCACGGTGTTCAACAAATAAAAGTCTCTACATCTTTTACCGAGGTACGTCACTGGTAAGTTAGTCATGCAAGAGGTTGTGTATCATCTATCCACATGGTTGTCAACAGCTTTTCACAGGGAGAAGAAAGCACCTTTGCCAACTCTTCCTATGAAAAATTGTACGAGATCAAGAATCTGAAATTCGCGGATACCGAAGGAAAGGCGATAGAAAAGTTTGCATTCGGTACTTTGGACTTCAATCCGTACGATCCCATGAATGTCTGCAGATACCACTATGAAAGGATCCATTTCTAGTGGCTAAGCAGGACTTTTCACTGGTCGAAGGAAGAACCATGGAAGAATTGTTACAATGCCTCCAAGTCTTGCAAGACGGTCAGTTTTGCAGGAACTTCACAGGTTGCTCCATAGAAGGAAATCACTCTAGAGGCAGCACCAGCGGAAGAGTGTAACCCAGTGCGAGAGAAGAGAAAGTGGAAGGTTGTGCACAGTCTAGGGGGAGAGAGAAGCCACAAGATAAAAGTAGATCCAGTCATTATGAGAGTGGCCATAGCAACAGAGAAGAAGAGAAAAACGAGGGTGCAGGAAGCAGAATGGAAGCAGAGCGAAGAATGAGAGAAGAGATTGGAGGAAGAAAGGTAGAAGTGAGAAGAAGAGGAAAGGCGAAAAGTAATAGCAGAAGAAATAACGCGAAGACAAGTTGAAGAACAAGAACAGAATCGGCAGTTGGAGGAGGAGAGTAAGCAGATGCAAGATAAAGAGCTCGCTCAAGAGATTGAGGAGTTGATCGAAATCCAATACATGGAGGAGGAAATGGAGTTGTAGAACCAAGAAGTTGACCTGATTCCAAGTACACAACAGGTCACCATTCAGTCTCCCCATCCTCCGGTAGAGCAAGCTCCAAGCAAGGAAGAGGAAATTATTCCTCTTGATGATGGTCCGATTATGGACACGTACAATCTGACATATGATGAGCTTCAAAAAAAAATTGTACAAGCAAGGAAGAAGCATTTTCCGGACGACCTTGCATCTCCTGCGTTTATCAGAGACAGGTTGATTGTGACAGACGCCAGGAAGAATCTAGGTGCCATTGTAGTAGCCAATTTGACCTTCGCAGGAGCTACAAAGTCAGATACAGACTATTTGATGGCCGAGAACAAACAATGGGTAAAGAACGTGCAGGCTACTAGGAAAGAGGTCGAACAGCTCCGAGCAGAGTTACAGAACGCAGCTCTCGCATAGGTCTATCTGGAAGAATTGAAGGCAGCGATACTCGGTGAAGTATCGATACTATGAGATACCATGCAGAGTCTTTATGAGGAGATTTTTACTGTGAATTAGGCAGTTGTCCACTTGCATGGGTTGCAACAGAAGGGTAAAGATTATGTCAAAACTCTCAAGGTTGTGTAATCAACTATTGTTATCGTGAATGAATGGTCAATGCAATACAAAGGGGCACTGCTTGAATTGGGAAACAAGACAAGCCAATAGGCAGAGTTGGAGAAAGCAAAAGTTCGTATGCTCATCCAAAATAACAAAAAACTCACCTCGTTCATAGCCAACACTCAGGCCTCATATGCACGATTGTACAACAGTGTGGACTTCTTGGTAAAATCGCATGTGATCCCATCAATCGGCTCACTCACGGAGATCAAGTGCACGAATCAGGTCAAGCAGGAGATTGAAGAATACTTGGAATAGTTGAGACATGTAGCCATCAAGGAAGATCTTGAAGTAAACAGACAAAATATGCACAAGTACATTGGTGGCGTTGTCCAAATCAACACAATGTTTCTCCTACTCAAGAAGGAAACACAAGTCGGTTCCAAGTTAGTGTACATGGATTCCATGGAAGCTAGAGTCTGCTTCTAGCTTGACACCACGCACAGTTTGGGGATGCCATCGCGTAGTACAAAGATTGGCACTATTACGTAACCAAGAAACATCAAGTGGTAGTTGATGAGACGGACTTTCACCAAACTCAAACTTAACTGTTTTGTCTTATTAGGTTGTCTAGTTGGCTCTACCCAATTTTGTCTTATATGGGTACGAGTGTATTATAATATTATTTTGTAATTAATTTGTAAGTGGAATTCCAAGTGTCAATATTGGAATGTGAAGAGTCATGATGTAATGAATGTAAAGAGTCATTTTGTAAAGAAGTTGAAGAGTCATGAGGGAAGTCCAAGAGTCACAAGGGGAAGTGAATAGTCACCCCTTTTGTTATAAATAGACCCTCATAACTCATGTAAAGGGCTTTTGGGGAGCCAAACTTTTGTTAATTTATGGTAGCATCGAATGTGCTCTAAGCCTCAAAATTTGTAGGAAGGCTAGGACACATGTATTCTAGAATACCCAGAAATCGTTTTGGAAAATTCCACCCGGAGACAGTTTTATTAAAATAATTAATTATTTTCAATGGATGCCTAAGTCTAACTTAGAAAATTAAAATAATTAAACGGTATTAATAAAACTGGGTGTGAATCTTCTAGAAAAAGACGGAGATCGAGTCAATATGATCTAAGTCATTGATTATAATTTAATCTGGTTCCTTGATTACTTAACGAGAAGATTATAAGAAGGACTTCAATGGGCATTTGAAAGACACATTGAGTGAGATCAAGAGATCGATTTCTCAAGAGAGCAATGCAGTAGTTGCCAGAGAAGTCATCGAGGATATTTCTTGCAGTGAGGGGCAGGCATAGTTTTCCGGTTGGAGAGTTTCCTGATCTGGGGATACATTGCAGAGAAGGTAGAGAGAGATCCAGAAGAGGCAGCACAGTGCCACGCAGAGTCAGCGTAGAGCTTCAGAGGGAGTATGAGATTCAGCTGGGAAATCGAGTTCTAGAGCCAGAAGTCGGGGTGTGAGACCGGAGAGCCAGAGGAACGAAGTTCCAGAGAGCAGAAGATTTGTGGAAGAAGTGACATAGACCCCAGAGAGGTTGAGCATATCTCCGTAGGTTAACGCAGAGGCTGCATAGAGCCAGCGTGGGGCCAGCCATCCAGGGCCTGGATGTAAGAATTTCTCATTTCCCACCCCGGTTTTCAGTTTCACCTCATTTCTCCAAAATAGTTAAATGCCCTTTCCCATATCCATACATTCAACAACTGGAAAATAAATTTTGTTGAAAACACAAATTCTGGAAATTTTACAGAATGCTGGAAAATGCAGAAATATAAAAATCAGCACATACAAAGAGCGATTCAACACATTTAAACACAGTGATTTTTTGTCAAGGTGACCCTGGAAAAACCCCCTACAACTCTTGGGGAAAACTAGTTTGAGATCTCCTTCTTATTTATGAAAAATGCTTTTTACAGTGAGAAATATTCAACAAAAAATCAGCAAGTAAACTTTTACAACTTATCTCGTTTTCCGTGCCTCACAGCCAACTAGAAAAACTTGCAAACAACAAAATCTGAACAACAATAAATGTTGTATGTCCTCCTCGATTTCTGTGCCAATTTTCAGCCTTAAATTCTGTTGTACGGCCTGCCTAGAAAATCGTGCAAGATGCCAGAAATTCTGTTGTACGATTTCCTCGATTTATGTGCCGAAAACTATTGTACGGCCTCCTTGAAAATCTATTGTACAGCCTCCTTGAAAATCGTGCCAGCAAACTCAGATTTCTGTGCAAATTGTTGTACGGCCTCTTTGAAAATCATGCCCAAAAATCTGCCTTTTACTGTATGCTAACTCAGCTGTACGGACTTGCTGGAATGCTGCCTTGGAATGTGTGCCAAGCTGCTGCCTCCTTCTCCTCCCTGTCCAGAAATCTCCCTTGCTCTCTTGCTCTCCTTCTCCCAATCTGCTCATGAAAGAATGAATGACCTTTTCCTCATTTTCCTCCTTTAATCTAACCCTAAGTGACTTTTGGGTGATCCCTAAATCCAATGGCTGAAATAGATTGAGATCTAGGGCTGAGATTAAATGCTCATTTAAATCTCACTTTCTATTTTTTAATTCACCCCACTTTAATAAAGACCCACTTAGTCATTTATTTCCAAAGTCACTTTTCCTTTCTAATTTTACATTGACTTTATTAAAGTCACTTTAAAATTAGACTTTAGTAACTTTATCACTTAAAGTCACTTTTAAATTAGATTTGACTTTATAAAAATTATAAAGTCACTTTAGGAAAAAAATTAAATTCTTTTGGACACTTTTCCCTAGGCCAAAGATCAAAGCCTTAGGGAACCACCTGTCCTCCGGTACCAAATTTCAACACTCCCTCTTACCGAGGAAGGTGTTCCTCACCACACCCATCTTGTCTTTGAAGTAGTCATGCTTGCCCCGTGGTAAGGCTTTGGTAAGAATATCTACAACCTGCTCATCAGTGGAAATATACTCAAGCTTCACAGCGCCCTTCTGAACACAGTCTCTGATGAAATGATATTTGATCCTGATATTCTTTGACCTGTCATGAAATATTGGATTCTCCGTGAGTTTAATGCAACTCTGATTATCACGGTAAATCACTGAAGGTCTCAACGGCTGACCAAATAAGCCAAACAACATCTTGTGAAGCCAGATGGCCTCACAACTAGCTAGACTGGCTGCCATATACTCTGCTTCCGCTGAACTCAATGCTACTGACTGCCGCTTCCGGCTGAACCATGACACTACTACTGAACCCAACCCAAAACAGCACCCTGAAGTGCTCTTCCTATCAAAAGCACAACCTGCCCAATCAGAATCAGTATAACCTGCCAATCTCACTCCATCCCCCTGCCTGTAGTCCAGACCATAATCCACTATCCCCTGCAAGTACCGCAAAATGTGTTTTGCAGCCACCCAGTGAACCTTCCTAGGCTCACACATAAAATGACTCATCGTGTTGACTGCAAAACAAATATCTGGTCTAGTGTTGACCAAATACATCAAGGAATCAATCAGCTGCCTGTACAATGTGGGATCCACCAACTCGGAATCCGAAGCATGAAGCTTCTTCCAGTTGGTGATCATCGGTGTCGACATGGATCTACAATCCTCCATGTGGAATCTACTAAGGATGTCCACAATATACTTCCCCTGCCCCAGGAAGAAATGCCACTCCTCCTGGCACACCTCCAAACCCAAAAATTAATGCATCAAGCTGATGTCCTTCATCTCCTATACAGTCTTCACAATACTGGGCCCTGGTGGCTCCTAGAACTTTCACGGCTCCAAAACCTCTGCAAATGACCTCAGATGGCTGTAAGACCTGCACCAATGGCTTCAGAAGGTCGAAAATACCCAAAATCAAAAAAACAATCGTCCAAAACCACCTTTCCCAGCCAAAGTTATGGCCAATTAAAGTTTTCCTCCAGTTATGCCTAGAAACACTCCAGATAACTTGAAACTACTTACCTCTAGGCTAACTTGAAATTTCATTAATGGCTAACAGAAATTCAGGCCAATGTAAGGTAACCTTACCAAATTTCTTGATCTCCTCTTTAGTCTTGGCCTCCCACCAGACCAATTCTGCTCCATCCATTCTCAAAGAAGCCAACTGAATCTTTGTGGCATCATCATGCATATTCTGGATCCTCAAGTAAACTTCCAACTGCCTAATCCAGTTGTCAAGCTTTTCTGCATTCACTTCACCATTAAACACAGGTAATTCAAATTTTACATCAAGCTTCAAAAAAGGACTTTTTCCAGAGGATCTATGCTTATGCACAGAAGAAGAAGACAAGGATGAAGAGGAAGAAGGTGACGATGGGGGTAGTGGATCACCATTTCCTCCATGTCCTTTCTTGGAATGATCATCATCCTTCTTACCTCCTGAAGAGCCCTCTCCTTCATGTGGATGTTTGGATCCTTCTCCAGCCAATTTCTCATTTCTTTCTTGGTACAATATCCTCACCATTTCAGTGAGGTCCAAGAAAGCCTTTCTGAAGACTCTTTCTTCTTCTTTTGGATCCATGTCTACAGGAATTTCTCCTTCATGTGCAGACATTCTTGAAGCTTCTGCTGAGATTCTTGAGGGTGAAATTGAAGGTGGAGGTGATGGCTCTCTGGCCTTCCTTGACTGAGGATTCTCTCATTCTCTAGTCAACTGTCCTTCCCCTCTTTTAAGTTTCAACTTGGTAAGCATCAATACTTGCAAGACAGTTAGAAGATCTTTGCACAAAAACTTGGGCTCTGATACCAACTTGATCTGAATTTGAAACTACTTGTAAATGGTTTGCAAGGTATTCAATTCAGATATATACATATTTAAAAGATGTCCATGTCTTGCAGAAAGAAAACAAATGAAAATTTCAGTTGTTCATGACCCATTTAAGCATAGCAGATTTATTTCCTTTTACTGTTTAACACACTAAAACGAATTTTTTCTGCAAAATAAATCAACCACAGATGCAAAAGAAGTTGATAAAGTAGTTCACCCCTCCTGGGCTACGTCTGCTGGGTCCAAAGCCCCCAAATGGGCCTGTCCTTGTTTTAATTAAATGCTCAAATTGAATATACAGCTGAATAGAAGCATCTACAGGTGGAATATATGGTAAAAACGGATTCAGAACACTTGAATCCTTCAGGATTGACTACTGATTCACCTCCAATGGATACTTGCAACCCTATACAGTCTTCCCAATACTGGGCCCTAGTGGCTCCTAGAACTTCCACGGCTCCAAAACCTCTGCAAATGACCTCAGATGGCTGTAAGACCTACACCAATGGCTTCAAAAGGTCGAAAATACCCAAAATCAAAAAAAAATTCGTCCAAAACCGCCTTTCCTAGCCAAAGTTATGGCCAATTAAAGTTTTCCTCCAGTTATGCCTAGAAACACTCCAGCTAACTTTAGTTGGAGTCCAGTTAGGCCCGCCAAATATGGCGGGCCCGCCAATTTTGGCGCTCCTGCCAGAATCTCCGCCAAACGAACTGCAGTTACATTAAAGGCGCATGTGACCAAAACATTCGGGCTGGCTGTTTGCATAGGATTCCGCGCCGGGCGGTTAAGGGTTTAGCCCACGGTTCAAGGCATAAGGTCGTATGGAATGGGGCTGGCCCCCTTAAGGCCCCACCCAACTGAAATTTAAAGTTCAAATTAAATTGCTCAGGCCATTGTAACATGTCTGACCCATGTGGCGCGTTGGTAAGGCATATAGTTTGTGGTAATGAGGTTGCATGTTCAAACCTCTTTGTTGCCAACAAAAATTTTAAACGCACCCAACACACTTGCTGACGTCATCATGGGCCACGTGGTGGCCTCCGGGCCTGCCACGTGGCAGCCTGTGATTGGTTGCCGAAAAGGGAATATTCCAAGGAATATTCTGCAGAATATTCCTTTCTTAATTTTTTTTTGAAAAATTCAAAATTACAAAATTATTGACAAATTCTTCTTTTTGCCATAACTTCCTCATACGGCGACCGTTTTTCAAACTATTTGTGGCGTCGGAATCAGGAGGACAAGCACTTTCCAGTCGTTCAACTTTGAACCAGTTTTGAGCATTTTAAAATTTGAGCATTTTACGACACTTAGGACATATTCCTTTTGGACAGCGAATCAATGGCTGCCACGTGGCAAGCCCGGAGGCCACCACGTGGCTGGAATGACGTCAGCAACAATGGGCGCATATATACAAAAGTCGGCTCAAGCGTGGTTTGAACCCACGACCTGTCGGAAGCAAACGCCACACCTTACCAACACACCATGGGAGCGGTTCTTGTCATATGGGCGGAAAAAAGGTGATTTGAATTTTAAAATTACTTTGGGCGGGGCCCAAAGGGGGCCAGCCCCCATACCATGTGACCTCGGGCCCAGAACCTAGGGCTTAAGCCCCAACCGCCAGCACACTAACCACCAGCGCGCAATCCGAGGTAAACGGTCACATGCGCATTTAATGTAACTGCAGTCAAGTTGGCGGGAATATTGGCGGAGTGCCAAAATTGGCGGGCCCGCCATATTTGGCGGGCCTAACTGGACTCCAACTAAAGTTAGCTGGAGTGTTTCTAGGCATAACTGGAGGAAAACTTTAATGGGCCATAACTTTGGCTAGGAAAGGCGGTTTTGGACGAATTTTTTTTTGATTTTGGGTATTTTTGACCTTCTGAAGCCATTGGTGCAGGTCTTACAGCCATCTGAGGTCATTTGTAGAGGTTTTGGAGCCATGGAAGTTCTAGGAGCCACCAGGGCCCAGTATTGGGAGAACTGTATAGGGTTGCAGGTATCCATTGGAGGTGATCCAGTAGTCAATCCTGAAGGATTCAAGTGTTCTGAATCCGTTTTTATCATCTATTCCACCTGTAGATGCTTCTATTCAACTGTATATTCAATTTGAGCATTTAATTAAAACAAGGACAAGCCCAATTGGGAGCTTTGGACCCAGCAGATGTATCCCAGGAGGGGTGAACTGTTTTATCAACTTCTTTTGCATCTGTGGTTGATTTATTTTGCAGAACAAATTCGTTTTAGTGTGTTAAACAGTAAAAGGAAATAAATCTGCTATGCTTAAATGGTTCATGAACAGCTGAAAATTTCATTTGTTTTCTTTCTGCAAAACATGGACATCTTTTAAATATGTATATATCTGAATTGAATACCTTGCAAACCATTTACAAGTAGTTTCAAATTCAGATCAAGTTGGTATCAAAGCAGGGTTTTGTGCAAAGATCTTCTAATTGTCTTGCAAGTATTGATGCTTACCAGGTTGAAACTTAAAAGAAGGGAAGGACAGTTGACTAGAGAACGAGAGAATCCTTAGTCAAGGAAGGCCAGAGAGCCATCACCTCCACCTTCAATTTCACACTCAAGAGTCTCAGCAGAAGCTTCAAGAATGTCTGCACATGAAGGAGAAATTCATGTAGGCATGGATCCAAAAGAAGAAGAAAGAGTCTTCAGAAAGGCTTTCTTGGACCTCACTGAAATGGTGAGGATATTGTACCAAGAAAGAAATGAGAAATTGGCTGGAGAAGGGTCCAAACATCCACAGGAAGGAGAGGGCTCTTCAGGAGGTAAGAAGGATGATGATCATTCCAAGAAAGGACATGGAGGTAATGGTGATCCACCACCCCCATCGTCACCTTCTTCCTCTTCATCCTCGTCTTCTTCTTCTGTGCATAAGCATAGATCCTCTGGAAAAAGTCCTTTTTTGAAGCTTGATGTAAAATTCGAATTACCTATGTTTAATGGTGAAGTGAATGCAGAAAAGCTTGACAACTAGATTAGGCAGTTGGAAGTTTACTTGAGGATCTAGAATATGCATGATGATGCCACCAAGATTCAGTTGGCTTCTTTGAGAATGGATGGAGCAGCATTGGTCTGGTGGGAGGCCAAGACTAAAGAGGAGATCAAGAAATTTGGTAAGGTTACCTTAACATGGCCTGAATTTCTGTTAGCCATTAAAAAATAGTTTTATCCTCTTGCTCACATGCAGAAATCCATTATGAACTGGCAAAATTTCAGACAACTTAAGGGTTAGAGTGTCCAAGACTACACCCAAGAATTAATGCATCAAGCTGATCAGGTGCTCATGTCCTAAGTGTCGTAAAATGCTCAGAACTGGTTCAAAGTTGAACGACTGGAAAGTTCTCGTCTTCCTGATTCCAGCGCCGCAAACGGTTCGAAAAACGGTCGCCGTATGAGAAAGTTATGCCAAAAACAAAATCGCCCAATAACCCTTAATTTTTGAATTTAAAAAAAAAAAAAAAAAATTAAAAAGAATATTCCACGGAATATTCCTTGGAATATTTCGGAGAATATTCCTTTTGGACAGTGAATCAATGGCTGCCACGTGGCAAGCCCGGAGGCCACCACGTGGCTGGAATGACGTCAGCAACAATGGGCGCATATATACAAAAGTTGGCTCATGCGTGGTTTGAACCCACGACCTGCTGGAAGCAAACGCCACGCCTTACCGACACACCACGGGAGCGGTTCTTGTCATATGGGCAGAAAAAAGGTGATTTGAATTTTAAAATTACTTTGGGCGAGGCCCAAAGGGGGCCAGCCCCCATACCATGCGACCTCGGGCCCGGAACCTAGGGCTTAAGCCCCAACCGCCAGCACACTAACCACCAACGCGCAATCCGAGGTAAACCGTTCACATGCGCATTTATTGTAACTGCAGTCAAGTTGGCGGGAATAATGGCGGAGCGCCAAATTTGGGCGGTCCCGCCATATTTGGCGGGCCTAACTGGACTCCAACTAAAGTTAGCTGGAGTGTTTCTAGGCATAACTGGAGGAAAACTTTAATTGGCCATAACTTTGGCTAGGAAAGGCGGTTTTGGACGATTTTTTTTTTTATTTTGGGTATTTTCGACCTTCTGAAGCCATTGGTGTAGGTCTTACAGCCATCTGAGGTCATTTGCAGAGGTTTTGGAGCCATGGAAGTTCTAGGAGCCACTAGGGCCCAGTATTGGGAAGACTGTATAGGGTTGCAGGTATCCATTGGAGGTGAATCAGTAGTCAATCCTGAAGGATTCAAATGTTTTGAATCTGTTTTTACCATCTATTCCACCTGTAGATGCTTCTATTCAACTGTATATTCAATTTTATCATTTAATTAAAACAAGGACAGGCCCATTTGGGGGCTTTGAACCCAGCAGACGTAGCCTAGGAGGGGTGAACTGCTTTATCAACTTCTTTTGCATATGTGGTTGATTTATTTTGCAGAACAAATTCATTTTAGTGTGTTAAACAGTAAAAGGAAATAAATCTGCTATGCTTAAATGGGTCATGAACAGCTGAGATTTTCATTTGTTTTCTTTCTGCAAGACATGGACATCTTTTAAATATGTATATATCTGAATTGAATACCTTGCAAACCATTTACAAGTAGTTTCAAATTCAGATCAAGTTTGTATCAAAGCAGGGTTTTGTGCAAAGATCTTCTAACTGTCTTGCAAGTATTGATGCTTACCAGGTTGAAACTTAAAAGAGGGGAAGGACAGTTGACTAGAGAACGAGAGAATCCTCAGTCAAGGAAGGCCAGAGAGCTATCACCTCCACCTTCAATTTCACCCTCAAGAATCTCAGCAGAAGCTTCAAGAATGTCTGCACATGAAGGAGAAATTCCTGCAAACATGGATCCAAAAGAAGAAGAAAGAGTCTTCAGAAAGGCTTTCTTGGACCTCACTGAAATGGTGAGGATATTGTACCAAGAAAGAAATGAGAAATTGGCTGGAGAAGGGTCCAAACATCCACATGAAGGAGAGGGCTCTTCAGGAGGTAAGAAGGATGATGATCATTCCAAGAAAGGACATGGAGGAAATGGTGATCCACCACCCCCATCGTCACCTTATTCCTCTTCATCCTCGTCTTCTTCTTCTGTGCATAAGCATAGATTCTCTGGAAAAAGTCTTTTTTTGAAGCTTGATGTAAAATTCGAATTACCTATGTTTAATGGTGAAGTGAATGCAGAAAAGCTTGACAACTGGATTAGGTAGTTGTAAGTTTACTTGAGGATCCAGAATATGCATGATGATGCCACAAAGATTCAGTTGGCTTCTTTGAGAATGGATGGAGCAGCATTGGTTTGGTGGGAGGCCAAGACTAAAGAGGAGATCAAGAAATTTGGTAAGGTTACCTTAACATGGCCTGAATTTCTATTAGCCATTAAAAAACAGTTTTATCCTCTTGCTCACATGCAGAAAGCCATTATGAATTGGCAAAATTTCAGACAACTTGAGGGTCAGAGTGTCCAAGACTACACCCAAGAATTCAGGAGAAGAGCTCTCTTGTTAGGGGTAGATTTACAGACCCAGGAAACCTTGCTGAAATACATTGGTGGCTTGCATAGCTACCTTAGACACACCATCTTGATGTTTAACCCTACTAGCCTGGACGAGGTTTGTGTCCAAGCTACCCATTTAGAGGCAAGGGGAAAAAACACATTTGAAGAGGGTAGAAACAAGCCCCTCAAGGGGAAAAACAAAGAGAAAACCTCCAAGGGAAAGGGAAAAAAGAATGCATCTGTCAAATAGGAGAGTGAGAAAGTGATTTGTAAACACTGTTCTAAACCAGGCCATGAGGAGAAAAACTGTTGGAAATTACATCCTGGAAAAAGACCTCAATCTAACAAATCCAAAGGGAAACATAAAATTGCTGCCACTACATCTACACCACAGGATTTAGGGGATGATTCAGGTGATGAAACCAAAATTGCAGCCATGGGTTTGAAAAACTTGAAGGGAAAAGAAATTGAAACTCAAGCCAGCACTAGTACCTCAAACTGCCATGTACAAGCTCCTAATGAGGAAGAAAGAATTGAATTGTTTCATGTGAGGGTGATTTCAAAACATACTAAAATTGACACACTTTTTGATAGTGGGTCACAAGCAAACCTTATATCAGAGGACTTGGTCAAGCAGCTTAAACTTGAGACCGTTCCACATCCGAAGCCATATCCACTTAGATGGATTTGCAAAGATGCAAATTTACAAGTTTCAAGGAAGTGCACATTGCGCTTTGCAATTACTGCACATTTTATTGACACAGTTGAACTTGATGTGGTACCTTTTGATATAGTAGGAATTGTTTTGGGAAGTCCTTACTTGTTTGACAGGAAAGTTATCTTTCATCGCCATGAAAACAAATATCATCTTTTCAAAGATGGCAAGGAGTTCATTGTTAGAGCTCATCGCAAGAAGACAAATATAGCGATGGTGAATGCAGGACAGGTAAAAAAGCTGGTCAATTCAAGGAAGAATTTTTTTCTTCTTATGATTAAGCCCAAGGTTGATGTGAATATGAGTCATTTGACAATTGTGATCCAAAACTTAAGTCAGAACTGTATGATGTAGTTGATGCATATCATGAGATGTTTCAGGAGCCAACAGTTTTGCCTCCTAAGAGGGAGATTCAGCATGAAATCCATTTGCATCTAGATTGTCCTCTTCCAAACATAGGTACGTACCGCATGTCTATTATGGAGAATGCTGAAATAAAGAAGCAAATCAAGGACTTGTTGGACAAGGGTTTCATAAGGCCAAGTACTTCGCCATGTGGGTCACCGATTGTATTGATTCCAAAGAAAGATGGCACTTGGCGTATGTGTGTTGATTTCAGGGCCTTGAACAAGATAACGGTAAAGAATCGTTACCCACTCCCAAGGATAGATGATTTGCTAGACCAGCTGAAAGATGCTCGATATTTCACTAAGTTAGACTTGCGTAGTGGATATCATCAAGTAAGAATTGAAGAAAGTGACATTTGGAAGACAGCCTTTAAAACCAAACAAGGACTCTTTGAGTGGCTTGTAATGCCGTTTGGTTTGTGCAATGCACCTGCAACTTTCATGCGGGTAATGGATGATGTCTTGCGTCCTTTTCTTGATGATTTCGTTATTGTCTACTTAGATGACATCTTAATTTTCAGCAAGTCTAGAGAAGATCATGTCATGCATGTTAGGAAAGTACTTGATGTTTTGAAGAAGAATCAGTTATTTCTTAAAATGTCAAAGTGTGAATTTGGAAAGACTTCTTTGGTTTATTTGGGACACATAGTAGGAGGAGGTGCTTTGAGAATTGATCCTGTTAAGATTGAGGCTATTGTGAAGTGGCCTACTCCCAAATCCATAACAGAAGTAAGAAGTTTTTTGGGTGCAGCTCAATATTGGAGGAAGTTTATCTCTAACTTCTCTTTTATAGCAGATCCTATGCATGCAGTGACAAGTGTGAAGCATGCTTTCCAATGGGGAGGCAAGCAGAAAAAAGCTTTCGAATCTTTGAAAGAGAAGATTAGTTCAGCTCCGTTCCTTGCATTACCGGATTTGAGACAACCATTTGAGATACAAACCGATGCTAGTGATTATGCCATGGGTGCAGTTCTTCTACAGCATGTTAAGCCTATTGCTTTTCATTCTGAAACTTTTAATGGTGCTGTTGTAAATTATCCTACATATGATAAGGAGTTGTATGCATTGGTACAAAGCATCAAAAAGTGGAAACACTATTTGATGGGCAAAGAAACTGTTATACATACCGACCATCAGCCCTTACAGTACTTGCAATCACAAAGCAAGTTACAACAGTCACGACACTTCAAATGGATGGGCTTCTTGCAACAGTTCCATTTGGTAATAAGGTACAAGAAAGTTACTTTGAATAAGGTTGTTGATATGCTTTCAAGGCCTATTATTGGTGTTGTTACTTTGCTTAAGAATGATTCCATTGTACATGATAGTTACATAGAACAATATGCATCTGATGATGACTTTAAAGATGTGTATGCTAACTTGAGTAAAGGGAATCATGTAGAGGAAAATGACTATCACATGCATAACCATTTGCTGTTTCATTTGGGCAAGTTGTGTATACCATAGGGGGAGAGAATAAATGTCATAAGAGAAGCTCATTCTTCTCTTATTGCTGGCCATTTTGGTGTGAGCAAAACAGTTGCACATCTACAGAGGTATTGTTATTGGCCTCACATGGTAGATTCTGTTTCAAGGTTCATAAGAGGATGTTCATTATGTGCTACAAGCAAGCCTAGTAATAGGAAGCTTGGTTTGTATACTCCTTTGCCGGTACCTTCTAGACCATGGGAGAGCATCTCTATGGATTTTGTAGGAGGTTTGCCAAAATCTACAAAGCAGCATGATTATTTATATGTAGTAGTTGATCGTTTCAGCAAAATGTGTATACTTATGCCTTGTAAGAAAACTATAACTGCTGAACAAACTGCTGAATTATTTTTTCATCATGTATGGATTCACTTTGGTTTGCCTACTTCCATTATTAGTGACAGGGATTCCAGATTTGTGGGGAATTTTTGGTCCAACCTATGGGAGATGATGGACACAAAGTTGAAGAAAAGTACTGCTTTCCATCTGCAAACAGATGAACAAACAGAAGTTGTGAACAGAACCATTGTGCACCTCTTGAGAGGATATTGCAGCAAGCATCCCAAGCTTTGGGATGAACATTTGCACTACATACAGCATGCTTACAATCGTGCCAAGCACTCTTCCACAAGCACCTCACCGTTTGAAGCTTGTTTTGGTTACTTGCCAAAATTACCTCTTGATTTCATTCTTGAGAAAGATGTTGCCATTGAGGGACATAGTGATATTGACAAAGCTCGTTCATTCATTGAAAGAATTCAGCAAATACATCAGCAAATTCAAGAACAACTTGAGAAGAGTCAAGGCAAGTACAAGGAAAGAGACGACAAGCATAGAGTCGATCACAAGTTTCAAGAAGGGGATGAGGTATGGCTGTACATTAGTAAGGAAAGGATGCAAGGAGAAGGTAAAAAGCTGAAGCCTATTCGTTATGGTCCATTCAAAATCCTCAAGAAGGTTGGAAATAATGCTTTTCAATTAAATTTTCCTTCCTACATGCAAATGTATTCTATGGTCAATGTGGAGAACTTACGTTTGTATGAACCTCCTTTGATTGCTGATCATGAAAGTGCTGTTCACCTGCCATCTATAGAAGATTTCTCGCCAGAATTCTTAGATGAGCTGAAAGAAGATACAATCCTTGACAGAAGGACATGCACTTCAAGGAGGGGCAGTGTAGATTATGTTCGAGTTGGTTTCAAAGGCAGCAAACCGAACAAAGCAAAGTGGATGGAGGTGGACAGAGTGAGGGAGCTGTACCCTCACCTCATTAACAGGTAGTTGAAGGCTTTTGGGGTCCAAAAGCTTCCCAATGGGGAGGCGTGATCAGGTGCTCATGTCCTAAGTGTCGTAAAATGCTCAAAATTTAAAATGCTCAGAACTGGTTCAAAGTTGAACGACTGGAAAGTGCTCGTCTTTTTTATTCTGGCACCGCAAATGGTTCGAAAAATGGTCACCGTATGAGAAAGTTATGCCAAAAACAAAATCGCCCAATAACCCTTAATTTTTGAATTTTTAAAGAAAATTTTAAAAAGAATAGTCCATGGAATATTCCGAGGAGTATTCCGAGGAATTTTTTTTTTGGACAGCGAATCAATGGCTGCCACGTGGCAAGCCCGGAGGCCACCACGTGGCTGGAATGACGTCAGCAACAATGGGCGCATATATACAAAAGTTGGCTCAAGCGTGGTTTGAACCCACGACCTGCCAGAAGCAAACGCCATGCCTTACCAACACACCACGGGAGCGATTCTTGTCATATGGGCGGAAAAAAGGTGATTTGAATTTTAAAATTACTTTGGGCGGGGCTCGAAGGGGGCCAGCCCCCATACCATGCGACCTCGGGCCCGGAACCTAGGGCTTAAGCCCCAACTGCCAGCACACTAACCACCAGCGCGCAATCCGAGGTAAACCGTTCACATGCGCATTTATTGTAACTGCAGTCAAGTTGGCGGGAATAATGGCGGAGCGCCAAATTTGGGCGGTCCCGCCATATTTGGCGGGCCTAACTGGACTCCAACTAAAGTTAGCTGGAGTGTTTCTAGGCATAACTGGATGAAAACTTTAATTGGCCATAACTTTGGCTAGGAAAGGCGGTTTTGGACGAATTTTTTTTTGATTTTGGGTATTTTCGACCTTTTGAAGCCATTGGTGCAGGTCTTACAGCCATCTGAGGTCATTTGCAGAGGTTTTGGAGCCGTGGAAGTTCTAGGAGCCACTAGGGCCCAGTATTGGGAAGACTGTATAGGGTTGCAGGTATCCATTGGAGGTGAACCAGTAGTCAATCCTGAAGGATTCAAGTGTTCTGAATCCGTTTTTACCATCTATTCCACCTGTAGATGCTTCTATTCAGCTGTATATTCAATTTGAGCATTTAATTAAAACAAGGACAGGCCCATTTGGGGGCTTTGGACCCAGCAGACGTAGCCTAGGAGGGGTGAACTGCTTTATCAACTTCTTTTGCATCTGTGGTTGATTTATTTTGCAGAACAAATTCATTTTAGTGTGTTAAACAGTAAAAGGAAATAAATCTGCTATGCTTAAATGGGTCATGAACCACTGAGATTTTCATTTGTTTTCTTTCTGCAAGACATGGACATCTTTTAAATATGTATATATCTGAATTGAATACCTTGCAAACCATTTACAAGTAGTTTCAAATTCAGATCAATCTCAAACTCCGCCGCAAGATCTCTCTTGTAGTGCTCTATGAGTCTCTCTGCACCTGTAATGACCAAGTCATCCACATATAGCACCAGAATGAGAGGCTCCTCACCTATCACAATAAAGTAAAGGTTCAGATCTGCCTCACTCTTTGTGAAACCCATCCCCTGCAAGTATGTATCTATCCTGGAGTACCAAGCTCCAAGAGCTTGCTTCAGGCCATAAAGGGCCTTCTTCAGTCTGCACACATGGGACTCCTTCCCATGCACCTCAAAGCCCTGTGGCTGCTCAATGTACACCTCCTCCTGTATGAAGCCATTGAGAAATGCAGTTTTCACATCCATCTGATGGATCTTCCAACCCATCTCTGCTGCTATCGATATAATGGAGCAGATCGAAGTATATCGAGCCACGGGAGCAAAGGTCTCCTCATAATCAACTCCCTCTACCTGGGAGAACCCTCTAGCCACAAACCTCGCTTTGAATTTCTCAATGCTGCCATCTGCAGCATGCTTTACCTTGTAAAGCCATTTGGAAGTAACCACGGATTTGCCCTCAGGCCTCGGCACCACCTCCCAAACATCATTCTTCATGATAGAAGAATACTCCTCCTGCATAGCCTCTCTCCAGACCTGCTGGCTAGTTGCCTCCTCATAGCTAGAAGGCTCAAAGTCAAGGATGCTGGTAAGCATTGCCATATAGCTGCAAAACCTCTCAGGAGGTCTACTCTCTCTGACCGGCCTCTTAGGCTCAGCAACAAATGTGGCATCTCTCAAGGTGTCCTGAAGCCACTTGGGCTTCCTCTTCCCTGAGCGCACTTCTCCCATTGGAGAATGAAACTCCTCCTCCTCATCATCATCAGGAGCCTGAACTCCTGACTGTCTCTCTGTTGTCCTCTTGCCTGCACCTGAACCTGTAGAAGCTGAGGTATCGTGTGAACTGTCCATCAGTGGACTCCCTAGTGAACTGCTCTGCATGCTGCCCGGAGCACCACCCCTCTGGCTCAGTGAGCCACTACTCACTAACAGACCTGACATCCTCATAGATGTACCTCTGAATCCTCCTGATCCCTGCCCACTGGATCCCTGCGAATGACTCAACTGCTGCTAAGGGTCTGGCTGATCCAGACACTCTAACTCCCGTGACCTCCTAAAGGCCCTGTCCTCCTCGAACTTCACATCCCGCCTGACAACAACTTTCCTCTGTACAGGAATGTAAATCCGAAAGGCCTTTGAGGTCTCACTGTAGCCCACAAAGATACCCTTTTCTGCGGTGGGCTCTAGTTTGGTCCTCTTCTCCTTGGGTATGTAGGAGTATGTAATGCATCCAAAGATACGAAGATGACCAATATCAGGCTTCTTCCCAGAAAAAGCCTCATCCGGAGTCATGTGCCCCAAGGCACGATGCGGACTCCTGTTCTGCAAATAAACAGCTGTGTTGCAGGCCTCTGCCCACAAGAACAATGGCAACCCCTGATCATGTAACATGGCTTTGGCAACCCCTACGATAGATCTGTTCTTCCTCTCCGCAACCCCATTCTGCTGGGGGTTGTAAGGAACAGTGAACTCCCTCCTAATGCCTGCCTCCACACAATAGTCAACAAACTCTCCAAGGGTGTACTCTCCCCCATTGTCCGACCTCAGGGACTTGATCTTCCGACCTGTCTGTGTCTCCATAAGAGCTCTAAACTCCTGAAACCGCTTGAAGACCTCGCTCTTGGTCTTCAAGGAATAAATCCAGGTCCTCCTGGAGTGATCATCAATGAATAAAACATAGTACTCATATCCACTCAAGGAAACATGAGACATCCGACCACTCACATCGGAATGAATCAAATCAAGTATCCCAGTCGCTCTGCTGTCACTGCTGGGAAAAGGGGATTTGGCAAACTTGCCCATCGCACATCCTCTGCAAGTATCAAAGTGATCAATACTGAAATCTGGCACACCTGTAGTGATCTCCTGCAAGGTCCTCAAGGCTCCATGATACATATGTCCCATCCTGCGGTGTCAAATCTCACATAGCTCAGAACTGCTAGCTCTGCTGTCGGTACTACTGCGTAATGCCAAAAGGGACTGGAATGCAAACTTGTACACCTTTGCATGGCGTACACCTATCAGAGTGCCCCTGGGATACATCAACACCTGTCCTCCCCTAAACAGTACCTCATATCCTTTGTCCTCCAAAGTTGAGATGGATATGAGGTTCTTCCTCATCCCTGGCACATAAAGAACATCTGACACCTTCAAGGGAGGTTTGGACTCCCTCTGAAATGTCAGTGTCCCCACACTGACCGCTCTAACAACTCTGTCATCACCGAGTACTACTTCTATATCAGTGCCACTCTCTGAAAGCTCTGAGAAGTACTCACGGACTCCTGTCATATGATGTGAATCCCCACTGTCCACATACCAGATACCCGAAGATGCTCCGCTAATCGAGGGAAAAGCATGCTCCCTCTGAACCTGTGTAGGTGATCCTGCACTAGAGGACTCATACGCAGTGAACCCAAACTACCGGTCAAAACGAACTGCAAAGTCCTCAACCTCTGCTGAAGCTGCCACGCTCTGGTTCTTCCCCTTCTTCTTCTTCTTCTCCGGACACACAACTGCATACTATCCCATCTTTTGACAATTCCAACACTTCACCTTGGAATAGTCCTTCTGTGTGTTATCCTGTTTACCTTTACCTTTGCCTTTGCCCCCACCATTGCTTGTGGAAGCCTGCTTCTTCCCTTTGTCTTTCTTGCCTCCTGCCGATAGTGCTACATCCTCATCCTGCTCAACTGGCTTGGCTGCCCCAAGCTAACCTTTCCTGATCTCTGTTTGAATGCAATCATCCCAAAACCTCTCCCATGTGGGAAGGGTCTCACGTGCAAAAACCCCATCAGCAAAGTTCATCCATGAACGAGGGAGGCCATTCACTGCAATCCGCACCAACTCAGTGGGTGGAATGTCCTCTCCAACTGCTGCCAACTCATCTCTCACATTAGTAATCTTTGTGAGATATCCAGCTGCACTATCATTACCCATCTTAATGGTCTTCAACTTCTCCTTCAGGACCATTTTCCGGTTCTCATTGGTACTCTGGTAGAGATTGGACAATGTTATCCACATCTCATGGGCATTTCTCTTTCCTCTCACATGAGGAATGCAATGGTCTTTGACTCCGTCTAGAATCAGTCTCTTACCCTTGTTGTTCTTTTTATTATACTCAGCCAACTGAGTAGCATCAGTAGGCACAACAACAGGGTTCTGTGTGGTATGCACCATGATGTCCCAGACTTCTGCCTCCTCAAATATACTCTACATTCTCTCATTCCAAACGCTGTAATTGGTATGCCCATCCAACCTATCCTCCACCCTCAATCCCAATGACATCCTGCTGTCCTAAAACTGAAAAATAGCACTGCTGTAGTAAAGATAAAACTGTTGTTTGTGAAAAATCAGCTTGCTGGAATTTTCTGAGTGAAAAATCAGCAGGCTGTAATTTTCCTCCTTGCTGTCCCAAACTGCACTTCAGCACTCAAGCTCCGATACCATGTAAAAATTTCTCATTTCCCACCCCGGTTTTCAGTTTCACCTTATTTCTCCAAAATAGTTAAATGCTCTTTCCCATATCCATACATTCAACAACTGGAAAATAAATTTTGCTGAAAACACAAATTCTGGAAATTTTACAGAATGCTGGAAAATGCAGAAATATAAAAATCAGCGCATACAAACAGCCATTCAACACATTTAAACACAGTAATTTTTTGTCAAGGTGACCCTGGAAAAACCCCCTACAACTCTTGGGGAAAACCAGTTCGAGAGTTCCTTCTTATTTATGAAAAATGCTTTTTACAGTGAGAAATATTCAGCAAAAAATCAGCAAGTAAACTTTTACAACTTATCTCGTTTTCCGTGCCTCACAGCCAACTGGAAAAACTTGCAAACAGCAAAATCTGAACAACAATAAATGTTTTATGTCCTCCTCAATTTTTGTGCCAATTTTTAGCCTTAAATTCTGTTGTAGGCCTGCCTAGAAAATCGTGCAAGATACCAGAAATTCTGTTGTACGATTTCCTCGATTTCTGTGCCGAAAACTGTTGTACGACCTCCTTGAAAATCTGTTGTATGGCCTCCTTGAAAATCGTGCCAGCAAACTCAAATTTCTGCTCCTCGATTTCTGTGCAAACTGTTATACGGCCTCCTTGAAAATTGTGCCCAAAAATCTACCTTTCACTGTATGCTAACTCAGCTGTACAGACTTGCTGGAATGCTGCCTTGGAATGTGTGCCAAGCTGCTGCTTCCTTCTCCTCCTTGTCCAGAAATCTCCCTTGATCTCTTGCTCTCCTTCTTCCATTCTGCTCATGAAAGAATGAATGACCTTTTCCTCCTTTAATCTAACCCTAAGTGACTTTTGGGTGATCCCTAAATCCAATGGCTGAAATAGATTGAGATCTAGGGCTGAGATTAAATGCTCATTTAAATCTCACTTTCTATTTTTTAATTCACCCCACTTTAATAAAGACCCACTTAGTCATTTATTTCCAAAGTCGCTTTTCCTTTCTAATTTTACATTGACTTTATTAAAGTCACTTTAAAATTAGACTTTAGTAACTTTATCACTTAAAGTCACTTTTAAATTAGATTTGACTTTATAAAAATTATAAAGTCACTTTAGGAAAAAAATTAAATTCTTTTGGACACTTTTCCCTAGGCCAAAGATCAAAGCCTTAGGGAACCACCTGTCCTCCGGTACCAAATTTCAACACTGGATCAGTGTTGGTTCGCTAGTGATAGTGTGAGGTATTTCTCACTAATTTATCTGTCAGTCAGATCCTCTATATCGGATAGCCAGTAAGGCATCCAAATATTGTATTCAAAAACTACTGCATAATAATACAAACCCTCAATTGTTGCACCGATTTTCCTGCATTGGGTTTTTCCGGGGACATTTATCCAAAAACAACAATGTCAATTGTCTGTGTGGTTATTTCTTCTTGATCAATTCTTGTTTCCACATATAATTTAATTAGTGAAGGCTGCAGTCGTATTTACTTCGATATTTACAGTGTAACACAGTAAATAACTTGCATGAATTAACAAGTAGGAGAAGTAATATCAGTTTAATGCAGTAGGGATTTGGGTCTCCAAATTTTCGCATGGTATCAAAGCATAGGTGAAGTAAGAGAGAATACCGGAAGAGCCCAACGTTGAAGATAAGGAGGGAGATCGAAGTGTTGCGTAGGCAGCAAATCGAATCCCCGGAGGGGTTGCGCAGTCCAGGGCAGAAGGGCAAGATTCTCAAGGAAAATCTCTCTCTGAGTGTTTTGACAGAGCGGTAAGATTTCCAATTCATGATTTGTCAGTGGCAGAGGGAGTAGCGCAACAGCAGATTCAGCATGGAGTAGTCTTTAGGTGGGACGCAATTTTCTATAGCGTTTGCTAGGTCAGAAAAGCATGATAAGAAGGAAGAAGACACTTTTTTAGGGAATTTCTTCCTCAGTGAATTCTAAGCCAAGGAATTATATTTCTCAGTGGGTGAGCAGTAGTAGCGAGGAGAAGATCTACTAACTCCAGCAGGGAGTGCGTAGGCCAACCTAGTAGTTGCGCAGAGGAGAAAGGGAGAAGTTCGACTTTTGTTGGCAGAGATGGCAGCTAATGGACTGAGAGATCAAGATCGATTGGACAGAGCATCCAACAATGTGATTGGAAGGCTAGGATCTCCTACCTTCTAAATGAGCATGATCTCAAAGCCTATGTTTATAGTGTGGTAGTTGTACCCACCGATGCAAATCCACTCAAGAAGTACAAAGATGAGATGACAAAGGCCAAGCGGTTGATCCTCGACAGAGTGAGGGACCACATTGTATGTCACATTACTGGCAAAGGGACGGCCAAAGAGATGTGGGATGCCTTGGCTACGTTGTATCAAGGATCTTCCGAGCAGCAGAAGATGTACTTGGAAGAGAAAATGAGATCCACAAGGATGCAGAAGGGGGAACGCATTGATCTGTTCCTATCGAAGCGTCAGGAATTCCGAGATCAGTTGGCAGTTGTAAGATCAACGCCTCAGCCTACAGAGATAGTGAGGTTGGACTTGAATTCGGTCTCAGAAGAATGGCAAGTATTTGTCCAAAGTATCCTGGGCAGAGAGAAATTTCCAGATTGGGAAGGGATGTGGGCCTCTCTTCAACAAGAAGAGATGAGGCGAGACTTAGTCAAGTCCAAACTTGATAGTAGCAGGAGCAGTGGGACGAAGCCCGAGGAGGAGGAGGAGAATGTTGTTGGAAATACTGAGAGGGGGGGTGAATCAGTATTTATTATTTTTTGTTCTATTGATTGCCAAAAGCATATATAGATATGTATATGTATGCACAGAACACAGAAATCAACAGCTGGAATAAATTCTTTTATTAAAACTCAAGACAGCGCAATGAAATAAATACAATATAAGTATATCTGACTGTGAGTAGTTGCCAAGCTCCAACTTGGACTTTAGTGAGGCTCCAACCTCTAGAGCACCAACTCTATTTTGCAAGTGGTTCTGCACTTAGGAGCACCTACCCCTAATGACTTTAGTCATGTTCAGTTCTGAGGCTCCAACCTCTTGGGCTCCAACCCAACCTTGGTATAAACTAGTATGCTGCTACACTCTATTCAGCTGAAGTTCTCTCACTCCTACTCTCCTGCCTCTGCTGCTTCTATAGCCTCCGCTGCTTCTGCTGCCTCTTCTGCCTCTGTTGCTTCTGCTACCTCACACTCTGGTTCTTCACCACAACAACAACACCAACAATTCTCTGTTTTTACTGTTTTATACATTCTCATGCCTTTGTCCATTCGTTTCTGCTTACTCGCTGGCTCTTGGGCTTCCTCCTTACCTACTTCAGCGTCCTCACCATTGGCTTGTCTGTCGCTATGGCTTCCTTTGTCTCATTGTGCTCACAGGACATGTTAATTCATAAGATAGTGCCAAATAATCCATGGAGAACACATCTTACTGGTTACGACTGTAACAATGCTCCTTTAACAATGATTATGGGCATACCTAGAGTTCAACTTCATTTAACGGATAGCCACGTCCAATCGCAATCGATTTCACCATGATACACCCCATGTAATTGACGCTCAGCCTTCTAATTCATCAAAACAACTATCATGGGCCTTTCGGCCTAAAAACCCCGCGCAACCCAAAAAACTCGATTACACAGGAAATATGTGCAAAACAGTCGAAAAGACTGAAGGGGCGGACTTCAAGCAATATTACACCCACATCTAAACTGTATCGGGTCCGCAGCTCCACAACATTAGCGCAATCGGCAATTGCGGCTTCTGGAAGTCTTTTATAAGTCGAGCTCATGACGTTGCCGATGGCGATGGTCAATTCACCACTGGACACGATATTATATTAAGCTGTTCTTGATGAGTCCATCGGGTCCATACCTCTATCGCAGTGAGCAGATTACAGTACCATCCCTTTAGGACTTGCGATCGCTGCGGATGCGATATGATGTTAAGCAGTAGTTGATATACTCATCGGGTCCGCAACAGTTCATCGTAATCGGAGGTTTCGGGTGTGACACTTAATAGAACCCGCCGATATAATATATTGCTCCGCTTCCGATAGTGTATTTGTAATATGTATGCTTTGGCCTCCGTTTGCGCCTCTGATAGTGTTAAGTGCATGTATATATGGTTTTTGCCGCCGACGGGTAACTACATGAGTTTGAGGCATATCGCCGCTCCCGATAGTGTAATGTGCCCACCGATGGCTCCTCTTGGCTCCGTCTGCTCCTCTTGGCTCCTCTTGGCTCCGTGTGCTCCTCTTCTTTGGCTCTGTCTGCTCCTCTCGTCTCCATTTTCTCCTCTGGTGGCTCTGTTCTGCTTGCTCTGTTGCTCTGATGGCTGTTTGCTCCTCTTCTTTGGCTCTGTCTCCTTCCTTGAATATTGCCATATTGACATCAATGACAATCTGTGTCCAACAAATGCAGCCCTTGCGTGAAAGGGGCAACAGGAGCAGCGGAGGTAGAAGAAGGACGTCTCTAAGATCAAATGTTTTCGGTGTGGTGAATTTGGTCACTACGCTACGCAGTGTCCTCTCAAGAAGAAGGACAAGGGTGAGAAACATGATCTGCAGGTTGCAACCGCAAGGATCGAGGAGGAGGAATTTGCCATGATTTTCCAGATACCTTCACGGGAGAGGTGGGGTGATCTAGTACTGTAGTTCAAAAGAACTGCAGATGGGAAGGATCCTTGAGGAATCCGCATCTTGGATCAATACCTTGCTACAGGAGCCCATATCAGAAGTACTAGGATGGACCAGTGTCAGTTGGTGCAGTGGATTGCCAGAGTGACAGTTGTAGGGGCTAGGAGCACCAGAGACTGAGCAGCGCAGAGCAGAGTAGGCAGCAGTGCATTTGGCACAGTGCAAAGTCAGCAGCAACGGAGAGACTTCAAAGGGTCAGTGCAGAGACTAACCGCAATCAAAACTACAACAACAGATGCATCACGTTGAACACCTTTGGTTCAGTATTTTGGATGTTTTTTGTTGCAACAGCAGTAGAGTTGCAGTACAGATGCAATTGGCAATAGCATGCAGAGTCAGCAGTAGCACAGATGCAACATTTGAGTAGTAATCAGTGGGAAGTGATGTTATACATCAATAGCGCAGAGGGAGATGTTACAGATTCTGGGTGATGCTTCAGCAGTTTGCATTACTAGAGCACATTCCTTGCTAAGAGGGAGTGTTGATTTCTGGTAGCATCAGATGTGATATAAGCCTCAAAATTTGCAGGGAGACTAGGACACATGTATTCTAGAATACCCAGAAATCATTTTGGGAAATTCCACCGGAGACAGTTTTATTAAAATAATTAATTATTTTTAATGGATGCCTAAGTCTAACTTAGGAAATTAAAATAATTAAAGGGTATTAATGAAACAGGGTGTGAATCTTCTAGAAAAAGACGAAGATTGATCCAATATGATCTAAGCCATTGATTAGAATTTAATCTGGGTTGTTGATTACTCAACGAGAAGATTATAAGAAGGACTTTGATGGGCATTTGGAAGACACGTTGAGTGAGATCAAGAGATTGATTTCTCAAGAGAGCAGTGCCGCAGTGGTCAGAGAAGTCATCGAGGATATTTCTTGCAGTGAGGGGCAAGGATAGTTTTCTGGTTGGAGAGAGGGTAGAGTGAGATCCAAAAGAGGCAACGCAGTGCCATGCAGAGGCAACATAGAGATCCAGAGGGAGTCTGAGATTCAACTGGGAAGTCGAGTTCCAGAGCCAGAAGTCAAGGTGTGAGACCTGAGGGCCAGAGGAACGAAGTTCCAGACAGCAAAAGATCTATGGAAGAGGTGACACAGACCCTAGAGAGGTTGATGTAGATTTGCGTAGGCTGACACAAAGGCTGCGCAGAGCCAGCATGGGGCCATCCATCCAGGGCCTGGATCAGTCTCAGTTCGCCAGTGATAGTGTGAGGTATTTCTCACTCATTTCTCTGCCAGTCAGATTCTCTGTATCGGATAGCCGGTAAGGAATCCAAAGATTGTATTAATAAACTATTGCATAATAGTACAAATCTTCAGTGGTTGCACTAGTTTTCCCGCATTGGGTTTTTCCGGGGACATTTGTCCAAAAACAATAGTGTTAATTGTGTGTGTGGTTATTTCTTCTTGCTCAGTTCTTGTTTCCACATATAATTTAATTATTGAAGGTTGCAATCGTATTTACTTCGATATTTACAGTGTAAACAGTAAATAACTTGCATGAATTAACAAGTAGGAGAAGTAATATCAGTTTGTTGCAGTAGGGATTTGGGTCTCCAAATTTTCACAACTTTTGGCTAGGCTTAGGCTTAGAATCAAGAGTTTGGGAGTTTGTGAGAGCCTTGGCTTCTCCGTAGCATAAAGGAGGTATCTTTTTTTGGAGGAAAAGGTGTAGACTTCATGTTCCACGATTAGGGCTAGTGGTTCGTCAATGGTATATGTATGATTTGAACTTTCACTTAATAAAAGCTCAAATCTAACACGTTTTCATGCATATGTTGTGAATATAGTAGGACTATTCTTGTTATGTTTGCAATGTATGTTATTTAACTTATGTTTATGTTTATGAACTATTTCCTTTGCATTGGTACGAATCTTGTTAAATGTGTGTTGTTGTATAGTTCCATCATTGTTAACTTGTAAACTATTTCGCAGATTAGCTTGTGATGTCTTTATGCTCGTGCGTTCCTTCCAAGATGCATATTATTACAAGATTCTAAGGGACTCACTCATTTTCCCTTCATGTGTTAAAACATTCATGAATTATACTTTACTTTCCGCAGAGTCACACACTTGTTCCCAACAAAGTCACCATACACCACTCTATGTGTTGTTGCAGCCAAGGCACATCATTAAAACCCACTGCATCGGCAACCGAGCCGTATTCTGGATGGGACTCCCACACCAAATGGTGTGAAGTCTAATTGGGACTTCATATCGAGACAATCCCCTGAATGTTGGTGGGTCCAGCACCGTCAACAGTTGTGTACCTTTTTAATTTTTTTCATGAAGTGATTTTTTTCCTCACTTTAATATTAGAAAAGTACACTTAGTACTTTGGAACGAATAAAGTTCATTCTTCAAGTTAAATACTCCATAAAACTTGTAATATGTAGATCTCCATTGAGGATACAAGAATATATATTAAAATGTATGAATGAGAATGATGATACAATTGAGAGTGAGGACCTTGCTTATATACCAAGCAGGTGTCCCTTTATGAACGGTCATGTCTCCTTAGACATGCCTCTTTGTTTAACTAATTATTACTTATTTACATATTATTATGTTTATTATTTATTATCTATATTTATTACTTTTACATAATTATATTCATAACATTGCCTTCCTCTTCAAAAAAGATTTGTCCTCAAAGCTTGTTGATGAAAGGACTTGATCTCTTTTTTCTGCTATGAATGTCTTTTTGTCTCGGGACAGTCATCTTTGTCGATACAAGTTGATATGATCCTTGGATTGATACATAAAATTGGTGCACAGAGGAAGGATTTGACCATCCTAAATTAATCTTTTGTGAAATATTTTGATCACTGGAAAATTGTGATGAATTGTTATCACTGGATTGAGTTGTGCGCACTTCAGTGTTCTTTGGAACATAAGTTTGTTGTTTATGTTCTGAGTGACATGGATTCATAGATTGATTGAGATGTTTGTTCTTGTGATTCAGATGTAGATAAAGAGTCATTTTGGTTTCCCTTATCATGTGTGTGGCTAGACTCTGATTTAATTCAGGTTCTGATGTCATCAAGTTGGTTACAAAATCTTCACTTGGAATTTCCTTCGTCCCAACATCTGAGTGTGTTTTTTCTTTAACTGACGTGTCTTCTTCTTGAGTTATGATATTCATTGGATCGGTATTCATTCCATTTTCTTCAACTTGGACTGAAACGATTGGAGACTTCGATACTACTTCTTGAAGTTGTTCTAACTTGTCATTTAGTGACTTCTTGTCACGTTTAAGCTTCTTTATTTGTGTAAAAGAGGATTGGGTTATGATTCCTTAGATGTAAAACCTCTTTGATTTCTGGATTGTTGATTTTATTCTTAGTAGCCTCATCATTTTTTAAACTTTTGATTTGTTCTAATAATGTTTGATTAAGATTCTTTAAACGTAAATTTTCTTCTTCTTGTTCCAACAAGAGATGCTTAAGTTTCTTCTTTATGGCCTTAACTTTTTTAACTTGTTCAAGTTATTTTTTGTTATGTTCTCTGAAGTGTGAATTTTCTTTGTCTTTACTAGAGATAACTTCTTCAAGCTCTTTCTGCTTCTTTGGTATAGTTTTTTTATTAACCTTGAAACATTAATTCTGAAATATCCTTTAAGTATTCTGATGAAGGCTTTATCAGTTTTGACTTCATTGTCACATCGTGGAAAGTGGTCATCTTTTTCTTCTAAGGAAACATCAATAATTTGTTTTCTGTGTTTAGAATGAACGTACCTAATTCCTTAAACTAAGGTCAACCGAGAATTATGTCAACTTCTTTGTCAAGCATAGCTACGACACGAAATTGAGATATGTACTCATAATGATCAATTGTCACCTGTAAATCATTAATTTCATATTCTTTTTTGCCAAAAATATATGTTCTTTCTCCTATGTTTGACTCTGGAATTAATAGTGGATTTGCCAAATTAACATTGATATCATTTTCCTTGTGACTTGTGCTGATAGTGATATTAATATTCTTCCCTTGGGTATTCCCTTTTAATGTAATTAATCTACAATTTGCCATTGGAATAAATTTATAGAAAAATTTTGCTTCCTTTCCTTTTGAATTAGACTACATTTGTCTTTTTCAAGATGAAATTAAGATTTTTGAAAATAACCCCTTCTTAATCTCTATAATAAAATATTATTGTTTTCTCCTTCTATAATCTTGTATCATAGTACTCTTTTTCTTGGAAGAACCATTTTTTTTATCAGTAATAAACCTTCAAACTTATTATTCCTTAAAACCTTAGTATTGAATCCTTAACAATTTCCCCTTTATCTTTCTTTAGTCAAATGTATAAACTTTATAACCCCTTATATATTATTTTCCTTGTATAACCTTTTATATCTCTTATAAAAATATCCTTCTTGATTTATAAAATATATATTTATTTTTTCCCACTTTAAAAAAACATTAATATAGC
This sequence comes from Pinus tabuliformis, assembly GCA_031772625.1. Taxonomy (NCBI): domain Eukaryota; kingdom Viridiplantae; phylum Streptophyta; class Pinopsida; order Pinales; family Pinaceae; genus Pinus; species Pinus tabuliformis. The sequence goes on along the minus strand of CM062817.1, from coordinate 311,519 downwards.
TCCACTATTTAAATAAACTGCTCCTTATATTTATTATAATGCTTTTAAAAAATACTCTTCATTTGTTATAACCTGTTATCCTTATGTCTCTTTATAGTTCTAGATTTAACCGTTTATATACTTTAATATATAGATCTTTTAAGTAACTTTCTACAATACTCACTTTGTGCTTATATATTTTCAATATTTTTATGACTTGAATTTTTCTTTAAAATATCTCTTATAATATAAAACTTCTCTTAATATATCTTTTATTTATAATATTTTCTTCTTCTTTTTGAAAAGTTACAACCCTAATAAAACGTGGTTATTCATCTTTTTGGGTTACAACCCTAATAAAACGTGGTTATTCATCTCTTTGGGGTATAATATAAAATATATGTCCACTTATGTTCCTTTGACTCAGTTAATTTTCTTCGCGTAAAAGTAAAAGTTGTCATTCACGTAAAGAGATTTTGTATTCTTTTTGTTATTCTTCTACCTTGAAAATATCATGGGAAATTACCATGGATTGCTAATACCACGAGCTTGTAAACCACTGAATGAAGAATCAATATAATATTATTTACTCTCCCTCTAATTACTTATAGTTTTAGATATTTGGAAAGATTCTCTTTTGACTTTAATCATGCACTTTTTATCAATAATGTAAAACTTTTTTTATATATATGAATGTTCTCCTTCAAAATTTACATTGGACTATATTTGTTTTTTTTTAATAAAAAAATTTTGAACTTTATATTTCAAATTTTGACTTTTTTGTTTTTGTATTCTTTATTTTTTTGTGTTATTTTTCTTTATCAAATGGCCAAAGGCCTAAATGGCGACATGGAGAAACCCCAAATTCTAGTAGCAAAACACTTCAACAACAACGATATTGACGAATTTCGATGGCCAGGACCTGGGTCAAATTGGCTCTGTGCAGCGATTGAGCGGCCAAAAGATCAAACAACTCTGATACCAAATAGAACGAACAAAGTTCATTCTTCAAGTTAAATACTCCAGAAGACTTGGAATATGTAGATCTCCGTTGAGGATACAAGAATATATATTAAAATGTATAAATGAAAATGATGATACAATTGAAAGTAAGGGGTTTGCCTTTATGAACGGTCATGTTTCCTTAGACATGCTTCTTTATTTAACTAATTATTACTTATTTACATATTATTATGTTTATTATTTATTAATCTAAATTTATTACTTTTTACATAATTATATTCATAACATACTTTTAACATAAAGTCACTTTATAAAATACAAGTGACTTTAATATTAAAAAAAATACATGATACAACATTTCTAAATATCTTTTCCCACCATGACATTAAAATAACTCATAAATATCATCAAGACAAAAGTCATTAATGCGCTCACTATGCTAAAAGGAATAAAAATCTAATAACACCTCTCCTCCATACTATTGTCAACAAAAGTGATACCAAATGTTTGGGAAGCTTATCTGACAACAACATTATCATCGTTATTTTATCCAGCATTCTTACCTATTTTACAAAGTGGCAATGGAGATATATGAGATGTTTTGCATGTTGCGAAAGCATCTTCCCACCATGACATTAAAATAACTCATAAATATCATCAAGACAAAAGTCATTAATGCGTTCACTATGCTAAAAAGAATAAAGGCCTAATGACACTTCTCATTGATACTATTGTCAACAAAAGTGATACCAAATGTTTGGGAAGCTCATCTGACAACAACATTATCATCGTTACTTTATCCAGCATTCTTGCCTACCTTACAAAGTGGCAGTGGAGAAGTAGGAGATGTTTTGCATATTGCCAAAGCATCTTTTCAATTTAACTATTCAAGAATAACCCTAGAGTCATCCAAAAATGGGAAACAAAAGGGATCAGTATGTCATCCTATAAAACTTGGGGAACAACTTATTGTCACCTATAATCACTCAATATATAAGGAGACCAGTGAGGAAGGGATTACAGTAATTCATCTCCTTCTAAGTGTACAGATTGGTGTTAAGAAACCAGTTTCATTAGCAGCAATACGAGATGTGATTAATGCATTGTTGATTGGTGAAGTTATGAATTCAAAACTCACGCATCAAATGAATGCACCCTTACCTCCTGCAGCAGCATCAACACGGGATGGGAAGACACTAAATTAGCTTTGCGTCTGGACAAGTGGCGGACTGCTTGTATTATTTCTGGAACTTCGATAGTAGAGACTTGCATTAAAATCCCCAATTGGGCAGCACAGATTTTTCATCAGCTAGCAGTCCAATTATCTTACTGTAATTTGGAAATAGCTAGTGTTGTTGAGAGTTCCAATGTTGCTCGGGAGTATGGAATTAGTGGCCCTTCCTTTTTTGCAAGTGGTGATATGTTCAGATAATACTTTTTGGAATAATAGCCATCGAAATTAAAATAAGGCTCCTTATGCACACACCATTTGTGTGATTATTCAAGCTAGATGGGTCTCTGCTGTGCACATTGTTTTTTGTTTCTTGACAAACGTTATTGGAACAACAATGTTACTTTTTGGAGGATCAACCATTGTGGAAATGCTTACTAGAGTCTATGCTACGAGCTTCCTAATACCTCTGAGTGTCATTGTTTACACAATTGTTGGAGGACTAAAAGCTACCTTTCAAGCTAGCCATATACATTCGGTAATTGTTCATCTAGTATTGGTAATATTTGCATATTGGGTATATACAGCAAGCAGCAAGCTGGGGAGTCCAAAGGTTGCATATGAGAAGCTGGTTATAGTGCTGCCCTTGATGGTACAAGTTCTTGTACCATCAAAAAAAAAAAAAAATTATGATGCATCTTCGATCGTTGAACTTTGATCTTCGATCCTTTTTTTTAGTGAAATGAAGGGGTACTTTTTTTTTCATTTTTTCTTTTCACTGAAATGAGTATGGTATTTTTTGACAAGCCAAAAAGCTACATAGAACCACTGTCACATGCAGGACTGGCATATGATCCTGTCAATGGGAACTACAGAGGCTTATATCTCACAATGTTGAATTTAGGTGGCCTAGGTTTTTCTCAACTTCGGCACTGTTTTTGTAGACAATGGATGTTGGGTCAGTGCTACGGCAACTTGGCCATCTTCTACCCATAAAGGTTACTTGTTGGTTGATCTTATTTGGTCTCTCTTGTTCCACTTTCATCGTTGGCATCATTGGGTCTTCGTGCAGTATTATTTCTTACAATGCTATTTATGGCCATGACATATGATGATTTCTCAGATCTTATTGCAGTATCTTCACTTTGTACTTATGACATCAACCACACTGTATCAATTCCAATGTCAATGAAAAACAGATTCTCAAAGTTTCTCAAGCAGTGGTCCTCATCTTTGGATGCTTCACGAGGATCCTAGCAGTGGCACGGAACAAGTCTGACATTTCATTTGGATGGCTGTATTTAGCCATGGGAGTACTGATTGGTTATGTGGTAATCCCCATAGCTTACATGTTCCTGTCAAGGAAGGCGAATGCAGTAGGAGCCATAACAGAGACAATTGGCAAATGTGTAGTAGCGATAATAACATGGTTCTCTGTGACAAATAGGGAACATGGGCGGGTTAGCCTTGACACTACAAAGAATGCACCCATGCTTACAGGAAAGCTCGTATCAATCCTAGCAAGGAGGTTAATTCATGTTACCTGTAGTCTTGTACGGCCCCAAAATGACGACTGGGAGACAACCTAGTCCATGGCCATGGTCGTTTTGAAGACTGTCCGCCAAAATTTCAGGTTACTGGTGCATCAGCTAATGTTAACTTCCTTCAGAGCCGTGCCAGACATTGTACCCTTTCAAGAGGTCAAGTTGAAACATATTTCATTGAGCACCTTAAAAGTGATTTGTTTCCTGGCTACAACAAAGAGTTAGTAAAATGTGAGTTGGAGGATGCTAGATTTGGTGCAGTGTTGGTTGTTGCATGTAATTTCAAGTATGAGCAACTGAAAGTCAATGGCCTCTCCAGAGGGAGATTGACTTCATTATGGTATGTTACTCCAGCTTTCTGAATCAACCATGTCGTGAAGCGTGTTATCCAGCTGAATTGGAAAAGAGATTGACTTCATTATGGTATGTTACTCCAGCTTTCTGAATGAACCATGTCGTGAAGCGTGTTATCCAGCTGAATTGGAATGCCAAAGGAATTGACATGAACTCCACACCTGTAGGAATTCTTATAATGAATGGAAAGGACATGTACTGCCTCAAGATTGAAAATGATAGTTACTCTAGAATAATGGTTACAGATATTACAGTTGCTGGAAAAGACAATTTTAAACTACATTCTAATGGGGTTACCATTAATGCATCTTTTGCAGTCTATTTTAAGAACTCCGTTGAACAAACACATATTTGGTATGACAACTATCACCTTCATTTCCTTTGGCATATATCAAAATATCAGGGTGGAGAGGGTGTCCATACTAACAATAACAAATAAGTGGTTGTGCCAATGACTGGATGTGTTGTGAAGGTTCTAGTAGAAGATGGGGCATCGGTAAAGGACCCATCTACCCTAATTTTGGAAGCCATTAAGGCGGGACAGATATTGCAGCATTCTAGCTGGCAAGCAATTTCAGCAGGGAGAACTGTAATGTCCTCTATTTCTTGAATTTGGAGATATTATTTCCTCTCACCTAATTGTCTACTACAGGCTAGAGAGAGGAGAAAATTATCCATGAGAACCATGGCAACTTACCCAATTTTTTTTATTATTAAATAAAAAGGGGTAAATAATAAATAATAGGAGAGGCAAAAAGTATTTTATTTGAAAAAGGGCAAAGTCACTTACAAGGCGAAAATTGACTTCTTCAATAAAATAATATTAAAAGAAGATCTAGAAGTTCGGAAGTGTCTCAATGAACGATTATAAAAGGAAAAGAGAGCTCAATGATTGATCATTCTAATCCATCATATCATTTGTTGTTGGTAAGGAGCTCAAGCGAAAATTGACTTCAATAAAATAATATTACAGGAAAATCAGAAGCTTGGACAAGTCTCAATGAACGATTATAAAAGGAAAAGAGAGCTCAATGACTGATCATTCTAATCCATCATATCATTTGTTGTTGGTAAGGAGCTCAAGCAAGTTTGCTTTTGAGGGTTTCTGGTGAGGCCCTCACACTAGCTTCTTGCCACCCTAGTTAGAGTACTTCCATCTTCAGTGGATGTCTCTTGCCACCCTAGTGGAATCCATTCTTGTTATTCTTTTTTGGGAGATTTGATCACAAGGTTTTTGCAAATTGCGGCATCAAAATTTGCATTTTGTTTCACATACCAAGACCGAGTTCAGTCTTACCAAGAGATCAAGTGCCAAAGGTTTAAGAGCTGAATTCTGAAGCACTGGTTACAGATTTGAAGTGTGATCCCCAAGATCGAAAGCATCATCATCAAAAGAAGTTTCAATCTGCAAAGAAAAAAATATTCAGAGGCCGAGTACCTATTTCTTTGCCCAAGAAGGAGCACAATTGTAAGGCCGAGAACCTCTTCTTCTATGCCGAAATTATTGAGACAAATTGAGGCCGTGTCTTCTCCAACAAAACCAAGGGTCTGAGTCAAGCTCACAGATACAAGGGAAGGCCGAATTTGATTCCAGTTGTGGCCAAAATTGTTCTACACCAGAGATCAAGTTTCTGTCACCAAGGCCATGCCATTTAATTATGGGAGCAGACTTTTTTGATGTATTTCAATTGAGTATTGATAGTGGAATATGAAGCAGAAATTCTTGTGCCCTGACTGTGATTTAAAGGGCCGAGTCATTCTAGATCTAAGGGTTTCAAGAGTTGAGTTATAATAGGGAGAGAGCCGCATTATTCTAGATGCATCAGCGATAGTCTCAAGAGCTTAAGTGGATCAAATCATCCGCCATCACTCCATGTCTGTTGAAAGGAGACAATTCATCTAGCCATTGGAGAAGCCATGTTGCAATATTAGGATCAAAGGAATCGAACTGCAGCCACTGATGTTATGTTTTAGATCTGATTTCTACATGCCTGTAGCAGTGAGTTTATGAGAGGCTGAGTTCGTGTACATGTTCCAGATTTCATGTGCCTGTAGTAGCTTGTAATGTGCATGTAGCAGTCTATCAAATAGGGCCGAGTGGTGTTTATTTGTAGCAGCCCAATCAGATCTGTTTGTTCCTCCAATAAAGAGTTCAATTTTTGCCTCAGCTTGTTCCTGTGCAGATTGCACATAAATTGTTTGACAAAAAATCTCTCTGCTGTTTATTGAAAAAAATTCTGAGTTTGCAAATGAAGTGTTGTTAAAAAGTGTAAGTTAATATTTTTGGAAACATTTGCTTGAAGTCATTGGAATTATTCTCTAGATCTTCTTTAAATTCTGTTTGGGGACATTACAAAAACTGTATAAGAAATATTTGTTTTAAATTAAGCACAATAGCACTTCCACGAAAGTTCCAATATTCAAACTCCCATAACTCACTTGAAAATCCAGCGAGCGCGAAGGAGTTTGAATCTAGTTTTGGGTGTATTGTAATAGTTGTATTGATTGATTTCTATTTTTCTATTTATATAATTATTTTCATTTTCTTTGAGCCGACATTCATTTGTTTGGACAGACATACTTAGACATCACCTCCGTACTGGGCTGTAGTATTTCATATCAGCCCTAACATTGAATTTCACAGGGTTTAGATACAAGAAAACCTGCCATGAGATGAAATTTCTGAATTTGCAGTGAAAGTTATGACACAGAAACTTCAACACACACCAACCCAGATTTCAAATCAGTGATATCTCGGGTTTCCTTTCGAACCCCTCCCATGGACAAGCCAGCTACCTTTCATGAGACTTATAAAAAAACTCTCATTTGAGACTCTAAGATAGACACCCTCAAACCACTAGGCATATTAGTTCTAGGAGGTCCCAGTGCTAGACTCTCTCCAAACAAGAATACCACACTCCAAGTTCACTCAGGCAACCAATCTTCCATTCTAAGATTGCTACACCCCAACCTTGGATGTTAAGGGTGCTAGACCTCCTTGTTCTAGGGCTCTTCCCAGGATTCCTTTAACAATTACACAGTCAAGTCCTCTTAACAACCTCAGGTACTCCCCTGATGACAATATCAAAGAATGCATCAATTCTTTCCTCATTCTAGGCCTCCTCCTAGGTTTGCACAAACAAGTCCCTTCAGCCCCAGAATTTCCCTCACAACTTGGTTAAAGAGCATTTTTCTATCTGCCCTCATTCCACCTCAGTTCCTCATTCCAGCATGCCTTCACATCCTTTCTACTTGTCATGGTTTTGTTTTCCACACTTCCTTTTTAGCTTTGTACTTGCCTCATTTTCTGCTTTTGGTCGAGTAGCAATAGGAGCTGCTTTTGCTCTGACACTATGAATGGATACTAGATGTACCTTGATTCCCAAAGACCTATTTATTATGGCCATGAGTTTATTAGTTGAACACTGATAAAATTATCTTATATTATCTATATCTTAATTATTATGAAAATTCGCCAAGTATCTACTTTTGACCCCTAAAAATTATCTGGTCTGCAAGAACATTAGTTCCCGTGAGCCACTCACAAATGTTGATCCCCAGTAAACAGATCAGAATTACTTCAGTTTAGCCTATAACTACCCTTAGGACTTATATGCTGATTCAGCACAAAACAAAACAATTCCCCAATAATTTTGTGTGATTTCACTCGTTGCTTTACAAATAAGAAAGTAAGATTTCTTGAAGAGAATCCACTGTCACAACTTTCCATGTAAATACACATTAAATTAACGCATTCCTGAATAAACTTCACGTAGAACATCCACCTGAGAACCATTGGCTTGATTTAAGAATCTTCAACTTCTTGCCCATCAATTATTTCAATTGCACTGCTTGCGTGCCAGAGGCTCATGTACACTGCTCTGACCCCAGCCTTTTTTTATCCTTTTCAGAATTTTTGTTGCAATTGTGCTTCCCTCATCCCTGCAAGACCAGCTACGTTAGCACTCAAGATTCTAGTCATATGAATGCAATCCCCTTAAGAACTCGACTAAAGCCAAAACTATGAAAATATAGGAGAGATAAGAGAATATTACCTTTGCAACAAAGAACGCCAATAATTTTCGCTGAAACCAAAATCTTCTTGAGGTTGTAGTACCACTCCTCCATTGACTTCATCATGGCGAGCTGCCATTTTCATCATATCATCAGCAACTTTATTAACTTCATGCTTTTTACCTAGTTTATCCAAGGTGTCAATTAGTGGAATATATGCAGCAGGATCAAAAATGCAGCCTTTATCTACCAGTTTATTTAAGAGTGCTTTGACCTCTTCCAACTTCTCTTCCTTACATAGGTGGCGGATCAATGCCACATAAGAAAAACCATCAAGGTTAAATCCTTTCTGCAAAACTGTATCAAGAACATTTTGAGCATCGAACAGCCTTCCACTTTTACAGAGCTCATTGAAAAGCATACTATAGGCAGGGACATCCATGGTACACACAGTTTCTGCTCTTTCTAACAGTTTCCAAGCTTCATCAACATTGCATGCCTTACAGAAGCCACCAATAAGTGTATTAAACAAAGAAGCATTAGGGGGGATGCCTTTCTGGCACATCTCATTTAAAAGGGTATGAGCTTCATATACTCTGCCTCCTTCACAAAGACAGTTCATTAGCAGACTATAGCTAAAGGCATTAGGCACACAACCCTTCTTCTGCATGTAAGTGAGTAATTTATAGGCCTTATCTATTTTGCCTCCAATACTAAGGCCTCGCATCAGTAAATTGTAGGTTCCAGTTGTAGGAGCACACTCCCTTGTTTGCATCTCACTTAAGAGTTTGAAAGCCATTGACAATTCTCCATGCTTACAAAAGCCATCTATTAGAGTACTATAAGAGATAGCATCTGGGTGAAGGCCTTTCTCCAACATCTGAATAAAAAACCTCTTTGCTTCATCCAATCTGCCCTCTTTGCAGAGGCCATCAATGACTGTTGTATATGTGACAACATCAGGAAAGCAGTTGTCATGTTTAACTGAATTTACCAGCCCCAAAGAAGCATCGTCAGTCTCATAGAAATCACCAATAGCAGCACTGCCATGAAGCCATATGCGATCCATCATTTTAATCGCTTTGTTTACTTTGCCATTTTTACAAAGGCCTTCTATCATAATATTACAAGTTATCGTATCTGGAGTGAGACCTTTTTCCCTCATTTTGTGTAGAAGATGTTCTGCTTCTGAAATCCTGCCCTCCTTGCAGACACTTTGGACCAAAATGTTGTAAGTAACCGTATTAGCAAAACAGCCTTTGCTCAACATTTCACCAAGCAATTGATTAGCTCGTTCAACATTACCTCTCTTGCAATACCCATGAAGAAGCGTGCTGTATGTTATGCTGTCTGGAACAACTCCATTTCGAAGCATCGCATTCAGGATCCTCTCTGCATCAGATAGCATACCCTCCCTACACATGCCGTCGACTAATACATTGTAGGAGATCACATCGGGAGTGATGTTAGCTGTCATCATCGCTTCCAGGAGCTTGCGAGCCTCAGAAATTCTCCCTAGCTTGGCCAGTCCACTTAAAAGAATGTTGTAGGACACCACATTGCAGGAATGACAATTATCCTTCATGTGCTCCATAACCTTGAAAGCTTCGTCAAGTTTGCCTTCCTTGCAAAATGCATCTAGAATTGTGTTAAAGGTAGCTGTATCAGGATTAATTTGCAGCTTCTTCTCCATTTCGTTCAGGGTTTTGAATGCACTGTCTATCTTTCCCAGTTTACACAAGCCAGAAATCAAAGAATTGTATGTAATAACATTGGGAGTACATCCATCATACGACATTTGTTGAACCAGATTTTCTGCTTCCTCCACACTCCCCTGTTTGCAGAGACCATTTATAATGGTATTGTACATCACTGCATTAGGGATGCATCCCTGAAGCCGCATATCAGAAAGAAGCCCCAAAGCATGCATGACTCTATTTATCTCACAAAATCCTTTGGCAAGAATGCTGTATGTAAACACGTTAGGAGTGCAGCACTTTGCTCCCATTTTCTGCACAATATGATAGGCCTCGTCTACCTTGTGCACATTACACAAAGCTCGGATCATAATGTTGAATGTAAATGTATCTGGCTGGATTTTCCTCCGCAACATTTCCCTATAAAGAACAGAAATCATCTCTGGCCTGTCCTTTCGTAGGAAAGCTTCCAAGAAAACATTGTAAATCCGCGTCGTTAGTACAGCATCATGTTTCTTCAGCTCGTTAAAGGTTGCGTAAGCTTCATCCACGAGTCCAGCTTTTGCTAAACTCTTCGCTATGGTCCAAAGTGCGGGCACGGCAATGGCTGAATCTTCTCCTGGTACATTCTCAAGCAGTTCTTTGACTTCAGCCACCATCTTAGCATGGCAGAGAATATCTGAAAGGATTCTAAAAGGCCGCAAGCTGTACGTGCAGGCACCTGCCCTGCCTGCCCACTTAAAAAAATTCCACGCCAGGGGAGCATAGTTTCTATTTCTATGAAGAACTTCTGAAACAAGTGATGGTGTTAGGCATTGGGGTTTCAGGAAGGAAGCCAAAGCGTTTTCCAGATTAGGACCCCAGCAAAACCTTTCTTCCAGGAACAGTGAGCAAATCCGAGTCACCTCATCCGACCAACGTGACACCATTGGTGAACGAGTGAATACGTAAAACCCTAAACACCAAACCCTTTGTCCCCAAGGTTGCCTCAACTGATTTGGCTACCGTGCAAAATTGAATGAAACGCTAAACACTTTGTCGAGTTGGTATTTTTCCAAGGGATACACAATGAATTTGTTAGGCTTACCAATGGTTCAAATCCTATTTGGTATCACACGCAAGCCTCTGGCGACTTCGAACCTTAGAATCTATGCAATTTTCAGTCATGATCTCCCTTCCTCCTATCAAAGTCGTGCTATATTTAGCTATTTCGGGTATCCAGACATATGCTTCTTCTTCCTGTGATTCCAGGAATATGATTTTATTAAACCCAGTTTCTGTTTCTGTGGACAACAGACGCTTGTTTTTACAACTGCGCTTCGAATTACTTGGAAAAGACATTTCAAATGGCCAAAAGCATACCTGAACAGTACCCTCATACTAGTTATGCAAAAGCCACGCCTCGATCGATCTTGCGTAGTGGGTGTACTGTTAGCATTTCTTATAACAGACCGCCTCGGCTCTTTATGCGTCTACTTTTTAAATTCAATTTGTTTTATATTGTAATTTGGTTTTTTATTTATAAAATTACATAATAAAAAAATAATAATATATATTATATTAAAATATATAATATATAAATAGTAATTATAGATTAATATTTATTTTATCATATAAATTAAATAATTATTTTTAAATTTAATTAATAAATAGAAAAAAAATCATTTTTAAATTTAGTAGAGTCTTTCATTTGTAAAAAACAGATGTTTCGTGGTCTCAATCTGCTCAGTAGGAAACCAGGTTTGTTGGCCATCGGACTGCATTGTATGCCATCCAAAATCTGAGAATCTTAAGTCTGTCACACAAAGCCTTATAGGACTGTATGTCTATAAACCAGTTCACCCTTAACATGCTAACATAAGTACTACTAACCGACATATACATCATCAAAATAAACAAAAAAGAAGTTGTTCGCTACTACTCATCAGAGGACTCCACCGAAGTTGGGTCCTTAGCGCTAGAACCTAGTAATTCTGATTGAGGAAGGCACGGAATGTGCTTCTCAATACATTTTGCTGTTGTATTTGAAATTCGACAAGTTGAAATTCTTTCTGAATTTCCTGGAAACCGGGGTCAAATTTAATAGAACCTGTAGAATTCATAATAGCTCGAGCAACAATACTCTTCATCATCCAATAAAGCTGCACTGTCTATTTACACTGAGTGATCCTACCTCAAGTCTAACCGGGATTAGGATCCAGTAAACGCCAATCCTCAAGTTGTGCTTCATTCTCTGCCCGTTGGTTGAGGTATGCCTCCCATGACACAATCAGCTGCTTTACCTGAGCAAGAGTACATGTATTATAAGCTTGGGTTAATGCATTGGCATGCTGGGCATCAGACTTTCTACCACTCCCTCTCGATGGCTGCAACGAGGAGGAGTCCCGTCCATCTCGATTCCTAGCCTTTTCACTGCAACTCCGACCCCCAATTCCCGACGGACCAACACCTGGAAATGGTCGAGCCATATCTATCATTCACCAATCCAACACAATATACCCGTCCCCCCGAACCGACCAAGCCACGAGCCAGGAAAAGACCAGCAGCGTGCAGGCTGAGTAGAATCCCAAACTAATAAGACTTGACACATATACAGATGAAAAGAGTAGGAAGCAAATAACATTAGGCCCGGGCCATGCAAAATCATAATAGGTCAAGAGGGCCAGCCACCAACGTCGCTCGTTGCCAATCACCATCACCTCGTGCTCAGACATATCACTTAACAGATAGAAACTAGGGATTATTTGTCTCCACAGAAGGGAGATGCTACAAATCAGCTCCTCGAGCCAATTCCCATAGATACACCAGAACAATATAAAACCAGAGATGACGAAATAAAAGAGACTTTCATGAGCCAATCCATCCAATCACAAAGACAACCATTTCCATTGGGTAGACAATCCTTCCATAAAAGATAACTGATCCAAATTGTTCCATACATTCCCATTCGAAGCAATAAAATACCATATAAGACAAACATCGGCATAGAAACAACATATGCAATATAAAAATTAGCCACACAAACATGCTAAATGGTCCATTTTGTTTAGCAAAATGGTCCATTTTACAATAAAATGTGTAATTCCTTCATTTCTTTTCAAGTTAAATTTGACCCATAACCATTTTATACATGGTTAATAAGGTAAATGTGTGCACTGATAAGGCATTCTTTGTGTTGCAATAGTTTTTTTTGTTATATTTATGAAGCCTATCAACCACATTAATATTTTTAATGTGTTTGAACTAGTTATTATATTATGGATCTAGGATTTTAATTATTTTGTTACAATACCATGGCTTATCAATACCACATGCCCAAAAACCATAATTTATTTCAAAATCAAAATATTTTACAAATACTTTATTTTAATTTAATTTTATAACATTTTTTAATTAAATTTAAAAACAAAAAGGTTATAATCACTTTTGAGGTATATCTAAACCCTCCGATCTCACCACTACTAAAAATATTCCCATAGAGATTAAATAGAGGTTTTAATAATTAAAAAATGAGAATATATACATATGTGAAATTTATATAATATAAATAATATTATAAAGAACCATGATAGATGCATCTTAACCAAGGATCCAAGCAAAGAGAGAAAGCAAAGTGACTAACAATGATAGAGGAAAGATAGTGCATGATTCTTTTAAGTTTTTTATTATTGCATTTTCTTTGACATGATTGATCCAAAATATGGGTTTAATATTTTACAACCAAATTTTTTTTTTATAGATATTTTCTTAAATACAATTCAATGGGATCATATTTGAGAGAGAGTGAGACGGAGGGGGAATAGAGTGTGGGAGGGAGGCAGAGAGGTGGGAGAGAGGGAGAGAGAGGAGGGGGGGAGAGGAGGAGAGAGGGAGGGAAGAACAAAGACATTGAGAGATAGAGGTGGAGAGAGAGAGGGAGTGACAAGGGAGAGATGAAGATGGAATGAGGGAGAGAGGAGATGAGGGAAGAGAGAGAAAAGGAGAGGATAGAGATAGGGAAAGAAGGGGAAGAGAGAGACAAGGAGACATAGATATGGAGGGGGACAAAGGGGGAAAGTGAGAGAGAGTGTGTGTGATGGGGGGGAGACAGAGGAAGGTGGGAGAGAAAGGGAGAGAGAGATGGAGTTGAAAGGGGAAGAAAGACATAGACAAATAAAGGTGGAGATGGAGAGGGAGTGACAAGGGAGAGATGGAGAGACGGTGAGGGAGAGAGGAGAGCAAGAGGGAAGAGAGAGAGAGAGAGAGAGAAGGGGAAGAGATGGAGGGAAAGAGAGAGATAATATGGAGAGAGAGTGTGTATGTTTTGGGGGTGAAAAGAAGAGACAAGGGGAGATAGAGATATAGATGGAGGAGGGTAGAGGGAAGAAGAGAGAGGTAAAGAGAGGGACGAAGGAAGAGAGATAGATATGGAGAGAGAAGTGGAAGAGAAAGAGAGAGGGAGAAGGGGAAGAGAGAGAGAGAGGAAGAGGAAGAGGGAGGGAGAGAGAGAGAGATAAATAGATATAAAGAGAGAGTGTATATTTGAGGGCTGAGATAGAGAGATATGGGAGATAGATGGAGGGGGCAGAGAGAGAGAGAAGGGGAAGAGATAGAAAGGGAGAGGAAGAGGGAGATATAGATAGATATGGAGAGAGAGAGAGTGTATATTTGCGGATTGATATAAAAAGATAAAGAAGTAGAGACAAAGGGAGATAAGAGATATAGACGGAGGGGACAAGAGGGAAGAAGAAAGATACAAAGAGAGGGAGGGAGAAAGAGAGGGAGAGAGCGTGTGTGACATGTGTTTAGGGGACTGATATAGAGAGACAAATAAGGAGAGATGGAGGGAGGTATAGATATAGATAGCAGGGGGAGAGAAGGAAGAAGAGAAAGATAGAGAAAGGGAGGGAGAGGTGGAGAGAGAAAGAGAAAGCAGAGAGAACGAGGGAGACAAACACATAATGGAAGGTGGAGAGAGAGGGAAGAAGAAAGAGACTGTTATATACCTAGGGGGGATAATATGGGGTACCAAGGGGGGTACCCAAGGTAATAATGTAATAATGGGATGGGCCATAGTAATAAATAAGGTGGTTAACCCATATCATGTAAGGGACCACAAGTAGTTAATAATAATGTAATGGGCCCATGGTATTAGTTGATGGTATGAGGGAACCATGGTAATGACCCATGGTATTATATGTATGAGGCCTATATAGAGGCTAGAGACTTCATGTCAAGGATAGTCAAGGATTATTGTATGAACAAGCATATGGCTTGTGGAGTGTTCTCCTTCCTTAAGGAGTGAATGTATGGTGTTGCCCTACCTTAAGGGTTTGATCAATAAAGAAGCATTTCTATCCATATTTCGATCTTATTATTCTTGGGTTATTTTCTATTCTCATATATTTCCGGGTTAGATCTATAACAAGTGGTATCAGAGCTATAACAAGTGGTATCAGAGCACTTTCTTGGGCAAAAGTGGAGATTTTTTTTTTTTTTTAAGTTTTTGCAAGATTTCGGGGGCGGCGAGTTTGCAGATCAGATCTGTACGTTTTGGTGCAAGATCTGAAAAATCTAATTGTAGATCTGGATTCTATGTGAAAAAATACCCGATTTCAAAAAAAAAAAAAAAATCGGTTGAATCGGAGTCCGGATGAAGGAGATATCGCTGATCTAAAAATCAGTGGGGTTGCAGACAATTTTTCAGGGCAGCGAGTTTGCGGCGCAGATCTGGACGTCCTGGTGCAAGATCTGCAAAATATAATTGTAGATCTGGATTCTATGTGAAAAAATAGCCGATTTCAAAAAAAAAAATCAGTCGAATCGGAGTCCGGATGAGGGAGATATCGCTGATTTAAAATCAGCTATTTTTTGCAGCAATTTTGGTGACGGCGGGAGTGTGGTAGCGCAGATCTGAAATTCTAGTGTCTGGAACAAGATTTCTATCACATGGGTAGATGCAGAATGATTGTTCCATTTCTGAAAACATGTTATAATAGGGATTCTGAGCAATATTGACTAAACTGTGACAATTTTAAATTTTCGCCAAGTAAGTGAATTTTTTCCAAACCTTCATGGCTTCTAGCACGAAATTTTTTACAGGGAATGATAAGGGTCATACTATTGAAGAATACATAAATGACTACAAGAGGTTATTTAGACCCAATTGGAAATGGTGGGTAGTGCAGAAATTTAGAGATGAGGCGGCCACATGGTGGGGATTACTTAACAAAACGAAGTGTTACAACCTGCCTGATGAAGCATTTGAAAAATTCCTTTTAGACAGATGGTCTCATGCTAGAAAACAAGATAATGAGAAACATGTGTTATTTTCTACTGGTATCTCCTTATTACAGGTTCATGGATTGATTCAGAAGGAGAAAATCATTGTGTCTATAAATCCGAGTTGCAAACAAAATCTCATAAATGTCAATTTGGCAAAAAAATTGCAAATTCCAGTAAAACACATTGAAAACACACAAGTGGATGATGAGGATGTTCAAGTGTACAAGGATTTGAAGATTTCTATGGATAAGTATGTGTTGCATGGTGATTTTTATGCTTCAGATATGGATAACATGGATGTTGTTTTGGGATACCCTTGGATGGAATCAGTGGGTACTATCAATATTAATGTACAGAATAAATTCCTCAAGCTCTGGTATAAAAAGAAGAAAATTACATTATAGGATATTTCCATTAATAAACAGGTAGAGTCCAAGGAGGCTGAAGGAGAAGATGTTCCGGGGTCTGACATATTAGATGATGAGCCAGTGATGATAGACAATCAAACACAAACAGAGGCTAAAGTAGAAAAGGTTACAGGTGCTGAAACATCAGAGGAGGGCTCAGTGGTTGAAGTCATATTGGAAAAGAAGACACCACAACAGGCACCACAGCAGGGTGAATTAAAGAAAAAGACACCGTGGGTTAAAACTTCAACATATCATCACCCACATCACCTCCAAAGAAAACAACCAACAAGATGGCAACCAATTAGCCATAAGGACAACAACCCCCGTATGACGGATAGCGAGGAGCGAAGTTCCACCTACTACACATCAACACAGAAGAGCTGCCATGGTCAACTTCCATCTCAAGCAAGCGAGGCACCAGCGAGATCGAGGGTTCACCTTTCTCTTGGATGGCTAGATGCACGTGCATGGTACCAGTGGACTACTCTTTTGAGTAGATCTTATTATTTGTGTTCTTCCCATGTTTCGGGGACGAAACATGCTAAGGGGGGTGGAGTGTTATATACCTAGGGGGGATAATATGGGGTACCAAGGGAGGTACCCAAGGTAATAATGTAATAATGGGATGGGCCATAGTAATAAATAAGGTGGTTAACCCATATCATGTAAGGGACCACAAATAGTTAATAATAATGTAATGGGCCCATGGTATTCGTTGATGGTATGAGGGAACCATGGTAATGACCCATGGTATTGTATGTATGAGGCCTATATGGAGGCTAGAGACTCCATGTCAAGAATAGTCAAGGATTACTATATGAACAAGCATATGGCTTGTGGAGTGTTCTCCTTCCTTAAGGAGTGAATGTATGGTGTTGCCCTACCTTAAGGGTTTGATCAATAAAGAAGCATTTCTATCCATGTTTCGATCTTATTATTCTTGGGTTATTTTCTATTCTCATATATTTCCGGGTTAGATCTATAACAAGTGGTATCAGAGCTATAACAAGTGGTATCAGAGCTATAACAGAGACACACAAAGACAAACACAGACATAGATGATAGATCTAAAAAGTGATGACTATTTTGGGTTTTCAATAAAATAGATGTATTGATTTCAGTGTAGTTGTTGAAAATCATAATACCATGGGCTAGGATTTTGATTATTATGTTATGGATCTATGCTTTTAATTATTTTGTTACAATACAATGGCCTATCAATACCACATGCCCAAACACCATAACTTATTTCAAAATCAAAATATTTTACAAATTCCCCGATGGGGGTGAGAATCAAGACCAACGTGACCCTCGGGTCCCATGAGGCATGACAAATGGGCAGGTGGGGTGGGTCGTACCTCTAGGCCCCCTCATACCATGTGAAGGAGGGAATGGAGTACATGAACATTAGCTCTCAGGCAAGTGAGTATTTACGATGCCTTGGGAAAGGGAAATGACAACGGGTTGATAAGCGGAATGAGGAAGGTGTCAGGACATCGATTCAATGCTCAGATTTGGTGGTGGACCTATACTTGGCCTCCTGCTCGACTGCGAAAGAGGCATAGGAGGCATGACAAAATTGGTGGTTTCTTGATTTTCTTTGGGAAATTGTGGTTTGCTGCGTATAAAGGAGGCCAATTCCTGGTTTTTCTCGGGCCTTGCAGGGCCGGACTGGGTTGGCAAGCACGGTGTGAAGGCAAATGCTATTTTTTGGTTTATTAGGGGCAAGGAGCGTCTCTGTAAAAGTTGGCAGTTTCATGGTGAGGGCAGCATTTGGGAGGCGTCTCGTTTCTGGAGAATAGTGGTCCTCCTGGTGGCCGGCTCTATACAATGGAGTGACTGGTGTGGAGGGGAATGTGATGGCGAAGCTAACAGCATTACCTTAAATCTGTTTGGTGTGCGGGAGGGAAATAATTCACTACAGCAGATGGGGCAGCATATCCGACAAAATTGGGTGTGATTAGACGGTGATAGATGCGTCCTAATCCTTGACGGGGGCGGTCTAACTTCCTGGTGCAGTCAGGCACAGGGAGAGGAGGCCCTTGCTTTAGCAACCATGGTGGATGGAAGCGAGAGCAAACTGGTGGGCAAAGCTCAGGGTGAAGGTTCTAGAGTGCACGGAGGGTGAGGTGGCAGACTCCGCGGTGGTCAACAAGGTGGTCGAAGTAGGGGGCAGTTGAATCAGCATGGTGGTGGCGGCGGCACGAAGACACCCTGCACTGGTAGAAATGCACGTACTCTTGGCTCTCGGAGAGGTGGTGGGCGTGGGAGGGCTAAGGTAACTACAAATTATGGTCGCATCGATGCCCAAGACCCACAAGGATTGCAACACTTCTGCTTGAAAACCTGTCGAGACCTAATCCAATCCTTGTTGGACCAGGTAGATGCAACAGAATGAATCAGTCGGGAAAATCACGATGAGTTGATGGCTACACTAGAATGCATGCATTATTTCGAGTGCTAGGTTAGGGAGCGAGTGGTGGTAGTCTGGCAGGGACAAAACCATCTAGCGGAGAAAGTGGAACAACTGGAGACTTGGATGGCGCACTTCGAAGGGCACGTTCAGTGCTCCTTCCATCCTTTGCCTCCTCCAGGAACTGCTCCAGACAACCCAACTTCAGTCACCTCAGACGATTAGTATGTCTTCTGGTTTTCTTTATGTTTTGTTTGTCTATTGGAGCCTATGGCCCTCTCGTTTGTGGACACTGGAATTAACATCCTTTTTGTATTTTTGTCACCTTCTGCAGATCATGGTCAACAAACCCGGTCGGGGTGAGACCATATGCTTTTTGAAGTCTCGGATGTATATCTTTTTTATTGGATGAATAGAATGTTGACTTAAAAAAAAAAAACAAATTTACAAATACTTTATTTTAATTTAATTTTATACCATTTTTTAATTAAATCTAAAAGAAAAAAGGCTATAATTACTTTTGAGGTATATCTAAGCCCTCCATCCTCACGACATATAAAAATATTCCATAGAGATTAAATCGAGGTTTTAATAAATTTAAAATGAGAATACTTTTATATATACATATGTGAAATATTATAAAGAACCAGGATAGATGCATCTTAACCAAGGACCCAAGCGAAGAGAGAAAGCAAAGTGACTAACAATGAATAAGGAAAGTGTTGTAGCGGCTACAACCACCCTCCAAAATTTTGTCCATGCTTCGTTTTGGAGCCTCCCTTCTAAATCACAACAACTCATCTTGCACTGATCCAGGTACTTGTGCTTTGATTGAGCCTCATCCTTTTCATCTTGGCTTGTGTTTGCTTACTTGGTTTACTATCTAACCCACAAGCCGATCTCTTGACTTGGTTTTCATCCAGTTTCGGGCTTGCCTTAGAGAATTGTGCAATCCTTGAGGGCAACTAGCCTTGCTCTCGGGAATTGCGTAGTCCAAGCTGACAGTGAGCCTTGAGCTCAAGAATTGTGCAGTGCTAGTTGACAGCTAGCCTTGAGCTAGGAAATTGTGCAGAGCATGAGAGGTAGCCCAGAGCCACTTAGCCCAAAATTGCGCAGAAGCCTTTCTGCTCAGAAGCTTCCTAGTGCATGAACCAGAGAGTTGCCTAGTTCCTCCCAGAACTGCGCAATCTCTCTGGGCAATGCATGGAAACTTTTCCCGAAAAAGAATACCTAAAAATAGGGATCTATTTTTAGCAGTCTGAAGGAGGCACTTGAGTTATTTTGGAAACTGTCACCAAGTGTCGCTTTTTCCTTGATTTTTTGCCTTCGCGTCATAAACCCTAAATTGACCAAAATTATTTAATCGACGCTGCTAGAGCTCATTTGCACATTCGATCTTGGAGCTCTGGCATTCCCTAGGAGATCAAGGAACCTTCGATGTGATTGTCATCGATTTTATGGGTAAGTTTTTCTTTTCTAGTATTTTGTCGCTTTTTCTGTCGCTTTTGCTTGTGTAGCTTGTGAGAGTGTTGTTGAATGACTAATGGTGTTTTAACTTGTTTTAGCTTGTAGAAGTGTTGTTCCAAGTTTTAGATTGTCTTCCCAAGTGTCGCATGTATTTTCCCTTTTTTTGCACCAACGGTCGTCGTTGCAGCGACTCCCTTCACATGCTTCGTTTTCCTTCGGTTTGATTCATTCATGCACTTTTTTCACTTGCATGCATCATCACTTAGTCATATCTATGCTCAACATCACACCATCCTTCATATCTACTCGATTTCATACTCCCCTTGGGCATATTTGGGCTCCCCTTGCCCGAATATTGCACTTCCTTGAATGTGTTGCGCATTTTGGGAGCTCAAGGCCTCTACCTTGGCTTCTGGAATTGTGCAAAGGTTATCCTGGCCTGGCTCCAACTGCACACTGCACAGTTTCAGGAGCCAGCCTCCAAGCTTGACCACTGAGACTACGCAATGTGAAGTCTCTCTCGACCTTTGCCCAGACTGAACTACACATTGCGCAATTCCAGTCAACAAGCCTTCCCACTCACTGTTGGGACTGCACAATGCACAATTCCAATAGGCAACCAATGACCTTTGTAAACCAGAATTACGCAATCCTTCCCATCTTGAGCCCGGTTTGTTGCTTGGTCTTGTCTTGAAGTTTCTTTGGTTTCTGAGCTGATATTTGCTTGCCATGGGTGTCCTCTCTATCCCACAGGTACAACAGTTGTTGAGCATCTCTCTAGTAGTCACAGTTAACATGGCATCCAAGAGTGTTGCAACAAAAGAAACTATCGAGAGTAGTGTTTTCAAGGTTAATCCGCTCTATGGACATAGACGATCCCTCTAGCCCAATGAGTGGGTCTAGCAACTAAAGGGACAATCAACTAGACATCTTCCTAGATCATAATTGAAAAATAGAACAAGAGAGAAGGCCTACCTTGCTCTGATGCTACTCCAATTTCCTTTGTTGAGATCCTTGAACTGCTTGTGTCATGGACTTGTTCATGCTTCTTTCAACGCTTATGTACCTGCATAAACGACCACAAGACAACAAAACATGCCAAAACCAATAACAAATCCAATAATGACCTATTTAGCTGATAAAGGAATGCTAAATAAATACATACATGAACATATATATTTTGGGAAGATGAACCAGCAGTTGTATTATTATTTAAAGAATTAAGGGGAAGCTTACAACCATAGCCTTGATGTTGAAAGGCTCTCCTTGAGTGGTAATCCAAGTCCAAGCCAAGAAACTCTCCAACACTCCTTCTCCAAGTCTAATGAATAGCCTCTAAGCACAAGCTCAACATAGGGGTGCAAATGGACATAGATCAACCATTTGGGAATGGTAGAGGGGGAATTTATAGGTTGGGAGAGGGAGTTAGGCTTCTTCCAAAGATAGGATTAGGCCCACATCTTAAGGAGGTAGCTCATAGGGATGAGACCAAGAGGTCAAATTAGGAGGATTCGACCTCATCTATGCGAAACCACCTCCAGCTCGCCGCTCTGGAAGCTTCTAGATCACGAAGCTTCTCATCCTCTTTGGGAAAACTTCCTTTTTGAGACCATCATGAGTATGAGAGAGAACAGAGCGATGCCATCGCTGGCTTAACAAGGTGCAACATGCGATCATCATGGTTTTGAGCTTCATAAGGGCAATGATTCTCATTTTAGGGTTTCATGAGCTATTTCTTCAGGGAAAGCTCCAGATATTTTCCAAGCAAAGTTAAAGGAGGGATCTAAGTTGTATACATTGATGAGTATATTGTATAATGATCATGTTTCGAGCACTTCAAGGTATGTCACAGGGAAGTGCAGGAGGCGTGACAAAATACTGTGTAACAGATGCCCCCTAAAGCATGAAGGCAGAACAAGGAGTGATGGCTGAAATGCTTTACGAGAATTGACAAGGGCGAGGACACACATTGTCAGGAGACCTGCAAATCAAGGATGCATATACATATACATATATAAGATCAAGACATGAATCCACGACATGGGCGTAGCCATCCAGGTGATGAAGACTAGATAAAAGGTCCTTGGTATGGGCACAGCCATCCAGATAACAAGGATCATCATGAATATAAAGTCTCACAGTATGGTCACAACCATCCATATAGTAGAAACATGTGTACAATCATGATTACCATAAAACTCCATGCAACCTGAGCCATAACAAGCAAGAATCAGGGTCATGCGCTCCATCCCGACCCTATCAATGTACGAATTCTAGCATGCGAATAAACATGTTGAAGTTGAACATGCTAGAAAATCACCTGATTACCGGCCAATGATGTGGACCGTTAACATGCATGAGAGGAACCACCCATAATGATAATGGATCTTAAGGTACGACAGTACAATTCGTGAATGTGATAACGAATCTGAAGTCGAACACTCGTGGAATCACTCGATCGAAGGCTAATAATGAAGACCTATAGTCGGATCTGAAGAACTGGCCATTAGGGCATACCAGCTCTAAGGTACTGAAAGGGAGTTCCTAAGTCATCTTCTTGGTAGTGAGCTGAAGTCGACAGGAAGTGACCTGTCGAAGGAGGGTAATGATGAATCCCCCACCATCGACAGGAAACAAGGAATAAAGTGGTATGATATTCAGGATTGTAGCAATGACTCAAACATGTATAGGTAAATAGCTGCAGATTGGACTTCTCTTGAACATATTGGTGACACGACTCCGGAGTGTGGCAGCATCTGACTCAACATGGGACTAAAAGTCATGATGACAGTGTGGAATATTCAAATGAGAGGCAAAATGGATCACCCAAACCCAGGAGGACAAGTGACCGAATAAGGATATCCTAAACCCAACACGAGAGTAGAAGAGTGTCATGTTCAAGAGAGACATGCTACCTAAACAAAGGATGTCTCATCTTCATTTTTCCCCACTATTTCTAGCGAGTACCTCTTTATTTTTACACAAGCTTGAAGAGGATACCATATGCTTGTCATATAAGTTCATCCTTCGGATGAATCCATCCTAGTAAGTTTTACAAGCCCTAGGAAGGAGAAGCTCGGTCTCATCATGGTGACGAGTCTTTCGTCGTAAAATTTTAACGAGTTCGACATAAGAATAACTTGGTATCTTTTTCACATTTAGAGAGTTTGAAAAAGAGACAAAAAAGAAAACTCCATCATGTCCCTTTTCATAATTTGTCTCTCGAATCTGAAAAGGTAGAAAACAATATTCAACCTCCTAGCCATGTTTGACTAAGGTGTTCCTTTTTCGTACAATAGTCTATCTCAGTCCAGAAAAGGGTTAAACTTATACTGAGTAGACGTCAATTCATTTACTTTAACGAGTTCGAAATGACAAGTACTCGACAATCTTTTCATATTTTTGGAGTCTGAAAAGAGTTGAAAGAGGACTCCACCTGGAGGAACGAGTGGTATAAAAGGATAGCAACTGGTTTCGGTAATGATGGAACTGCTCAAAACATGTAATGGTCAAGAGGCTAGCTAATAAGACCACTCATTGCAGATGTTCCTCAGGCAAGGGTAAAACAACCAAGTGAAAGCGTATGATCAGCCAAAGAGATGGTGACGATGGAAATGAAAAAAACAAGGCTCATCTGGCAAAAATCGGCTAATAAAAATGGCAATCACGAGATGTAAAATGGGAATGGTTTCATTTTTACACAAGCTTGAAACATGAGAAAAAACTATGCTTGGATTTGGTTTCATTTTTACACAAGCTTGAAATGGAAACAAACTATGCTTGAAAATGGTTTCATTTTTACACAAGCTTGAAACAAAGATAAACTATGCTTGAGATGAGTTTGCATGCCCCCAACATAATGACTCAATTCGAGGTACATGCCCCCCAAGCTTCATTTCATTCACCTAAGTGGATGGAAAGAAGGTTCACTTATGAGATCAAGTGAAAGACTCGACTGGGATTTTACGAGATCTAATCAAAGACTCGAATTGGAAGGGGATTTGTTTCATTTTTTAACGAGATTGACACAAGAAAAGAACCATGCTCATAGGGACCTATTTCATTTTTTAACGAGGTTGACATAGTAAAAGAATTATCCTCATGGTCCTTGTTTCATTTTTTAAGGAGCTTGACACAAGACAAGGAACTCTGCTCCATGGTCCTTGTTTCATTTTTTAACGAGCTTGACACAAGACAAGGAACTCTGCTCTGTGGTCCTTGTTTCATTTTTTAACGAGCTTGACACAAGACAAGGAACTTTGCTCTGTGGTCCTTGTTTCATTTTTTAACGAGCTTGACACAAGACAAGGAACTTTGCTCCGTGTCTTTGATCACAGACCAAAGGAGGCCATGGCTTCCAAGAGGTTCTCATCAGATGGGAGAACAACACTCTAGAAGGGATACATGTCCAGGGATCCAAATGAAAAATCGGGCTCCAATGCCCCCAGTACATGGTGTACTACATCACCTACTAGATCATCAGTAGATGTGGGCATGGAACAGGTGGCCACATAATTAACCTGTGGCGGGGGTGATACTTCTTGCACATAAGAACCATTTAGGGATGATGGTTGAGTGGGAGCTGATTCAGGACCAATGAATGTAAGTTGATCAATGATCACAATGTTTCCTTCATGCGAGAAACACATCACTCGAAAGAGGGAAGAAACAAGAGCTCCCATGACATAAACATAGTCACGGCCAAGGAGTAGATTAAAATCTAAAGGGCCTTGGACAACCATCATGTCTATATAGATAGTCTTTCCTCCCAAAGTAATAGGCAACTTAGGAAGGATCCCTAACAATTTATTGGTTCCTCTGTTAAAAGCTAACAGATTTTGGGTGACAGGGACAAGCTGAGGAGAACCTAAAGCTTGCCAAGCAGTTGAGGACAAAATGCTAACAGATGCACCCTCATCTATGACTGTGCTAGGTATGGCCATATGGTAAGCATGTACTATAATCTGGAAAGGCACATAAGATGGAAGGTGATATCCTGCCAGTCGACTCCAATCAAAAGAAGTGACTAAACTACTCGGAGGGGGTGTCGTAGGAATGTGAGAGTTGACCTCTTGCTCGATGGGAATAGGAGAAATGCTCTCATGCACCTCAAGAATAGGAGGATTTACCTCTAGTTCATTTGAAACTGAAGAAACTAGAAGAACCTGAGCAGTATGAGGTTCACTCTCTACCGGAAAGGTATGGTTAACTGAAGGTGGGGTCAAGTCTATCGGTTTCTCAATCAATGGTTGGTCGAGAACGGACTCATGAGACTCACTTTTAGAGAGAGTGGGGTTGACCAAAGATGAATTTTGATCAATCACGAGATCAACTAGTGAAGGATCGGGGGAAAGCTTTCGATACCCAGTCGGAAGACAAGGTTGAGAAGCTGTAATTTTTTCCAACTCTTTGGAAGCTTCATCCATTAAAGGACAAAAGGTGAATGTGATGATTACCTTCACACAACTTACAGGAAAATTTGAAATTTCCCTTTTTCTCTTGAGCTTTACTAGTTGAAGGTTTATCACCAGCATGATCACCAGAGGCTAATGAAAAAGGTCGATGTGAACCTGTAGACCACACTTCTAAGACCTTGGGAATACCAGGACAATTCCGAAGAAGGTGGTCACCCTTACATAACAGGCAAGGGAATTTTACTTTCCGGGGTTCGTTGGAAAAATTTTCTTCATTGGTTGCATCTGTAGCAATGGCTGCTTGGTTTCCCCCTTTCTTATTTTGCTTATTCTTCGTCATCCTCTTCTTCTTCTTAGCTTCCTGGTTACTAGAATCTAGACTTTCACCAGGTGAAGAGGAAGAATGAGGTGAAGAAATAGGCAAAGAAGGGAAGGGGTCAACTTTAGGATCAACATGAGGTTGATGTTGTTCAGGTGGAGGAGAACTTGGTTGAAAAGAAGTTTGGACACTCGGAACCACCGAGGTCGAAAATAACCAAACTGGTAGACCAATGGTCAATCCAGGAAGGGACAACGTTGCCATATAGGGAGCACCAATATTTCTGAAAGAAGGAAAAGGACTAGGATTCCTGTCAGAGGGGTTTCCTTGACTGGTAGACTCAGGAAATGTTTCCATTGGTATCAACCTAAGATCTACTAAGGAGTATTTCCACAGGAAGGATGTTGTTCTATGGTCAATTAATTTTAAAATTTGAAACAAAAACTTGGCCTTTTCATGTTTTAAGAGTCGAGAAAAGGATGAAAAGGTGACTCTAGTCGCTTTCGTTGGTTTAGTGAGCTTGAAAGGACAAGTTGCCCGATGATCTTTTCAAATTTAAAGAGTAAGAAAAGATCAAATGACTGCTCTGGTGAAACTAGGTAAAATGAGTACCAAGTAACAGTGAACTACAATATACACCTTAGCCAATAAATTGACCAAGGACTTGACGTACGTGCAGGAAATCTCCCCAAATTTTGTGTTCGGTGTATCATGTTTACAAGGTGGCAGACTCGGCTTCCTATGGATAAAGGATTGCAACCTAGAGGGGTCTCCCTTTATATACACGACGATACAGGGAGCACAAGTCCGTGCTAGCTCTGTCTAATGCCGAAGCGAAAGACAACTACTAAGTTTTAAAGACGCTGGAACACGTCTCTAACCTAGCCCACTAGATATGATCGTTAATGTTTCAAATGCTCCTTAGTTTAATTGATAGATTTTAAAGTTTATCTTGAAATTATGTTTCGGTTTCAAGGCTCGAAACAATGTCACTTGAACACCTATGATGCAACTATATGAGAAAAGGAAAACTTTTCGTTTCAATGAAAGCTAGACTAATCAAGGGAATAACTTTCAATCAATAATGCATCACGCAAAAATGCCTTCAACTAACTTTCATTTTCGTCTTCCAAATGCAAAATGTGAAAACGAAATCTAATCTTTCATTTCACTAAATGCAATGCCAAAACAAATCTTAAAGAAAAATTTCCTTAAGATGTAATGATGATTTTTCTCTTTTTCAAAATGAAACTAATGTAATCTAGTGCAAAGGGAAAGACAATGAAAGCAAGCTAAGAAATATGAAAATCTCTTTCACATTAATGTTTTGAATGCAATTCAAAATGTTCCGAAAACTAGGAAAAGAATAACACTTTCACTTTCAGTTTGAAACATAAAAAACTTCAAAGCAAACACTTTCTTTTGATTCCAATGAGACAATCGATTTGTGATCTATCGTTCATCAAATGAAGCTTAGGTAACTTTCGCTATATCCACTAATGAAAACAACTTAAGGCACAAGAACCAAAAAGTAATCTACAAGCACGTCTGAACACACAAAGACTCTTTAACACAGGCAATCGATCTCTGATCTTTAACAGGAAGACCAACGAGTGTACTGAGGTTGACCTAAAATACCTAGAACCCCAAAAGGCTATTCAAACTTCAAGAACACTCAAGCCAAGTTAAAAGGAAATTGCAATCAGACAATGATAGAGTCAATGAGAAATACACTGGTAAATCATATGGAGAATACAACTAAAACTGAAAATCAAAGAGAAAACCCTAAATTTCTTCATTTTTTGCAATCATCACACCTGTCAGCAGTAAAGTAGCAATCATCGCTACTGTAACTAAAAAACTCGCGATATCATCATGACTGTCAGGCTCAAATCCGTGATGGTCGAGGAAAAGGACAAAGAAATATAAAATTTTCAAAAACAACTCAAGTTAACAATCTTTAGGCACCTACCAGGCAATGACACTAACTGCAAACAAGAAATGAAGTTTAAAAATCTGTGGTTGACCAAACTCGTCAAAAGACAAGGTGAAGGAAGGGAAGGAAAGGGTCATAGGCTCCCCAATGGAGTCGCCATTTTTTTGTCAAGGTTAATCCTCTTCGCAAACAGAGACGATCCCTCTAGCCCAATGAGTAGGTCTAGCAACTGAAGGGACAATCAACTAGACATCTTCCTAGATCATAATTGAAAAATAAAACAAGAGAGAAGGCCTACCTTGCTTTGATGCTACTCTGATTTCCTTTGTTGAGATCCTCGAACCGCTTGTGTCACATACTTGTTCCTGCTTCTTTCAGTGCTTATGTACCTGCACAAACAACCACAAGATAACAAAACATGCCAAAACCAATAGCAAATCCAATAATGACCTATTTAGCTGATCAAGGAATGCCAAACAAATACATACATGAACATATATATTTTGGGAAGATGAACCAACAACTGTATTATTATTTAAAGAATTAAGGGGAAGCTTACAACCATAGCCTTGATGCTGAAAGGCTCTCCTTGAGTGGTAATCCAAGTCCAAGCCAATAAACTCTCCAACATTCCTTCTCCAAGTCTAATGAATAGCCTCTAAGCACAATCTCAACATAGGGGTGCAAATGGACATAGATCAACCATTTGGGAATGGTAGAGGGGGAATTTATAGGCTGGGAGAGGGAGTTAGGCTTCTTCCAAAGATAGGATTAGGCCCACATCTTAAGGAGGTATCTCATAGGGATGAGACCAAGAGGTCAAATTAGGAGGATTCGTCCTCATCTATGTGAAACCACCTCCAACTCGCCGCTCTGGAAGCTTCTAGATCACGAAGCTTCTCATCCTCTTTGGGAAAACTTCATTTTTGGGATCATCACGAGTATGAGAAAGAACAAAGCAATGCCATGTTATGAAACCAGCTCAAGAAAAGATAGAAAAGATAGATCAACGCCTTAGAATTCAGCCTCTTCGAGGGGGCAACCTCCTTTACATTACATAAATGAACAATTCTTGGATGATTCAAATGCAAAAACCTCCTTTCTATATATAGGAGTCTAAGGAGTCACAATATAATCCAGCCGACCTAACAATAATAATATAAAGCCACAAAAATAACAATAGAGGGATTCTATGGGGCACAGAAATAACAATATGGGGGTAATAGGGGCACAACAATATAAATAAGGGGTATAACTACAATAGTAATGAGGTAATCACTAGTATTATAGGGACCCAACATGCCCCTCTCCTTCAAAAAAGTGTTGTCCTCAACGCTTGAGTAGTTCTGGATACTTCTGCATAAAATTCTCATCCTCCCATGTGGAATCTTTAGCGGATAAGTTCTTCCACTTGATAAGATACTCTGAAATTGATCGATTTCGTAGCTGTCGAGTTCTTGTTTCTGTGACTGCTTCCGGTTCCAATATAATTTTTCCTTCCTCGTCAAGTTCTAGCAATATTGTTTGAATTGGGAGCTTGTCGCCTATAACCTTCTTTAAACATGAAACATGGAAAACTGGGTGCAATCGAGAAGCTGCAGGAAGCTCCAATTTGTATGCCATAGTACCAATCTTTTGCAACACCTTGTACGGACCATAATACTTTGGTGATAATTTATTATCCTTCTTAGCTTGCTTTAGGGACATTTTCTTATATGGTTGTAGCCGTAGGAATACCCAATCACCTACATCAAAACTTATTTCACTGCGATGTTGATCTGCCTGTTGTTTCATTCTATTTTTTGCCAACACGAGGTTATCCTTTAAGAGTTGGAGGACTTGTTGTTGATGTTCGATGTGATGTTCCACTGCCTGAACCTTAGAATTGTCTCTTAAATATGATGTGATGGATGGTGGTTGATACCCATAAAGTGCCATAAATGGGGTCATTTTTGTTGCTGTATGGAAGGAAGTGTTATACCACCATTCAACCACAGGCAACCATTTGATCCATTGTGTCTGTTTATCAGATACAAAGCAATGAAGATATCCTTCCAAACATTTGTTTGCTATCTCAGTTTGCCCATCAGATTGAGGATGATAAGATGAGCTATGAGCTAACTGAGTACCAAGACAAGAAAATAATTTTGTCCAAAAATTTCCAGTGAAAATGGGATCTCTGTCACTTACAATAATCTTTGGGTTTCCATGTAGTTTTTGAACTGTTTCCATAAATGCAGTAGAAACTGTACTGGCTTTAAATGGATGTGATAATGCACAAAAGTGTGCATACTTGGTAAGTCTGTCAACTACTGTTTGGTCAATTTAGTGTGATCTAAATTGCTATTTAAAATGTCAATCCGGGATTCGTAAACTGACGAAGTGAAGTGTACTATATGTACTAGATAACCATTTCCTTAGTCTTTTGTCGTTTTTGAGTTTTTTTTTGAGTTTGTTTTTGGATTTATCTTTCCCTAATGTGTGATGGCGGAAATGAAAGTGAAGTATGAAGTATGGATGGTGATGGTGGTTTCTACAGTGATTTTCTCAAACTTGAAAGTGCTCAAGAAGAAAGCTTTAAAACAACTAAACTGAAATCAATTCTTAAGAGGAAGTAAATGCATCAAACAGTGAACTAATGACAATGGCCCAGTATCCTTGCTGCTGAATGAAAAGAAAGTAAAAACTGAACTTAAAGCAACTCAAACTAAAAGCAAAGCAACTAATTCACACTACTTAAACTCTTCAGATCCTTTACCCTTCAGCTCAATCTACCTTGTGGGAAGCAATCATGAACAAGTCGAGCAATATGATATCTAAATGGCAAGAAATTAAATTGCATAAAAGAAACTAGTCACACTACTTTAACTCTTCTGGTCCTTTACCCTTCAGCTCAATCTACCTTGTGGGAAGCAACCATGAATAAGCTTAAGCAATATGATAACTGAATTGCAAGAAATTAAATTGCAGAAAGGAAACTAATCACACTACAGTTAGTAATATTCTGATTTCTTGCTAATAGAGTCACTTGACTATAGAAAGAAACCATAAACTGATGAGCAGTATGATATCTAAATAACAAAAAAAAAAAAAAAAGCAAATCACAACTTGAAAAAGACAGTGCTGGAATTAAACTTCAGAAAATGAAAGTTAGCAGGAAGGACAAGATGATCTCATATGTCAATAGTTATCAAAAAGATGAAAATTTGCCCGGGCTGCCTAAGAAAACCTGCAGAAAAGCACTGATCAGCTGACAGCTATAAGAAAACAGAGGTGAAAATATAAACAGCAGTGAGTTAAGAAACATTAAAACAACGTGTTATGTACAAGCTAAAGATTATGAAAGCAGAAACATAATAAAACCAAATGAAAACTTTACAAGGCTTCAGCGCGCAGGGGCCCTCTGCCACTTCAGCCAGTCAACGAGTAGTCACACGAATGAACTCATAAAAGTCTTCTCATGTATTAAAGCAGCAACATATATAAAACAGTGGGGTGATAACAATAACAGTTTAGAAATTACATCTCCAAAAAAGCTTCTACACAGCGTTCATCAACGCGTTATTTATAATGACAAAATGCTGAAACTAACTAACTGAATCCTACGCTATTAACTGTGTTGCCAAAGACACGTAGATCTCCTCAGCCGAGATCTAGCGTAACTGTCATCGTGTCTATTAAATCTTCGGAGTGGTAGCTGTTGGATTCAGGTTACGGGGATGATCTCCAGGTGTGCCGGTGTCTTCGTGAGCTGAGGACTGTGCCACGTAAACGTTCACATGCTCAAAATAGAGACGTGCCACCGCTGAACTCCTTGGTTGGCTTTGCCTTTGACCCTCGTTGACCGTGACCTTCCATGGATGATTTGGCTGCTTTGAAGGGACACGTTCCATGTATCCGTCACCTGGAGCTTTCCCATGTGGCTCGTTTCTTCATAGGACACCTGTAGCATAGATTTTAACAAAATAGCTACGGAATCCTGTGCTGGCTGCGGAAACCTGTGCTGGCTGCGGAAACTGACAAGTTTCTACAGCTGCATGAACAAAAAAACTAAACCAAACAACAATCATAAGCATAGTCAGAAAACCATATAAAAAGCTCTTTTTAGACTATAATGCAATGATTTAACAACTGGGTGGATGAAGTAAGTGGAAAAAGAAGGCTGAGAGGGTGTATAGGAAGGTGCAGGTTTGAGGCTCAACATACCCCCACTGTGAAGGTGTTGCATGTCCTCATGCAACCAAAATTGAGTTATTTCCCTCTAATCCATATGTTCTGATGCTTCTGCAAGGACATCTAGCCCTCTTTTCTTCTTCCTTGATGCTAACATCATCCTTGGCTTCCTGACTAGACATTTGAACTTGAGGTTAATCAATGCTCTGCTTAACTTTTTGCACTTCTTCTTCAGTTTTCTGTTTTTCTTTTGCCACAGTCCTAAATGGAGCATAGTGTTATCATGGACAATCTTGTCTACTTTACTCTGCTCTTTGAGTGCTTCATTTTCCTGTATGATATGCCTATTTAGGACTTCTAACTCAAATACTTCCTGTTTCAAAGACTGAACTTGTGCATCAAGTGGCAGAGAGGTACTTGGTCCTGCAGCTGATTGTTCTAAGGATTCCAGGTAGTTATATACCTCTTGCTGATTAGGATCTACCTCAGGTGTCTTTCTCGGCCTAAACTCAAAATCTGGTGGAGGAGGACTGCTCTCTCTTTCCGGCCGAAAAGGGCTTTCCTCACGTGGAGGACTTGACTCAATGCTTGGCTGGGCTGGAGATTTCTCAAGTGTCTCTTCACCTAAATCAATAAAGTGAGATTGTTTTTCTTTGGTTTTATTCCCCTTCCCTTTTAGCCTAGTGCTCCTTCTTAAGTATGAACTAGTACTCTTCTTTTGTGCACTCTGTTTTCCTTTTTGCTTTTTCTTGGCTATAGCAGCAGCCTGAAGATCTATTAATCTTTCTGACAGAGGTTGATAATCCTCTTCTATGGATTGCTCAGGGGATGGATAGACTTCTTGAATGGTTCTTTTGCCTTTTTCTTTCTTCTGTTTCTTACTTTTAGCTCTGTCTTCTTCTTCTTTTTGGACAGTTTCTTGAATTTCTATTGTAGGGGAGTCTTGGATTGTAATGTTCTTTTCTTTCCTCCTACTTTTCCTTGGAATCTTTGGTGGACTGCTTCCAGAGGCCTCAGACGGCTCTTGGAAGTAGTTTCTTGTCAAGAATTGCTCCCAAGTATCCTTAGTTTTCTTCAACTGATCCTCAATAAGAATTTTTATGAGCCCATGATGGTAGAGATGAGGTTCAATGTTGCCTACGTGTTTTTGAACTGTAAAACTCATCTTTTTCAAACTTGATAGCAGAAAATGAGGCAAATTAAGAGTGTGACCGTCTATGAAATTCATCATCAATCTAACATGATACATATACATAGAGCCAAAACGACCTTCACACGTGATAAATTTCTGGATGACTAACAGTAGACTAGACCATTCCTCTTTTAGTACATGAACAGGGATGCCTCTTGTAAATACGGTGGTATCCATACCTTGGTTTTGTAGCATGGTTCTCCATATTTGATCGTCCACACTTCTATTTTTAAACCACCTTTCACCTTCTTGAGGTAGGCCCGTGGCAGCTGCTACTGTGGCCTCGGTCACTGTGAATTTTAAGTCTCCAACCTCCACTGTTTGTCCATTAAAAGACTGTGCAAAAGCTTTGGTCACCTCCTTGTTATAGCCTTTAAACTTCTGGATAAATCGTAGCCATCTGACTTTCTTCAGCAATTCCTTAACTTGAGGATAACCCTCCAAGTATTTCAGTCCTTCCGGCTCAGCTCTCAGTAATTTTCCCATCCTTTGTTTTAAATTCCACTGAGAGTTCTTTCGCATGTGAGGGTTTAAGGAAAAAAATAGCTCTGTTACAGGGTTTAGGATAGACTGTAGTGACTGCAGTCAGGGTTTAGAACGAACTGTAGTGGCTGCAGTTAGAAATGGAGAACAGGGAATGGAAGTATTACCGGAGGAACAGAGGGTGAGCAGCAGTAAACAAGTTCAAGATAAAATGCGAATGCATGCGAGGAGTATGGTATAAGTGGAGTGTGAGTGGAGTGATAAGCGAGTGGAGTAACGGCGGGATTCTTTCGAGTCGGATGACTGTGTATGAGATTTTACACGTCTCAACAGACGGCTGCGGAAATTACGGCTGGGAAGAGCCGTAACACAATAGGTCACGTCTCAAGAGTACGGGTAATAAATGGAAGTGCAGTCATACTTGAGTTTAAACTCGGAATAATCATAAGACCGTTAGAGAAATGAATGCGAGGTGTGTGGAGTGATATCGTGGAATGGGAGTGGTAGTGGAGCTATCGTATCAAATCATTGCACATAGTAGAACTTGTTATGGTTTAATAACTATGCGTAATTACGACTTGAATTGTTATTTGATAAAGATTTTTGATCATACCTTTGGAAACTTTGTCAATTCTTGCTCAAGGCTTCTAACCAGTTGCTCTTCTTTGATGTCTTGAAGATGCCCCATGTCTTTAGCTCAATTACTCCTGCATTTCATGATGATTGCACTAACAGTTGACTGTAAATTTTGAAAACAGAGTGATGCTGGCTGCGGAAATCATTTCTGGCTGCGGAAACTGCTTCTGGCTGCGGAAACGGTTTCCCAGCTGCGGAAACTGAGACAGCATCCCCTTGACTGCACAAAGATAGTTAGAAAAGAACTAACTGAATGAAAATAGTCCTGAAAGGGACTTTTATTAATGAAATGAAATGGAATGAGTGGAATGAAGTGAAAATGAAGTGGAATGAAGTGAAATGGAAATGAGAATGAGATGGAGATGGAGTGAGATGGTAAATGAGGTGGAGTGAAGATGGAAAAGGAGATGAGACTTTTTTGGAAAATATAGAGTGTCAGGTGTCCCTGATTTTCACTCTACATTTTCTGCATAAGACCGCCAATCTGTGATTGGTTTTTAGGCTTATACATTTTTCTTTTTTCTTTTTTCAAAAACTGAAAGAAACAAAGATTAGGCTGATGGGGGAGAAGGATTCTTCTCCACCAGCCTTATTGCAGAATTATCTTGGAACATTTTGACAAACTCCTCTTTTGAAAGTGGCTTATGATAAATTTTCAATCGGTGGCCATTCACAATAAGAGGAGTCTGAAATTCATCAATGGTCTTGATTCTTACCGCTCCATTGTTAAAGACTTTGTCAATCTCATATGGCCCAAGCCAATGAGTCTGAAATTTTCCTTTGAAGTCTTTAAACTTGGAATCAAACAGTAAAGCCCAATCTCCCTCTTGAAACTTTCTCTCTTTGATGTATCTGTCATGCCACTTAGCTCTTTGGTGTTGAACTAGATCAGTCCTTAAAATTGCATCTTGTCTGATCTCATCTAGCTCATTCAGCTGCTCCATTCTGTGCTTTTGGGCTTCTGATAGATTCATCCCCAACTGGACTGCCATCTTGAAGGTCTTGACTTGAAACTCAATGGGGAGCAAGACTTCTTTCCCATAAACAAGTTCATAGGGAGAATGTCCTGTTGTGTTCCTCCATGTAGTTCTGTAGGCCCATAAGGCTTCAGGAAGCCTTTCTGCCCAATCTCTTCTGTGGAGATGAACAGTTTTGGTGATGATGCTCTCAAGAACTTTGTTTGTAGATTCCACTTGGCCATTTGCTTGCGGATGGTAAGGAGTAGATTTTCTGTGCTTGATTTTGTATTCTTCCATCAGCTTCTCCATCAAGTTAGATGTAAATTGACTTCCCTGATCTGTCACAATTTCTCTTGGGACACCAAAACGAGTAAAAATATCCTCAAAAAGAAATTGAATAACTGAATTTTCAGTGGCAGAAGGCAATGCTTTGGCTTCTACCCATTTAGTGACATAATCAGTGCAAACCAATATATACTGCTTTTGTCTAGATGGTGGATTAATGGGTCCAATGAAATCTAAAGCCCATTTTTCAAAGGGTTCGATGAGTACCTGTGGTTGTAATGGCATTTCATTTGAGAGAGTCGGTCTCCCAACTCTTTGGCACCTGTCACACCTTCTGACATATTGTTTTGCATCTTTAAAGAGAGAAGGCCAATAATATCCTAAAGAAAGGATTTTATAGGCCGTCCTCTTGTCAGCAAAGTGCCCACCGCATGGTTCATCATGACATGCCTTGAGGATGTCAGGCATTTCATCTTCCCGAACACATCTTCTGATCACACAATCTAGCCCCGTTTTAAACAATTCATTAGAAATCCATGAATAACTTGAACTCTCCTGAATGATTCTTCTTTTCTCATTAGGAAATAAATGTGGAGGTAGTTTCCCTGTAACCAAATAGTTAGCAATACCTGCATACCAAGGAGTTTTAGTAGTTACTGCAAACAAATATTCATCTGGAAACTTATCCTCTACAGGAGAATCTTCGTTAGTATTTTGGATTCTAGACAAGAAATCAGCTACTGTATTTTGTTTCCCTGGTCTATCTAACACAGTAATATTGAATTCTTGTAAAAGTAAAAGCCATCTTGTAACTCTGCCATTAGTAACAGGTTTGTTCATGAGATATCTAATTGCAGAATGATCAGTATGGACAAAAGTTTCATAGCCTGTTATATAATGTCTAAACTTGTTGATTGCATGAACAACAGCTAAGAACTCTTTCTCAGTCACAGTATAGTTTAACTCAGTGGGAGTCAAATTTTTACTGGTGTAGTAAATGGCATAAGGAACTAAATCCTTTTGACCCAACACAGCTCCTAGAGCTGTATCTGAAGCATCTGTAGAAATATGGAAAGGAAGTTTCCAATTTGGCCCTCTTAAAATGGGTGCTTCAGATATTCTTGTTTTCAAAGTTTCAAATGCAGATTGACAATCAGGATCCCATTTGAATTCACAGTCTTTTGTAAGTAATTTGAAGAGTGGAGATGCTATTTTGGTGAAGTTTTCAATAAATCTTCTATAATATCTAGTAAATCCAAGAAAACTTCTAACATCTTTTTGACAATTTGGAATAGGCAACTTGGAGATGACTTCAACTTTTGATCTATCAACTTTAATCCCATCTCCTGAAATATGATGTCCTAAAACAATCCCTTCAGTAAACATCATAAAGCATTTTTCATGACTTAATGATAGGTTTGTTTCTTTACATCTAATAAGGACTTTTTCCAAATTCTCTAATGCCTCTTCAAACGAATTACCATAAACTGTAAAATCATCCATATAAACCTCTACACAATCATGGATTAGATCGGAAAAGATTCCTAGTACTGCCCTTTGAAATGTTGCGGGTGCATTACATAATCCAAAAGGAAGTACTCGGTAAGCAAAAGTTCCCCATGGACAGGTAAATGTGGTCTTGTCCTGATCTTCAGGTGCTACCTGAATCTTATTGTAACCACTAAAACCATCCAAAAATGAAAAATACTTTTTGCCTGCTAGAGTATCTAATACCTGATCAATAAAGGGTAAAGGAAAGTGATCCTTCAAAGTTGCTTTGTTCAATTCCCTGTAATCAATGCAAACCCTCCATTTACCATTCTTTTTAGGTACTATAACCAAAGGAGAAACCCATCGGCTATCTGAAATTGGATAAATGAAGTTCACATTAAGTAACTTTTGGAGCTCTTCTTTCACTATCTCCCTAAGGTTTGGATTCATCCTTCTCTGAGGTTGTCTGATTGGTCTACTGTTTTCCTCAATGTAGATGTGGTGAATGCAAGTTTTAGGGTCAATACCTTTCATATCGGTATACTCCCATGCAAATGCAGTAGAATGTTTTTGCAAGATTTTGGTTAGCTCTTCCTGTTGTGATCTTTCCAAGTTTTTGTTGATATTCAATGTTTTTCCTGGAAAGATCTCAATGGCGGAACTACCAAACTCTTCCATAGAGAAAAGAGACATTTGTCTAGATGATAGATACTCAATGTCAGAATCCAACTGAAATTGTGTGTGGTCATATTCTGAAGATGTTTCAAAGTTTTCTAATGTGTTCAGAATTTGACTATCTTCACTGATCTCAGAAATGGTAAAGACAGGTTGTATAGTATCTTCATCATCAATCCACTCATTATCTCCTATTTCTGTAATTGCTTTTGCTAGAGGATATAGATTGAATTTCTTTGTCGAATTACCATTAGAAATATACATATCCCCAGACCTACAACTGATGAAAGCATCGGCTATGGCTAGCCAAGGTCTTCCTAAGATGAGAGGATGTCCTCCTAAATTACTCTTGGGAGTTAAAATCATGAAATCCACTGGATATTCCCAAGAGTCTAAGGAGACTGAAATGTCTTCTAATACACCATCTGGTTTGATAATTGATCGATCTTCAAGTTGCAATAAAGTAGGTGTAAAGAGAAGGTTAGGAAGTTTCAGCTGTTCCATAGTCTGTCTACTCATAATGTTGATAGCAGCCCCTAAATCAATCAAAGTATTTGGAATTTCTATTCCATTGATATGTGTTTTGACAATTGGACTACCGGGATCTACATACTTCTGCATAGTAATTTTTCCCATCATGATATCTGCAATTTTCACTACTAGGTGGATTCTTCTTGTATCTCTTGGTTTCCTTCCTGGTCTTTTAAGACTCAACTCCTTTATTGTTTTCGCTAGAATAGGAATCTCTTTAATGGCTTGTAACAAGGGAATCTTGATACAGACATTCTTCAATTCATCTAGAAAATCATAGTCAGGCAACAAGATTTGTTTTTCCACCCCTTTGTCAATTTGTAATCTTTCAGGAAAAGGAGGTGTGGATGAAGATGCAGGTTGCTCAACTATAGGAGTTGTGGGAGTTAGCTCTTTTTCTTTTTCTTTCTGAGTGTTTGGGTTTTGAAGAGATGCTTCAGAACCCTTATTGGCTTCAAGAGATTCTTCCTCAGAAATGCTCTGATTTTGGGCACCTATGGAAGGTTTATCTAGAACTCTACCAGATCTGAGTTGTACATCATTGAGAGGAACAATCATATAGGCAGGAAATTGTTGACCTTCTATCATGTAAGCATTTTGAGGGTTTTTATTATTGGGGTTTGGCAATGGATGAGAAGGAAGTTGATTTGACTTCTGTTGGAATGGAAGTAAGAGTTGAGAATTTGGATTCTATTGAGAAGGTTGTTGTTGTTGTGGAAATGGCAATGATAATTATGGATTTTGATTTGGAAGTTGAGGAGCTTGTTGGTTTTGAAAAGATGGAGGATATTGATAAAATTGAGCAAATCTCCCATAAGGATTTTGCATACCTTGTACCCATGATTGAAAAGGATTTTGAGGTTGGGACCAAGGTTGTTGCCAAGGATTCCAATTTGGTGGGGGTTGAAAGTTCATAGAGTTGTTAAACCCTTGATTTTGTTGCCCTTGCCAAGGTCTCCTTGCAACAAAACAGAGAGACTCGATTGTATTTGGATCTTCTTGAAAGACAGCTTTGAGCCCAGGAATTGAAGGACAATCCTTGGTCTCATGATTCTCTGAACAAATTACACATGTTTCTACAACTTTTGCATCTAAGGGACACTCCCTTAGAGCATGTTTCTTTCTACACTTTGGGCAAAAAATGGCTAAAGCTTCAGCTTCTGCTTTCTGTTTATTGTGGATCTTAAGAGTGTCTAGTTGCTCACTAAGACTCCCTAAGATATCAGTTTTGAATTCATCAAGCATGTTGCCAATCTCAGCCCTACTTACTGATCCAGTTGCAGATTTGTTTGCTATGATGAGAGAAGGATCTCTAGGCCCTTTTTGAGTTTTAGATTTCCCCCTTGAGAGATGGACACATAGCTCTGCTATATCATGAAGTGGGACTTGAGATATGTCTCCTTTTCCCATCATGTTCAAAATATCTATCCATTCATCTCTAATGGCTTTTAATAGAAGGGCTTTCAAGGTATCCTCATCTAAGTTACTCATTTTTGCTCTTTTCAGGTTGTATTGAAATCTTTCAAGTAAATCCTCCAAATTTTCATCTTCTCTTTGCACCATTTTGAATACCTCATCCTTGTGATTGGTGGGCATACAATAGTCCAGGTACCTATCCAAAAATGTTTGTTTCATATCATTCCAAGTCCTAATGGATTGAGTGAGTAATCCCATGAACCATTTCAAAGCTGCTCCTTTCAATGTTGAAGGAAAAAGTTTGAGTTTTTGAGAGTCTTCCAGATAATCATAAGTTCGACACACGACCTCAAACTCAAATAGAAATGTTTCAGGATCCTCATTTCTTAACCCATGAAAGTTTGGGAGGATAGATGGTGAAATATTTTTCATTGTTGCTCGAGAATTTTCATCGACTATAGGAAATCCGAATGAGTTATCTCCATCCCTATTTCCCCCATTGTTACCTCTACCTCCTCCATTATTTCCTCCTCCTCCTCTACCTCTACCTCTACCAAATCCGTTTACTCCCTCTTCTGTCATGGTAGTTTCCCTGGAGACTTCAGAGTCCTCTGGTTCCTCTACTAAGGGCGAACGAGGAGGAATTTCTCCCTCTTCTTCCTCAGGTGATTCTACTTCTTCAATTACAATTTGTCTCCCTGTAGAAGGAAGAAAAGGATCTCTTCCTAATTCAGATTCGATGGATGGTGTGGGAGAGTCAAC
The DNA here is from genome assembly GCA_031772625.1 of Pinus tabuliformis. Classification (NCBI taxonomy): domain Eukaryota; kingdom Viridiplantae; phylum Streptophyta; class Pinopsida; order Pinales; family Pinaceae; genus Pinus; species Pinus tabuliformis. Next base: position 270,971 of record CM062817.1, on the reverse strand, counting down.
TACTGCCTCTTGAATACCAGGAATCCTAGGGCTAGGAGTATAGGTTGGAGATGATGGAGGTGTCTCTTGTCTATTCCTTGAAGTAGATGGACTTGTAAAAATCGAACTCTTGGCTCTAGCTAAAAACCTTCCCCTAGAATCTCTAGCTTTATGCATGTCATTTTTTTTTTTTTTTTCTTCAAGTCGGGCTAATAATTCACTTTCTGATCTTCCAGGTCACTCTAGGTGCAAGAAGAGAGCATACTCAAGAAACTATTAAACCAATAACTTTCTCTTTTCTGATCCTCCAGATCACACTAAGTGCAAGAGGAGAGCATACTTTGAGAGGTTATCAATTTTCCTTCCTTGAAATTTTCTTGTTTTTTTTTTTTTTTAAGAAATTGGCTACCTAATTTCACTTCCCCGGCAACGACGCCAAAATGTTTGGTCAATTTAGTGTGATCTAAATTGCTATTTAAAATGTCAATCCGGGATTCGTAAACTGACGAAGTGAAGTGTACTATATGTACTAGATAACCATTTCCTTAGTCTTTTGTCGTTTTTGAGTTTTTTTTTGAGTTTGTTTTTGGATTTATCTTTCCCTAATGTGTGATGGCGGAAATGAAAGTGAAGTATGAAGTATGGATGGTGATGGTGGTTTCTACAGTGATTTTCTCAAACTTGAAAGTGCTCAAGAAGAAAGCTTTAAAACAACTAAACTGAAATCAATTCTTAAGAGGAAGTAAATGCATCAAACAGTGAACTAATGACAATGGCCCAGTATCCTTGCTGCTGAATGAAAAGAAAGTAAAAACTGAACTTAAAGCAACTCAAACTAAAAGCAAAGCAACTAATTCACACTACTTAAACTCTTCAGATCCTTTACCCTTCAGCTCAATCTACCTTGTGGGAAGCAATCATGAACAAGTCGAGCAATATGATATCTAAATGGCAAGAAATTAAATTGCATAAAAGAAACTAGTCACACTACTTTAACTCTTCTGGTCCTTTACCCTTCAGCTCAATCTACCTTGTGGGAAGCAACCATGAATAAGTTTAAGCAATATGATAACTAAATTGCAAGAAATTAAATTGCAGAAAGGAAACTAATCACACTACAGTTAGTAATATTCTGATTTCTTGCTAATAGAGTCACTTGACTATAGAAAGAAACCATAAACTGATGAGCAGTATGATATCTAAATAACAAAAAAAAATAAATAAGCAAATCACAACTTGAAAAAGACAGTGCTAGAATTAAACTTCAGAAAATGAAAGTTAGCAAGAAGGACAAGATGATCTCATATGTCAATAGTTATCAAAAAGATGAAAATTTGCCCGGGCTGCCTAAGAAAACTTGCAGAAAAGTACTGATCAGCTGACAGCTATAAGAAAACAAAGGTGAAAATATAAACAGTAGTGAGTTAAGAAACATTAAAACAGCGTGTTATGTACAAGCTAAAGATTATGAAAGCAGAAACATAATAAAACCAAATGAAAACTTTACAAGGCTTCAGCGCGCAGGGGCCCTCTGCCACTTCAGCTAGTCAACGAGTAGTCACACGAATGAACTCAGAAAAGTCTTCTCATGTATTAAAGCAGCAACATATATAAAACAGTGGGGTGATAACAATAACAGTTCAGAAATTACATCTCCAAAAAAGCTTCTACACAGCGTTCATCAACGCGTTATTTATAATGACAAAATGTTGAAACTAACTAACTGAATCCTACGCTATTAACTGTGTTGCCAAAGACACGTAGATCTCCTCAGCCGAGATCTAGCGTAATTGTCATCGTGTCTATTAAATCTTCGGAGTGGTAGCTGTTGGATTCAGGTTACAGGGATGATCTCTAGGTGTGCCGGTGTCTTCGTGAGCCGAGGACTGTGCCACGTAAACGTTCACATGCTCAAAACAGAGACGTGCCACCGCTGAACTCCTTGGTTGGCTTTGCCTTTGACCCTCGTTGACCGTGACCTTCCATGGATGATTTGGCTGCTTTGAAGGGACACGTTCCATGTATCCGTCACCTGGAGCTTGCCCATGTGGCTTGTTTCTTCATAGGACACCTGTAGCATAGCTTTTAACAAAATAGCTGCGGAATCCTGTGCTAGCTGCGGAAACCTGTGCTGGCTGCGGAAACTGACAAGTTTCTGCAGCTGCATGAACAAAAAAACTAAACCAAACAACAGTCATAAGCATAGTCAGAAAACCATATAAAAAGCTCTTTTTAGACTATAATGCAATGATTTAACAACTGGGTGGATGAAGTAAGTGGAAAAAGAAGGCTGAGAGGGTGTATAGGAAGGTGCAGGTTTGAGGCTCAACAACTACCACCATGATGACACTCTTTCCCTCAGACTTGGGTAAACCTGTGATAAAATCCATTGAAAACTCCTCCCAACGTTGGCTTGGAATGGATAAAGGTTGTAATAGACCCGGTGTCTTAATTGTTTCAACTTTATTTTGTTGGCAAACCAAACATTCCGCCACAAACTTTTGAATATCTGATTTAAGGCCATCCCAAAAGAATTCCTTCTTAACCCTGTGGTAAGTTTTTAAAAATCCTGAGTGCTCTCCTAAGGGAGAAGTGTGCAATTCCATAAGAATCTTTTGTTTTAGCTGGGAATTCTTATAGAGGTATAAGCGATCTTTGTACCATAATGAATCATTTTGCCAGCTAAATGTATCAAAAGTACTGGAATCTTGTTGTAGCTTTTGAATAAGTGCCCACACTTCTTCGTCATTCTTCCATTCGTCCCTTGCTTCGTTTATCCAATCTGGTTGGATAATAGAAATGGCACACAACAATGCTTCCACATCCTCATCCTTTCTTGAGAGTGCATCTGCCACCACATTTTGCTTACCTTTTTTGTAGATGATTTCAAAGTCATAACCCAACATCTTTGTGACCCACTTTTGTTGCTCTTCAAAGGATAATCTTTGTTCTAAAAGGTATTTAAGGCTATCATGATCCGTTTTTACCTTGAAGTGCCTTCCCATTAGGTAGGGTCGCCATTTCTTAAGTGCATGGAGTACTGCCAACATTTCCTTCTCATAAATAGCTTTGCTTAAAAACTTTCCCTTGATTGGACGACTTTCAAAAGCAATGGGTCTTTCATCTTGCATTAGAACAACACCAATTCCATTTCCTGAAGCATCACATTCCACAATAAAGGTTTTTGTGAAGTCTGGTGTAGCTAAGACCGGTGCTTGGCACATTGCCTCTTTAAGATGTTCAAAGGCCTTTGTTGCTTCCGGAGTCCATGAAAATGAATCTTTCTTCAATAATGTTGTTAGAGGTGCTGCTATTCTCCCATAATTCTTAACAAACTTGCGATAATACCCTGTCAACCCAAGAAATCCTCGCATATGCTTTATGGATGTGGGGATTTTCCATTCCTTAATGGCTTTAATTTTGCTAGGGTCTACCTTAACTCCTTCATGAGATACAATATGACCCAAATATTCCACCTCCTGGACTCCAAAGAAACATTTGGATCTTTTTGCATATAATTGTTTCTCCTCCAATAGTTGTAGCACCCTGTCAACATGTTCAACATGATCCTTCCAAGACTTGCTGTAGATTAGTATATCATCAAAAAATACTAACACAAATTTTCTAAGGAATGGTTTGAAAATTGAATTCATCAAACCTTGAAATGTTGAAGGTGCATTGGTAAGGCCAAAAGGCATGACCAAAAATTCATAATGACCCTCATGAGCTCTAAATGCCGTTTTCGGAATGTCTTCAATCTTCATTCTGATTTGATGATATCTCGAACGAAGATCCAACTTGGTGAAGTAAATTGATCCATGCAATTCATCCAATAATTCATCAATGACAGGAATGGGGAACTTATCTTTAATAGTGAGCTTATTGAGCTCCCTATAATCCGGACACATGCGCCATGATCCATCCTTCTTGTGCACCAATACTACTGGAGCTGAGAAAGAACTTTGACTTGGTTGAATTATACCAGCCTCTAGCATTTCTGCAACCATACGTTCAATTTCACTTTTTTGGACATAGGGATATCTGTACGGCCTGATGTTTGGAGGAACACTTCCTGGAATCAGATGAATAGCATGATCATGATCACGCATAGGTGGGAGACCTTTGGGAGTCTCAAATACCTTGGAATGATTGTCCAGGAGTTTTTGGAGATCTGGAGAAATAGATGATTCCAATGTGGAAACATCTAGCGAACATAATTGTGCAATTACACCTCTTTGCTCCTTTTTTAGAAGCTTAGTCATGCCATTAGAGCTGATTATCTTTCCTGGTTTCCCTGCAATACCCCTTAATTCAACTTCATTTCCTTCCGTAGAAAATTTGATGAAAAGTTCTTGAAAATTAAAAGCTATTGTACCCAAGGATTGTAGCCATTGGACTCCTAGTACAACATCAGCACCTCCCATTGGAATGGAAATAATTGGGCTAGTCAATACATATTCTCCCATGGATAGCTTGATATTATGGCACTTTCCAGAGCAATTTATTGTTCCTCCATTTGCAATCATCACTTGACACTCTGGTGCTGGATATAGGAAGCAATTCAATTCTTTTGCTACCCTACAATGAATAAAATTGTGGGTGCTTCCTGAATCAATCAACACTATTACCTTTTTCTTCTTGATTTGTCCTTCTATCTTGATGGTTTGAGGAGTGGTAATTCCCGCCAATGCATTACAAGATATGGTCGGATTTATTTGTTCTTCATCTAGGCTTTGTTCCTGGAGTATATCCTCTTCTTTTGACCTTTCTTGCTCATTTTCTTCTTCCTCTTCACAATCTATGTAGAATAATTTCTTCTCAGCACACTTATGACCTTTTGTGTATTTGCTATCACAACTGTAACAAAGCCCTTTTGCTCTTTTTTTCTTCCAATTGTTGTGGTGTCAACCTTGTAGGTTGTGGAAGACTAGGGGCAACAACACTTCCGTCTTTATAGTTGTGAGTGGTATGCTTCCTAGTTGCCATAATTTTGCTTTCCATTTTTCTTGCTAACCTGAATGCCTTCTCTAATGAATCAGGTTCCCAAAGGCGAACATCATGTTGGATATTATCCTTTAAAGACCCTATGAACATATCAATCCTATGCTCCTTTGGAATATCTTTTACCCTTATGTTCAATTTTTGGAACTCCTCAATGTGCTCAATTATTGAACCCTTTTGTTTGAGACTTGTCAATTGGCTAAAAAAAGTGTTGCTTTTTGTATCCTCATAATGTGCTATCAATTCTTCTGTAAAAATTGCCCAAGTGATAAACTGTTTACGAGAACAAAGCCATTGATACCATACAAACTGATTTGGTTCCAAATATACAGTTGCCATACGTACCTTTTGTGCGTTTTGCACATTATTGAGATCGAAGAATTGCTCCATTTGTAATATCCATGTGGCGGGATCCTTGCCATCAAACTTCCGCATATCGATTTTTGGAACATGGTGAGTCTTTGATCCAACATTAGAGTCTATGGAATCATGATTAACATTTCTTTTGTTCTCATCATGAGTTTCCTTTAGTACCCTTTCACCCTTAGTGACCATTTCTTGTAGCAACTTATTCATATTTATCTTCAATTCTTCCATCTTATCATCCATGCCATCAATTTTAGTGTCTATGCCATTCACCTTAGCTTCCATGCCATCCATCTTAGCTTCTACACCTTTCTTTAAACCATCCATCTTAGCTTCTACATCTTTCCTTAAACCATCCATTTTAGATTCTGTTGCTTTTTGTGCAAGTGACACTCGTTGCACTTGTTCTTGTAATTTTGATATATCATATAGCATTTCTTCTTCTTCTTCATGAGTCATGCTAGAGCTTTCAGGTTCCTTACTAGGTGTTTGCATTTTCTTTCCTCGGGGCATTAGTTATCGATAATAATGCTCTACTATGCCCTTTGAATTCCTTCAAAATAAATTTTCAAACCAAGCTTAAGCAAAAATTTAAGAAAATCTACACACCTTTTTTCACTTTGTAGGAGCTCAATATTGCCTCTGATGTATCTCTGTACTTTTCGATCATCTAGTTCTGAATTTGTGACCTGCAGTAGCCCTCTGTGTCCTCTTTCTAATGCCACAAGTCTGACCCAAATTGGATTCTCCAAGGAAGAGTTATGCGAAATCTCCCACGGTGACTTGATTATAGACTAGTTCAGTAGAGCGAACTTGTACAACGTGCCACGAGTCACTGTTTCGATCTTTGGATCTGAAAAATGCATACAAGAAACTACAGTCTGTCCTCTTTCTATACCTTCTTATGAAATTTCAATCCGATCCCTAGAGAGAAAGTTATGACGATTTTCCCCAGGTCACTTGTTTTGAATGTAATTCAGGAGTCTGCAAAAAGACCAACTTCCTCAGATCATATCTCCGCAAATATCGAGCGAAAAGCTCTGAAATTTGGACCCAAGGTTCAACGTGATTTCTTATCAAATGGGTTTTTTTTGTGACTTCTGAAACGTCACAGAAAAAAAGTTATAGCGAAAATGCCACGATCACCTGTTTGGAGCAGCGAAACCCTAGAATCCAAAGCTCTGATACCAAATGTTATGAAACCAGCTCAAGAAAAGATAGAAAAGATAGATCAACGCCTTAGAATTCACCCTCTTCGAGGGGGAAACCTCCTTTACATTACATAAATGAATAATTCTTGGATGCTTCAAATGACAAAACCTCCTTTCTATATATAGGAGTCTAAGGAGTCACAATATAATCCAGCCGACCTAACAATAATAATATAAAGCCACAAAAATAACAATAGAGGGATTCTATGGGGCACAGAAATAACAATATGGGGGTAATAGGGGCACAACAATATAAATAAGGGGTATAACTACAATAGTAATGGGGTAATCACTAGTATTATAGGGACCCAACATGCCATCACTGGCTTAACAAGGTGCAACAAGCGATCATCATGGTTTTGAGCTTCATAAGGGCGATGATTCTCATTTTAGGGTTTCATGAGCTATTTCTTCAGGGAAAGCTCCAGATATTTTCCAACCAAAGTTAAAGGAGGGATCTAAGCTGTGTACATTGATGAGTATACTATATAATGATCATGTTTCAGGAACTTCAGGGTATGTCACAGGGAAGTGCAGGAGGCGTGAAAAAATATTGTGTAACAAGTAGTACTAGGGAAACAGTTGAGAAAATATCAATTGATCTACTAGTTTATGCAGACACTTAGTTGTTCATTGAGAAGGGCACAAAGTTGACATGGAAAAAAATCAAGGATACTTTTGCAGAGGACTTCAAGGAAGACTTAGAAGACCGACAGGTATATATTAGTATCTAGTGGTTAGGTTTATACAAGGTTGCATGCAGGTACCCGACCTTCCCATGTGTGGACATTATTAGCTAGATTGTCTCACACACAGATCCAAAGACTATGACATTGAGCAGTTCTAGCGGGATAGAGCTTGCCTGATCTAAAAATGGTTCACTTAGGCTTCTTGTCTAACTTACAAGAACCTCTCCCACTTCCAAAGCTTAAATATTCCCAAGTCTTTATGATTAACCAATGCAGAATTAAATATGTGCTTGAAAAGAAGGTGTATGCTTATGGTTGTTTTAAAACTGTTTATGTGTTGTAAATTGATTTGCTTAAACTGATATAAAACATATAATAGTGAAACAATGCAGCAAATGAGCATCACACATAAGACAACAAGTTTAATATGGAGTTCACCCAAAACTCTTGGGCTACATCTCCTTGAGCTCTAGTCAACTTAACTAGGCTCTCTGGGATTATGGCAAGGTCCTTTTACAAGCTCCATGCTCAACTCCACTATATTACACAGAAACAATGGGCTTAGAACACCATCTCATCCCTAGCTTTGAAGCTCTCAGGATTTCTGGCTCTGGCTCTGGCTCTTGGCTCTGGCTCGTGGCTCTGGCTCTTGGCTCTGGCTCTGGCTCTGGGTTTGGCTCTGGCTCTTGGCTCTGACTCATGGCTTTGGCTTTGGCTCTTGGCTCTGGCTCGTGGCTCTGGCTCTTGGCTCTGGCTCTGGCTCTGGCTCTAGCTCTAGCTCTTAGCTCTGACTCGTGGCTCTGGCTCTTGGCTCTGGCTCTGCGCATTATCTCTCATTAGCCTTGCTCTCTTTCTTCTCAATCGAGCTCTCTGCCTCCTTTGAGGTACTTTTCTGGCTTTTCGGCTACCCCAGTTGTTTCTCTACGTATCATCATCTCTCTGTGCCTCTGCGGCTTCCCTGCTCCTTGTCAGTTTGAATGGCCATCTGGCTCTGTGGCTCTGTGGCTTCAAAATGCATCATTGCCTATAAAAACGCTCACTTGCAGCGTGGGATGAAGATCTGGAGTGGTTACAGAGGTTTCGGGGCCTTCTCTTAGGCAAAAAACTCGAAAATGGAGAAAATTTCATTACACAGAGATTTCTGGAAAATACACTACTGGGCGTGATTTTCGGACTTGAAATCCCATTCAATCACCCCTAAAATCCATATTGGGTCTGCCATTAGGCATTATATCGCATCGCATTAACGTATTGGGCGAGATCCCAAATACACGGGAAAACATTCAAAAACCCGACAAAATCCTTTTTATCGGACTTCAAATTATATCGAAATCGCCCTAATATCGCATCAGGTCCGCCTTGGGTTGCTTTCACAAGCTCCACCATCAATCTGGGTGATCTTCGATCCAACAGTCAACATGCAGTTTCGGGCGGCTTAAGGGTACGGAGGTTACCCACCCGAAAAGGCAGTTTCTTTGCTCCTCCGCCAAGCCACGCATCGTTCATTGTATGGGATTGGGTGGAGCCGGTCCAATACCGCTTACCGCCTGAGGCCCGCCTGAAATCCCACTTTATTGGAACTCAAATAACATGGTGTCACGTTTATAATTCCCTTTCAGGTCCACTTTATCGCTTCGGGCATCTTTCCTTTGTATTTCGGTTTTCATGCCGAAATGCGCCAATACATAGAAAAGTCCCTTTTACCGGAACTCAAAACTTATCGAATTGCACCTATAAAGTCCATTGGGTCCAGCGTTATCACCCCTTTTACATCGCTGTGAGGTGACGTTGCAATGCAATATATCGCAATCGCAAGTCGTGTTGGCCCAGGGGTCTGTCCTTTGCCTCGTGGCATTGCCGACGCTGATCCGCCAATATTGACTATCGCAATATCGCATCAGCCCGAGGTCCTTGCCTTAGGTTATATGCACAAGCCTGCCTCCGACCCGATATGTTGGGGATTGACAATCGGGGGTTTCTCCCCTTTCTGCTTAAGTCCGCCTTTTGGACCTCCTCCGATGCGATTTCCCTTTATAAGGGTTTTTTTTCCCATTTTAGGGGATTTTGCCTCTTTTTCCAAAGAACAAAGGGCATCTTCTTTCTGCGATAACTTCTGCATCCTAAGTCCATTTTTTCCCATTCAAGTTGCAGTAGATTCAGAATGAAAAGATCTCTGCCATGGGGCTATTTCCAGGAACTTCCTTGGACTTTCATTTTCCTCTGTGAGGAACACTTAGACTTAGGAGTCTATCCAAAATCCATTTTGGATCACGCCTTCCCACTAAAAGAACTTTTGGTCTCCAAAAGACTGATATATTGATCTGAACAGTAAATGAGAGTAACAACACCCTCTTCTTTCAGCCTCCATACACTTGCCTTGCATAGTGCCTCTGAACCAAAGCCTTTGACCACTCTCCTTCCTGGATGTGCTGGTCCTCCTGGGAAGAACTGTTTTCCTCCTTGACTTCATGCAGAACTCCTGCTGAAATGGTCATAGAAGGTAGTTTGAACTTCTCTGCCTTGATCATTGATCCAAGGTGGCTCAAACAAATGTGAAGTACACTTGCTCCACAAAATTATCATTTGTACCTGTTTGAAAAGATGTCAACAACCACTATTAACAACAACAGAAATACAGACAACAACTGGATGGTCTAACTCCTGCTTCAACAAAAGAAACAGATTTCACATCTTGTGAACACCTCCATGTCTTACATCTGCATACAAATGATGGACTAGACAACAAGCCCACAAAACATGCCTTTAAAACAAATGACCCTTCAAGTCAAGCATGTAGAAAAATACCATTAGGACTCTTTTTAAAAGATGAATCACTTCATCATTATCTCCATCTTGGAGACCAAGTTAACTTCTCCCAAGTCAACATTACATCACATGCATGTCAAAGAAATCAACCCTGCAAGTTAATTACACATACATGTTCAAAACAAGGAAATCATCAACATTCCTGTGTTCATGCACAACATTCCCATGCATGCATTTCATCCTTCAACTTTCACTTAAGCACACTGTACTTTCGAAGATGAAATGAAATATAATGTTGTAGCAACAAAGTGAGTCTCCTACTCAACTTCTCCATTCACCTTCTTGGTAAAATCCTGCAACTTGCATTCCATTAACAAAGAAATGAAAATAGATGCTTTATATCAATAGACATGCAATCTTAATTGGATAAGAATTCTAACCATTCCTCACCAATCCCTTTCAAAGGTACTACCTTTGTCTGCACATCAGCATCAACATGTGAATCATCATGAAACACATCATCCATGGAATCTTCCTTTCCATTTCTGCTATCTTCTCTTTCCACCTTCTTCAGCTTTTGTGGAAGCATTGCTGGATTCAGAGTCCAATACCTTTTAGCAAGATGCCCTTGCTTATGACAGTAAGTGCAACACATGTGCATCCTCTTGACAACATGATTTGCCTTGTCCAATGGATCTTTGGCTTCTTGCTTCCTTTCCTTCAAAAGTTTCCTGTATGTGGCGATTCTCTTCCAACATATAGAAACATTATGGTTATCCAAACCACAAAAGGAACATGCAATTCTTTTCCCATACCCATATGGAAATTTAGCATGCTTTGCACAATCAAAAGGAAAATGTTTAGAACCAGATTTATACCTTTCTCTTTCACCTTTATTGCCTTCTTGAGGAGGTGAATCAAATGAAGAAGTGGCTCCCTTTGGAATACCATCAATCTCTTCAAGGCTTTCAGAGTTTCCACAACTCTTTGGTTCAAGTGTGTGCTTCTGAACACCTGCATCCTGCAAATGATGTTTCAAGCTATTGCATTCTTCCTGAATACAATCTTCACACTCTTGAGGTAGAGGAGCTGAACTGAGACTCCTTCTTGGAACTGTTTCAATGGCCTTCATGGTAGCTGATCTGAAAATGGGGCACTTAGGCTTCTTTTCTAACTTACAAGAACCTCTCCCACTTCCAAAGCTTAAATATTCCCAAGTCTTTATGATTAATCAATTACGGAATTAATAATGTGCTTGAAAATAGGTGTATGCTGGTCTGTTTTAAACTGTTTATGTGCTTTAAGTTGATGTGCTTAAGCTGATATATAAATACATATAATAGCAAATAATGCAACAGTAAAACAAACACATAAGACAACAATTTAAATAGGAGTTCACCCAAAACTCTTGGGCTACGTCTCCGTGAGATATAGTCAACTCAACTAGGCTCTCTAGGATTATGGCAAAGTCCTTTTACAAGCTCTGTGACTCAACTCCATTGGTTTACAAAGAACACAATGGGTTTAGACACTATCTTATCCTTGGCTCTGAAGCTCTCAACTCTTTGGCCCTTAGCTCTGGCTTTGGCTCTCGGCTTTGGCTCTGGCTCTTGGCTCTGGTTCTTGGCTATGGCTTGGGCCCTTCGGCTCTGGCTCTGGCTCTGGCTCTTCGACTCTGGCTTCTCTGAGCTCTCAGCAGTTCGCTTGACCTCCAAGCGACTGTCTCAGCAACTTTCTTCTCTCTGGTTTTCCACTTGACCTCCAAGTGACTCCAAGGCTCCCTCAGCTACTCTGCGCTTTAGCTTTTTGCTGGCCTCTGCTCTCTCTTGAGCTCTCTGCCTCCTTTGAGGTAATTTTCCGGCTTTTCGTCTACCCCAGTCCTTTCTCTGCGTATCATCATCTCTTTGTGCCTCTGCGGCTTCCCTGCTCCTTATCAGTTCAACTAGCCATCTGGCTCTACGACTCTGTGGCTTCAAAATGCATCATTGCTTGTAAAAATGCTCGCTTGCAGCGTGGCATGAGGGTTTGGAGCGGTTATAGAGGTTCCGGGGCCTTCTCTTAGGCAAAAACCCGAAAACGGAGAAAATTTCATTACACAGAGATTTCTGGAAAATACACTATCGGATGTGAAATCCAGACGTGAAATTCCATTCAATTGCCCCTAAATCCCTATCGTGTCCGCCATTAGGCATCATATCGCATCGCATAAGATTTTTCGGTAAAATCCCAAATACACGGGAAATACGTGAAAAACCCGACAAAATCCTTTTTATCGGACTTCAAATTATATCGAAATTGCCCTCATATTGCATTGGGTCCGCCTTGGGTCGCTTTCACGAGCTCCACCATCAATTTGGGTGATCTCCGATCCAACGGTCAACATGCGATTTCGGGTGGCTTAGGAATACGAAGGTTACCCACCCAAAAAGGCAGTTTCTTTGCTCCTCCGCCAAGCCACGCGTTGTTCATTGTATGCGATCGGGCGGAGCCAGCCCAATACCGCTTACCGCCCGAGGCCCGCCCGAAATCCCGCTTTATTGGAACTCAAATAACATGGCACCGCATTTATAATTCCATTTCGGGTCCTCTTTATCGCTTCGGGCATCTTTCCCTTGTATTTCAGTTTTTACACCAAAAAACACTTATACACAAGAAAGTCCCTTTATGGCAGAACTCAAAATCTATCAGGCCGGTTTATAAAACCCATCGGGTCCGGCTTTTGCTAATCGCTAGTCATAGGTATATCACCCCTTTTTCGTCACTGCAATGTGACATTGCAATGCGATGTATCGCAATCGTAAGTCGCGTAGGCCCGGGGGTCCTTCCTTTGCCTCATGGCATCGCCGATGCCGATCCGCCGATATTGGTGATCGCAATATCGCATCGGCCCGGGGTCCTTCCCTTAGGTTATATGCACAAGCCTGCCTCCGACCCGATATGTCGAGGATCAAAAATCGAGGGTTTCTCCCCTTTCCGCTTAAGTCTGCCTTTTGGACCTCCTCCGATGCGATTTCCCTTTATAAGTGTTTTTTGCCCATTTTAGGGGATTTTGCCTCTTTTTCCAAAGAACAAAGGGCATCTTCTTTCTACAATAACTTCTGCATCCTAAGTCCATTTTTGCCCATTCAAGTTGCAGTGGATTCAGAATGAAAAGATCTTTGCCATGGGGCTATTTCCGGGAACTTCCTTGGACTTTTATTTTCCTCCGTGAGGAACACTTAGACTTAGGAGTCTATCCAAAATCCATTTTGGATAACACCTTCCCACTAAAAGAACTTTTGGTCTCCAAAAGACTGATATACTGATCTAGACAGTAAATGAGAGTAACAACACCCTCTTCTTTCGGCCTCCATACACTTGCCTTTGCATAGTTCCTCTGGACCAAAGTCTTTGACCACTTTCCTTTTTGGATGTGTTGGTCCTCTTGGGAAGTATTGCCTTCCTCCTTACCTTCCTGTAGAACTCCTGCTAAAATGGTCATAGAAGGTAGTTTGAACTTCTCTGCCTTGATCATTGATCCAAGGTGGCTCAAACAAATGTGAAGTACACCTGCTCCACAAAACTTTCATTTGTACCTGTTTGACAAGCTGTCAACAAAAATTGTTAACAACAACAGAAATACAGACAACAACTGGATGGCCTAAACTCCTACTTCAACAAAAGAAACAGATTTCACATCTTGTGAACACCTCCATGTCTTACATCTACATATAAATGATGGACTAGATAACAAGCCCACAAAACATGCCTTTAAAACAAATGACCCTTCAAGTCAAGCATGTAGAAAAAGACCATTATGACTCTTTTTCAAAAGATGAAACATTTCATCACTATCTCCATCTTGGAGACCAAGTCAACTTTCCTCAAGTCAACATTTCATGCATGGTACAACAAAGCAATCAACCCTTCAAGTTAATTACACACACATGTTTAAAAACAAGGAAATCATCAGCATCCCTGTGTTCATGCACATCAAGCTCATGCATGCATTTCATCTTTCAACTTTCGCTTAAGCACACTGTACTTTCGAAGCTGAAATGAACATATAATGTTGCAGCAATAAAGTGAGTCTCCTACTCAACTTGTCCATTCACCTTCTTGGTAGAAACCTGAAACTTGCATTTCATCAACAAAGAAATGCAAATAGATGCATCAATAGACATGCAATCTTAATTGGATAAGAGCTCTAACCATTTCTCACTAATCCCTTTCAAAGGTACTACCTTTGTTTGCACATCAGCATCGACATGTGAATCATCCTAAAACACATCATCCATGGAATATTCCTTTCCATGTCTGCCATATTCTCTTTCCACTTTCGTCAGCTTTGGTGGAAGCATTGTTGGATTCAGAGTCCAACACTTTTCAGCAAGATGCCCTTGCTTATGGCAGTAAGTGCACTGCATGTGCATCCTCTTGACAACATGATTTGCCTTGTCCAATGGACCTTTGGCTTCTTGCTTCCTTTCCTTCAAAAGTTTCCTGTATGTGGCCATTCTCTTCCAACATCTAGAAACATTATGGTTATCCAAACCACAAAAGGAACATGCAATTCTTTTCCCATATCTATGTGGAAATTTATCATGCTTTGCAAAATCAAAAGGAAGATGATTAGAACCAGATTTATACCTTTCTCTTTCACCTTTATTGCCTTCTTGAGGAGGTGAATCAAATGAAGAAGTGGCTCCCTTTGGAACACCATCAATCTCTTCAAGGCTTTCAGAGTTTCCACAACTCTCTGGTTCAAGTGTGTGCTTCTGAACACCTGCATCCTGCAAATGATGTTTCAAGCTATTGCATTCCTCCTGAATACAATCTTCACACTCTTGAGGTGGAAGACCTGCAATGCAACTCCTTCTTGGAGCTGTTTCAATGGTCTTCATGGCAGCTTTGGAACTTTCTCCATAAGCTTGTCCATAGCCAAGACCCAAATACTTAGGCCTTTCCTCAATTATTATTGGCTCAACAATACCTTGTGCATGTCTACCCAAGCCTTTTCCTTCATAGCCCATCTTGGACATTAGCTTGGAACCTATGCCTTTGGTATGTTTTTCAAAAGAACCAATATAAGCATTCTTAGAGGAAATTGAAGACAAACTGGAATTATTTACCTCTTCTTCAAGCTGATACTTGACCAAGGCTTCTTGTGCAACAAAGAGCTGTGCCTCCAACTCATGCATCCTTTCTAGGTTCATATTTGCAATATGAAGTTGCCTCTCCATTTCCTGCAATTTGTCAGAAAGCATCTGCTTCTCTTCCTCCACGGAATTCAACTGCTCTCTAAGTATGCTGCTCTTCCTTCCATCCTCATACATTTCTCTCACCATATCCATCATGGTGGCCAAGTCTTGCTTCATGTCTTCATCAAAGACTTTTATGAAGAAAGAAGAATTTGAGGACTCACTTGTAGAAGTAGTCATGATGCTAATGAACAAAAGAACTTCAAACAAGATGAACAAAGAGCTTATTCAAGCAACCTTTTGCAACAAACCTCTTATGCTTCAAGGATTACTTTGAGGTCCTTTGGGATAAGAAGAATGTCTTCAGCCCTTCTTCCTTCTTTTCCTTCCTGGACTGAGCTATCAATAGCTTTCCCTTCACCTCTGCAAACTCACACAATAGTCAGTGTGTAACAAGCATACAATCAATAAGACAATCAATCCTTGACTGCCCAAACACCTTTCAGACAAGCAATCTTTTCCCTATCAATCAAGCATTCTGATGTAACCTTCTTTGAAGGTGGGGTTAATCAATCTCAGGCTCTGATACCACCTGATCTGAAAATGGGGCACTTAGGCTTCTTGTCTAACTTACAAGAACCTCTCCCACTTCCAAAGCTTAAATATTCCCAAGTCTTTATGATTAACCAATTGCGGAATTAATAATGTGCTTGAAAATAGGTGTATGTTGGTCTGTTTTAAACTATTTATGTGCTTTAAGTTGATGTGCTTAAGCTGATATATAAATACATATAACAGTAAATAATGCAGCAGTAAAACAAACACATAAGACAACAATTTAATTAGGAGTTCACCCAAAACTCTTGGGCTACGTCTCCGTGAGCTCTAGTCAACTCAACTAGGCTCTCTGGGATTATGGCAAAGTCCTTTTACAAGCTCTGCGGCTCAACTCCATTGGTTTACACAGAACACAATGGGTTTAGACACCATCTTATCCCTGGCTCTGAAGCTCTCGGCTCTCTGGCCCTCGGCTCTGGCTCTGGCTCTCGGCTCTGGCTCTGGCTCTAGCTCTGGCTCTGGTTCTTGGCTCTGGCTCTGGCTCTAGCTCTGGCTCTTGGCTCTGGCTCTTGTCTCTAGCTTGGGCTCTTCGGCTCTGGCTCTGGCTCTTTGGCTCTGGCTTCTCTGAGCTCTCAACAGTCCACTTGACCTCCAAGCGACTGTCTCAGCAACTTTCTGCTCTTTGGTTTTCCACTTGACCTCCAAGTGACTCCAAGGCTCCCTTAGCTACTCTGTGCTTCAGCTTTTTGGCTACCCCAGTCGTTTCTTTGCGTATCATCATCTCTCTGTGCCTCTGCGGCTTCCCTGCTCCTTGTCAGTTCGACTGGCCATCTGGCTCTGCGGCTCTGTGGCTTCAAAATGCATCATTGCCTGTAAAAACGCTCGCTTGCAGTGTGGCATGAGGATCTGGAGTGGTTACAGAGGTTTCGGGGCCTTCTCTTAGGAAAAAACCCAAAAACAGAGAAAATTTCATTACACAGAGATTTCTGGAAAATACACTATCGGACGTGAAATCCGGACATGAAATTCCATTCAATTGCCCCTAAAATCCCTATCAGGTCCGCCATTAGGCATCATATCGCATCGCATAAGCATTTTGGGTAAAATCCCAAATACACAGGAAATACGTGAAAAACCCAACAAAATCCTTTTTATCAGACTTCAAATTATATCGAAATCGCCCTAATATCGCATCGGGTCTGCCTTGGGTCGCTTTCACGAGCTTCATCATCGATTTGGGTGATCTCTGATCCAACGGTCAACATGCGGTTTCGGGTGGCTTAGGAATACGGAGGTTACCCGCCCGAAAAGGCGGTTTCTCTGCTCCTCCGCCAAGACACACGTCGTTCATTGTATGGGATCGGGTGGAGCCGGCCCAATACCGCTTACCGCCTAAGGCCCGCTTGAAATCCCGTTTTATCAGAACTCAAATAACATGGCGCCGCGTTTATAATTCCCTTTCGGGTCTGCTTTATCGCTTCGGGCATCTTTCCCTTGTATTTCAGTTTTTACACCGAAATGCGCTTATACACAGGAAAGTCCTGTATGGTAGAACTCAAAATCTATCAGGCTAGGTTTATAAAACCCATCGGGCCCGGCTTTCGCTAATCGCTAGTCGCATGTATATCGCCCCTTTTTCATAGCTACGATGCGACGTTGCGATGTGATGTATCGTAATTGCAAGTCGCGTAGGCCTGGGGGTCCGTCCTTTGCCTCGTGGCATCGCCGACGCCGATCCGCCGATATCGGCGATCGCAATATCGCATCGGCCCGAGGTCCTTGCCTTAGGTTATATGCACAAGCCTGCCTCTGACCCGATATGTCGGGGATCGACAATCAGGGGTTTCTCCCCTTTCCACTTAAGTCCGCCTTTTGGACCTCCTCCGATGTGATTTCCCTTTATAAGGGTTTTTTGCCCATTTTAGGGGATTTTGCCTCTTTTTCCAAAGAACAAAGGGCATCTTCTTTTTGCAATAACTTCTGCATCCTAAGTCCATTTTTGCCCATTCAAGTTGCAATAGATTCAAAATGAAAAGGTCTCTGCCATGGGGCTATTTCCAGGAACTTCCTTGGACTTTCATTTTTCTCTGTGAGGAACACTTAGACTTAGGGGTCTATCCAAAATCCATTTTGGATCAGCAGCTTTGGAACTTTCTCCATAAGCTTGTACATAGCCAAGACCAAAATACTTAGGCCTTTCCTCAATAATTATTGGCTCGACAATACCTTGTGCATGTTTACCCAAGCCCTTTCCTTCATAGCCCATCTTTGACATTAGCTTGGAACCTATGCCTTTGGTATGTTTTTCAAAAGAACCAATATAAGCATTCTTAGAGGAATTTGAAGACAAACTGGAATGGTTTACCTCTTCTTCAAGTTGATACTTGAATAAGGCTTCTTTGGAAACAAAGAGCTGTGACTCCAACTCATGCATCCTTCTCAGGTTCATATTTACAATATGAAGTTGCCTCTCCATTTCCTGCAATTTGTCAGAAAGCAACTGCTTCTCTTCCTCCACGGAATTCAACTGCTCTCTAAGTATGCTGCTCTTCCTTCCATCCTCATACATTTCTCTCACCATGTCCATCATGATGAACAAGTCTTACTTCATGTCTTCATCAAAGACTCTTGTGAAGAAAACAGAATTTGAGGACTCACTTGTAGAAGTAGTCATTATGCCAATGAACAAAAGAACTTCAAGCAAGATTAACAAAGAGCTTATCTAAGCAACCTTTTGCAACAAACCTCTTGTGCTTCAAGGATTTCCTTGAGGTCCTTTGGGATAGAAGAATGCCTTCAGCCCTTCTTCCTTCTTGTCCTTCCTAGACTGAGCTATCAATAGCTTTCCCTTCACCTCTGTAAACTCACACAATAGTCAGTATGCAAGAAGCATACAATCAATCAGACAATCAATCTTTGACTGCCCAAACACCTTTCAGACAAGCAATCTTTGCTCTGTCAATCAAGCATTCTGCTATAACCTTCTTTGAAGGCGGGGTTAATCAATCTCAGGCTCCAATACCACCTGATCTGAAAATGGTTCACTTAGGCTTCTTGTCTAACTTACAAGAACCTCTCCCACTTCCAAAGCTTAAATATTCCCAAGTCCTTATGATTAATCAATGTGGAATTAAATATGTGCTTGAAAATAAGGTGTATGCTTATGGTTGTTGTAAAATTGTTTATGTGCTGTAAATTGATTTGCTTAAACTGATATAAAACATATAACAGTGAAACAATGCAGCAAATGAGCATCACACATAAGACAACAAGTTTAATATGGAGTTCACCCAAAACTGTTGGGCTACATCTCCTTGAGCTCTAGTCAACTCAACTAGGCTCTCTGGGATTATGGCAAGGTCCTTTTAGAAGCTCCATGCTCAACTCCACTGTATTACACAGAAATAATGGTCTTAGAACACCATCTCATCCCTGGCTTTGAAGCTCTCAGGCTTTCTGGCTCTGGCTCTTGCTCTGGCTCCTGGCTCTGGCTCTGGCTTTGGCTTTGGCTCTGGCTCTTGGCTCTGGCTCTGGCTCTGGCTTTTGGCTCTGGCTTGTGGCTTTAGCTCTTGGCTCTAGCTCTGCACATTAGATCTCATTAGCCTTGCTCTCTTTCTTCTCAATCAAGCTCTCTGCCTCCTTTGAGGTACTTTTCCGGCTTTTCAACTACCCCAGTCGTTTCTCTACGTATCATCATCTCTTTGTGCCTCTGCGGCTTCCCTGCTCCTTGTCAGTTCGACTGGCCATCTATCTCTATGGCTCTATGGCTTCAAAATGCATCATTTTCTGTAAAAACGCTCGCTTGTAGTATGGCATGAGGATCTAGAGCGGTTACAGAGGTTTCAGGGCCTTCTCTTAGGCAAAAAACCCGAAAATAGAGAAAATTTCATTACACAGATATTTCTGGAAAATACACTATCGGGCGTGATTTTCGGACTTGAAATCCCATTCAATCGCCCCTAAAATCCCTATCGGGTCCGCCATTAGGTGTTATATCGCATCGCATTAACGTATTGGGTGAGATCCCAAATACACGGGAAAACATTCAAAAACCCGACAAAATCCTTTTTATCAGACTTCAAATTATATCGAAATCTCCCTAATATCGCATCGGGTCAGCCTTAGGTCGCTTTCACAAGCTCCACTGTCGATCTGGGTGATCTCCGATCCAACGGTCAACATGCGGTTTCGGGCGGCTTAAGGGTACGAAGGTTACCCGCCTGAAAAGGTGGTTTCTCTGCTCCTTCGCCAAGCCACACGTCGTTCATTGTATGGGATCAGGGGGAGCTGGCCCAATACCACTTACCGCCCGAGGCCCGCCTGAAATCCAACTTTATCAAAACTCAAATAACATGGCGCCACGTTTATAATTCCCTTCAGGTCCACTTTATCGCTTCGGGCGTCTTTCCTTTGTATTTCGGTTTTCATGCCGAAATGCACCAATACACAGAAAAGTCCCTTTTACCGGAACTCAAAACTTATCGAACCGCGCCTATAAAGTCCATCGGGTCCGGCGTTATCACCCCTTTTACATTGTTATGAGGCGATGTTGCGATGCGATATATTGCAATCGCAAGTCGCGTTGGCCCGGGGGTCCGTCCTTTGCCTCGTGGCATCGCCGATGCCGATCTGCCGATATCGGTGATCGTAATATTGCATCGGCTCGAGTTCCTTGCCTTAGGTTATATGCACAAGATTGCCTCTGACCCGATATGTCAAGGATCGGTAATCGGGGGTTTCTCCCCTTTCTGCTTAAGTCCGCCTTTTGGACCTGCTTCGATGCAATTTCCCTTTATAAGGGTTTTTTTGCCCATTTTAGGGGATTTTGCCTCTTTTCCCAAAGAACAAAGGGCATCTTCTTTCTGCGATAACTTCTGCATCCTAAGTCCATTTTTTCCCCTTCAAGTTGCAGTAGATTCATAATGAAAAGATCTCTTCCATGGGGCTATTTCCAAGAACTTCCTTGGACTTTCATTTTCCTCTGCGAGGAACACTTAGACTTAGGAGTCTATCCAAAATCCATTTTGGATCATTGCCACCTTAAGTGAAGAGAACTTTCAGCATATGTATCATTTACCTCATCCAGTGAAGCACATGGATACACTTTTCTATGCCACCCATGTCTTTGTGAACACTAGAGATATCGTCAAGCGCTGGTGAAATATTCGTCAAAGTTCAGAAAAACACCCAATCAAGTTTACAAGACAGTCTCTGAGGAAGTCTTGTCAGTTCTTCATCATCTTTGCATGTTGAATATATGGTCAAGAGAGCACAAAAACCTTTCCTGAAGGTTGGGTAGTTGTACTGGACCAGTTGGTGAGTGATGGGAAGCCATTCAACTGGTCATATTTGTTGGCTCATCAGTTGAAGATCCATGTGACTAACACCTGAAATCCACCCAAGAACGAGCAAGCGAGATTCTACATGTTCACATACTTATTGGATGCAATATGTGCCCAATAGTAGTTTCCTGGCATGAGTTGGACATGGACACCAAAAGAGATTGTCGTCAACATTTATTACAAGTTTCTTTCTAACTGCATCTACCGAGGAGTAATGGCAAGGCTAATTGACCATTTCATAATCTCGTTGTACAAGCTTATCTTTGAGTAGGATCCACCTTGCATGTCCCGAGAAGCAATGGAGGTGATACTAAACATTGCAGATTGGTATGCCTCACCTGATGGCACCTTCATTAGAGTGTTTAGCAGAGAGAAGCCTCTGCATGTTCTACCAAGGTATGCCACGAACAAGATGGTCATGCAAGAGGTCTCATATCACCTCTCCACAGGGTTATCAGCAAGACTACATAGGAAGAAGAAAGCGCCATGGCCCACTCTTCCTTTGCGGATCAGATTGTACGAGATTAAGAGCTTGAAATATGCAGATGTCGAAGCTAAGGAGATATTGAAATTTGAGTTCAGCACCAAATACTTTAATCCATATGATCCCCATGATATTTGCAAGAACCATTGTGCGAAGGTGTACTATCCATGGATCCACGAGACATTTCATTGGCACGATGAGTACCCTTGGGGGTACTCTTACAATGCCTCCAAACTCCACGAGCCAGTTAGTATAACAACAACTTGGAAGGCTGCTCTGTAAGTAACAGCAGCGCAAGAAGCAACAACAACAACAGTAATAAGTAGCAACCCAGTGTAGGACAAGGGAAAGAGGAAGGTTGTTGAAAATCCAGAGGCAGATCCTCTCTTGGAGAAAGCAACTTTAGCAGCGGAAGAAAAGAGGGAGAAACAGATAAAGGGAGTAGATCGAAGAAAGAGAGAAAAGCAAAGCTTGCAGGAAGCAGAACTAAAGTTGCATGAGATAGAGAAGAAGTTGAAGGAAGAGCATGAGTTTAGGAGGAGAGAAAGAGAAGAGAATCAGAAACAGGAGGAAGAAGAAAGGCAAGGTGTGGTGATAGAGCAAATAGTGCCCATACAGGTTGAGGAGTCGAAACAACCAGTAGTTGAGGAAGATGGTGAACAAATGCAGGATCGGGAGCTTGCTCATCAGATTGAGCAACTAATTGAAGTGAAAAACATGGAGTTGGAATAGGAACCACATAATGAAGACATTGACCTTATGTCGAGAGTGTCGAAGGTCATCTCTTAGTCTCCACCACCTCTAGTGTCAGAACTAGTCCCGAGCGAGTAAGGAGAGTTTTTTCTCCTTGATGATGATCTGATCACGGATGTGTACAATCTATCATTTTACGAGTTACAAAAGAAGATTGTACAAGCATGGAGGAAACACTTTCTAGATGATCACGTGTCACTTGCATTCATGAATGAAAGGGTGACAGTGTCAGTGTTATGAAACCAGCTCAAGAAAAGATAGAAAAGATAGATCAACGCCTTAGAATTCAGCCTCTTCGAGGGGGCAACCTCCTTTACATTACATAAATGAACAATTCTTGGATGATTCAAATGACAAAACCTCCTTTCTATATATAGGAGTCTAAGGAGTCACAATATAATCCAACCGACCTAACAATAATAATATAAAGCCACAAAAATAATAATAGAGGGATTCTATGGGGCACAATAATAACAATATGGGGGCAATAGGGGCACAACAATATTAATAAGGGGTATAACTACAATAGTAATGGGGTAATCACTAGTATTATAGGGACCCAACATGCCCCTCTCCTTCAAAAAAGTGTTGTCCTCAATGCTTGAGTAGTTCTGGATACTTCTGCATAAAATTCTCATCCTCCCATGTGGAATCTTTAGCGGATAAGTTCTTCCACTTGATAAGATACTCTGAAATTGAACGATTTCGTAGTTGTCGAGTTCTTGTTTCTGTGACTGCTTCTGGTTCCAATATAATTTTTCCTTCCTCGTCAAGTTCTGGCAATATTGTTTGAACTGGGAGCTTGTCGCCTATAACCTTCTTTAAACATGAAACATAGAAAACTGGGTGCAATCAAGAAGCTGCAGGAAGCTCCAATTTGTATGCCATAGTACCAATCTTTTGCAACACCTTGTATGGACCATAATACTTTGGTGATAATTTATTATCCTTCTTAGCTTGCTTGAGGGACATTTGCTTATATGGTTGTAGCCGTAGGAATACCCAATCACCTACATCAAAACTTCTTTCACTGCGATGTTGATCTGCCTGTTGTTTCATTCTATTCTGTGCCAACACAAGGTTATCCTTTAGGAGTTGGAGGACTTGTTGTTGATGTTCGATGTGATGTTCCACTGCCTGAACCTTAGAATTTTCTCTTAAATATGATGTGATGGATGGTGGTTGATACCCATAAAGTGCCATAAATGGGGTCATTTTTGTTGCTGTATGGAAGGAAGTGTTATACCACCATTCAGCCAGAGGCAACCATTTGACCCATTGTGTCTATTTATCAGATACAAAGCAACGAAGATATCCTTCCAAACATTTGTTTACTATCTCAGTTTTCCCATCAGATTGAGGATGATAAGATGAGCTATGAGCTAACTGAGTACCAAGACAAGAAAATAATTTTGTCCAAAAATTTCCAGTGAAAATGGGATCTCTGTCACTTACAATAATCTTTGGGTTTCCATGTAGCTTTTGAATTGTTTCCATAAATGCAGTAGAAACTGTACTGGCTTTAAATGGATGTGATAATGCACAAAAGTGTGCATACTTGGTAAGTCTGTCAACTACCACCATGATGACACTCTTTCCCTCAGACTTGGGTAAACCTGTGATAAAATCCATTGAAACCTCCTCCCAACGTTGGCTTGGAATGGATAAAGGTTGTAATAGACCTGGTGTCTTAATTGTTTCAACTTTATTTTGTTGGCAAACCAAACATTCAGCCACAAACTTTTGAATATCTAATTTAAGGCCATCCCAAAAAAATTCCTTCTTAACCCTGTGGTATGTTTTTAAAAATCCTGAGTGCCCTCCTAAGGGAGAAGTGTGCAATTCCATAAGAATCTTTTGTTTTAGCTGGGAATTCTTATAGAGATATAAGCGATCTTTGTACCATAACGAATCATTTTGCCAGCTAAATGTACCAGACATACTGGAATCTTGTTGTAACTTTCGAATAAGTGCCCACACTTCTTCGTCATTCTTCCATTCCTCCCTTGCTTCGTTTATCCAATCTGGTTGGATAATAGAAATGGCACACAACAATGCTTCCACATCCTCATCCTTTCTTGAGAGTGCATCTGCCACCACATTTTGCTTCCCTTTTTTGTAGATGATTTTAAAGTCATAACCCAACATCTTTGTGACCCACTTTTGTTGCTCTTCAGAAGATAATCTTTGTTGTAAAAAGTATTTAAGGCTATCATGATCCGTTTTTACCTTGAAGTGTCTACCCATTAGGTAGGGTTGCCATTTCTTAAGTGCATGGAGTATTGCCAACATTTCCTTCTCATAAATAGCTTTGCTTAAAAAATTTCCCTTGATTGGACGACTTTCAAAAGCAATGGGTCTTTCATCTTGCATTAGAATAGCACCAATTCCATTTCCTGAAGCATCACATTCCACAATAAAGGTTTTTGTGAAGTCCGGTGTAGCTAAGACCGGTGCTTGGCACATTGCCTCTTTAAGATGTTCAAAGGCCTTTGTTGCTTCCGGAGTCCATGAAAATGCATCTTTCTTCAATAATGTTGTTAGAGGTGCTGCTATTCTCCCATAATTCTTAACAAACTTGCGATAATACCCTGTCAACCCGAGAAATCCTCGCAGATGCTTTATGGATGTGGGGATTTTCCATTCCTTAATGGCTTTAATTTTGCTAGGGTCTACCTTAACTCCTTCATGATATACAATATGACCCAAATATTCCACCTCCTAGACTCCAAAGAAACATTTGGATCTTTTTGCATATAATTCAATAGTTGTAGCACCTTGTCAACATGTTCAACATGATCCTTCCAAGACTTGCTGTAGATTAGTATATCATCAAAAAATACTAACACAAATTTTCTAAGGAATGGTTTGAAAATTGAATTCATCAAACCTTGAAATGTTGAAGGTGCATTGGTAAGGCCAAAAGGCATGACCAAAAATTCATAATGACCCTCATGAGTTCTAAATGTTGTTTTCGGAATGTCTTCAGTCTTCATTCTGATTTGATGATATCCTGAACGAAGATCCAACTTGGTGAAGTAAATTGATCCATGCAATTCATCCAATAATTCATCAATGACAGGAATGGGGAACTTATCTTTAATAGTGAGCTTGATTAGCTCCCTATAATCTAGACACATGCGCCATGATCCATCCTTCTTGTGCACCAATACTACTGGAGCAGAGAAAGAACTTTGACTCGGTTGAATTATACCAGCCTATTAGAGCTGGTTATATTTCCTGGTTTCCCTGCAATACCCCTTAATTCAACTTCCTTTCCTTCCGTAGAAAATTTGATGAAAAGTTCTTGAAAATTAAAAGCTATTGTACCTAGGGATTGTAGCTATTGGACTCCTAGTACAACATCAACACCTCCCATTGGAATGGAAAGCATTGGGCTAGTCAATACATATTCTCCCATGGATAGCTTGATATTATGGCACTTTCCAGAGCAATTTATTGTTCCTCCATTTGCAATCATCACTTGACACTCTGGTGCTGGATATAGGAAGCAATTAAATTCTTTTGCTACCTTACAATGAATAAAATTGTGGGTGCTTCCTGAATCAATCAATACTATTACCTTTTTCTTCTTGATTTGTCCTTCTATCTTGATGGTTTGAGGAGTGGTAATTCCCACCAATGCATTACAAGATATGGTCGGATTTATTTGTTCTTCATCTAGGCTTTGTTCCTGGAGTATATCCTCTTCTTTTGACCTTTCTTGCTCCTTTTCTTCTTCCTCTTCACAATCTATGTAGAATAATTTCTTCTCAGCACACTTATGACCTTTAGTGTATTTGCTATCACAACTGTAACAAAGCCCTTTTGCTCTTTTTTCTTCCAATTGTTGTGGTGTCAACCTTATAGGTTGTGGAATACTAGGGGCAACAACACTTCCGTCTTTATAGTTGTGAGTGGTATGCTTCCTGGTTGCCATAATTTTGCTTTCCATTTTTCTTGCTAACCTGAATGCCTTCTCTAATGAATCAGGTTCCCAAAGTCGAACCTCATGTTGGATATTATCCTTTAAAGACCCTATGAACACATCAATCCTATGCTCCTTTGGAATATCTTTTACCCTTATGTTCAATTTTTGGAACTCCTCAATGTGCTCCATTATTGAACCCTTTTGTTTGAGACTTATCAATTGGATAAAAAAAGTGTTGCTTTTTGTATCCTCATAATGTGCTATCAATTCTTCCGTAAAAATTGCCCAAGTGATAAATGGTTTATGAGAGCAAAGCCATTGATACCATACAAACTGATTTGGTTCCAAATATAAAGTTGCCATACGTACCTTTTGTGTGTTTTGCACATTATTGAGATCGAAGAATTGCTCCATCTGTAATATCCATGTGGCAGGATCCTTACCATCAAACTTCCTCATATCGAATTTTGGAATATGGTGAGTCTTCGATCCAACATTAGCGTCTATGGAATCATGATTAACATTTCTTTTGTTCTCATCATGAGTTTCCTTTAGTACCCTTTCACCCTTAGGGACCATTTCTTGTAGCAACTTATTCATATTTATCTTCAATTCGTCCATGTCTGTCTTCAAATCTATCTTCAAATCATCCATCTTAGCTTCCACATCAATCATCTTAGCTTCTACGCCTTTCTTTAAACAGTCCATCTTAGCTTCTACACCTTTCTTTAAACCATCCATCTTAGCTTCTACATCTTTCTTTAAACCATCCATCTTAGATTCTGTTCCTTTTTGTGCAAGGGACAGTTGTTGCACTTGGTCTTGTAATTTTGATATATCATGTTGCATTTCTTCCTCTTCTTCACGAGTCATGCTAGAGCTTTCAGGTTCCTTACTAGGTTTTTGCATTTTCTTTCCTCGGGGCATCAATTACCGATAATAATGCTGTACTATGCCCTTTGAATTCCTTCAAAATAAATTTTCAAACCAAGCTTAAGCAAAAATTTAAGAAAATCTACACACCTTTTTTCACTTTGTAGGAGCTCGATATTGCCTCTGATGTATCTCTGTACTTTCCAATCATCTAGTTCTGAATTTGTGAGCTGTAGTATCCCTCTGTGTCCTCTTTCCAATGCCACAAGTCTGACCCAAATTGGATTCTCCAAGGAAGAGTTATGTGAAATCTCCCACAGTGACTTGCTTATAGACTAGTTCAGTAGAGCGAACTTGTATGACGTGCCACGAGTCACTGTTTCGATCTTTGGATCTGAAACATGCATACAAGAAACTACAGTCCATCCTCTTTCTGTACCTTCTTACGAAATTTCAATCTGATCCCCAGAGAGAAAGTTATGATGATTTTCCCCAGGTCACCTGTTTTGAATGTAATTCAGGAGTCTGCAAAAAGACCAACTTCCTCAAATCATATCTCCGCAAGTATCGCGCAAAAAGCTCTGAAATTCGGACCCAAGGTTCAGCGTGATTTCTTCTCACATGGGTTTTTTTTGCGACTTCTGAAACGTCACAGAATAAAAGTTATAGCGAAAATGCCACGATGACCTGTTTGGAGCAGCGAAACCCTAGAATCCAAAGCTCTGATACCAAATGTTATGAAACCAGCTCAAGAAAAGATAGAAAAGATAGATCAACGCCTTAGAATTCAGCCTCTTCGAGGGGGAAACCTCCTTTACATTACATAAATGAACAATTCTTGGATGATTCAAATGACAAAACCTCCTTTCTATATGTAGGAGTCTAAGGAGTCACAATATAATCCAGCCGAGCTAACAATAATAATATAAAGCCACAAAAATAACAATAGAGGGATTCTATGGGGCACAGTAATAAAAATATGGGGGCAATAGGGGCACAACAATATTAATAAGGGGTATAACTACAATAGCAATGGGGTAATCACTAGTATTATAGGGACCCAACAGTCAGATATCAGAAAGCATCCAACTACCTTTGTCGATGCCACCTTGGCCTATGAAGGAGAAACAAGCTCAAATGTTAAGTTCATGTTGGCTGAGAATAAACAACTGGAAAAGAACTTGCAGGCTACTAGGCAAGAGGCAGAACAACTTCAACAACAGAGTGTAGTTTCCGCAATGGCAGAGATGAGGAAAGTGATACTTATTGAAGTATCAACACTTGAGACTACCATGCAGAAGCTCTATGATGGATTTGTCACCGTGCATAAAGCAGTTTTCCATGTGCATGGCTTACAATAGTAGAGCAAAGAGTTTGTTCAAACTCTCAAGAACATACATGTTGTCATCGCCCATGTGCAAGAGTGGACAATGCGATACAAAGGGGCCCCGCTTCACTTGCCAAAGAAGATGAAACCACAGGTTGAGCTAAAGAAAGCAAAGGTCTGGATGTTGATCTAGAATTATGAGCAACTCACCCCATTCGTCAACAACAGATAGGCCTCATATGTGTGGTTGTATAACAGTCTGTATATCATGGTGAGAATGCACAATATCCCATCAATCGATTCCCTCAATGAGGCTAGACCCAAGAACCAAGTCCGGTTAGAGATCGATGAGTACATGGAACAGTTAAGGCGAGAGGCCACCAAGGAAGACTTGGATCTGAGTGCACATAACATGTAGAAGTACATTGGTGGCCCGACCATGGTCAACACCATGTTGTGCATGCTTCAGGATGAGTTGGATACAGGTTCCAAGACCATATACCTAGATGATATGGAGGAAAGAGTCCGCTATCAGAAAGACACCATCAAGCAGTTTTGGGACATCATCACACAGCTTGGCATCAATATGTTCCGAGAAGCACCAAGTGGATGTTTTCGAGTTGGTCTTTCCCCAAACTTCAGAGTCATAGTGTTTTGTCTTGTTAGGTTGTCTCTAGCATGTTTTGTCTTACATGGGTACATGTGGAAATGTAATATTATGTGTAAATATGTTGTAGGTGAAATTCCAAGTGTCATTAGTTGAATGTGAAAGGTCATCATGTTATGTAATGAGTTATTTGTAAAGAAGTTGAAGAGTCATGAGGTTAGTCAAAGAGTCACAAGGGGAATGTCAAGGGTCACCCCACCCTTTGCTATAAATAGACCCTCATAACTCATAGAATGGGATTTTGGGAGCCAAGATTTTGGCTAGGTGTAGGCTTAGAAAAGGCTTGGGAGTATTGTTACGAGCCTTGGCTTCTCCATAACATAGAGCAAGTATACTTCTTTGGAGGAGCAGGTGTTCTAGACTGTAATGTTCCACTATTGGGGCTAGTGGTCGTCAATGGTGTATGTATGGATGGAACTTTCACTTATAATAATAATAATAGAGCCAACACGCTTTGATGCATATGTTGTATTGTATTTGGACTATTCTGGTTGCTTTAGCAATGTATGTTGTTTAACTTACGCATTTGCTTATGAACTACTTTGTATGAAATTGTACGAATCATGTTGAATGTGTGTTGTTGGATTAACTCGTCACTTTAATTTGTGGACTATTCCGCATTTTAGCTTGTGATGTCATTCCGCTCATGTGTTCCTTTCAAGTTGTGTACTATTATAGGCTTCTAAGGGGTACACTTCCTTTTCCCCTCCATGTGTTAGAACCCCCATGCATCACACTTGACTCTTCGTAGGGTCACACACTTTCTCTCACCCAAAGTTATCTTATTTCCCTCTATGCACTACCGCGGTCAAGGCATTACACTATCACCCACTGTTGGGGCTCCTACTCCAAATGGTTTGAGGTCTAGTTGGGACTTCTTATCGGGGAGATCCCCTGAATGTTGGCGGGTCCAGCATCATCAACAGAAAGATAGTGCATAATCCTTTAATTTTTGTATTATTATATTTTCTTTGACATGATTGATCCAAAATATAGGTTTTGATATTTTAAAACCAATTATGTTTTTTGTTTTAATTTAGATACTTTCTTAAATACAATACAATGGGGTCATATTTAAGAGACAGAGTGAGATGGAGGGGGAATAGAGTGGTGGAGAGAGACAGGAAGGAAGAGAGAGAGGAGGGGGGAGACAAAGGGAGAGAGGGAGGGAGAGAGAGATGGATTTGGAGGGGGAAAGAGAGGGAGGTAAGAACAAAGACATTGAGAGATAGAGGTGAAGAGAGAGATGGAGTGACAAGGGAGATATGAAGATGGAATGAGGGAGAGAGGAGATAAGGGAAGAGAGAGAAAAAGAGAGGATAGAGATAGGGAAAGAAGGGGAAGAGAGAGACAAGGAGACATATATATGGAGGGGGAGAGAGGGGGAGAGGGGGAGAGTGAGAAGGAGGGAGGGTGGGAGATAGTGACAGATTGGAGGGTGGAGAGAGAGAGAGAGTGTGTGTGATGTGGGGAGAGACAAAGGGAGGTGGGAGAGCAAGGGAGAGGGAGGAAGGAAGAGGGAGAGTACTTGAGAGAGAGGAGATAGAGATGGAGTTGGAAGGGGAAGAAAGACACAAAGAGAGACAGGTGGAGAGGGAGAGGGAGTGATGGAGAGACGGTGAGGGAGAGATGGATAGATGGAGAGAGAGAGAGAGAGAGAGAGAGACAAGGGGAAGAGAGAGAGAGAGGGAAAGGAATAGGGAGGGAGAGAGAGACAGATAGACATGGATAGAGAGAGTGTGTATGTTTTGGGGGTGAGAAGGAGAGACAACGGAAGATAGAGATATAGATGGAGGGGGGAGAGAGGGCAGAAGAGAGAGGCAAAGAGAGGGAGGGTGGAAGATATATATATCTATATATATATATATATATATATATATATATATATATATATATATATATATATAGAGAGAGAGAGAGAGAGAGAGAGAGAGAGAGAGAGAGAGAGAGAGAAGTGGAATAGAGAGAGGGGGAGGAAGAGAGAGAGGGAGAGGAAGAGGGAGGGAGAGAGATATATATATAGATATATATGAAGAGAGAGTGTATGTTTGGGGGCTGAGATAGAGAGACAATGGGAGATAGATATATAGATGAAGAGAGAGAGAGAGAGAGAGAGAGAGAGAGAGAGAGAGAGAAGGGGAAGAGATAGGGAGGGAGAGGAAGAGGGAGAGATATATAGATATGGAGAGAGAGAGTGTATGTTTGTGGGCTAATTGATTTGATTTAGAATATTAGATTGTTGTGCTAAGATCCTCCTCAAATTAGAAACAAAATGCTTTCATTGTTATTAAGGATTCATGAATTTTTGCAACTGAAATGAAGAGTTTTTATGTTAATTTTATGAGCAATTTAACATAAATAAGAGACTGAACAGAAGCATAAACATGTACAGAACATTATCAAAAGCACATTACAACAGGAACATGATAAAGCAGTTCACCCCTGTTGGGCTAGGTCTCCTTGGTCCAGCTTCCAATGGCTTTGGCCTCTCTATTATGCTCAAAAATGTAAAAAGATGTGTTTTCAATGCTCAAATGCTTCTGAAACCTACTCCAGTGGGTCCAGAATGTCCAAAAATGGCTGCCTCTTTTTGCATCCAATTTGGTCGAAAACTGAATAAGTTATGACCTCTCCTAGTTCTCCCAATATTCTCTCCACAAATTGCCCCATTTCCGACATGATCCTACAAATTAGCTCCAAAAAGCGCTAACTGAGCGAAAATTTCACCGTGTGGTGGTCCATAATCTGTCAGCATCAACTGTCCCATCGCAAATCGTAATCAGCGAGAACTAGCGGGCTTATGGTTTGTGAACGCGGCAGGGCAATGTGCGATTACGATATGGTGGACCCAATAGAACTATTAACCGGAACTCATAAACTTATCGCATCCAGGATCCTTTCGCAATTCGCAATCGGTGGAGTACCAATAGTCTTATATATGTAGGACTCTACACCGTGCGATCTGTGATTGCGATCATCACATCACAACCCTGACTTGCTCTGGGTCCTATCATCACATCGCTTATGTCGGGCCGGTTCTTTAATGCCTTCCCACCTGCCCTATTGCGATGTGCGATTGCGATTATCGCATCACACCCTGGCTTGTTCTGGGACCAATTCTTTACGCCGACTTTCCTGTGACATGCCCATTTGCTGAAGAGCCCTACCACGTCATCCACTCCTACCATCTGTCCAAGTCAAACCTGAACTTTGACTTGCTCTAACTTCTTCATATGAGCTCGGATTTGAGTTTCATTCACACCGTTGGAATTAGGATGATGAGAACTTTGATCTAAAGCTAAGTTTATCGAGATTTTTCCACTTTGAGTTTTGAGCCTAATTTTGAGCACCTAATCACTCGTCCCCAAGGGAAGCCTTTTGGACCCCAAATGGATCACTTTCAATTGTTCAGCAGGTGAGGGTACAGTTCCCTCACCTTTCCAACCTCTATCCATTTGGCTTTTAAAGGATTTGTACCCTTGAGCCCCACTCGAAGATAATCGATACTTCCCCTTTTTGATGTCCTTGTTCTTCTGTCAAGTATAGTGTCTTGTTGAAGCTCATTAAGAAATTCTGGAGAAAAGTATTCAATAGATGGAATTTGAATATTCTCTCATTGATCTTCAATCAAAGGAGGCTCATACAACCTTAAATTCTCAACATTAACAACAACATAAATTTTCATATATGAAGGCAAATCCAACCTGAAGGCATTGTTACCAATCTTTTCCAAAATTTTGAATGGACCATATCTAATTGGTTTTAGCTTTTTACCTTCTTCTTGGAGCCTGGCTTTGTTAATGTGAAGCTAAACTTCATCACCAATGTGGAACTTGTGATCTTGACGATGCTTGTCGTGCCTTGCTTTTTACTTGCCTTGGATTTTCTCAAGTTGTTCTTGAACCTTTTGATGCACTAATTGGATTTGTTCAATGAACTTTATTTCTTTGTCTATGTCGCTATGACCTTCAATAGAAACATATTTGCAAAAATAAAATCCAAAGGAGATTTAGGCAAGTATCCCAAGCATGCCTCAAATGGCGAAGTTTGAGTTGAATAGTGCTTGGCTCGGTTGTAAGCATGTTGAATATAGTGCAAATGTTCATCCCACAACTTAGGATGCTTGCTGCAATACCCACGAAGAAGATGTATCACTGTTATGTTCACCACTTCTGTTTGACCATATGTTTGTGGATGAAAGGTTGTACTCTTTTTCAATTTAGGGTCCTTGAATCACCGCAAGCTTGACCAAAAATTCCCAACAAAGCGAGAATCTCGATCACTAACAATGGATGTGGGAAATGTAAAATGAACCCAAACATTCTGAAAGAATAACTGAGCAATTTGTTCAGCTGTAACTTTCTTTTTACATGGCATCAAAATACACATTTTGCTGAACCTATCCACAACTACATACAAATAATCATGACCTCTTTTTGACAATGGAATACCTCCTACAAAATCCATAGAAACACTCTCCCACGGTCGTGAAGGAATCGGAAGTGGTGTGTACAATCCTAACTTCCTATTTCTAGGCTTACTGATTGCACATAATGAACATCCTTTAATAAAACGAGACACACTTTCAAGCATACGAGGCCAATAACAATACCTCTGTAGATGTGCCACCATCTTACTTACACCGAAATGACCAGCAATAAGAGAAGTATGTGCCTCTCTTATGATGTTAACTCTTTCTCGCGGAATACAAAGCTTGCCAAGATGGTACAACAAGTTATCATGCAAATGATAATCCAATTCCTCTACTTGGTTACCTTGACCCAAGATTGCATAAACATCTTGAAAGTCATTATCTGATGCATATTGCTCAATATAAATTTCACGTAAAACAAAATTATGCTTGAGTAAAGTAGTTGCACTAATAATAGGCCTATAAAGCATATCAACAACTTTATTGTAGATACCTTTCTTATACCTAATTACCAAGTGGAATTGTTGAACAAAACCCATCCATCGGAAGTGCCTTGATTGCTGCAACTTTGATTGTGATTGCAAGTATTGCAATGGTTGATGATCAATGTGAATGATTGTTTCCTTACCCATCAAGTAGTGTTTCCATTTTTTCACGCTTTGCACCAATGCATACAATTCCTTATCATATGTAGGATAGTTTTGACAGGCCAAAATGTATCGCCAATGACTAAGGGATCTCCCCGGTGTGAAGTCCCAATTAGACCTCACATCGTTTGGGATAGGAGCCCCATTCGATATGTGGGCCCGACTGCCACCATGAATGTTTTCTGCTCTTGGTTATCAAATGAGAAGGTTCCAGAGTGGGGCGGGAATGAAGTGCTTGGGTAGCGAAACAAAATCAGACCAAGATTGAAAAATTGCAGAAAGAGGTTTAAACAAATCACAACAACGATAAGAAGAGATGAACAATGAGGGCGATTAGTTAGCTAAAACCCTATCAGACATAATAAATAAGAACACGTCGGAGGTCAATTGCGAAGTAGTTCACAATAGGTTGCCGACATGCAAAGGAACAAGTAAACACATATTCTAAAGCGAAACATAACATCGCAACCACTATGTATCAGTACATAACATCTTGCGTATATGAAAGCACTCATACATATATGGTGAGGTACCAGACAGCTAATACAACCACCATGAGTCAGCATGGGAATCAATGCATAGGGAATAAAAAACATCTTATTAATATTGCTGCAACTTCAAATACATATCATGAAACTAGTTAATACCCAATAGTGGAACATGGATTGTTCATACCATCACCCGATGTCAAAACCCTAGCCCTACTGCAAACCCACTCTCCTAGTTACCAAGAGCTGAGTGGCCTTAGCTGTCAAGCATCAATCAACTATCTCTATTGGCTTCAACTCAAGTGCTAAAGTCCTTTGTAAGTGAGGGATGAGGGCACATTTATAGAGGTCAGGTGACCATCCACCTATTGTGACCTTTGGCCTTCCCTCGTGTCCTTTCAGCTACCTTCATGCCTCTTGAGCTTCCTCACTAATCTCTCATGCCTACTACCTACTAAGGCTTAATTTCTCTCAGCTTAACTGTTGGCATCATAGGAGAAAATTTACATATTGATAGAAGAGAAAATGTGAGGAGAATAAAAAAGGGTTGCTAGAAACCCTAATGTTGTTGCACAACCAAGATGAGCTACTAAACAGAGTTGTGATGCATTTGTTGTGTTGAAGGTTGATTTGCCTACTACTGTTCCTGCCGTCATGGGTGACACAATGCTTCGAGCATCTACATGGATCCATCTAGCTTGTTTGTCGATACCCTTAATCGCATGGTTTCTTACAAAAACCCTAGCTTTCTCCATGTAAACCTTCCACCTGCAAACAAATGACATTGGTCATACATACTTTTCAACAATGAATGATTTAAAGCATAAGTACTTGCTTGAAAGAAAACACTAATTGGGACCCCTGTATAGTCCCCTTCCATGTAATGGTGTTGTCGAAACAAGTGGCCTTTGCGGGGTTTTTTCTAAGCTTCCTCGATCATGTCATCATCCATAGATCTATTATTATCCTTAGAACAAGTGTTGAATGAAGCCTCGTAGTCTTGCAATGTCAAAAGGAATAGTGCTTTTAAAACTGGATGATGTTTTGCCATGTCTCTGGAAACTACAGTAACAAACTTTTTCACAACATCAACCCTGCAGCACATACAACCATTGATTAATCATCAATATAAGCTTACTTTAATAAAACAAGTAGCAAATATTATAAATAATAATAGGTAAAAATGTATGGCCCTGAGATACTATTATCAAGATGGCTCGGCCTTCCAACATTCTTTGTATCACCCCTTTAATATGTTTTTTGGGATGTATCCCAATGCATTGTTTGATACTGTATGTTTGTCAATGTATAATCCAACCCTTTGGATCAGTTAATTAGGCATTGAAAGTAGTGGGTTCCTCCTGCTTTCATTATCTTACATTACGAAGAAAACATATTTGATGAGCAAGGAGCTATATATGCTTTCCTTGGGTCGCAAATCTGGTGAGGTCGTACAGTCACCATTTAATGGAGGTCACGATTCCGATGGCCTGTCATGACTGTGATTCTGTGACTTCTTGTAGGAGACATTTAAAGGTCGATCGCATAGTTGTAGCCTAAGAGGAGTTGCATCAACCTTTATTTTCTTCAGGAGCGATTTTGCGACCTGGCGATTGGGAGAGGTCGCAAAGTCGCTTTTGAGGGAAGTCACATTTTCTAGCAGCTTTCATTGAGGCTCAAAGTGTGACCTCGCGACCTGTGCAGGAGTGCGACTTACTGGAAGTCGCGTAGTTGGACTAAATGTAAAGTCGCATCTCTGGCTTCTTTCACTGGGGCATAAAATGCGACCTCGCGACCTATGATGTAGTGCGATTTATTGAAGGTGACATGGTCACAACACAGGGTTAGTTTCACTCCCTGGAGGCTCGTCTGAGGCATTGAAATGCGACCAAGCGACTGGGGTGGGAGTGTGAATTTCTGGAGGTCGTGCAATCGCATTGGAAAGTTGGTCGCACCCTTGGATGGTTCGATGGAACATGGGTTGTGATCAGGCAACCTAAAGAGATGCAACTGAGGTGGAAGTCACATATGGAAGGTGTGATCCAACAAAGGTCATGCTCAAAGGAGTCGCGAGTCAAATAATAGGACATTGCATTTCTGGGCATATCTCTGGGGTCTTCCACTGTGATTACACGACCTGTAGGTGTTCTGATCACACAAATAAAAAGGAGGAGGGTCGTCTGAAGTTCTATCCCACATGCAGATTCACTGTGGGACCATTTGAAGATATCTTCCAAGAAAGCGTTGATCGGGAAAATTTACAACTGTAACTTTCCTGTCGCTCTTGCTAGTACCGGCGGATACCTCGCAACACTAGCTGTAGTTGGTGCGATCCTCCACCATGAGCATGATAACACAACAATCGCAATGCTGGTCTACAATGATCGAGACCCCACAACAACGTGTTTTGTGTTGACAACCCAAACACCCATTTTATTATATGAATTATCACTGCAGTGTTTAACCGATGGTGCCTTCCGACGAAATACTGGCTATCCACAACCCTTATAGTAAATGATTTTGCGTCGCATGCCTTACGTAGGCTACTCCAGCCTGTATCTGTATATGCGTTGCTTCGACGTCTGGTTACTATCTAGGAGACACATTGAATATTTCCAATTTGAAACCTTAGGCTTCTTTTAAGATTGTGTTTCCATGGGGCTATGATGCACCTAAAACAATTTCGACTCATTACTAGGGATTTTCGGTGCATTGATGCCTGGAGATTTGTTCTGTCGCTTGGAGGCGTGCCTTGTAGCGATAGTCTGCATGCCGACAGGAATTTCGCAGATTGCTTAAGGGAAAGGTTGAAATGTTTCCCTGTCTACCCACGAAGAATCTGATGCATCGCAGAACCTTCTTAGAAGCCATGTGAAAACAAGCTTTAATGCAAAGTTTGAACCTGGAAGGAGGCGAAGGACCCTTAGAAAAGGAAACTCATCACGAATTATTCTTCATCGTTGGAGGGGAAATATCTCAGTCTAAAAATATAGAAATGGATGTCTCCCATTCACATTCTGAATCAGAATTGGAGCCCTTGAGGATGGCATTGCATATGTATTTGGATTTTGTGGGCGAGGTTGATGTGCTTCTCACTCTAGATCATATTTCATGGCTGACCACAGGAAATTTCAATGTCGCCTCAGTAACATTTTCCCTTTCTCATTTCTTCATAAATCAAAAAGTAATATCAGAATACACTAATGTGTCGATAAGAAAATCACGCTTCCCATTCATTTTTTTAGTCGAGCCTTTACCATCGTGCATCCATGTCATGGAATGATGAACGTTACTTATTCCATGGAAAAAGTGTTATTCCTTATGTTTTCATGACACTATTCCCCAGATGGTATCTTCCCAATACATGGTTTAATGCCATCATGTATCGTTTGTCCAAGACCGCTTTGCTTAAACTCCTGCTGCATACCCATGTTGCCTTCACCTTATTTCCTGTGATGACCATATAATACCCCTTGTGCTCCATGCATCACTTTGGGATGCGTGCTAGCTTTATGGTGGCCACTATTCCCTTAAAACATAAAAGCATCCACCATGTCGTGTATCAAGAATATGCCTTGTCCTATGACACGTTGTCCTTAACAAAGCCTCATGAAATGATCCGGATTTAAACAAGAACGCAACAAATTACAGATATAACCATACATATAGAGATGCAACAGAAATAATACTTCATTTCATTACTGTAAAATACTGAAATATGCTTACAAACAGAAATGGAAATAAACATTGAAAACCCTAAAAATCCAAAAACCTAACCGTATAAGATGAAACACCAAACTGTGGGCCCCGTTTGGGTAAATTGGTACATCAACTTCCCGGGGTCGTAACTTTGGCATACGATCTCCGTTTGACGCGCACAATATCTCGCTAGAAAGATCTATCCGAGAACTACAACTTTGGGAAGAGCAACATCAGTCCAGGGACCCATGTTGCTCCCATTTTTCCCAAAAAACGTCGTTTAGGGCCTCAAAATGGCTCCGGAAGTTTAGGACCCGAAAAACTGCTAAAAATAGTAAATTGTGATACAATTAAGGAAATTGAAAAGCTAAAAGAAACAATGGTGGGGGTCCAAGTAGACTTGGTGGGTGGCCACAAATATCCACATGGATCATTCCTCCCCCTTTAGGAAGCAATGGTGTGATAATCAAAGTGCCATTCAGCTATGCAAAGATCCAGTCCAGCATCAGCGCAACAAACACATTGAACTACACATGCACTTCATCAGAAAGCTCATTCATGACCATGTTCTTGAAGTGCAATATTGTCCAACAGATGATCAGGTTGTAGACATCTTCACAAAGGCTCTCACAAAGGCGAAGTTCACTAAACTTCGATATATGCTTAGAGTTCAGGAAGTTGTCACTAAGGGGGGATAGGCTCTAGTGCCTCCTTCCTTCTCCTATTGTGTCATATTTTTAAATCCTTCAATCCTATCCCAAGTTGTTCTTAAGGGGGGATGTTAGGATATTCCGACACATAGGATATAGTTAAGTTCAACTTGGTCTAGTATAGAGTTAGGTAAAGTGTCTTTCTTTACCGTTGTACATTTTGTAACTTACAATCCGACGGTCACGATATGTAGTGATCCGACGGTTCACTCTCACCTCGGTATTACCGACACTTGATCCGTGGCTTGACACCCGATTGGTCCATGAGTTCTATTTAAAGCGCATGGAGGGTCATTGTTCGGGTAATCCGTGCATGAGAGAAGCTTATGTAAATTTTCATTCTTTGATTAATAAATTGCCTGTAGTACCCACGTTGGGACAGGCCATGGACTGTTTCCCTCCTTGCACTCTGAGGGTTTTAACCACGTCAAAAATACTGGTGTATTGATTTGAGATCTGGTTGTGAGCGGTGTCCTTTTGGTATTCTTTCTATGGAACTTACCCTGTAAATTCCTACACCCATTCCGTTGAGTTCCTCCATTAGATGAGGAAACTTCTGCTAAACTTGGTCCTTCGTGAGCCACTTGTCCTGGTGAAGGAGTTGGCCTGCTTTGACAAGTCGATACAGCTGGATATTCTGCTGGCGAGTGTGCTTGATTTGTGTGTCCATCATCCGATCAGTTGTAGCTTGTTCCATGCAATCTGGATTTAACTCTGTGGGTGTGAGTTGTTCTGCAATGTCGGATGTGTCTAGTAATGATGGAAAGTATGGCTGAAGGCGGTCCACATTGAACACTGGGTGCAGGCCAAGGAATGGGGGAATGCTAAGCTCAAATGCATTGTCTCCCACAGCCTTGGTAATGGTGTAAGGACCATATCTGAGTGGTCTGAGTTTCTGATAGGCTCCGGTAAGGCGTTCCTTTTGCTAATGCAACCAGACTTTGTCGCCCACCTGAAACTTATGTGGCACCCAATGTTGATCATGTTGCTTCTTGTACTTGGCATTTGATTTCTCCAGAATGTCATGACCCGCTGGAGAATATGTTGGATGTGCTCAATGAAGCTGTTTGCCTTATCTATTTCGGATTGGACATGAGCTAAATCTGCGTGAGTAGCTGGAAATGGAATTGCCACATCAATGGGAAATAGTGGCTGGAATCCCAAGCCCACATGAAAAGGGTTGTGGCCAGTCGAGTTGTTGAGAGCCCGGTTGTAGCTGTATTGAACATAGGGGAGGGTCTCATCCCATGTGCGTGGATGCTTTGAGTTGTACATGGGCAGAACGTGTACGATCATCCTGTTGACAACCTCAGTCTGGCCATCAGTTTGAGGATGGAAGGCTGTGGACTTAGTGAGTTTGGTGTCCAGCATCGACCAGAGACTGGACCAAAATGTACTGAGGAACCTGCTGTCTTGATCTAAGCTGATAGACTGTGGGATCCCAAAGTGTACCCACACTCGTTCAAAGAAGAGTTTAGTAGTGGCTTTTGTTGTGATATTCTTCTTGTAGGCCGCCATAATGGAAATCTTCGAGAACCTGTCAACGACCACAAAAACACAGTCGTTTCCATGCTTAGTAGAAGGAAAACCTGACATGTAATCCATGGAGATGGATTCCCATGGTCGACTAGGGGTAGGTAGCGGGGTATAGAGGCCTTGCTTCTTGATGGTCGGTTTGGCAATGGCGTAGGCAATGCATGATCTGATGTACTTCCCAACATCCTGTCGAAGATTCAGCCAATAGAAATACTTCTGTCGTACTACCAGTGTTTTCTCGACCCCGAAATGCCCAGTAGCCCGACTGTAGTGTGCTTCCGAAATCATCTTGGCACACTCGCTTGAAGGAACACAAAGGTGACCCAAGTGGCATAACAGGGCATCCTGGAGGTGAAAATTTGGAACATGCTGACCCTCCAAGAGTGTCTGGTATGTTTGGCTGAATTCTAGGTCAGTTTTGTAGAGAAGTGGATAATCAGAAGTCTCGTGCCCACAAGAGTTGAGCACGGTGGTTAACGCCATGATCGGTGGTCGACTGAGGCAATCTGCAACATTATTGGTGCTGCCCTTCTTATACTTGATATTCAAATGGAACTGTTGCAGGTATGTGGAACACTTCTGATGGCGATCATTCTGCAATTTCCCTTGGGTTTGTATGAACTGCAAGGGTCAGTGGTCTGTGTGGATGACCGTTTCCTTCCCCAAAATGTAATGCTTCCATTGTCAGTAGGCCTGCACAATGGAATACATCTCTTTGTCATAAGTGGGATACTTCCGGACTGTGTCTGAAAGTGTCTCACTGTGATATGCCACTGGATGCCCGTGTTGAGTAAGGACTGCCCAAATAGCATAGTCAGAGGCATTTGTCTCGACCTCAAATGGTTGTTGCAAGTCTGGTAATGCGAGCACTGGTGTCAAGCAGAGGCGATATTTCAACTCTATGAATTCCTTTTGTTGAGATTCAGACCAAAGGAATTTTTCTTTCACTCCTCCCTTGGTGACTTGACTCAAGGGCCAAGTGATATGAGAAAATCCCAACATGAACCTATGGTAGAAGTTGGCAAGACCTAGAAAGCTGCAGAGCTCTGTCAAAGTGGTTGGAGATGGCCAATCCCGAATGACTTGGACCTTGGCTGGATCCACATGCACCCCCTGTTCATCAATAATGTATCCCAGATACTGAACCTGGGTCATGCCAAAAGTACATTTCTCCAAATTGGCACATAACTTATGTTGTCGCAATGTTTGGAGAACCTGTCGGATGTGGTGGAGGTGCTCTTCCCAACTCTGGCTGAATATCAGGATGTCATCCAAGTATACCACTACAAATGAGTTGGTGAATGGCCGTAAGATGTCATCTATTAGCCTCATGAAGGTTGCAAGAGCATTCGTCAATCCGAAAGGCATAACCAAACATTCGAAAAGGCCCTCCTTGGCTTTGAAGGCAGTCTTCCACACATCATAGCGTTTGATTGGTACCTGGTGATATCCTGACTTCAAATTGATCTTGCTGAAGTATTTTTCCTGCTTCAGTTGGTCCAGGAGGTCATCAATCCATGGGATCGGGTACCTATTACGGACAGTGATCTTGTTCAATGCCCGATAGTCAATACAGAGTCTTCAAGTCCCATCCTTCTTCTGTACGAACACGATCAGGCTCCCACAGGGTGATGAACTCGGACAGATGTGACCTTTCTGCAGCAGATCTTGAATCTTCCTCTTGATTTCATCGTTCTCCAGAACGGAGCGCCGATAGATTGGTCCATTGGGCAGCGATGCACCTAGGGTCAGATTGATGGAGTGCTTGACCTGACAGTGCTGAGGAACCCCTGCGGGGGAGGTGAGGATGTCCTCGTACTCCTCCACGACCTTGTCCATCTGTAGTTGTCGTGTAGAGGGGCCATGTCTTGAGGTCGTGGCCACCGTCTTCTTCTTTCCTTGAGGGCATATCATTAGGAAAACAAATTTACCAGTTTTGGAAATGAGCTTACTGCATTGTTTTGCAGTAACCAAAGAGATGGCGGTAGGCAGTGCTACCTCTGGTATCCTGTACAACTTATTTCCCAAAGTAACAATAACGGCACGGGGCCTTGATTCATACACAACATGTCACTTCCACAAGTATGGTTGTCCTAATAATACATCACAAACATTAAGCGGAGCAACATCACACAATACCTCATCTATGAAGGGCTTGATGTTGTATGGAAGGTGACACTGCTGGCTCACGTGAAGATCTCGTCCTTGGTGAAGCCACCCAATGGTGTATGGTTGTGGATGTGTTGTGGTAGGTAATCCTAGCTGCTTCATGACCTCTGCCGAAATGAGGTTCTTTTGGCTCCCGCTGTTGACAATGAACTGTAGCGGGGAGCCCTTTACACACATCTGGGAGTGGAAGAGACGCTCCTCCTCCTCTGGATCTTCGGGCTCCTCCTCCTCTGGATCTTCATGGTGGCAACGATGGCATTGGGCTCTGCATCGGTAATCTACTTCCCTTTTTCATTCCCCTTGTCGGGTTCTGACTCAGAGTCGGAACATGCATCTCATAACCTTTAGCTCGGCCACTAGTGACTGCTTGGCCCGACACTCACTTGTGTTGTGAGTGGAGCTCTTATGGAATTCACACCACTTTCCCATGTCCTTTTTTGGATTCGCGGCGTTGTTCTTTGCTTGCAGCTTTGGCCAGTTGTCTTGGGCCACCCCGCCTAGGCTTTGTCCTTTGTTTTTTTGTTTGGGGGCACCTTTCCCTTGCTTCAGATTCGCAGATCCAAAGTCTCGCTTCTTCTCTTTAAACTTTTGCTCGATCTTGACGGCATATCGGTATGCCGTGCCGAGCGAGGAGATGTTCAGGAATTCTATTTCTTCCTGGATGTACCTGTGCAGGAAGCCGCGGTATTTGAGTACCAAATGCTGCTCTGAATCCTTGATACCCAACTTTTTGTGAAGGGTATGGAAAATATTGGTATACTTCGACACGTCTTGGTCCCTTCCCTGCCGCAGCGTGGTCCACTTTATGTATTGATCCTCATAGGTTCCGACAGGGTAGTACTACTCCTTGAAGGTAGTTTAGAATGAATTCCAAGTGGGTGCGGCTGAAAACAGTGAGGCCGTACTTTCATCCTTTTGCTCGCAGTAGGTTTCCCACCAGTCCTTGACGTGGGGGGCAGCTTTGAGAAGAGCGAAAGTAATCTTTTCCCGGCTGGAAAAATCATGAATAGAAAAATACCCTTCTAGCATATTTAACCATTTATCTACGACGTCTGCATCTATCTGACCCTCAAATATGGGAATGTCAAAGTTAACTTGTACCTTAAAGGGTGTGGCGCTTCCAGAGTAGCTGCTAGAAGTAGATGTGTCGCCCCTGGGTAGCCGCTGAAGGATCTGGGCAAAGTTGTCCATCATCGCATTCCTTTGTCACTCAAGGGCCTCTTCAAGCAAGATTTTGATAGGATCTCCTGCCCCCTCATCTTTCTTTTCATTCACCATGGGAGTCCGTCAGGATTTGCAAGGCTAGTCTTGCAAAGGTTCGACCAGTTCAAGCCCTAACTCCTTATGTCCCGACCTCGTTGGGGACATGCAAAGAAAGACCGAGAAAGAGCAGACCGCTCTGAAACCACTGATCCAAATTTAAACAGGAATGCAAC
This sequence comes from Pinus tabuliformis, assembly GCA_031772625.1. Classification (NCBI taxonomy): domain Eukaryota; kingdom Viridiplantae; phylum Streptophyta; class Pinopsida; order Pinales; family Pinaceae; genus Pinus; species Pinus tabuliformis. The sequence goes on along the minus strand of CM062817.1, from coordinate 226,727 downwards.
AAATTACAGATATAACCATACATATAGAGATGCAACAGAAATAATATTTCATTTCATTACTGTAAAATACTGAAATATGCTTACAAACAGAAATGGAAATAAACTAGCTAGGGCAATGGTAGCTTATCTTTGAGAAGAGATGTGGCGGCTACATGCCTCTGAACTGTGTTACATTGAGGCTCGAAGGCCTATTTATTGTTGAGAAACAATGGAAAACCCTAAAATCCAAAAACCTAACCCTAGAAGATGAAATGCCAAACCGTGGGGCCCATTTGAATAAATTGGTACATCAACTTCCTGGGGTCGTAAATTTGGCATACGATCTTCGTTTGACGTGCACAATATCTCGTTAGAAATATCTATCTGAGAACTACAAATTTGGGAAGCAAAGCACCGATTTTTTCCCAAAAATTGTCGTTTAGGGCCTCAAAACGGCTCCGGAAGTTCAGGACTCGAAAAACTGCTAAAAATAGTAAACTGTGCTACAATTAAGGAAACTGAAAAGCTGAAAGAAACAATGGTGGGGGTCCAAGTGGACTTGGCGGGTGGCCACCAATATCCACCTGGATCATGAAGTCAACATTTATATCACTAGACAATTTTTTCTCCATAAGTGGCCCTGCAAAGAACATGGGATAAATAATTAAAACCATGAAAATAATTTCGTCTGGAGGTGATAGTAAAATTGCAACTAAATTATACAATTAAAACAAGAGATGCTCGAATCTGAAAATCAACACAACATTTAGGCACCTTAATAGACTTATGAATTGCAAACAATTTATGTGATGCCAAAAGCAATGATGAAGTTATAGATTCAAGGGCATCGAGTAAGATGTTGATTTGAGGAATCTTGATTTACTCGAGGGGACGAGGACCAAGACAAAGCAGGGTTAAGAGTAGTATATAATATTTGCAAGCCTTAATGCACATGCTGAGGTGAAGGATCTGCCAAGGGTCTGAGGAAAATGTGTTGCTGTGACTCCCACGATGATGCCCTGTGGTGCTGATGGGAGCACACTCCTAGAGACGTGCGGATATGGTGCCAATAGGGAGGGGATCACTCTTCTAACCATCTAGGATTTCTCCCAAACCCTAATATTTTCACTCTTATGGGAAGCCACCTTGAACGCATGCTTCTTCAATTATAGGACACCCACTGATCACAATTCATATAAGGCGAAGATGAGTTCCAAAATCATGAGTGATTCTTGGCGCATCAATAAAGTCATTAACCTTTGAAACCCTAATGAAACCCTAAGGCATGCGATTGAGAACAAACATGAAGCGTGAATGCGATGCATGAAATGTGAGTGGGTGTACCAAAGGAGTTGGATAGGCAAGGTCGCTGGGAGAGCAACCAATTGGGGCACTATCAAAAAACCCTAAAAGCTCAGGGTGAGTAGTGGGGTACCCGAAATTTTGAATATGCCCAAAAATTTGGGTGGTGTTGTAGCGGCTACAACAATTGGCGAACCACTGGTAGAATCCAGTATCTCTGTCAGCACCCCCGTAGTAGTCCAAGTGCGAATAATGATGTAAGGGAATATTGAACAAATGTTATGGGCACCTCTTGCATGGCCACGAACTTTGCAGATACGCCTTCCCTCATGCCTCAGCTAGGTCTTGCAAATCAGTAAACACCCCATTGACAGTTCACACATGCCAGTAGTTGATGATAATGCAAAGAACATGGCATAGGGCTTATTGTATTCATAATTTTAAAGTAAGTTTTTGGTGTTGCTCCACTGCCAGCGGGCCTGGACAGTGCCCCGATGGAGTCACTTCAAGAAGTCACAAATGTTGCTCCGCTGCCAGTGAGCCTGGTCAGTACCCTCATAGAGTCGTTGCATTACCTCTTTGCGCAGGAAGCCTTTCTCGATCCTTTATCCTTTATTTGGTTTCATTTTCTTTTTCATGTGCATTTGCACTTATTTTGGGGTGTTCATTGCACCAGGGAAGATGAGGGATCCCGACTTATTTTATGAGCAAGAGAGGTTATTTCTTGTTTGAAAGAAACTAAGAGATATCTTGATTTAAGTTTTCCCTCATGCCAAGCTTCCACATCTCATTTCTCGTCAGCAAGTGAACAAAACACAAGTCATCAAAACAATAAAGACCATGCTGAGCACGAGCTTCAGGTTATGGGTATAGGTCACTTAAACTGATTAGGGTGCCGTATGAGCAATTTGTTCTTATCCTCCCTGTTAATAAATTAGACTCGTAGGAGAGATATTCAGGATTCAACTTTGATAACTAGCTCTAAGAGAGGCTACCCATTGGCGTAACCATCACAACTTCACACAATTACAGGGCTAGGTTTTTTAGTTCTAGGGCTAGGTAACCAAGAAATTCTCCTAGGTTTTACCAACCGGTGTGAAGAGTTAGAAGCAATGCACTTGGAGTAAGAGTCAAATGTGTGAGAAAGCTATTCACGGACCCATAACTTTGGAATCTTCAAGTTCATGAAGGCTCATGCAGCGGCATGCAACATAGGTGAAAATTCCAGGTTAGGTCAAAGGTGAGTGTGTGCCAAGCGAGAAGGCAAGCGTATGATGCAATGCAGCAACCACGGTTAATGACCCAATGTAATGCTATGTGTAGAAGAGATCAACTAATTGCCATTAAAGGACCAATGCAATGCGTATGCAGAGATTTCATGAATGCGATTCAACAACAAACAAATGCAAGGACATGAGTGTAGAAGAAACAAGCAGGGAACTAACTACCTATAGTAAAGAAAATGAAACATGAAAAATTTAAATCATGAGAAAATTATAATAAGCCAACTGATAAGCAAAGCTAAAACCTAACTAGTATAAACCCTAAATCCTAAATTAACCAAAGCATAGGTTGGGTTATGTGAAATCAAACTTCCAATGCAACCACCGCAGGAGTTCCCAACCTAAAAAAACAAAGATGACAACAATTAGAATTTGTGGGAAGAGTTGTGCAAAAAATAGCTTGCTTACCTGTAAAGCATGCACAACAAAAAGAACATCTTGTCCACTTACAGGGAAACGCATCAGAGAGGACCTTTCAAGACAAACTGCAACCCAATCCTGGTAAACCAAAACACAAGCATGAAATTTATGGTCATCCAGCCATAACATACATCCGTTTATGCTTAACCCTAAATCCAATGCAAGTAAGGCAAGATGTTTCCGGCTAGTAAAGGAATATGCCAGATTAATCCAATCAGCAACCCTATCATGATGTAGAGGATGATCAACTTGATAACCCTGAAAAGAGGGACATCTGTTGAGTGTAACTGATATCCCTGAGGACTCAAACACATAAACCCTAATTTCAGAAACCCTTGTTTGAAATTGTTCATGGACTGCGCCAAGGACGTGAGGACCTGACATAACCATTAGCTGAAGCTGAAGTGCCTCATCGCCTTGGCCGACCTCTGAACCTTCAAACGACACACCATCCAATATTGGTAGCTTCGCAAGATTTGTAGATGGGTGTATATGGTTATTGTTGGTTGTGACCAGACAACTATCAGTGAAAATGTTGTGGATGGGATTCATTGTCTAAATATTCATAGATCGCCAGCTCGACAAATGAGACTCTTTAGATTCTTGAGAATGAACTGAATCAATCGTAAGAGTGTCAGGCAAAGGGGAGATCACGCGATTGGCCCCTTTCCATATAGGAGATTGAAAGGTATCATTTGATTGCGTATGTTGACAGATTGTATTGGTTGCGAGACAATCAAAAAAATTTGAGACAATGGCCAGAGTACATCCTTCAGCGAACAAATTAGGATATAGAGGTTGATGCGCATCAGTTGAAATGTGATGGAAAGATTTGCTCAAACAAACATTGCTCGAATCAGAGGGTTTCCAAGATGAGCTCGCATCCGGCGGGATGATGCTGAGAGGAGCGTGATGTGTAGAAACCCTAGTTTCAGAAACCCTAATTTGACTTGGTTCAGGGGTCTCATCAGGAATGTGAGAACCTGACATAAACATCAGCGGAAGCTGAAGTGCCTTAACTTCCTGATGAGTCCCTAAACATTCGAAAGTTGGGTCGTAAAATTATGGTGGCTTCGTAGGATCAACAGATGGATATGTAGGATAATCACTAGAGGCGTGAGCGAATATATTTCTGGTAAAATGAGAATCTCTGAAATCACCAGTTTGATCAAGTTGGGTATCTGATACATAAGGATCTTCTTGGCTTGGGGGTGAAGTGGGATTAATGAGGGAACTAGCTTGAGCTGGGTGAGATGCAGGACCCTCTTCCTCACTTGTTAAAGACTTCAAGTGGCAAAGATCAGGCATAAGGGATTCAAACTCTACATCCTTTGACTGTGAAACCTCGCCCCCATGCACATGATTGCAATCAGTGCGAGCGAGATAAATATATGAATGATCTGAAGGAACTGCGGGTGCAGTAGACCCATGAACTAAATCAGGGTAGAATGGATGCACAGGGTCAGATGAAGGACCACCGATCGGACCTGGACTCACATCTTGCCCGTTTATGTTTGCCAAAGAGGAAGACAGATTTACAGGTCTGATATGTTCCGTCGATTTGATAAGATAGTCGACATTACTTGAGACAAGACCAAAGTCATCATGCATAGGTGAATGAGATCCCGGAATATAGTGAGACATATGTTGAATGGACTCGATTGGGGTTCCATCAGCAGGAAGAGATGTTATGTGATTTTCAGATTCAAGACCAAAATAATGTATGAGGGATTTAGAGGCGAGGCCATCAGATCCATTTCCCAGAAAGCACTATTCATCATTTGAACCATTTACAACCACAATCTTATTATGTAACAAGTCAAGAGGAGGATGAGAAATCCCACAAACAGTAATCTCTTCCTCGGGGGGTTGAGGTTGTTCCAGATTCAGAGAGATAGGCAAAACAAAATTACGGGTAGAATTTGGACATTTTGTAATCTGCAAATTATGATGATACTCATGCAAAACAAGACTTGTTTCTAATTGAAAATGTTGTAAAGAAACGAGAACCAATCGTTGAAAATTTATATTCAAATACACCCAGTCGACATCACTTTCAGGAAATTCAAAACAAAGATGCACATATCTGAAAGAAAAGTCCTCTAAAGATTCTTCAGGTTTCATCCTAAGCTCATTTATCCTCTTTAACACATCTTGAAAATCGTACTTGTCAAATGCTTGTTGGAGCTTACCGACGAGTTGCTTGAACGAATGAATGGACGCCGCTGGAAACGTGTGGCACCATTGCTTGGTGCGACCTTCAAGGGTGAGGGAGAAAAACACACAAGAAAACTCTTCATCGTCAATCTCAAAAGATTCACAGAACTCGAGGAAGTTAGAAATGTGCTTGATTAAAGGTGTTCCATCCTCACCATCAAACTTTAACTGAGACAAGTGATGGAGCTGCTCTTGGGGAATGGAAAATCGAAAAATAGACAAACCAGATAAACACCCCGGGAGCAAGATTTTTGTCGGATCCATTAACAGATATGAGACTAAACTGCAGGCTCCAAGGGTTCATCTTATCATTTGGCCCTCCTTCTAGCGCCAATTTGTTGACGGGCCAAAATGTACCACCAACGAATAAGGGGTCTGCCTGGTGTGAAGTCCTAATTAGACCTCACACCATTTGGGATAAGAGCCCCATCCAGTATATGGGCTCGGCTACCACCATGAATTTTTTCTACTCTTGGTTATCAAATGAGAAGGTGCCAGAGTGGGGCAGGAATGAAGTGCTCAGGCAATGAAACAAAATCAGACCAAGATTGACAAATTGCAGAAAGAGGTTTAAACAAATCACAATAACGATAAGAAGAGATGAACGATGAGGGCGATTAGTTAGCTAAAACCCCATCGGACATAATAAACAAGAACATCCCGAAGGTTAGTTGCGAAGTAGTTCACAATAGGTCACCGACATGGCAAGGAACAAGTAAACACAGATTCTAAAGCGAAACATACATGCAACCACTATGTATCAGTACATAACATCTCGCGTATATGAAAGCACTCATACAGATATGGTGAGGTACCAGACAGCTAATACAACCACCATGAGTCAACATGGGAATCAATGCAAAGGGAAGAAAAAACATCTTATTAATTAGATATCATTTTTGGGATTCAACTGCATTAAGTAAGTCATTCACGTATGACCATTTCCATGAGAGGTAGTCGTAACTGACTAATTTCTCATGATTTTTGAATAGTTCACTTAGCACTCATTGCATCGGTTAATGCTCACAGGGGTGAAGAAGTGGGATTGAAACTAGTGAAATGAATCACATAGTGTCAATCATCACTTCCGGGGCTTGCACCCAGTAACCAGGACTTAGTCAGTTACGACTACCTCTCATGGAAATGGTCATACGTGAATGGCTTACTTAACGCAATTGAATCCCAAAAATGATATCTAATATAATGCACTGCATAAACCCCCAAATACTTAAACATCTTATTAATATTGTTGCAACTTCAAATACATATCATGCAACTGGTCAATACCCAGTAGTGGAACATGGACTATTCATACCATCGCCCGGTGTCAAAACCCTAGCCCTACTGCAAATCCACTCTCCTAGTTACCAAGAGCTGAGTGGCCTTAGCTCTCAAACATCAATCAACTATCTCTATTGGTCTCAACTCAAGTGATAAAGTTCTTTGTAAGTGAGGGATGAGGGCACATTTATAGAGGTGAGGTGAACATCTACCTACCGTGACCTTTGGCCTTCCCTCGTGCCCTTTCGGCTACCTTCATGCCTCTTGAGCTTCCTCACTACTCTCTCATGCCTACTGTCTACTACAGGCTTAATTTCTCTCAGCTTAACTACTGGCATCATAGGAGAACATTTACATATTGATAGAAGAGAAAATGTGAGGAGAATAAAAGAGGGTTGCTAGAAACCCTAATGTTGTTGCACAACCAAGATGAGCTACTAAACAGAGTTGTGATGCATTTGTTGTGTTGAATTTTGATTTGCCTACTATTGTTCCTGCCATCATGGGTGACACAATGCTTCGAGCATCTACATGGATCCATCTAGCTTGTTTGTTGATACCCTTAATCGCACGGTTTCTTACAAAAACCATAGCTTTCTCCATGCAAACCTTCCACCTGCAAACAAATGACATTGGTCATACATACTTTTCAACAAGAAATGATTTAAAACATAAGTACTTGCTTGAAAGAAAACACTAATTGGGACCCCTGTATAGTCCCCTTCCATGTAATGGTGTTGTCGAAACAAGTGGCCTTTGCGGGTTTTTTTCTAAGCTTCCTCGATCATGCCATCATCCATAGATCTGTTGTTATCCTTAGAACAAGTGTTGAATGCAGCCTTGTAGTCTTGCAATGTCAAAAGGCATATTGCTTTTAAAACTAGATGATGTTTTGCCATGTCTCTGGAAACTACAGTAACAAACTCTTTCACAACATCAACCTGCAGCACATACAACCATTGATTAATCATCAATATAAGTTTACTTTAATAAAACAAGTAGCAAATATTATAAATAATAATAGGAAAAAATGTATGGCCCTGAGATACTATTATCAAGATGGCACGACCTTCTAACATTCTTTGTATCACCCCTTTAATATGTTTTTTGGGATGTATCCCAACGCATTGTTTGATATTGTATGTTTGTCGATGTATAATCCACCCCTATGGATAAGCTAATTAGGCATTGAAAGTAGTGCGTTCCTCCTGCTTTCATTATCTTGCATTACGAAGAAAACATATTTGATGAGAAAGGAGCTAGATATGTTTTCCTTGGGTCGCAAATCTGGCGAGTTCGCATAGTCGCCATTTAATGGAGGTCACGACTCCGATGGCCTATCATGCCTGCGATTCTGCGACTTCTTGTAGGAGACATTTAAAGGTCGATCGCATAGTCGCAGCCTAAGAGGAGTCACATCAACCTTTATTTTCTTCAGGAGCGATTTTACGACCTGGTGACTGGGAGAGGTCGCAGAGTCGCTTTTGAGGGAAGTCACATGTTCTAGCGGCTTTCCTTGAGGCTCAAAGCGTGACATCACGACTTGTGCAGGAGTGTGACTTACTGGCAGTTGCGTAGTCAGACTAAATGTAAAGTCGCATCTCTGGCTTCTTTCACTGGGGCATAAAACGCGACCTCGCAACCTATGATGTAGCGCGACTTATTGAAGGTCGCATGGTCACAGCACAGGGTTAGTCACACTCCCTAGAGGCTCGTCTGAGGCATTGAAATATGACCCAGTGACTGGGGTGGGAGTGAAAATTTCTGGAGGTCGTGTAGTCGCATTGGAAAGTTGGTCGCACCCTTGGATGGTTCGATGGAACGTGGGTTGTGATCAGGCAACCTAAAGAGATGCATCTGAGGTGGAAGTCGCATATGGAAGGTGCGATCCAACAAAGATCACACTCAAAGGAGTCGCTAGTCAAATAATAGGCACATTGCATTTCTGGGCATACCTCTGGGGTCCTCCACTGTGATTACACGACCTGTAGGTGTTCTGATCACACAAATAAAAAGGAGGAGGGTCATCTGAAGTTCTGTCCCACATGCAGATTCACTGTGGGACCATTTGAAGATATCTTCCAAGAAAGCGTTGATCGGGAAACTTTACAACTGCTGTCGCTCTTTCTAGTACCGGCGGAGACCTCACAACACTAGCTGTAGTTGGCGCTATCCTCCACCATGAGTATGATAACACAACAATTTCACTGTTGGTCTACAATGACTGAGACCCCACAACACTGTGTTTTGTGTCGACAACCCAAACACCCATTTTATTATTTGAATTATCACTGCAGTGTTTAACTGATGGTGCCTTTCGACGAAATACTGGCTATCCACAACCCTTCTAGTAAATGACTTTGCGTCGCATGCCTTACACAAGCTACTCTAGCCTGTATCTGTATATGTGTTGAAGATTGTGTTTCCATGGGGCTATGTTGTGCCTAAAACAATTTTGACTCATTACTAGGGATTTTCGGTGCGTTGCTTCCTGGAGATTTGTCCTATCGCCTGGAGGCGTGCCTTGTAGCGATAGTCTGCATGCCGACAAGAATTTTGCAGATTGCCTAAGGGAAAGGTTGAAATGTTCCCCTGTCTACCCATGAAGAATTCGATGCATAGAAGAACCTTCTTAGAAGCTACATGAAACAAGCTTTAATGCAAAGTTTGAACCTGGAAGGAGACGGAGGACCCTTAGAAAAGGAAACTCATCGCGAATTATTCTTCATTGTTGGAGGGGAAATATCTCAGTCTAAAAATATAGAAATGGATGTCTCCCATTCACATTCTGAATTGGAATTGGAGCCCTCGAGGATGGCATTGCATATGTATTTGGATTTTGTGGGCGAGGTTGATGTGCTTCTCACTCCAGATCATATTTCATGGCTGACCACAAGAAATTTCAATGCCTCCTCGGTAACATTTTCCTTTTGTTTATTTCTTCAGAAATCACAAAGTAATATCAGAATACAACAAAACTAATGTGTCGATAAGAAAATTACGCTTCCCATTCATTTTTTTAGTCAAGCCTTTACCATCGTGTATCCATGTCATGGACTGATGAATGTTACTTCTTCCCTGGAAAAAGTGTTATTCCTTATGTTTTCATGAAACTCTTCCCCATATGGTATCTTCCCAATACATGGTTTAATTCCATCATGTATCGTCTATCCAAGACTACTTTGTTTAAACTCCTGCTACATACCCATGTTGCCTTCACCTTATTTCCTGTGATGACCATATAATACCCCTTTTTCTCCATGCATCACTTTGGGATGTGTGTTAGCTTTATGGTGGCCACTATTCCCTTAAAACATAAAAGCATCCACCATGTCGTGTATCAAGAATATGCCTTGTCCTATGACACATTGTCCTTAACAAAGCCTCATGAAGTCAACATTTATATCATTAGACAATTTTTTCTCCATAAGTGACCCTGCAAAGAACATGGGATAAATAATTAAAACCATGAAAATAATTTCGTTTAGAGGTGATAGTAAAATTGCAACTAAATTATACGATTAAAACAAGAGATTCTCGAATATGAAAATCAAAACAACATTTAGGCACCTTATTAGACTTATGAATTGCAAACAATTTATGTGATGCCAAAAGCAATGATGTAGTTATAGATTCAAGGGCGTCGAGTAAGATGTTGATCTGAGGAATCTTAATTTACTCGAGGGGACGAGGACCAAGACAAAGCAGGGTTAAGAGTAGTATATAATATTTGCAAGCCCTAATGCACATGCTAAGGTGAAGGATCTGCCAAGGGTCTGAGGAAAATGAGATGCTGTGACTCCCACGATGATGCCTTGTGGTGCCGATGGGAGCACACTCCTAGAGGCGTGTGGATATGGTGCCAACAGGGAGGGGATCACTCTTCTAACCATCTAGGATTTCTCCCAAACCCTAATATTTTCACTCTTACGGCAAGCCACCTTGAACGCATGCTTCTTCAAATATAGGACACCCGCTGATCACAATTTGCATTAGGCGAAGATGAGTTCCAAAATCATGAGTGACTCTTGGTGCATCAATAAAGTCATTAACCTTTGAAACCCTAATGCGATCCTAAGGCATGCGTCTGAGATAAAACATGAAGCATGAATGCGACGCATGAAACGTGAGTGGGCGTACCCAAGGAGTTGGATAGGCAAGGTCGTTGGGAGAGCAACTAGTTGGGGCCCTATCAAAAAACCCTAAAAGCTCAGGGTGAGTAGTGGGGTACCTGAAATTTTGAATATGCCCAAAAATTTGGGTGGTGTTGTAGAGGCTACAACAGATAGTTAATCACTGCACCGTTAAAAGTTTCCGAATGAAAACATATAGGCTTACCATGTTGCATGAGGACTGCACCCATAGCGTAGTCACTAACATCAGTTTGAATCTCTAATGATTGTCTCAAGTCTGGAAGTGCAAGTACTGGAGTTGTACTGATATTTTCCTTCAATGCATCAAAGGCCTTTTGTTGTTTCCTCCCCACTGAAAAACCTTTTTCACACTTGTCAACGCATGCAAAGGAGCTGCTATAAGAGAAAAATTAGCAATGAATTTCCTCCAATATTGAGCTACTCCCAGAAACCTTCTTACCTCAATAACTGTCTTAGGCCTTGGCCAATTCATAATGACATCAAACTTGTGATGAGCCTCATCATTGGGTAATTATATGGGCCTTAATTCGCCTCCTAGTTAGTCAAATCAACTCTTCTCACAATTTATTACATGTTTTGATTATATCTTGTTTAATAAGATAAGTTAAAGTGAGATAGTATGCCTAGTGGACTAATATGCATTGAATGCAGGTTTGGAAGAGAAAATCAAGGACTTTTGGCAAGACTAAGGTTTGAACTCAAATGGGACAAGGGAGAGAGATTGTAGGAGGTAAACCCTCCTCATTTACTCTTCCCCCATTCGAATATTCCTCGATTAATCACACCAGCTCGGAGTGCAATCAGCCAAGTCATGAAGATCAAAAGGCAGCCAAGCAAGTGATAGACAAAGAGTTAGTTCATCTCGAGTTTGGGAGCTGAGCCTCCCTATATTTAAGGAAGTTGTTGGGGAATTCAATTGTATAAGTAGAGAGGCCTAGAGCCTCATTAGGATTCGAATCTTTGTTGTAAAAACACTAGTTATTTTCGAGCTTGAGACTTGTGGAAGACATTGATGTAATTTTCTTTTTTGATAATGAAAATGAGATTTTTCTTGATCCAACACTGAGTTAACTCAGAGGGCTGAATCTCTTGGGTTAGGTCCCAACCCTAGCAGCAAAGGGTCCTCTTCTTGTATCTGTATGCTTGGCTTGGTTTCATAGATTCATCGTTAAATTGTCTTTAGAAGTATTTCATTGCAAGTAATGTGGATTTGATTAGTTATTTATTAGTTTGCTTCCATTTGTGCTCTACTTCAGTAGCAGGTTAGAAGGGATAAAAGGAGCACCACAAAGCTGTCAGTAGGTGCCTTGGCATCACCTCTTCCCTGAGGGATCATGATTTGAGGAAAAGACCCTTATGCAGCCCCAAAAAGACATATTTCCATTTTCTTATAAGATTTAGAGTTTACTCTACTTGAACCAGCATTTGATCAGTTTTGCAAGTGTAGGATTTAATCACCATCTCTTCCATCTTCAGTCTTACAGTAGATCTCATCCATGATTCCATTTTATTCAACAATTTTCCTCATGCATGAAGTAGACATCTAGTTCATTAAATTATGCTTTTCTAGCTTGTTAGAATTCTTCTTGTTTACATGACTTTTTGGCAATTATAAATGTTTGATGTAGAGCAGGTGCTTCAGAAATATAAAGAGATCTCATAGCAGGCAACCACCTTCCAATTTCATCCATCCATAATCATTCTTTACTTTCACCAAGACCACCAATATCATCATTTTAGATAGAAATTCCTCCAAGCATGTTGAGCGAATCCAACCATCTGCTAACCTTGGTTTTGAATTCTGAGTGATCCTAGGCATTTTCTCACTCCATTCCACCCATCCACCACCTTCCCTAAGCCTTCCATCACCTCCAGCAACCATCATTTTTCTCTCCGCTGTATCCTATAGAAATACAGGGAATGTTACACAAAAATATCGTCACCATGATTATTTGCAGTTAGTATGGGTCTATCATCACTTGTACTGTCCTCCTAAGCAAGTCTCAGACCTCAGCTCTTCAAGTCAAGCTTTGAAAATGAGAGAAAGACATTGAAAATCAACAAAGCTCTGGTTCCACACTTTCTCTCACTGTTGCCTGCGGTCCCGCACCCCCTGTTCACAAAAACTGCGGACCTGCCCGCTCTGTCCCTAAAGGAGTGGGTGCAAACCCCTGTGAAAGTCAAAAAGGCGCAAGTTTATTCTAAAAAACTCACTTTGGGTTAATTCTAGATGATTCTAGAAGGAATTTTGACGTGGATTGGTCGCTCTTAGGTGGTTCGTGCATCCCAAAAGAGAAGGAGCTAATCCCTTGATGAGAGGAGCTATCCCTTTGAAGGAGGACCTAGTAACTTCCCTCCATTGCACTATAAATTAAGGCATTGGGCTGGTTGCTAGAGAGGTTAGAAGCTGAACATTTTTGAGGGTAAATGCTGGTGGAATTGAGACTTCCTAGTTAAGCTTGAGAGGAGAGATCACATACCCTTTTGGCTTCATTGGGAAGAGAGTGAAACTTGTCAAAGTAGAGGAGACTTCTTGTTGGACCCTGGGAGGAGCTTGTACAACATCAAGGCACAGGTTGTAAAGTTCTTCTTTGATTTGAATTAATACAATCAGATTCATTTTTCTCAAAAAATTGTCCTATGTCATTTGTTTCATGAATTCCTTGATCATCATGTTAAGTATGTTTTATGATATTGGCTTTTCAGGTGCTATTTAATTTGTTTGCTTGTTTGTGTTTACAGATTCGCAACGAGGGAGCTCATTTGGATCGAAGGAGCGAGGCTTCCACAAACTTGCATTGGACCCAAGGTAGGCCTAAACACTTGTTTGCCTTTGTTTATAAATGCATATTTAGAGAAAGATAGTTTTTGATTGGCTTGCTTGTCACTAGATATCGTTAGATTCTAGGAAGGTCCATCATGTCCACAAGATCGACTCATTCCGTGTGACAAAATGGCGACTCCGCTGGGGACTTGATTTTTTCCTTGTTTTTACATTGACCTGAGAAACGGTGTTTTTGTTTCTGTTTCTGGCTTGTTGTGTGTGGAATTTGGTAGATTTAGTAGATCTAGGATTATTTTTTGTTTTTCATAACTTTGGGAGAGGACCGCACCCTCGACTTGTGACACAGTGCGGACCTATCCGCACTTTTGCTTTTAGCACAGAGCGGTACCGCACCTATGTTAACTGTGGGCCTGCGGACCCTGTCAAAATTTTGGAAAACCTAAGATTTTCTCTGTTAGTCAGCTTAGTTTTTGTTTAGATGTTATTATCCCCTGCCCAGACCTGCATATAACTTGTCAGAAGCTTTTCTTAGGTTAATTCCATTGGTGTTAGGGTTTTAGGTGAAATTCCTAGAAGTTTTGATTGTTGGGTTTGGTTTTCATTTTGGTCTTGTAGTAGCTCTGAGCTTAGAAGCTGTAGAAACCTCAGATCACCTTGGTTTTTACTAGCCTTCTTATGAGTCTGACCATTTGCAAAATCTACCTTTGTTGAGGAATCCACCTTGTGTTTTCTCTTTACGAAACTTCGAAAAGCTTGTGTTAAAAGTTTGGATTTCATTTTTAGAAAAGAAAACAAAATTTGGTTGTTTTTTGACTGATTTGTGATTATGGAAAAATTAGTCCTTAGTTTGCTTGTAGCTAAGTAAAACATCCTTGAAAAAGACATCTCGTAAGCTTTGACTTCAAATAGGTTTTTATAGTTTATAGATCTCAAGATTAGTCATTTCCATAGTTTTGAGTGTTTTATAAAAAATAAAAAATCTCTTTTGGAAAAAGTTTGTTTTTATAGTGGTTGAGTGTTTTGAACGAAAAGGGAAATTTTTGTGAAAATAACTAGTTGTCTCATTTTGAGTGCATTGGAAAAGACAAAAAGCTCTTCTTTTAATTTGTTATTTAAGAAAGATTTGTGTTTACAAGTATTTGCATTCTCAAACTCTTTCCTAGCTAGAAGTTCATTGAAGGGAAAAGATTGCTTAATCATCTTAAGTGCATTTTTTTTAGTGATTTCGAGTCGAGTCTTCACACCACGAGTTTCATCTCCGCACCTCTTGACTTAAACAAAAACCAATAAAAATAACGCTTAAAGTAAAATCTATCTAGTGATATTTTTGTTTCTAGGGCTCTGATACACCAATATAGCTTAGGCTAGTGTCTTGGAGTAGGGAGTAATTAACTCTCCAAGACAGTAAAACAAACAAGTAGCTATATCTTGCGGTAGGAGAGAAATCCAATTGTTGCATTTATGCTCCGGGAAAGCTCCTCTTAAAGGAGAAGCACGAGATCGTGTCCGAACCAGTGTGGGAATCAATCCTTCCTCATTGGGAACGACGCCAGATATTCACATATTAAAAACGGTAAACCTCGGATTAACCATTGTCGAGGAGCCTGGGGTCACTTGTTGGTAAACCTTGGATTATGTCAAGGAGCCTTCAAGGGGATTGAGCTTGTTACTCTGCCCTTGCGTACGTATCGGATCGTAGACTGTTCCCCCAGGTATATTTGTTTCCGTTGGTAACCTTAGTGACCATATTCTATAGGATTCTTCCTAAGGTGACAGTGGTGGGAAGATCCCACTGTACCTGGAGCAGACGTCGGCTAGACTCACTTGGATTTTCTGGGGGGTTCTCTTCACTCGAGACGGTTTAGTGGAGAAACTTGTGCCAGTCTATTCATTAAGCAGGTTGCCGGGGTAACTGTTCCAACCGCCATTTCTGTATTGAACTCTGCGACGTTGGGCTTCATCACCAACTAGTGTTTTCAGTACGGAAAGTTACTGTTTGTGTTTGTTTGATCTCCTAGATTCTTTAGGTGTGTGATTCAAATTTGTTTGGTTCTTTAGAGGCTTTAGGTGGTTTTCATTGAGATTTTACTTTGTTTGCGTGTGAAGTAGTTAAAATTTTTTAATCGTGGCTGAATTACCGAGGAAGTCCCGTAGACTTCAGGGCCAACCTCCTGAGTTTTCACCGAGCCAGCCTGAAGGGTTAAGAGCCCTCGTAACTCCTAGAGACAGTAGAGTTGGGTCACCTGAAGAAGGAGAGTCTTCTTTGGTGGTACATCCTGATTTTCAAGCTTTAGTAGCAGATTATAATCCACAATCAGTGTCTGTTTCCGAAGTTACTGGTAGCTTTTCATCTACTAGTGATATAGGTGAGGAACCTGAAATATCCGAACCTGAAAGTGAATTTGCTGCTACTCCAACATCGGGGTTTACCTCTCCAACTTCTAGTGGTCCTGGTTCACCCAGGGTAGAAAGAATAATTACCCAAAATCTTCCTTCTGGACTTATAGCTATCGAAGAACTTGCTACTCCGGAAGAAGAAGTAGGCATCCCTATCCCTGAAAATCAACCTGCTATTGAACTAAGGGAGTGTGAATCAATTTTTTACAGTCCACCTAGGAGCAGTGCTTGGTATCTTTCATTGACTAATTTTTTGGAAAACCTAGGGCTAAGTTTTTCACCACCTTGTGTTCCTTATCACCCAACACCTAGAGGTTACTATCCTCCGTTAAATATGTCAAGGCAGTCGTCCATGTTTACTCAATCGCCAGAATCCTTTTTGTACGACGGTCCTTCTGTTCCCTTTGGGTATCAGTCACTTTCTGGTACTTTTGCGAGAGCATCTCCTCAACCCATTGAACAAGGGTTACTAACTGGAAACAATGGTACTAAGCCATTAAGTGTAGAAGATATTCTCATGATGTCAGGTACTATTCCTAATCCTCAACCTCAAGGTGGCCAGTTACCGCCTAGGGGGTAGCCTCAAAATCCTCAATTATCGCATGGGGGGCAACCTCAAGGTACTCAATTTGCGCCTGGGGGGCAACCTCAAGGACAGTACATACCTACGGGACAATACGTTCCTCAAGGTCAACCCCAGACTCAATATGTACCTCAAGGTCAACCCCAGTATCAATATGTACCTCAAGGTCAACCCCAGTATCAATATGTACCTCAAGGTCAACCCCAGTATCAGTACGTGCCTCAAGGGTATCAACCCCAAGGTCAGTACTCGAACCAAGGTTTCCAACCACCCTCCGGTCAATCATATGTTCAAGGAACGGGAAATGTACCTTTGAATTATCAACCCTACCCTCAACCCGATTATGGTCCTCAATATTCTCAACCTGTTATGGGTCCGTACCCCGGAATGAATTTAGTGTGGGATCCATCGCAAACTCAACAGGTCTTGCAACCGAATGTACAATTGTCATCTCAAACTAGACAACCCTTAGTTTCTGGTTCACTCCAGCAACCTGTCCAGTCTATTATTCAAACTTCTGTACCTTCGGTAGTTTCTCAGCCTGGGCCTAGTACGCCTCGTACTCCGCCTCAAACGGCTGCTGCAACTTCCGCAACATCCGTTCAATCTACCCCACCTACTTCTGGAGTATCGACAACTCCGGTTTATACTGTTCCTGTATCTACTCCTCAGACATCTTTACCTCAGTCTGAATCCACAATTCAAACTTCGGTTCAGATGCCTGTAGGACAACCTGGTTCAAGTACGGTTGTCACAAGTCAACCACAATTTACTTATCAACCGTACCAGGGACAGTACCAATTCGGGCCTGCTGTGCAGCAGCCAGTCTATCAGTATCAACCGTACCCTGGGTACACATATCAACAACCTCAACAACCCCAGTACAGTCCGATTAATCCTGGTTTTCCGGGAGGATACAATATCCCAAATGCAATTCCTATTCCTAGTTATCCTGGATATGCTCCTCCTGGGGCTGGTCTCATGACCCAGAGTTTTAGGGACCTTAATCGTCAGTTACCGTTTATCGCAACTTTGGACTTGCCTAACTTGTCGCGCCTAACAAACAATCCCATTAATTATCTTCCATTTTTGCCACCAATGTCGAATAAGTTGCCTAGTGATATTCCTAAGTTTGAAGGCAAATCAGGAGAGGACCCGTCAAACCATGTGATGACTTATCACCTCTGGTGTGCGTCTAACTCCATTTCAGATGATTCAATTCATCTAAGGCTTTTCCAGCACACTCTAATTGGTCTTGCGGCCAAGTGGTACATTGAGTTACCGCGAGGCGCTTTTTATAACTTTAGTCAGTTAGCTACCTCGTTTTTAACTCATTTTCAGTTGCCAGTCAGATATGACAATGGCACGGAATTACTAACTTCATTAAAGCAGTCGACATCCACTTACATTTCAGATCACATTCATGAATGGAGACGTCGACGGCGTTTAGTGAAGGTTTTTATTCTAGATCAGATCTTAGCTGAATGGTTTGTAAAATCTTTATTGCCAAAGATCACTGAGGATGTAGCTAAGGCCGGAGTCGTTACTGAGGAGCAAGTAATTGCTCAAGCACAGTACCTTGACTTGGTTTATACTCAGTCAGGTACGTTACATGAGAAAATCCCCGATCTTCCTAAGCAAAATCAAATCGCTGCAGCTCCTTCAGGGTCTCATGCCGCTGATGGTATGATTGGTACGGTTAACACCAAAAGTAAGAAGAAGTCTTCCAAGAATTCTTCTCCTATCATAACCTTGCCAGATTCCCCGACAGGAGATTCTTCCGCGGAGATTTCCGCCGATATTCATGTTGTAGAGTCATCTACAGCCAAATCAAAATCTGGTGGTAAGAAGAAAGGGAAGAAGAAAAATAAAACAGACAAAAATTCAAAAGAGAAACCTGAAAAAGCGGAATCAAATGATGAGAAACGCAAACCTCGTTATCCTTGTCTCATTTGTGACGAAGAGCATTTTACAAGAGACTGCCCTCATCGTGCAGAGGTTGCGAAGATTGTGAAAAGTTCCCAAACGCCTGCTGTTTTGAAGGATCCTTTTCCAAGTCAAGACAGTAAGATGATAGGTTCTTCCTCGAGTGCCAATGAAGAACCCATACTGATGATGTCCCATGTTCGGATTGCGACTCGATCGCATGATTATGGTAGTAAAAGTCCTGTTGATGGTAAAGAAGCAGAATCTTCGCATTCTAACCCATCAACCTCAGCGCCCGGTTCCGATCCACTACAGATCGAGAAACCTAATCCAGACTTAGTAATCAAATCGCCCGCCAAGGGTATACTTCGAAAGTCAGCTTTCAATCCACATGCGAGAGTGGCTCATAACTATAACATTGTTGAGGATTTAGCTATTTCACCTTCAGCAATGTTGGCTTTGGAAGTGCTGCAATCATGTCCAGCACAGCGTAAATTAATTTTGTCGGCTATAGGAGCTGTTGACATTTAGGACTCGAACCTAATAATTTTCGATCTAGAAAATAGTACACCGCGCTTACCTCATCAAATGGCTTTCCAGATCCTAGTGATAGTAAAAAACAGGCCTATTCATAGGACTGTGATTGATGAGGGAGCCTCAATGTGTATTATGTCGATACAGTGTTGGAGATCGCTTGGTTCTCCTTCACTAAATCAATCCCCGACGATTCTAAAAGCCTTTGATGGCCGTGGGTTTCATCCTTTTGGCATTCTACAGGATTTACCTATAGGGGTTGAAGGAAAAACTTTTAATCTAGATGTGGAGGTGGTTGATGCCCCTCTAGATTACAACCTTCTCTTGGGTCGTAGTTGGTCTTATGCTATGACAGCTGTTGTTTCATCGGTCTTTTGGGTTATAAAGTTTCCTCATAATGGAAAGATTGTAACAATAGACCAGCTGGCTTACTTTTAATCCAACCCAGCCTCTTCTGAAAGCATTCAGCATGTCGGTAAAACGACTATCCCGTATAAGGATGTTGGAGTAGGACTAGTTAAAGATGCCGGTTTACTGGGAACTTTTCCTTTTCCTCCGATCAACACATCGTCTTCTTTTGCAACCATTCATATGATTTCGTCAGACACCATTGTTTATGACGATCCTTGGATCGTACCTTCTGAATCTGAGATAGACTCATTTGGTGATGTTATGCCTTTGAGTCCATATGAAATTGCGTATGAGGCCGTGCAATCGTTTACCGACCCATCTTCAACCAAAATTGACTTAATGAATGTGGTCCGTGAGGAATCAATTTTCACATCAAGCTCGGATTCAACAACGTTTTCCGAACTTGTTCACTCTGATGAGCAAATTCGTGAAATCCTATGTGTAGATGATTTACCATGGGAAGATCTCCATCACAGATCTTCGTTCTTACCCGAGAATGATCGTTTTGAAAATGATTTTTCATCAATTTTTACAACTGAATATGTCAAGGAACCTCAGAATCCAATGAAAAATCCTGATTCAAAGTTAAATTTGGGAAACATCTCTCGAACTATTCCTATTGACATTTCGGTTAAGCCTGGAATTGTTGAAAACATTCATATAGGTGCCTCGTGTACAGAAGATGAAATTCAAATATATAAGGCCCTATTTCAAGAATTCCGCGACGTGTTTGCCTGGTCATATGAGGAAATGCCAGGAATTGACCCCGCAATTGTTGTTCATGAAATCAAGACTTACCCGGACGCTAAACTCGTCCGGCAACGTTTGCGTCAGATTCACCCAAGAAAAGCTGCTGCTATTAAAGCAGAAGTTGAAAAATTACTCAAAGCAGGTTTCATTTATCCGATCCCATTAACGGATTGGGTATCGAATATTGTTCCGGTTAACAAAAAGCAAGGGACAATAAGAATATGTATCGATTATAGGGACATTAATCGAGCCTGTCCAAAGGATAATTACCCAACTCCCTATATCGATCAAATCATGTATGATTGTGCTGGCAGCGAAATATTCTCCTTCATGGATGGTTTTTCCGGATACAATCAAATCAATATTCTACCTGCCGATCAACCAAAAACGGCTTTCATTTGTCCATGGGGGACATTTGCCTATTGCAAATTACCCTTTGGGCTCAAGAATGCCGGGGCAACTTTTCAAAGGGCCATGTCTTATGTGTTTCATGACATCAAGCACATTGTGCAACCCTATCTCGATGATTTGCCTGCTCATTCATTACATCGAGCTGATCATCTCATCCATTTACGAGCAATCTTTATGAGGTGTAGGCATTATCGGATTAGGTTGAATCCACACAAGTGTGTTTTCTGTATAGAAACGGGTTGATTGTTGGGGTTTGTTGTTTCGAAAGCCGGCATTCGCATCGATCCCTCGAAGGTTGAAGCTATTGTCAAATTGCCTCCTCCTTCGAGTCTTCGCCAACTCCAAAGTTTGCAAGGGAAAGCAAAATTTTTACGACGATTCATTCCTAACTACGCCGAGGTTACAAAGGGTTTTACCCAGTTGTTGAAACAGAATACTCCATTCTATTGGGATGAGATAGCTCAGAAATCTTTTGATGCACTAAAACACGCGTTGACCCATGCACCATTATTGCATCCTCCCAACTACAACTAGGACTACTTCTTGTATCTCGCCGCCTCTCATTCCACCATTGGAATGGTCTTAGTTCAGGAAGATGAATTCGGTACTGAACATGTGATATATTACCTTAGTCGAACTTTAAATCCAACTGAGCTAAAATACTCACATGTGGAGAAATTGGCATTGGCAGCTGTTCAAGCTGTCCAACGTTTTCGTCACTACATTTTACTACGTAAAACTACAGTAATTTCTGATTGCAACCCTATGATCTACATTTTGACCAAGCAATTGCTAGGGGGAAAGTACTCCAAATGGATTGTGATCCTGCAGGAGTTTGACTTGGAATTTGAAAAATCTAAGTCTAAGAAATCTTTAGTTTTTGCGGAGTTAATGTGTGACTTCCCACGTGCTGACACGGAAACTGTGGCGGAGGAGCCCATTGCAGATGAATCCTTGTTTCTAATCAGCACTTTAGATCCATGGTATGGGGATATCATCGTTTATCTCCAGACCCAATCCTTTCGGCCAGAAATTTCAAGGCCAGAACGTCGGAAAATACGATTCCAGTCCCAACAATTCAGGATTATTGGAGATACTCTTTATCGCCGTGGGGCGGACTCTGTTTTTCGACATTGTTTAACTCACGAGGAAGCTGAAAGGGTTCTAAATGACTGTCACTCTGGAGCGTGTGGCGGTCATATGTCTGGGTATGCCACAGCCCAAAAGATATTGCGCGCTGGCTACTTCTGGCCGTCTTTGTTTAAAGATTGTATTAACGCGGTCCGAAAATGCCACAACTGCCAATTTTTTGATCGAAAGATGCGCGCTCCACCTACTCCTCTCCACCCTATAATTACCGTTGGTCCTTTTGCCAAATGGAGTATCGATTTTATTACATGTAACCCTCACTCGGACGGGGGGCATGCGTATATCATCCTTGCGGTAGATTATTTTACCAAGTGGGCCGAGGCGATGCCTACATTTGAGGCAGACGACAAAACAGCTGCAATTTTCTTGTTCAATCATATAATTGCTAGGTTTGGTGTTCCACAAGCGATTATCACTGATCATGGGCGTCATTTTCGAAATGTTATGATGATTGAATTTACAGGCCAGCTTGGCTTACGTCACGATAGTTCAACTCCTTATTATCCACAAGCTAATGGTCTGGTTGAATCCATCAACAAAGTTTTGGTCATCATGATCTGACGAATCATTGGGATTCATCGGTCGAATTGGCATAACATGCTATTTTCAGCGCTTTGGGCGTATCGAACCTCAGTAAAAACGTCAACAGGGTTCACTCCTTTCCAACTAGTTTATGGTCTGGAAGCTGTGTTACCCATTGAATGCGAAATCCCGTCATTGCAAATGGCCATCGAGTTACTTCCAGCCACTTCCGAAGAGGAAAAACGTTTGTTATACTTGGCTCAATTAGATGAGAATCGACGTGATGCTGCATTGGCAATCAAAACTCACGCAAAACGTATGAAAGCTCAGTATGATCGAAATGTGACCCCTCGAAATTTTTCGAAAGGAGATCTAGTCTTATTGTACGATCAAGCTAATGATAAATTAGGCGCTGGAAAATTCATTCCTATGTGGCATGGTCCCTATGTTGTCAAGCGAAAGCTAGCAAAAGGGGCCTATGAATTGGTAGAATTTGACGGGGACTCTTTAGGTAAACCCAGAAATGGTCTTTACCTGAAGAGGTATTATGATTAAAGAATGGGTATGGAGATTTTTAGTTAGGATAGTTTTCTTTCCAGCTGGTGTGTTTTAGTTTAAAAAGTGTGCTTAGTGTAGAGAGTGTTTTTCGTCATTATTCCTGCTTATCTTGGTTTTACTCTTGATATTGCAGATGTCGATGCCTCTCCAAACATACATTGGTTTCGCTGATGGTGCTTGTCGTAATACACGGAACATTTCTTCCGCAGCTTGGGTTATCTATTCGCCCTCTGACGAGTTGGTATCTATGCATGGGGTAAGCCTCGGTCAAACAACGAACAACATTGCCGAGTATAGTGCAGTGATTGAGTTATTATCTGAATCTATTTCATTTGGGATTCGGAGTTTGATAGTGAGGTTAGATTCTGAACTCATTGTATTACAGCTTAATAGAGTGTATGCCATTAGAAATCCAGTGTTATTAAGATTATTTTTGAGAGTGCATCTCTTGGAACGTGAATTTGATTATATTGAATATCAACATATTCCAAGATCTTTAAATACATTAGCATATGCAATTGCTTCTCGGATGTTAAGTAGACATTTGCAATAATCATACATGTAAATTTAAAAGCATTCCATAACATGATTTACAAGATAAGCCGGTAATAGTGATATATATATAGGAGTGTGTCAAAATATACATCGTCCTCGATCATAGGTTGAAAAACACCTTATGATCGGCAAAAATGATAAGTACAAAAAGCAAAAATGTCATATGTGTCTACAATAGGCGATCATCCTATCACTGGTGATGATCTCGATAAGAAACCACTGTATGGGCCACCTTACAAAGGAACCTCCTAAAAGGTCCTGGGACCCCAATCACATAGCGCTGTAGTCGACGAGGAATGTCATCTATGCCGGTCTCTGGAATGTCCCCTGTCAAGCGCTCTAGATGACTCTCCAACTCGGCCAAGGTCTCTGCTGATTCGTCCTATGGGGCTGGTGCCGCTGCAGCTGGTTGTTTCCTCTCGTAAGGCCGGAGAGCGGCTGGTCGCTGTGGACCCACATCTGCATTGAAACTTTTACTATCAGTTTTGGGACGACATAAAAAAAATAAAAATAAAAAATTTAAATAGGAAAATGTTGAAAATAATTTTACCTGAATCATCCCATTGCTCTCCTGGTGGAAGAGCCATGTCTGGGTCACCGCGAAAATCTACCCCAGCATAAGGGAAGTCCTGAATAGCAAAAACCTGGTTTTCCAACCAATGGAAATACTCAGGTTTGAATCGAACGACCTCTGTCCCCTCGTCCGGATGACGGGCCATAACTGCAACCCATCGCATCAGTTTGGGCTCTCGAGGAAGCCCAGCTCCAACAGTAAGGTGCTGTGGGACCAACATTGGGACCCTCTCCAGACCAAAGCTCACAACCAAAGCCCCATAACCAAAGGTCTTCAGTTGTTCGTTCTTGGCTCTGGTCAGTTGGCCTTTTACATTAGCCAACACAGCATCGCACCAGTTGAAGATGGTGCCTCGAAAGCAGTCAACTGCCATCCGCATCTGGGATCCGGTGGCAATATGTAGTGCGGCACTCCCACAAAGTCTGGTAACAGTAAACGCGATCACCATGAGTTCAGGACGGGATATGGTTTTAATGTCTATCCTTTTGTCTCTGGCCTGGCTGTTGCAGAACTCTAGCCGGAGGCTCTCGACAGACTGGCCACCTGGCCTAGTCCCGAATAGAGTCAAGTCTTCACCTCTCTTAGGCAAACTAGTCAAAAAGTATATATCTTCCGGCTCAATTTCGAGCTGGTGGCCACCAATGAAGAAGCACTGGTCCTGTATGCTCCACCTGTCTACCAACCACTGCAAGAAGTCCACCTCGGCCCTCATGCCAGGTATGGCCCAGAATTTGTACAAGCTGCATGCCTTCAATGCATCGATCGAAGGTTGGTGATTCAACGCGGCAAGATCCATGTCCTCATGCTCCCGTTCTCGCCAATCAAGCATGATGTACACTCTACATCCAACAAAAAGGCAAATTAGAATGCAAGAAATTAAATTGTTTGGGTCAATTTTGAGAATTTTTGGGTTAAAAACCCTTGCTGCGGGGTCCGCACCCTCTCCATTAGAGACAGTGCGGGGGTCCGCACCTTGCCTTCATGGAAGGTGCGGACCCCTGACTTTTTCCCCATTGAGAAAAAGTCGGGGTCCGCGGGCTGCCAGTGTTATGCCTGCGGGCCCCCGCGCGCGGGTTTCTAGCCTAAAAACCCTCTAAAAAATGAAATAAAACCCTAAAACACAAATTGAAACGGTTGAAATTAAAGAGTAGGATGATGTGGATTACCTGGAGGAGACGGCGTTCGATTCCGACAGATGGATTTTCCGCAATCTTCACGGGAAGTTTCTGAACAAAAGCACTATTTTCTCACCCAAATCTCAAACAGTAAAAATGAATTGACGAAAGCCATTTTTATAATTTTTTTGAATAAATGAATTGTAAATTTGTTTATGTTTCACTTTAGAAAGGTAACCTTTGCAGCATTTTTATCCATTTCAAACAGGTATGAGTAATGTTTGCAATTTTTGTTCAGGATAACGGATTGTTCGGGTGAAATCGATCATTTTCGACGAAAAAACATTTAGAGTCACCTTTAAGCTCTTTTCTAACTCCTAAAATATGAAAAGATCGCCGAGTTTTTCTTTTTAACTCGTTAAAACGAAACTAAAAGACGGTCCACTTACAGCTCTTTTCTGACCGTAAAAACATGAAAAGATTGCCGGATTTTTGTTGTTTCAAATTCGATATTGGTTATAAAACAACGTGTCGTTGATCGCTTTTTTACTTTTTTGGATCAGGGGCACTAATTACGAAAAGCACTCCTTGGTCGTAAAGATCAAGCGGTTCTCTCAAGTATTATTTTATACTTTTTCGGGCTTGGGAGACAAAAATTTACGAAAAAGGTCAACCCTAGAGTCTTCTTAAGTTTTTTCAGACTCTCTAAAATTGAAAAACGCCGAGTTTCTCCTATAATGGACTCGTTAAAATTTAACAGTAATGGACCTGTTCAATTACAAACAGGAACGAACCACTCCTTCTTAGGGTTCGAATTTAAACTAAGTTAGACTCATCCGAAGGATGAGCTTATAATCAAGCAAATGTTATCCTCCTCAAGCTTGTCAAAAATAAAGAGGTACTTGCCAGAAATGGTGGGGGAAAAGAGAGAAAAATGAGCCTGTTTGTCATACTTTGTAACCACTCTTGAACACGACACTTTTATTCACCTGGGTTGGGAAATCCTTTGCCTAACAGTTGATCAAACCACATTGAAAGTCTTCAGCCGGTTTCTGGGTATTAACTTTGGGTCAATTGTCACCAAACCACCTGTTGTGTCGCTTTGTGTTCAAGAGGTCAGTGCCAATAAGCCATTCATCTACAAAATATCTGTCATCCATCTTGACCATCCCTGAGTTAGTCCTTGCAACTAAATTTCTTCAACTTCATCTATGATTTCGTGTTGTGGGCTTGCCTACGACGGATCGCTTTCTATCGACTTCAGCTCATTATCTAGAAAGATGATCTAGAAATCGTCAGTACCTTGGGATCTGCATGCCTCAATGGCAGGTTTCTCGCCTTTGATGACAGGTTGCATCATTGACCTTCGATCAAAGGATTCCGTGACATGTTCGACATCAACACATTTATTCACATCTCATGGACTGTACTGGGTACTTTGAGAGCCATTGACATCACTGGTGGTTTCTCTCACACTTGTTAACAGTTTACATCATTGATTGGTAATCAAGTGGTTTCTACCATGTTCGACTTCAACACATTCATTCGCATGGATAGAATCGTACTGTTTCGGGAAGTAGAAATGAAGACCCTGGATCTAGTTTCCGCAATCCAGGCTGCGAGGAATTTTGTATTCATTATATGGTGGACTATTCATAAACAGATGGCTGCATCCATACTGTGTCCACATGAGTCTATACTTGTGATGTATTACAAGATCATTCCTATATCAGAGCAGTAGTTAGTTTTCTAAGTCAGTTTTGATCTGAGTATGGGAATGCCTACCTCAGCGATGATATGATCTCATATATATATCTTGCATTGAATGTTTTTATAGGTTCCGACCGGGCTCTCCACAAGATGATCCTCGAAATGATAAAGTACTTCACTCTTCCTAAATGATAAATGAAATCCTCATCTACTACAGACTTCGCACTTTAGGGGGCAATCTGTTACACAAAAATATCGTCACCATGATTATTTGCAGTCAGTATGGGTCTATCATCACTTGTACTGTCCTCCTAAGCAAGTCTCAGACCTCAGCTCTTCAAGTCAAGCTTTGAAAATGAGAGAAAGACATTGAAAATCAACAAAGCTCTGGTTCCACACTTTCTCTCACTGTTGCCTGCGGTCCCGCACCCTCTGTTCACAAAAACTGCGGACCTGCCCGCTCTGTCCCTAAAGGAGTGGGTGCGGACCCCTGTGAAAGTCAAAAAGGCGCAAGTTTATTTTAAAAAACTCACTTTGGGTTAATTCTAGATGATTCTAGAAGGAATTTTGACGTGGATTGGTCGCTCTTAGGTGGTTCATGCATCCCAAAAGAGAAGGAGCTAATCCCTTGATGAGAGGAGCTATCCCTTTGAAGGAGGACCTAGTAACTTCCCTCCATTGCACTATAAATTAAGGCATTGGGCTGGTTGCTAGAGAGGTTAGAAGCTGAACATTTTTGAGGGTAAATGCTGGTGGAATTGAGACTTCCTAGTTAAGCTTGAGAGGAGAGATCACATACCTTTTTGGCTTCATTGGGAAGAGAGTGAAACTTGTCAAAGTAGAGGAGACTTCTTGTTGGACCCTGGGAGGAGCTTGTACAGCATCAAGGCACAGGTTGTAAAGTTCTTCTTTGATTTGAATTAATACAATCAGATTCATTTTTCTCAACAAATTGTCCTATGTCATTTGTTTCATGAATTCCTTGATCATCATGTTAAGTATGTTTTATGATATTGGCTTTTCAGGTGCTATTTAATTTGTTTGCTTGTTTGTGTTTGCAGATTCACAACGAGGGAGCTCATTTGGATCGAAGGAGTGAGGCTTCCACAAACTTGCATTGGACCCAAGGTAGGCCTAAACACTTGTTTGCCTTTGTTTATAAATGCATATTTAGAGAAATATAGTTTTTGATTGGCTTGCTTGTGACTAGATATCGTTAGATTCTAGGAAGGTCCATCTTGTCCGCAAGATCGACTCATTCCGTGTGACAGGGAATCTTGTAGGTTTCTAGTACATCCTGTAGGTTTTCCTATAGTGGCCTGTTTTGAGGCTGAATTGAGGGAAAACCTCTAGGAAGCCACACCAGTCAACCCAAGGGTCTCCCAAGCCTTCCAACCATATCCTAAACCTCCCAACCATTCACCAGCATCACTAAGCCACCTGCCACATCACCAAAAGGGATTAGGGTTTACACTTGATTTTCCATAAAAAGAATAAAAAGAACAAAACAGATTTATTTCAGTTCTTTACATGCACAGTAGTGATGTTTGATGTCTTGAACTTCCATGCTTTATACAATAGCATTTCATACATGTTAGCTTAGAATTCTTGTAAAGCATAGTTTCTTAGTAGTTAGTTAGAGAATGGTGTGTTTTTAAGCATAGGATTTCAGTCATTTTCCTTATTAATGTAGAATTTCCTGCAAATTCTCTACAAATCTACCTCTGAGATCTATGTAAAAAATCTGACTGTAGATTAACTCAATAATGCAATATACCAAGGCAAAATACTATAATCTACTTCTACTATCAAACTTGCGGAATCTGAATCAATTTGAGCAAGATCAAGCAGAACACATATAGCAGAGAAGAAGAATCAATACACATGAAACACAGAAGAATACTCTGGGGAAAGCCTCAGCTAAAAACCCCTCTATCTGTATTATCATACAAGGTGGAAATACATCAAGATTACACAAAGCTTTAGCTCTCACAGCTAGCCAGATCTCAGTACAATCCTCCTCGATGCTCACAGGCAAATAAGGCTTCTCACAAACCTTCTCCTCTGCCCTCCAAGCCTCCTATTTCCTTGCGCTGCTTCTCTTGGGTGATCCTACTATTACCAAGTATAACACTGATCACTCACATTGATCTCACACCCTGTAAAACTACGCAATCCTCAAGGAACATTATTCCTTCTGCATGGATGAGTTTCCTTTATAGGAAAATTCCTCCAACTGATAGTACAATGTCCTTGTCTTTAATCTCAACTGGGTCTTTCTATGAATAGACATGCATGAGTTATTTATGAGAGAATCCTCAATTATCTGGAGTACACTAGTTGCATGCATGCATGCATTAACTGACCAAACTCACAATTAGTTCCTCAAACTGTTTGGAACTAATTTAACTGGACTTAACTCAGTTAACTGAGCTAACTAATTACAACTCAAATACAACTCATTCTTATCTCCTTAATTAAGGGATAACTATTGCATGACTTCACAAAGAATTCATGTTTGAATTTCTCCAACTAACTAACTCAAGATGAATTAATTAATTATTTTTCAAGCAACTGGTGAGACTAAATTCGAATTTTAATTCTCAATTTTAATTCAAGGACAAATTAAAATTGGAATGTATCCTAAAATGCTATCTATAGCAATGCTATTTTTAGCATTTCTTATTGCTATTTTCAACAATTGCAGTAGACGAGCTTTGTCCTAGAGTAGATTTCTCTTTCTTTCATTAGCAATCAAGCTTCTTATGAATCCATAGAAGTTTGGCTTGAAAACCCTAGTGGTCTCTCGCTAGCTAAACAGTGACAAAAGGTAGAACCATCACTTTTACTTGTGTATACAATACTGTCACCTCCAAGTTTGTACGAAACCCGGGTTGATAAAGTAAAGCTGGTAGCTCCAGGTGTTGCAACATTCTTGCTGCAATACTGGTGCTCATCACCTTGGGGGGATCTATTTTCAACTCACCTCCTCCAACAATATGACCCAAGTAAACTAAAGAAGTTTTTCCAAACTCGCACTTTGACATCTTAAGATACAACTATTCTTTTTTCAAGACATCAAGTACTTTTCTCACATGCATGACATGTTCATCACAAGATTTACTGAAAATTAAGATTTCATCTAAGTATAATATGAAAAACTCATCAATAACTGGCCTCAATACATCATTCATGACACATGAATGTAGCGGGAGCATTACATAAACCAAATGGCATAACTAGTCATTCAAACAAACCTTGTTTTGTTTTGAATGGTGTCTTCCAAATGTCTCCTTCAGCTATTCTAATTTGATGGTAACCACTTCTTAAGTCCAGCTTAGTAAAATAGTTTGCATCTTTCAATTGATCAAGTAAATCATCTATTCTAGGTAGTGGGTAACGGTTCTTTACCATAATTTTGTTCAATGCACGAAAGTCCACACACATGCGCCATGTTCCATCCTTCTTTGGAACCAAGACAATAGGTGAACCAAATGGCGAGGAACATGGTTTGATGATCCATTTATTTAACAACTCTTGAATTTTCTTCTTAATTTCTGCACTTTCCATCACTGACATCCTGTACATGCCAATGTTAGGAAGAGGACATCTTGCTACAACTGTATCTCATGTTGGATTATTCTCTTGGGAGGTAATCCCTTTGGGTCATGAAACATCTTTTCATATTGGTTAACTACGTCAACCAATTCAGATTTCAAATTTGAATCACAACCTTTAAAAGCTTCTTTATCAACATCATTCTTGGGTTTGATCATGAGAGGCACAAAATTCTTGCTCGAATTCACTAGTCTTTTCATCTGCCCTGCATTAACAAGAAAAATATTTATTTTCTTGCTATGAGCTCTCACAATATATTCTTGTTGCACTAAAAATTGTCACCATGACATTCTGCAATCTGTGTGAGTCCATCACCACTCATACTTTCCTCCTTTACAAGTCTTAAACCTCAGTTCTTCATGTCAAGCCTTGAAAATAAGAGAAAGCCCTCAAAAGTCTATAAAACTCTGGTTTCGCACTTTCTCTTAGCATTACCTGCGGTCCCGCACCTAATGGTCATGTCCCCTGCGCACCTGACCACTCTGTCTCTGTGTGATGAGCGGACCCCTGTAAAAGTCAAAAAGGCGCAAGTACATTCTTAAAAACTCACTTTGAGTCATTTCTGGAAGCTTCTAGAGGGAAATGTGCCTTGTGGTGGCAAGTTCGCTCCATTTGTCCAAGGAGCTGGAAATGTGCCTTTCAATTATCAGCCCTACGCTCAACCCGGTTATGGTCCTCAATATCCTCAACCTGTTATGGGTCCATACCCCAGAATGAAAATGGTGTGGGATCCATCTCAAAATCAATAGATTTTGCAACCTAATGTGCAGCTGTCATCTCAAACTGGACAGCCTTTGGTCACTGGTCCAACCCAGCAACCTGTCCAGTCTACTGTTCAAACTTCTGCACCTGGTGTAGTTCATCAATCTGGGCCTAGTTCACCTCGAACTTCGCCTCAAACTTCTGGTGCAACTACTGCAGCTTCTGTTCAATCTACCACACCTACTTCTGGAGTATCGGCAGCTCCAGTTTCTATTGTTCTTGTATCAACTCCTCAAGCCTCTTTACCACATTCAGGACCTACAGTTCAGACTTCGGTTCGGATGCTTGTAGGGCAAGCTGGTCCAAGTACGGTTGTCACAAGTCAACCTCAATTTACTTATCAACCGTACCAGGGACAGTACCAATTCGGTCCTACTGTGCAGAACCCAGTTTATTAGTATCAACCGTACCCTGGGTATACTTATCAGCAACCTCAACAACCCCAGTTTGGTCTGGTTAATCCTGGTTTCCCAGGAGGATATAATATTCCAAATGCAAATCCAATTCCAGGTTATCCTGGATATCCTCCTCCTATGGCTGGTCTTGTTACCCCAGGTTTTCGAGACCCTAACCGTCAGTTAACTTCTATTGCAACTTTGTATTTACCTGATTTGTCACGCCTTACGAACGATCCGATTAATTATCTTCCATTTTGGCCGCCAATGCCTAATAAGTTGCCCAGTGATATCCCGAAGTTTGAGGGTAAGTCAAGAGAGGATCCGTCAAATCATGTGATGAATTATCACCTTTGGTGTGCATCTAATTCCATTATTGATGATTCAATTCGCTTACGTCTTTTTCAACGCACTCTGATTGGTCTTGCTGCCAAGTGGTACATTGAGTTACCACGAGCCTCTTTTTATAATTTTAGTTAGTTGGCTACTTCTTTCTTAACTCATTTTCAGTTGCCTGTCAGATACGACAATGGCACGGAATTATTAACTTCACTAAAACAGTCAACGTCCACGTATATTTCAGATCATATTCATGAATGGTGACGTAGACGTCGTTTAGTGAAAGTTTTTATTCCAGATCAAATTTTAGCAGAATGGTTTGTTAAATCATTATTACCTAAAATCACTGAAGATGTAGCTAAGGTAGGAGTTGTTACTGAAGAGCAAGTAATTGCTCAAGCTCAGTACCTTGACCTCGTTTATACGAAGTCGGGTACTTTACATGAAAAAATCCTCGACCTTCCGAAACACAATCAAATAACTGCAGCTCCTTCAGGGTCTCATGCCGCTGATGGTATGATTGGTTCAGTTAATACCAAAAGCAAGAAGAAATCTTCAAAGAATTCTTCTCCTATTATAACTTTACCAGATTCCCGACAGGAGACTCTTCCACTGAAATTCCTGTCAATACCATGTCGTGGAATCCTCTACGGCCAAATCAAAATCCAGTGGTAAAAAGAAAGGGAAGAAGAAAAATAAAAAAAATCAAAAGAGAAATCAGATAAAACTGAATCTATTGACGAGAAACGTAAACCTCGCCATCCTTGTCTCATTTGTGACGAGGAGCATTTTACAAGAGACTGCCCACATCGCGCTGAGGTTTCGAAAATCGTCAAAGGTTCTCAAATCCCTGCTGTCTTGAAGGATCCTTTTCCTAGTCAAGATAGTAAAATGGTCGGTTCTTCCTCAAATGCCTCAGAAGAACCCATAATGATGATGTCTCATGTTAGGATTGCGATGCGATCGCAAGATTACGGTAGTAAAAATCCTGTTGGTGGTCAAGAAGCAGAGTCTTCTAATTCAAACCCATCAACTTCAACTCCTTCTGGTTCTGATCTGCTATAGATCGAGAAACCTAATCCTGACTTAGTAATCAAACCGCCTGCTAAAGGTATACTTCGAAAGTTAGCTTTCAATCCACATGCGAGAGCTACTCAGAATTATAACATTGTTGAAGACTTAGCTATTTCCCCTTCAGCAATGTCGGCTTTGGAGGTGCTGCAATCATGCCCAGCACAACGTAAATTACTATTGTCGGCAATAGGAGCTGTTGATATTCAGGATTCGAATATTATAATCTTCGATTTAGAAAATAGTACACCTCGCCTACCTCATCGAATGGCTTTCCAGATTCCAATGTTAGTCAAAAACAGACCTTGCTTTCAGACTGTGATTGATGAGGGAGCTTCAACGTGTATTATGTCGATCCAGTGTTGGAGATCGCTTGGTTCTCCAACACTCAATCAATCCCTGACGATTCTAAAGGCTTTTGATGGCCGAGGGTTTCATCCTTATGGCATTTTGCAGGATTTACCTATAGGGGTTGAAGGCAAAACTGTAAATCTAGATGTGGAAGTGGTTGATGCCCCTCTAGATTACAACCTTCTCTTGGGTCGTAGTTGGTCTTACGCTATGACAACTGTTGTTTCTTTGATCTTTCGGCTTATTAAGTTTCCTCATAATGGAAATATCATTACAATAGACTAGCTGACTTACTTTTCGTCCGACCCAGCCTCTTCTGAAAGTATTCAACATGTCGGTAAAACAACTATCCCTTACAAGGATGTTGGGGTAGGTTTGGTTAAAGATTTTGGTTTACTAGGAACTTTTTCCTTTCCTCCTCCTAACGTATCGCCTTCTACTGCAACTATTCATATGATTTCATCGAAAACTATTGCTTTTGATGATCCTTGGATCATACCTTCCGAGTCTGAGGTGGATTCATTTGGTGACGCGATGCCTTTGAGTCCCTTTGAAATTGCATACCAGGCGGTACAGTCGTTTTCTAACCCTTGTTCAACCGAACTTGATCCAATGAATGTGTTCCATGGGGAATCACTTTCAATATCAACCTCAACTTCAACAACATTTTCTGAGCCTGTTCATACTGATGAACAGATTTATGAACTTTTGTCTGTTGATGAGTTACCATGGGAAGATCTTCATCATCGATCTTCGTTTTTACCTGAGTTTGATCATTTCGAAAATGATTTTTCATCTATTTTTACCACTGATTATGTCAAAGAACCACAGAATCCATTGCAACATCCTGATTCTGAGTTAAATTTGGGAAATATTTCTCGAACGGTTCCTATTGATATTTCAGTTAAACCTGGAATTATTGAAAACATTCATATAGGTGCTTTCTGTACGGACGATGAACTCCAAACATATAAAGCCCTATTTCAAGAATTCCAAGATGTGTTTGCCTGGTCATATGAAGAAATGCCAGGAATTGATCCATAAATTGTTGTCCATGAAATTAAAACTTACCCGGATGCTAAACCTGTCCGGCAACGTTTGCGTCAGATACACCCGCGAAAAGCTGCTGCTATTAAAGCTGAAGTTGAGAAATTACTTCGAGCAGGTTTCATTTATCCAATTCCCTTAACGGATTGGGTATCGAATATTGTTCTTGTTAACAAAAAGCAAGGAACGATAAGAATATGTATCAATTATAGGGATATTAATCGAGCTTGTCCTAAAGACAATTATCCAACCCCCTATATCGATCAAATTATCGATGATTGTGCCGGCAGTGAAATGTTCTCCTTTATGGATGGTTTTTCTGGTTACAATCAAATTAACATACTCCCTGCTGATCAACCAAAAACGGATTTCATTTGTCCATGGGGAACATTTGCTTATTGCAAATTGCCCTTTGGATTGAAGAACGTCGGAGCAACTTTTCAAAGGGCAATGTCTTACGCATTTCATGACATCAAGCACATTGTGCAGCCTTATCTCGATGATTTACCTGCCCATTCATTATGTAGAGCCGATCATCTCACTCATTTATGAGAAATCTTCATGAGATGCAGGCATTATCGAATTAGGCTGAATCCACACAAATGTGTTTTCTGTATAGAAATGGGTCGTTTACTGGGATTTGTTGTTTCGAAAACTGGCATTCGTGTCGATCCCTCAAAGGTTGAAGCTATTGTCAAATTTCCTCCTCCTTCGACTCTTCGCCAACTCCAAAGTTTGCAAGGGAAAGTAAACTTTTTACGTCGTTTCATTCCTAACTACGCCGAGATAACGAAAGGTTTTACCAGGTTGTTGGAACAGAATACTCCGTTCTATTGGGATGAGATAGCTAAAAAATCTTTTGATTCACTTAAACACGCATTAACCCATGCACCGTTATTGCATCCTCCCAACTACAACCGGGATTACTTTTTGTACCTCGCCACTTCTCATTCCACCATTGGAATGGTTTTAGTTCAGGAAGGTGAATCCAACAGTGAAAATGTGATTTACTATCTTAGTCGAACTCTGAATCCGACTGAGCTTAAATATTCGCATGTGGAGAAATTGGCCTTGGCAGCTGTTCAAGCTGTCCAACGTTTTCGTCATTACATCTTATTACGCAAAACTACAATAATTTCTGACTGTAACCCTATGATCTATATTTTGACCAAACAATTGCTAGGGGGCAAGTATTCCAAATGGATTGTTATCCTGTAGGAATTTGACTTGGAATTTGAAAAATCCAAGGCAAAGAAATCTTTGGTTTTTGCGGAACTGATGTGTGATTTCCCGCGTACTGATACTGAAACTGTGGCGGAAGAACCCATTGCGGATGAATCCTTATTTCTTATCAGTACTCTTGATCCATGGTATGGAGATATAATTTTTTATCTCCAAACCCAATCTTTTCGGCCTGAAATCTCACGATCTCAGCGAAAGAAAATACGTTTCCAATCCCAACAATACAATATTATTGGAGATACACTCTATCGTCGTGGGGCAGATTCTGTTTTCCGACGTTGTCTAACTCATGAAGAAGCTGAAAAGGTTCTTAATGACTGTCACTCTAGAGCATGTGGCGGTCATATGTCAGGGTATGCTACAGCCCAAAAGATATTGCGCGCTGTTTATTTCTGGTCATCCTTATTTAAAGATTGAATCTATGCAGTCCGGAAATGCCACAATTGTCAAATTTTTGATCGTAAGATGCGTGCTCCACCTGCTCCTCTCCACCCTATAATTGCCATTGGTCCTTTCGCAAAGTGGGGTACCGACTTTATTATATGTAACCCTCACTCGGCCGGGGGGCATGCATATATCATCCTTGCAGTAGATTATTTTACTAAGTGGGCCGAGGCGATGCCTACATTTGCGGCAGACGGCAAAACTGCTGCAATTTTCGTTTTCAATCATATAATTACTAGATTCGGTGTTCCTCAAGCGATTATTACTGATCATGGACGTCATTTTTGAAACATCATGGTGACTGAACTGACAGATCAACTTGGCCTGCGTCACGATAGTTCTACTCCATATTACCCACAGGCTAATGGTCTGGTTGAAGCCATCAATAAGGTTCTAGTCACTATGATCCGACGAATCATTGGTATTCATAGGTCGAATTGGCATAACATGTTATTTTCAGCGCTTTGGGCATATCAAACCTCAGTAAAAACATCAACTAGTTTCACTCCTTTTCAACTAGTTTACGGTTTGGAAGCAGTGTTACCCATTGAATGCGAAATTCCGTCATTGCAAATAGCTATAGAATTACTCCCAGCCACTTCTAAAAAGGAGAAACGTTTGTTGTACTTAGCTCAGCTAGATGAGAATCGACGTGATGCTGCATTAGCAATCGAAACTCATGCCAAACGAATTAAAGCTCAGTACGATCGAAATATTACACCTCGTACTTTTTCGGAAGGAGATCTAGTCTTACTATACGATCAAGCAAACGATAAGATAGGGGCTGGAAAATTTGTACCTATGTGGCATGGTCCTTATATTTTTAAGCGAAAGCTGGCAAAAGGGGCCTATGAATTGGAAGATTTTGACGGTGTTTCTTTGGGTAAACCCAGAAATGGGCTTTATCTAAAGAGATATTATGCTTAAATTTTGGTGTGGAGATTTTCGTTAGATTAGTTTTCTTTCTAGCTGGTGTGTTTTACATTAGAAGAGTGTGCCTAGTTTAGAGAGTGTTTTTATCATTATTCCTGCTTATCTTGGTTTTACTCTTGATATTGCAGATGTCGACGTCTTCTCAAACATATATTGGTTTTGCTGATGGTGCTTGTCGTAGTACACAAAACATTTCTTCCGCAACTTGGGTTATATATTCACCCTCTGACGAGTTAGTATCTATGAATGGGGTAAGCCTCGTTCAAACAACGAATAACATTGCAGAGTATAGTGCAATGATTGAGTTATTATCTGAATCCATCTCATTTGGGATTCGGAGTTTGATTGTTAGGTTAGATTCTGAACTCGTTGTATTATAGCTTAACAGGGTTTATGCCATTAGAAATCCAGTGTTATTAAGATTATTTTTGAGAGTTCGTCTCTTGGAATGTGAATTTGATTACATTGAATATCAGCATATTCCAAGATATTTAAATACATTAGCAGATGTAGTTGCTTCTCAAATGTTAAATAGACATTTGCAATAAATAAACAATAAATTTAAAAAGCATTCCATAACATGTTGCACAAGATAGCCAGTAATAGTGATATATCATAGCATAGAAGTGTGTCAAATATACATCGTCTTCGATCATAGGTTGAAAAACACCTTATGATCGAAAAAAATGATAGTGTAAAAGGCAAAAAATGTCATGTGAGTCTACAAAGGCGATCATCCTATCACTGGTGATGATCACGATAAGAAACCACTACTCGGGCCACCCTACAAAGGAACCTCCTAAAAGGTCCTGGGACCCCAATCACGTAACGCTGTAGCCTAAGTGGAATATCATCTATGCTAGTCTCTGGAATGTCTGCTGTCAAACGCTCTAGATGATTCTCCAATTCGGTCAGGGTCTCTGCTGATTGGTCCTATGGGGCCGGTACTGCTGCAGCTGGGTGTCTCCTCTCATAGGGCTGGAGAGCGGCTGGTCGTCGTGGACCCACATCTGCATTTAAAACTTTTTATTATCAGTTTTGGACGATTTAAAAAAACAAAAAAATTAGTTAAAATCTTAGAAAGTGTTGAAAATGATTTTACCTGAATCATCCCATTGCTCTCTTGGTGGAAGAGCCATGTCTGGATCACCACGATAATCCATCCCAGCATATGGAAAATCCTGAATCATAAAAAGTTGGTTTCTCAACCAACGAAAATACTCAAGCGGAAATCGAACAACCTCTGAACCCTCCTTAGGATGACGGGCCATAACTGCAACCCAGCGCATAATCCTAGGCTCTCGACAAAGTCCATCCTCAATGGAAAGCTACTGTGGGACCAACATAGGGACCTTCTCTAGACCAAAGCTCACAACTAAGAAACCATATCCAAAGTTTTTTAGTTGTCCGCTCTTTGCTCTAGTCAGTTGACCTTTTACATTCGCCAACACAGCTTCGCACCAATTGAAGATGGTGCCTTGATAACAGTCTACTGCCATTCGCATTTGGGATCCGGTAGCTACATGCAGTGCTGCTCTCCCGCAGAGTCTGGTGACAGTGAACGTGATAACCCTAAGTTCAGGACGGGTGATAGTTTTGATATCGATCCGTTTGTCCGCTGTTTGTTCATTGCAAAACTCCAATCGAAGACTAGCGACAGACTGACCACCTGCCCTAGTCCTGAAAAGAGATAATCGTTCGCTTCTCTTGGGCAAACCAGTCAAGAAGTATATGTCCTCTAGCTTGATTTCGAGCCGGTGGCCACCAATAATGAAGCACTGGTTCTGTATGTTCCACCTGTCTACCAGCCATTGCAAAAAGTCTACCTGAGCCCTCATGCCAGGTATGGCCCAGAATTTAAAAAGTCCGCATGATTTTAATGCCCGTATTGAAGGCAGATGATTTATTGTGGCAAGATACACATCTTCGTGCTCCCGTTCCCGCCAAATGAGCATTTTGTATATCCTACATTGCAAAAACGGCGGATTAGAACATTTTAGTTCAAAAATTTTTCGACGGAAATGGAAAAAATGGAAGTTTTAAAACCTAGTTCGCAGGGTCCGCACCGGCTAGTTAGGGACAGTGTGTAGGTCCGCACTTTTCCTTAGCGTCAGGTGCGGAACTCTGACTTTTTCCTTTGTAGAATAAAGTCAGGGTCCGCAGGTTCAGCATGTTGCGCCTGCGGACCCCCGTGAGCGGTTTTGTAAACAAAATTTTCCTCAAAAAATCAAATTTGAAGCCCTAAAACAAAATTTAAACGGTTGAAATGCAAGATAAGGATGATGTGGATTACCTGGAGCTAACGGTTTTCATTTCCAACAGTTGGATTTTCCGTAATCTTCATAGGAAGTTTCTTACCCAAAAGCTCTTTATCTCTCACTCTGAAGTCAAATGGTAAAAATGAATTTACAAAAGCCCTTTTTATAAGCTTTTTTGAATAAATGAATTTTAATTTGTTTATTTTTCACTTTAAAAAGGTAACTTTTTGATGCATTTTTATTTATCTTAAACAGGTATGAGTAATGCTTTGAGTTTTTGTGCAGAATATTGGATTTTCAAGGATAATTGATCATTTTCAATTAAATACATTGGAGTCCTCTTTACGCTCTTTTCCGACTCGTAAAATATGAAAAGATTGCCAAGTTTTTCTTTTTAAACTCGTTAAAATGGAATTAAAAAGACGGCCCACTTACAACTCTTTTTTGACCGCATAAACATGAAAAGATTGCCGGACTTTTGTTGTTTCAAGTTCGATATTGGTAATAAAACGACGTGTCTTTGATCGCTTTTTTACTTTTTCAGATCGGGGCCACTAATTATGAAAAGTACTCCTTGATCGTAATGGTCAAACGGTTCTCTCAAGTATTATTTTATACTTTTTCGGGCTTGGGAGACACAAATTTACAAAAAAGGACACCCATGGAGTTTTCTTAAGTTTTTCTTCTGACTCCCCTAAAATTGAACAACACCGAGTTTCTCCTATACTGGACTCGTTAAAATTTAACAGTAAAGGACCTGTTCAATTTTTAAACAGGAACGAACCACTCCTTCTTAGGGTTTGAATTTTAATTTAAGTTGAACTCATCTGAAGGATGAGCTTATAACCAAGCAAATGTTATCCTCCTCAAGCTTGTCAAAAATAAAGAGGTACTTGCCAGAAATGGTGGGGGAAAAGAGAGAAAAATGAACCTGTTTGTTATACTTTGTCTTTCAGAAAATCAGTCAACCACTCTTGAACACGACACTTTTTGTTCACCTGGGTTGGGAAATTCTTTGCCTAACAGTTAATCAAACCATATTGAAAGTCTTCAGTCGGTTTCTGGGTATTAGCTTTGGGTCAATTGTCACCAAACCATCTGCAGTGTCGTTATGTGTGAAAGAGGTCAGTTCAAATAAATCATTCATCTGCAAAATATCTGTCATCCATTTTGACCATCCCTGAGTTAGTCCTTGCTACTATATTTCTTCAAAACTTGATCTATGATTTCGTGTTGTGGGCTTGCCTATGACGGATCGCTTTCTATCAACTTCAGCTCATTATCTAGAAAGATGATCTAAAAATCATCAGTACCTTGGAATCTGCATGCCTCAATGGCAGGTTTCTCGCCTTCGACGACAGGTTGCATCATTGACCTTCGATCAAAGGATTCTGTGACATGTTCGACATCAACTCATTTATTCACATTTCATGGATTGTACTGAGTACTTTGAGAGCCATTGACATTACTGGTGGTTTCTCTCACACTTATTAACAGTTTACATCATTGATTGGTAATCAAGTGGTTTCTACCATGTTCGACTTCGACACATTCATTCGCATGGATAGAATCGTACTAGTTTGGGAAGCAGAAATCAAGACTCTGGATCTAGTTTCCACCATCCAGGCTACGAGGAATTTTGTTATTCATTATACAGTGGACTATTCATAAACAGATGGATGCACCCATACTGTGTCTACATATGTCTATACTTGTGATGTATTACAAAATCATTCCTGTATCAGAGCAATTTAGTTAGTTTTCTAGTCAATTTTGATTTGAGTATGGGAATGCCTACCTCAGCGATGATATGTTCACATATATATATTTTGCATTGAATGTTTTTACAGGTTCTGACTGGGGTATCCACGGGATGATCCTTGAAATGATAAAGTACTTCACTCTTCTTAGATGACAAATGTTATCCTCATCTATTACAGACTTCGCACTTTAGGGGGCAATCTGTTGCACTAAAAATTGTCATCATGACATTCTGCAATCTGTGTGAATCCATCACCACTCATACTTTCCTCCTTTGCAAAACTTAAACCTTAGTTCTTCATGTCAAGCCTTGAAAATAAGAGAAAGCCCTCAAAAATCTATAAAACTCTGGTTTTGCACTTTCTCTTAGCATTACCTGCGGTCCTGCACCTAATGGTCATGTCCTTTGCGCACCTGACCGCTCTGTCTCTGTGTGATGGGTGCGGACCCTTGTAAAAGTCAAAAAGGTGCAAGTACATTCTTAAAAACTCACTTTGAGTCATTTTTGAAAGCTTTTAGAGGGAATCTTGAGGTGGCAAGTTCACTCCTTTGAGGTTCATGCATCCCATACCTTAAGGAGCTAACCCCTTTATGTGAGGAGCCTATCCCTTTAAAGGAGGACTCTATCCCTTCATAGGTGGACCTGTAACTTCCTTCCTCTGCACTATAAAATGAGGCATTGGGCTGGTTACTGAGGAGGTTGAAAGCTGAATATTTTTGAGGTGAAATGCTGTTGGAATTTAGTCTTCCTAATTGAGTTTGAGAGGAGAGATTACATACGTTTTGATTTCATTGGGAAGAGTGTGAGGCTTGTCAAAGTAGAGGAGATTCCTGTTTGGACCCTGGGAAGAGCTTGTACAACATCAAGGCACCAAAGGTTGTAAAGTTCTTCTTTTCAAAGTTAATAAAATCAAGTTTATTTTTCTCAATAATCTGTGTTTTATGGTTTATTTCATGGATTCCTTGATCACCATGATGAATATGATTTATTATACTAGCTATGCAGGTGTTATTTGATGTGTGCTTGTTTGTGTTTGCAGATTCTCAAAAGGAAACTCTCTTGGACGGTCGAAGCGTGGTTGCCACAAACTAGCGTTGGACTTAAGGTAGAGTCTAAAACACCTCTTAGTTTTTATTAATGAATCGCCATATATTTAGAGAAAGGTAGATTTGCTTGTTCTGCTTGTTGCTAGATATCTTTAGATACTAGGGAGATCGGCCTTGTCCGCAAGGACAATTTATCCGGCAAACAATTCTACTCCACTTTTGAATAAATGATATTTGTTTTCATGTCTATGGAAGATAACTTTTCTGTCATAAAGGTACGGGTTGCCCAAAACTATGCCACAGATATCTAACGGCACAACGTCAAGCTCCACTTCATCTATGAAATTTGTAGTAATGGCGAATTTCAGTTTACACTTTCTAGTAACCTGCAATTGCGCATTGTCACACACCCATCCAAGTGGATATGGTTTATGATGTGGAATGGTTTCCAAGTTTAAACTTTTGACAATGTTTTCAGAGATAAGATTGGCTTGAGAGCCACTATCGAAAAGCGTATCAATCTTGTTGTGTTTTGATATCACCCTTATGTGAAAAAGTTCTATTCTCCTCTTTTCGTTTGGAGTTTCATTTTGTGAGTTTGAAGAACTAGTGCTAGCAATGGATTCTTTTCCTTTTAACCCCATGGCTGTGATTTTAGTTTCATCACCCGAATCGGATCCCAAATCCTGTTGAGTGGTTGCAGTTGTCTTTTGTTTTCCCTTGTTGTTGTTTCTTTTTGGTCTCATTTCGGGATGAAGCTTCCAACAATGAGCTTCATCGTGACCCTCTCTGGAACAATGTTTGCATGTAACTTTCTCTCCTTTTTTTATTATTAAACATACATATTTTATTTAATTTTTTTTTTTTTTTAAACAATTTTTTTTAAACAATTATTATTATTATTATTATTATTATTATTTTTTAATTTAAAAATACAAATTATTAAACCTACATTTTATATTTAAAAAAAATAAAAAATAAAAATTAAACCTACATTTTATATTAAAAAAAATTAAAATTAAAATTTACATTTTTTTTCTTTTTAAACAACCTTTTTTTTATTAAAAAAAAATTATAATTTTTTTCTTTTCTTAAACATATATATATTTTAAATACAAATCATAAAAAATATTTTAATTTTTTTAAAACAAATTTAATTTTTTTAATTTAAAATTTAAAAAATTATTAAAAAAAAAATTAAAAGTTTTTTTTTTTGGTGGCCTTCTGCCCAAATTAAACAATTTTAATTTTTAATTATAAATATGTTTATTAAAAATGTTTTTATTAAATATTTATTAATAATTAAAAAAAATTGTTAAACAATTTTCATTAATTAATTAATTAATTAATTTTTTTTAAATTTTGGCCCATGGCCACGCCACCACCGGGCGGCGGGCGGACCGTTGGGCGATTCCGGGAATCGCCCAACGGCCCACCTGCAGCTCGGTGGTCGCCCAACGGCCCACCTGCCGCCCGGTGGTGGAGCGGCCGTGGGCCGCCAACGGCCCGCCTGCTGCCCGGTGGTGGCGCGGCTGTGGGCCAAAATATATATATATATATAATAATAATAAAAAATTAAAATTGTTTAATATTTTTTTTATATTTTTTTAAATTATTAAATATGTTTATTAAATATTTAATTATAAATATGTTTAGAAAATCAACTTGTCCTGACGATGAACCACACTGGTTGGTTCGAAACGCGTCGACAAAAGATGGTTTATGTGATTTTGCCGAAGATTTTCTAAACATTGTTATGGATCACAGAAGTCTAAATTCCTTTATAAATATGTTTATTAAAAATTATTAAATACATTTTGTTTAGGAATTTAGACTTCTGTGATCCATAACATTGTTTAGATAATCTTCGGCAAAATCACATAACCAATCTTTTGTCGACGCGTTTCGAACCAACCAGTGTGGTTCATCGTCAGGACAAGTTGAAGAACCAATCCGGCGTATGCTTGATATTTAGTGGTTTGACCAGGATCATTAGGTCAAAATTAGCCGTTAGCATTATAGTTGTTGGAGTCTCTGCACACTTTATTTAATCAAGCATAAGCCGGATTGGTTCTTCAACTTGTCCTGACGATGAACCACACTGGTTGGTTCGAAACGCGTCGACAAAAGATTGGTTATGTGATTTTGCCGAAGATTATCTAAACTACATTTTGTTTATTAAATATGTTTAATAATTTTTATTAAAATTGTTTAATAATTTTTATTAAAATTGTTTAATAGTTTTTTTATTTTTATTTTTTTTTACCAAATAAAAAAACAAAATTTCTTTTAAAAAAAATTATATTTAAAATTTATTTTTTGGTTTGTTTTTAAATAAATAATGAAAATTTATTTATTTATTTTTAATCAAAAACACATTTTTTTTTAAGTTTAAAATGTTTTTATTTTTTTGAGCTTATTTTTGTCTTTTTAGTTCTTTCTAAATGTTTTTAATATTAATTTTACTATTTTTTTTTTTTTTTGGTTAATTTTCTATTTTTGTTTAATCTAGTTTGTTTTTAATTTTTTTTTCTTAGTTTTTGTTAATGATTTTTTAAATCTTTCTATTTTTACTTACTTAATTTTATATATATAAATTTTTTAATTTTGTTTTTTGTTTTTTGTTTTTGTTTTTGTTTTGTTTTTTTTTTTTTCCAAATTCTTTTATGGTTTATGAAACAATTTTTTTCAAACATTATTTATTTATTTTTTGTCTTTTATATATATATATTTTTACATTTATTTTCTTAAGTAATCATCATTTTAATCTTAATTTCACTAGTTTTTAATTTCTTTTTGTTAATTTTCCATAATTTCACTAGTTTTTAATTTCTTTTTGTTAATTTTCCATTATTATTTTTTTAAATCTAGTTTGTTTTTAATTTTCATTTTTTTTTTAGTTTTTTGTTAATGTTTTTTTAATTTTTCTATTTTTACCTACTTAATTTTATAGTTTTTTTTTAATGTGTTTTTTTTTTCTTTTCCCAAATTTTTTTTATGGTTTATATATATATATATATATATTTTATTTATTTATTTTTTTTTTTCATTTTTTTTTAAATATGTTTTTTTTTACTATTTATTTGTTTATAATTTGTAATT
Organism: Pinus tabuliformis; assembly: GCA_031772625.1. Classification (NCBI taxonomy): domain Eukaryota; kingdom Viridiplantae; phylum Streptophyta; class Pinopsida; order Pinales; family Pinaceae; genus Pinus; species Pinus tabuliformis. The sequence goes on along the minus strand of CM062817.1, from coordinate 181,741 downwards.
TTTTTCTAGTTTTTTAATTTTTATCTTTTATAAGTTAATTTTGTTTTGTTTTGTTTTTGTTTTTTTTTTTTTTACATTTTTATGATTGATTTTTATTTTTTATGTTTGATTTTTTTTGTTTTTGTTTTTGATTTTATGTTTTGTTTTTAGTATATATATATATATTTTTTTTGTTTTTTGTTTTTTTTTTTTGTGTTTTTTCATTGTTTTAATTTTTATTTTATGTTTTCATTATTTTTTTGAAATTTTAATGTTTTTCGGTGTCATGATAAAATATTTTACGCTATTATTTCGAAATGTTGAAATTTTACCCTTGAAAAAAAATTTGTTATCCTAGCATCAACACTTTTCGTTTTGAGGGTGTTTTTTGCACAAAATTTACCATTGAAAAAAAAAATGTTATTCAAACATCAACACTTCGTTTTGAGGGTGTTTTTTGGACAATTTTTGCACAAAAAATTGGTTTTCACTGCCAATTTAAAACATGTTGAAAATTTACCCTAGAAAAAAAAAGGTGTTATTCCAGCATCAACACTTTTCGTTTTTAGCACTATTTTTGATGTTTTTTCAGGGTTTTTTGGCCAAAGTTCCCATTTTGAGTTTATAGTTCCTGTTTCAAAGTTTACATTGATTTTACTCTTAAATGACTTTTTACTACCTTCTTCTGGGGTGTTTTTCTCTCTTGCCTCAAGATGAGTGGCTTGCACACACACATCATCTAGATTATTGGGATTAAACATTAAGATAGTATGCCTAAGGTATTTGTGTAAACCCTTATTTACTTCAACAATGTGTCCTGTGATTGCAAATATACACCTAATATCAAAGACCTTTTTCTGAATTCTTGGGTGTAATCTTGCACATTTTGAACTTTAAGCTGTCTAAAGTTCTGCTAATTCATGATGGCTTTATGCATATAAGCTAGAGGGTAGAATTGTCTTTTGATTGCAACAATGAAATCATTCCAAGAAATTGAGATCTTACCATGTTTTTAAATCTCCTCTTGGGTCTTTGATTGCCACCATACTAGTGCTTCACCCTCTATTCTCAAGGAAGCTAACTAAATCTTTATGTCATCCTCTTGAAGGTTTTGAACCCTGCAATAGACCTCCAACTGACGAATCCAATTATCAAGCTTCTCTGCATTCACTTCACCATTATACATGGGCAACTCAAATTTAACATCAAGTTTTAAAAAAGGTGATTTACCAATTCCTTTTGAAGTATGATGATGAGTATGAGTAAGGGTTGTGTTAGTGGAAGAGGGTGAAGATGCTTGTGAAGAAGAAGATGAAGAAGATGGTGGAGAGGGTGGAGGTTTGTATCCATTTCCATTACCTGCTCTTGAAGAACCTTCTCCTTTGGGAGGTTTGGAACTTTCTCCTTGCAACCTGGTATTCCTCTCTTCATAGAGGACCTTCACCATCTCTGTCATATCAATGAAAGCCTTTCTGAAGGTCTTCTCATCTTCTGTCATGTTTGTAGGTTCTCCTTTATGAGACATGATCTCTGGAGTCTCAACTACAACTTGAGGTTGAACTGGTGTTGGATATTGTGGCAATCTTGCTCTCCTTCCCCTTGACCCAACTTCAGGGCTTCCAACTAGCTTTCCTTCTCCTCTTTTGAGTTTTAACCTTGTAAGCATGACATAAAATTGCAAACAATTAAATCCTTATTTCACAAAGAAAACCTAGTGCTTTGATACAAAAAATGATCTGATTTAGAATATTAGATTGTTGTGCTAAGATCCTCCTCAGATTAGAAACCAAATGCTTTCATTGTGCTTAAGGATTCATGAATTTTTTCAAGTGAAATGAAGAGTTTTTATGTTAATTTTATGAGAAATTTAACATAAATAAGAGATTGAAAATCAACATAAACATGTACAGAACATCATAAAAAACACATTACAATAGGAACATGATAAAGGAGTTCACCCCTCTTGGGTTATGTCTCCTTGTTCTAGCTTCCCATAACTTGGGCCTCCCTATTATGCTCAAAAATGTAAAAATATGTGTTTACAATACTTAAATGCTTTTGAAACCTACTCCAATGAGTCGAGAATGTCAAAAAATGGCTATATAGACTCTTTTTGCATCAAATTTGGTGGAAAACTAAAGAAGTTATGACCTCTCCTAGTTCTCCCAATATTCTCTCCACAAATTGCCCGATTTTCGGCATGATCCTACAAATTAGCTCCAAAAAGCACTAAATGAGCGAAAATTTCACCGCCCGGTGGTCCATAATCTGTCGGCATCGACTATCCCATCAAAAATCACAATCAGTGAGAACCGGTAGGCTTATGGTTTGTGAACGCGGTGGGGCGATGTGAGATTGCGATATGGTGGACCCGACAGAACTATTAATTGGAACTCATAAACTTATCACATCAGGGATCCTTTCGCAATTCGCAATCGATAGAGTTCCGGTGGTCTTATATAAAGATGCTTTGCACTGTGCGATTTGTGATTGCGATCATTGCATCGCAACCCTAACCTGCTCTTGGTCCTATCATCGTATCGCATCTGCCGGGCTAATTCTTTAATGTCTTCCCGCCTGCCCTGTTGCGATGTGTGATTGCGATTATCACATCGCACCCTGACTTGTTCTGGGATCGATTCTTTACACCAACCTGCCTACGACATGCGATTTACGAAATGCGGGGCTAATGGCATCCTGCCACTTGGTGCTTCCCCATTCGCTAAAGAGTCCTACCACATCATCCACTCCTGTAATCTGTCCAAGTCAAACTTGAACTTTGAATTTCTCTAACTTCTTCATATGAGCTCGGATTTGAGTGTCGTTCACACCATTGTTATTCGAATGATGAACACTTCGATATGAAGCTAAGTTTATCGAGATTCTGCCACTTTGAATTTTGAGCCCAATTTTGAGCACTTGATCATTGCTATAGAGAGATAAAGAAGGAGAGACAGAGGGAGATAGAGATATAGATGGAGGGGGTGAGAGGGAAGAAAAGAGAGACAAAGAGAGGGAGAGAGGAAGAGAGATAGATATGGAGAGAGAGAGAGAGACATAGAGTGTGTGTGTGTGTGTGTGACATTTGTTTAGGGGGATGAGATAGAGAGACAAATAAGGAGAGATGGAGGGAGGTATAGATGTAGATGGCAAGGGAAGAGAAGGAAGAAGAGAAAGATAGAGAAAGGGAGGGAGAGGTAGAGACAAAGAGACAGGGGAGAGAGGGAGGGGGGGAGAGAGAAGGAGAGAGGGATGGAGATAGACACAAAATGGAAGGTGGAGAGAGAGGGAAGAAGAAAGAGGCACACATAGATAAATGCAGACATAGAAGTTAGATATAGAAAGTGATGAATATTTTGATTTTTCACTAAAATAGATGTATTGATTTCAGTGTAGTTGTTGAAAATCATAATACTGCGGGATTATACCATGGTTTATCATTACCATGGGTCATCTAGGCTTTTGATTATAATATCATGGATCTAGGATTTTAATTATTCTGTTACAATACCATGGCTTATCAATACCACATGCCCAGAAACCATAACTTGTTTCAAAATCAAAATATTTTACAAATACTTTATTTTAATTTAATTTTATATCATTTTTAATTAAATCTAAAAAAAAAAAGGTTATAATTACTTTTGAGGTATATCTAAACCCTCCATCCTCACGACTACTAAAAATATTCCCATAGAGATTAAGTCGAGGTTTTTATAAATTAAAAATGAGAATATTTTTATATATACATATGTGAAATATTATAAAGAACCAGGATAGATGCATCTTAACCAAGTATCCAAGTGAAGAGAGAAAGCAAAGTGACTAACAATGATAGAGGAAAGATAGTGCATGATTCTTTTAAGTTTTTTATTATTGTATTTTCTTTTATATGATTGATCCAAAATATAGGTTTAATATTTTACAACCAATTATGTTTTTTTTAATCTATATAATTTCTTAAATACAATACAATGGGATCATATTCAAGAGAGAGAGTGAGATGGAGGGGGAATATAGTGGTTTAGATAGACATAGAGGTGGGAGAGACAGGGAGAGAGAGGAGGGGGGAGATAGGAGGAGAGTGGGAGGGAGAGAGAGTTGGATTTGGAGGGGGAAAGAAAGGGGGGGGAGAACAAAGACATTGAGAGATAGAGGTGGATAGAGAGAGGGAGTGACAAGGGAGAGATGAAGATGGAATGAGGGAGAGAGGAGACAATGGAGAAAAAGAGAGGATAGAGATAGGGAAAGAAGGGGAAGAGAGAGACAGGGAGACATAGATATAGAGGGGGGAGAGAAGGGGAGAGGGAGAAGGAGAGAGGGAGGGAGATAGTGACATAATTGGAGGGTGGAGAGAAAGAGAGAGTGTGACGGGGGGAGAGACAGAGGGAGGTGGGAGAGAAAGAGAGAGAGAGGACTTGAGAGAGAGGAGCGAGAGAGTGGGAGAGAGATGGAGTTGGAAGGGGAAGAAAGACATAGATAGATAAAGGTGGAGAGGGAGAGAGAATGACATGGGAGAGATGGAGAGATGATGAAGGATAGATGAGGGATAGATGAGAGAGAGAGAGAGAGAAGGGGAAGAGAGAGAGGGAGAGGTAGAGGGAGGGAGAGAGAGAGAGAGATAGATATATATGGAGAGAGAGTGTGTGTGTTTTGGGAGTGAGAATGAGAGGAGATAGAGATATAGATGGAGGGGGGAGAGAGGGCATAAGAGAGAGGAAAAGAGAGGGAGGGAGGAAGAGAGATAGATATGGAGAGAGAGAGAGAGAGAGAGAGGGAGAGAGAGAGGGAGATGAAGAGGGAGGGAGGGAGAGAGGGAGATGAAGAGGGTGGGGGGCAGAGAGAGAGAGATAAATAGATAGATATGGAGAGAGAGTGTTTATGCTTGGGGGCTAAGATAAATAGATAATGGGAGATAGAGATATATATGTAGGGAGCAGAGAGAGAGAAAGAGAGAGGGGGGGAGGAAGAGGGAGAGATAGATAGATATATATACATGGAGAGAGAGAGTGTATGTTTGAGGGCTGATATATAGAGATAAAGAAGGAGAGACAAAGGAAGATAAATATATAGATGGAGGGGGCGAGAGGGAAGAAGGGAGAGACAAAGAGAGGGAGGGAGGAAGAGAGATATATATGGAGAGAGAGAGAGAGAGTAACATGTGTTTAGGGGGCTGAGATAGAGAGATAAATAATGAGAGATGGAGTGAGGTATATATATATATGACAGGGGGAGAGAAGGAAGAAGAGAAAGATAGAGAAAGCAAGGGAGAGGCAGAGAGAGAGAGACGTGGGAGAGAGGGAAGACACATAATGGAAGGTGGAGAGAGAGGGAATAAGAAAGAGACACACAGGGACAAATACAAACATAGAAATTAGATCTAGAAAGTCATGAATATTTTGGTTTTTGTAGTATACCTAGGGAGATAATATGGGGTATAGGGGGAGGTACCCATGGGAATAATGTAATAATGTGATGTAATAATGGGCAATACTTAATAAATAAAGTGGTTAAACCAAATTATGTAAAGGACCACAAGTAGTTAGGGAATAATGTGATAAGCCCATCGTAATGGATGTATGGTATTAGAGACCCATGGTAATTAACCATGGTATTGCATGTATGAAGCCTATATAGAGGCTAGAGAATCCCCATTGAAAGATGTTAAGGATTATTGTATTGACAAGCATATGGCTTTTGGAGTGTTCTCCTTCCTGAAGGAGTAGCTGTATGATGTTAGCCTACCTTAAGGGTTTGATATTAATAAAGATATAAAGATTCTATATTTTTTTCTTGCATTTGTATTGGGATTATTGGAAGTTATTGGGAATATTTTGTATTTTTAATATATTTGCATGTCAGATCTACTACAAGTGGTTTCAAAGTACTTTCTTGGGCGAAGAGGGGGAGATTTTTTTTCATGTTTTGCAAGAATTTTTTGGGCGGTGAGTTTGCAGATTAGATCTGAAAATATTTGTGCAAAATTTGCAAAAACAAATAGCATATCTTTATTCTTTGCAAAAGAATACCCAAATTCAAAAAACAAATCGGCCGAATCAGAGTTCAGATGAGAGAGATATCACTGATTTAAAATCAGTTGTGTTGCAGAATTTTTTCTCATGACAATTCGTGGACGACGGAGCTCCTGTCAATTTTCGCAGTTTTTGTGTAGAATTTCATAAAATATATTGCACATCTGAGCTCCTCTTGAAAAATTACCCAATTTAAAAAAAAATAGATTGAATCGGAGTCCGGATGATGGAGATATCGCAGCGATGGTAGGACAGTTGCAACGCGAATCTGAGTTCCAGAGTGCCCAGATCAAGATTTCAATCAAATGAGAAGAGGCAGAATGGTTGTTCCATTTTTGAAAATGAGATATAATAAGGATTTTGCACCATAGTGACCAAGTTGTGGCCATTTTAGATTTTCCGCATAAAGTAGGTAATTTTTTTCAAAACCCTCATTCTTCTTCATGGCTTCTACTAAGAGGAAGTTTATAGGAAAATATGATGGCCCTACCATTGAAGAATTCCTAAAAGAGGAAAAGTCAATATATCTGAAAGTTTGGAAAGAGACATCATGGCTTAATTTTAGAGATGAGGCTGCCATATGGTGGGACTCACTTGACAAAAATTTGGTAAGACTTCTGTTGTAGTGGCTACAACACCCTCCAAAATTTTTCCTTAGCTTCGTTTTGGAGACTCCCTTCCAACCTTCATAGCAGCTTGCCTTGCTTTGCCAAGTTCACAAGCTTTAATGTCTTTCTTGCACAAAGGCAGCCTGTCGATCATAGCTTGATCCATTACCCTCATAGGATGTTCACCCGAACTTGGTCCAGCTGTAGGTTGAGTAGCTTCCCTAAGAAAATTGTGCATTTCTCGAGGGCAACCAACCTTCTCTCCAGAAATTAAGCAATCATGTCTGGTAACCTACTAGGCTCCAAGATTGCGCAATTCTGCCAGTCAACACTCCCAACAGGAATTGCGCAATTTTCCCCAGCAAGGCTGCTTAGCCCAGAATTTGTGCAAATCTGGGCAGTCAGCCTAGCTCCCAGCCAAAAATGTGCATTTCCTTCAAGCAATCGAGTAGTCTCTTGCATGTGCAGCTGAGTTGACCGGTTCTCTCCGGGACCGAGCAAAACTGACTTGCATGCATAGGCTGCTTCTCCCAAGGCAACATGCAAAGGCATTCCTTGTTTCATGGATCTATGTTTAGCAGTTGGAGGTTACATGCAAGGATCATTTTAAAAACCTCCCACCAAATGTCGCTTTCCATAGATTTGTGGCATGCCTGTCACAGCCTCGATGATTATCAAAACTCATCAACCAGATGCTATAGAGCTCATTCCTCACATCAACCTTGCAGCTCTGACATCCCACATCACATCTAGGTGCAGTCGACACATTCAGCTAAGCTGTTTTGGGGTAAGCCCGCTTCCCATGACTTATGTTGCATTTCTGTCTCTTTTTGTGTTTTTGCTTGTATGAGTACTGTTTGCTTGATTTCTTTGAATGCTTGTTGTCGTTTACATGTATATTAGCTTTTCCTAGCACTGTTTCAGTTTTCATTAACATCTCACTGTTGTCGTATGCGTGAAACAGTTTTTCGCGAACAGTCGCTGATTCAGTGACTTGCCTCACCCACATGCATGTTGTTCCATTTTCTAAATCTGTCATTCACCATTTGCATGCATGATCATTCACTTATCCTTACACTCAGTATCAGCATGCATTTGCACTCACATTCACTTTCAGTTGCCCGTCGATGATTTTGGCCAACCTTGGCCCAGACCCTGCCTCACCAAGAGCCTCACCAAGATAGCATTGCGCAATCCTGAGAGGGAAGGCTTTGCATTCCTCCCCAGAAATGTGCATTTCTGCCCAGAAGCTATTCCCTAGGTCTACTTTGCACAATCCTGAGGGACAGTGACTGCTGGCCAAGAAAATTGCGCAATGCAGTCACTGAGCCTGCAACCATTGCCAGTTAAGATTGCGCATTGCACAATCCAAACAATTAGTAGTCAGACTAGACTGTGCATTGTGAAGTTCCAGCAGTTAGTCAGTCTCCCAGTAGCCCAGACTGTGCCTTGTGCAGTCTTAGCAGTCAGTCTCTCGACCACCCGGACGAAATTGCACAACCTTCATGATCAGTCACACAGTTATGTTGCAAGTCAGTTCTCAAGTTCATTTTGGTTTTGGAGTCATAGATTGCTTGCCATGAGTGTTGCCATGTCCCCAGGTATTGCAGGTGCTCATCTACCTCTTAGCAGTGTAGGTACAATGGTTTCCAAGAGAGCAGATTCGAAGACACCGTTCAGAGCACACCTAGGGATGCGGTTGATCAAGTGTCTATGAGCTTTCCTACTCACGAAGACATCAAGTTGTTCGTAGACAAGGACATCAAGATATGACAACAACAACATCACAATGAGAAGCATCATGAACAGCAGCTGAAGGGAGCATACCGAATGCAGCGAATGCAAGAGGAAGGTTGTTGACAACACAGAGGCGGGACAAAGTTGCAAAATAAAGCAGATCCACTGATAATGAAAGAAACTTTGGAGACTCAGGGTATGAGGTGACGATGCGACATGAAGGTCATGCAAAGACAGAGAATGGAACAAAGAAGGAGTTGCATGTGTTGACGCAGCAACTAAATGAAGAACACGAAGCTGCACAGATAGACGAATGAGTTGCAGCAGGAATAGGAACAACATTGGGCGCAACATGCACTCATGGATGAAACTGCGCCTGTACAAGTTAAATATCTATCCCAGTAGCTAACACGGAGCATACATGGTGAGCATTGTTGTTGATCACATGCAAGGGATTCAACAACACGCATGTCATTGTGCGCACGCATGCAATCCAACCCATTCATCACACTCACCAAGGCGAAGACAAGAAGCAAGTCCAACTGGAGCTGAACGTGTACTTCGGAAATTTGATGCGCATGACCACCATCACACACTTGAAGAGCAGCACAGACACTATTTATCAATTTGTTGCCAGTTCAGCCACACCCAAGAGGACCATGCGCAGGTTGGGAGACGAGTTGGATGAAGGGGCCGAACCAATGCATCAGTTGCAACGGAGGCAAGAGTTCGCTTCAGCAAGATGTCACCATGAGGTGCATGCACACCATCACAGACGACCAAGCTTGGCATCAGCTCATCACCTTCACCATCACAAGCATGTCCAAGAGTTGGTCTCATCACAGTAGACCAAGTGTCAGTGATGTCTTACTTGGCTTGCTCAAGCCATGTTGTCTCACATGAGTATATGTGCATTGTAATGTTGATTCATGTCAAGTGTAAGTCAAGTGTCAATAGTTGGATGTAATAGTCATAGATTAGGTGAAGAGTCATGAGGGTAGTTGAACTATCACAAAGGGGAATGTTAAGGGTCACCCTGCCCTTTGCAATAAATAGTCCCTCATAACTCATTTTATAGGCTTTTGGTCAGCCAAGCTTCTTATAAGACTATTCTTGGAAAGAGCTTGGAGAGTATTGTAATGTGCTCTGACTTCTCCACTGGACGAAGCTAGTTCATCTCTTTGGAAGAGCAGGCAGATGTGGTTGTAACGTTCTACTGTTGGGGCTAGCAGGTTTACATGGATGTATTGTATGATTGGAACTTACACTTCTTTATATAATAAGAACCAACAAATTTTCACACATGTATTGTATTTGTTGTAAGACTGATCTTTAAAACTTGTAATGCATGTTGCTTTAATCTGTGTTTTACATATGAACTGATTCATTTGTTGTAATGCATAATCTATTAATGGAAATGTGTTGTATATGCTGTTAATGTTGTCCCGTCCGTGTCAACTGCTCTATCGGACATCAGATAGGCCTTTCACATGAACCTTGTTGTAACAACTGTTGCACTCATTCAGACTGATCCATGAGTGCTGTACGTGTTATCTTACCTTGTATGTTGTGACTATCGCATCCGAGTGGACTGCTCCACCGGAAGCTGTGTATGTCCTGTGTGTTGTGTGTTCCTAGCCGAGTTGGGACTGATCCCTTTCAACCTGGAACTCACCTTCACCCTCATCTCACCCACCTGTGTTAGAACCTCTCATACACCTTCCTTGACTCACTGCAACGGTCACACCCTTGCTACTGACAGAGTTATCTTACTTGCCTCTGTGTGACATCGCGGTCAAGGCATTACCTTACGACCCACTGTTGGGACTCCTACACCAAATGGTCTGAGGTCTAATTGGGACTTCTTATTGGGGAGATCCCCTTACATGTTGGCAGGTCCAACACCGTCAACATTTTGGTGCTAGAAGGAGGGCCAAATGACAAGATGAGTCCTCACATTTATTTTGAATCTCTACACATCTATCATGACTCACTACCGAGTTTCTCTTCTGGAATGTATGTCTTATGGAAATGATTTCATCATCTCGGAACAGCTCGTGGATTACTTGACTTATAAAACATTTGATGGTGGAGGCTATGTAGCCTTGGTAAGGCACGCGGTCGGCGTTGTAGGCTCATGCGAAAGACATGGATTCTTTGAAGAATACATGAGTTGCGCATTGTTCATCTACGCACTTCGAGGGCACCAAATGGACTGGTATGCCACGCTGCCCGAAAAATATATTCATTCTCTTTCTCATCTAGTTGCAGAGATAGACCGTGCTTTCAATCACTATGACTGTAAAGCAGTCAACAAAGAAATTCTGAAATTATGAAAACCACCCAATGAATCCGTTGAACAGTTTCACACACGCCTTTGTAATCTTGCATATCGATTCCCAGAAGATGATATTGATTTGGAATTTCTTGATGGAAGATTTGAGTATCTTCTTCACATATCCAAACCCCACTCAACACACTTCGATGATGGAGCTGCGCAATCACAAGCATGCACAGTTGCTGTCACAAGTGATTGTCCGCCTTCACCTCATCAAACAACTCCACCACTGTGGAGTGATGTGGGAGATCATGCACACACCTCGGTTGAATTGTCACATCCTCCCACCCCACCTGCTCTTGAGATTTTCACATATTTGTCTTGCAATCGTTTTGGTTATCACACGGACTCATTCCCTCGACCTTCGTCCTCACGTTCTGCTGATCCTCTGGATTGTACTGTCTTGTGTTCTCCCATTCCGAACTCCCCACATGTTGTGAACGAGGATCAAGCTATTGACAGAGTTGGTGTTATGCAACCAATATGCACCATCATTCATGATGAGTGTGTGTGGGAATCTAAAGAAGAGCCCGTGGTGAAGGATGACTCCCTTCCAGCCGCACCTCATCTGCTTCATCTTGACATCCCTTGTGATTCTGCCACTGCTGATTTCCCCTGTGAAAACTCATTTCCGGATGCTTCTACTTTCGATCATTCACAGGACACGTTGGATGTCAGTCTGTCATTACAGTGTGGAGAGGACACATATTCCTCAGAAAATCTGTTCAATCGGTCATTTATCTTTCTTGAAAACACAGAGGGTGAACATCTTTGCTTCTCATCTACCCCTCTACCCGATTCATCAAATCATGAGGATGTCGACGAACATCTTGAATTTTCTGATCTTGGTTGTCATGATCTATTCACTTCCTCATCTAATCATGATGTTGATTCAGCCATTGTTAATTTATCCAAGACACTGGTCTACGATGATCTATCTATCAATGAGGTCGAAACCCCCCAGACTGTCGAGGAAATTCATCTCGAGCTGATGGTTATGTCAGGCCCTTGTTGTCCTGAGGATGGTTTCACTTCCGGTCAGGAAATCATTGAAACACTCAAGGCTCCTCATCACTCTCTGCTTTGCATTGAAGATCAACCAAACACCCAGATTTTGCTTCCTCCACTCGGACTACATGATCCCATCGCTCATGCATTGGAGGAATCTTACACAGCAAGCACACATGCACAACACAAGTGGTCTACCTTTCTCATGTTTGCTTGCATGTCACAGTCAAGAGAATGCATACACTCAACATCTGCATGCAGTGTAGCACAACATCATGGCAGTACCACAGAATGCATGTCATGCACTTTCACTCATCTGTGTTTTGTGGTCACTTGTAAGCTCGGAGTGTGTTTGTCTTCACTGTTACATCTTTCTTGTTTGCTAGTTCACACAACTGTCTTATTCACGAACCATGCCTTCACCAACATGGGTCAACCAATGCGCCGATGGCTGCATTGGAAGTATCACTTCACGTGAGGTGACCCATGCACTGTTAGCTTAGGAGTAGGAGTAGTGTTTGCTTTCAGTCAGTTTGCTTGCATGCTTGTTTTCTTACTTGATTCGTTTGTTTGTTTGTCTACATGCTTGCTTGTTTGCTTACTTTCTTTTCTTTCACTTTTGCTTCTGCTCTTGCTTTGCTTTGTTGTTTGTTAGTTTGCTTGTTTCGTTTCATAGGATAGTTTCGCATGAAACCATGTATGACTCTTGAAGCAAGCTGGGTAAAGTACAAGAGGCCTTGTGCTGCTATCACTACTTGGTTATCTGTCATCTTGCCTATGTATGAAGAACTTGTTACTTTCAGTCCATGATACATCGATGGAAAATACGTACTGTTTGAAGTGAACCTTGGTGAAAACACAATGCTTGTGCGCTAACTAGTATCACCTACTCTAGTCGGTTGTTTTTGGGTTAAACCTTGTCAGCTTAGTCAAGTAGAGTAAGGTGAGGGAGAAAAACCTTAATAGGAGCATCAGAGGTATAATAAACTACTTCTCTGCTGGAATAACCTCTTCTACTCTCAATAAGTTGGGATCCCTCTTCCACCTCTGAAATAAATAAGTGTTATGCACAGTTAAAAAAATGAAAAAAGTGAAAAATGAATAAGGGGAAAGAAGAGAAAGGCTTCCTGCGCAGAGAGGTGATGCAAGTAACTCCGCTGGGCTACTGACCAGGCTCACTGGTAGCGGATCCATGCTTGTGTTCCTATGTGAGTCCGTCGGGGTACTGTCTAGGCCTGTTGGTAGCGGAGCAACACCAGAGATGAAACTAAGACTCTGACGACTATACTGGTTGTGCACCAATATACCCCTCAACCCCAATCAAAACAATTGTGTTGCCTTGGCTTGGAATGTGTGTCAATCGACCAAGAGCTTGGCAGATGCTTTGTCTTACAATCAAGCTAGTGTGGAAACCAAGAGGAGTTGAGAACTGAACAATACTTCCGGAGGTGTTAGACTTGCTTTTCACGAACAAGGTCCATTCAGAGAGCTAGAGTTCTACCAGTGTGTCACCAAGTGTTGTAGCGGCTACAACACCCTCCAAAATTTCATCTTAGCTTCGTTTTGGAGCCTCCCTTCCAACCTTCATAGCAGCTTGCCTTTCTTCGTCAAGTTCACAAGCTTCAGTGTCTTTCTTGCACAAAGGCAACCTATCGATCACAGCTTGATCCATTCCCCTCACAGGCTATTCACCTGGACTTGGTCCAACTGCAGGCTAAGCAGATTCCCCAAGAAAATTTCACATTTCTGGAGGGCAACCAGCCTTCCCTCCAAAAATTACGCAATCCTGTCTGGCAGCCTGCTAGGCTCCAAGATTGCGCAATTCTGCCAGTCAACACTCCCAGCAGGAATTGTGCAATTTTCCCTGGCAGGGCTGCTCAGCCCAGAATTTGCACAAATCTAGGCAGCAGTCAGCCACTCTGCCCAGAAATTGCGCAAATCTCCTGGGCAGTCAGCCCAACTCCCAGCGAGAAATGTGCATTTCCTTTAAGCAGTCTAGCAGTCTCTTGCATTTGTAGCTGAGTTGACCGGTTCCCTCCGAGATCGAGTAAAACTAACTTGCATGCATAGGTTGCTTCTCCCAAGGCAGCATTAAAGGTATCCCTTGTTTTAGGGATCTATGTTTAGAAGTTGGAGGTTACATGCAAGGATCATTTCACCTCCCACCAAGTGTTGCTTTCCCTAGATTTGTGGCATGCGTGTGACAACCTCGATGATTATCAAAAATCATCAACCGGACGCTGTAGAGCTCATTCCTCACATCAACCTTGCAGCTCTGACATCCCACATCACATCTAGGTGCAGTCGGCACATTCAACTTAGTAGTTTTGGGGTAAGCCTGCTTCCCATGCCTTGTGTTGCATTTTTGTCGCTTTTTGTGTTTTCGCTTATATGAGTACTGTTTGCTTGATTTCTTTGAAATATTGATGTTGTTTACATGTATATTAGCTTACCTAGCACCGTTTTAGTTTTCGTCAACATCTCACTGCTGTTGCATGCATGAAACTGTTTTTCATGAACAGTTGCCGATTTAGCGACTCACCTCACCCACATGCATGTTGTTCCATTTTTTGAATCTGTCATTCACCGTTTGCATGCATGATCATTCACTTATGCTTACACTCAGTATCAACATGCATTCACACTCACATTCACTTTCAATTGCCCATCGGCGAGTCTGGCCAACCTTGGCCCGGACCCTACCTCACCAAGACAACATTACACAATCATGAGAGGGAAGGTGCTGCCTTCCTCCCTAGAAATGTGCATTTCTGCCCAACAGCTATTCCCCAGGCCTTCTTTGTGCAATCCTGAGGGATAATGACTACTGGCCAAGAAAATTGCGCAATGCAGTCACTGACCCTACAGCCATTGCCAGCTGAGATTGCGCATTACGCAATCCCAACAGTCAGTAGCCAGACTGGACTGTGCATTGCACAGTTCCAGTAGTCAGTCAGTCTCACAGCAGCCTAGACTGTGCCTTGTGTAGTCTTGGCAATCAGTCTCCTAACCTCCTGGTCGAAATTGCGCAACCTTCATGATCAGTCACATAGGTATGTTGCAAGTTAGTTCTCAAGTTCATTTTGGTTTTCGAGTGACAGATTGCTTGCCATGAGTGTTTCCATGTCCCCAAGTATTGCAAGTGCTCATCTGCCTCTCAACAGTACAGGTACAATGGATTCCAAGAAAGAACAGTCGAAGACACCGTTCAGAGCACACATAGGGATGCAGTCGATCAAGTGTCTATGAGCTTGCCTACTCACGAAGACATCAAGTTATTCGTAGACAAGGACATCAAGATATGACAGTAGTAGCATCACAACGAGTAGCATCATGAATAGTAGCTGAAGGCAACATACCGAATGCAACGAACACAACGAATGTAACAAATGCAAGAGGAAGGTTGTTGACAAAATAGAGGCGGGACAAAGTTGCAAAATCAAGCAGATCCACTGATAATGAAAGAAAATTTGGAGACTCAGGCTATGAGGTGACGACGCGACATGAAGGTCGCGCAAAGACAGAGAATGGAACAAAGAAGGAGTTGCATTTGCTGAAGTAGAAACTCAAGGAAGAACACGAAGCTGCATAGATAGACGAATGAGTTGCAGCAGGAACAGGAACAACAGTGGGCGCAACATGCACTCATAGATGAAATTGCACCCGTACAAGTTAAAGATCTATCCCAACAGCTGACACAAAGCAGACATGGTGAGTAGTGTTGTTGATTGCATGCAAGGGATTCAACAACATGCATGTCATTGTGCGCACACACGTAATCCAACCCATTCAACACACTCACCAAGGTGAAGACAAGAAGCAAGTCCAACTGGAGCTGAACATGTACTTCATCAATTTGATGCGCATGACCACCAACACACACTTGAAGAGCGACACTGACACTATGCATCAGTGTGTTGCCGGTTCAACCGCACCCAAGAAGAACATGCTCATGTTAGCAGACGAGTTAGATGAAGGGGCCAAACCAATGCACCGGTTGCAATGGAGGTAAGAGTTCACTTCAACAAGATGTCACAATGAGGTACATGCACACCATCACAGATGACCAATCTTGGCATCAACTCATCACCTTCACCATCATAAGCATGTCAAAGAGTTGGTCTCATCACAACGGACCGAGTGTCAGTGATGTCTTGCTTGGCTTGCTCAAGCCATGTTGTCTTGCATGAGTACATGTGCATTGCAATGTTGATTCATGTCAAGTGTAGGTCAAGTGTCAATAGTTGGATGTAATAGTCATAGAGTAGGTGAAGAGTCATGAGGGTAGTTGAGCTGTCACAAAGGGGAATGTTAAGGGTCACCCCACCCTTTGCTATAAATATTCCCTCTTAACTCATTTTATAGGCTTTTGGTCAACCAAGCTTCTGATAAGACTATTCTTGGAAAGAGCTTGGAGAGTATTGTAATGTGCCTTGGCTTCTCCACTGCATGGAGCTAGTTCATCTCTTTGGAGGAGCAGGCGGATATGGCTGTAACGTTCCACTGTTGGGGCTAGCAGGTTTACATGGATGTATTGTATAATTGGAACGTACACTTATTTATATAATAAGAGACAACACGTTTTCACACATGTATTGTATCTATTGTAAGACTGATCTTTAACACTTGTAATGCATGTTGCTTTAACTTGTGTTCTACATCTGAACTGATTCATTTGTTGTAATGCATAATGTATTAATGGAAATGTGTTGTATATGCTGTTAATGCTGTCCCGTCCATGTCGATTGCTCTACCAGACATCAAATAGACCTTTCACATGAACCTTGCTGTAACAACCGTTGCACTCGTTGAGACTAATTTGTGAATGTTGTACATGTTATCTTACCTTGTATGTTGTGACTACTGCATCCGAGTGGACTGCTCCATCGAAAGTTGTGTATGTCCTGTGTGTTGTGTGTTCCTAGCCGAGTTAGGACTGATCCCTTTCAACCTGGAACTCACCTTCACCCTCATCTCACCCACCTGTGTTAGGACCTCTCATACACCTTCCTTGACTCACTGCAGCGGTCACACCCTTGCTATTGATAGGGTTATCTTAGTTGCCTCTGTGCAACATCGCAGTCAAGGCATTACCTTACGACCCAATGCTGGGACCCCTACACCAAACGGTTTGAGGTCTAATTGGGACTTCTTACTGGGGAGATCCCCTTACATGTTGGCAGGTCCAACACCATCAACACCTTCCCGATGAATAATTTGAAAAAGTCCTTTTGGACAAATGGTCTCATGCTAGAAAACAAGATAATGAGAAACATAAGGGCTTATTTTATACTGGTATCTCCTTATTACAGGTTCATTGATCTATTCAGAAAGAGAAGATCATTGTGTCTATCAATCCCAGTTGTAAGCATAATTTTATTAATGATCATTTGGCTAAAATATTGCAAGTCCCAACAAAACAAATGGAGCACACACAGATTGATAATGAGGAGGTGAAAGTTTATAAAGATTTGAATATTTCCCTAGATAAGTATGTGTTGCATTCTGATTTTTATGCTTTAGATATGGATGATGTGGATATTATTTTGGGATACCCTTGGATGGAATCCGTTGGTACTGTCAATATTAATGTGCAGAAGAAATTCCTGAAGCTCTAGTATAAAAAGAACAAAATTACATTGCTGGATATTTCCATCAGTAAACAGGTAGAGTCCAAGGAGGTCGAAGCATAAAACACTACATGTAGTAACACATCAGATGAGGAGTCCATGGTGGAAGAAATAATGGAATATAAACAACAAAAGCAGGCACCACAATAGGTATCAGATAACACTTAGGCTCCATTGGGTGATGAATTGAAGAAACATACACCATCAATTAAAACTTCAACATATCACCACCTGCACCACCTAGCTAGACAACAACTAGCAAGGTGGTAATGAATTAGAAACAATAATAACAACTCTTGGGCAACAGATAGAGAGGTTCAAGCATCCACCCACAACACATTAACACAATGGAACCACCAGAACCAACTTCCATCTCAAGTGAGCGAGGCACCGACTAGATCGAGTGTTCACCTTTCTCTAGGATGGCTATATGCATGTGCATGGTATCAGTGGACTACTCTTTCGAGTAGATCTTATTATTTGTGTTCTTCTCATGTTTCGGGGACAAAACATGTTTAAGGGGGTGGAATGTACTATACCTAGGGGGGATAATATGGGGTACAGAGGGAGGTACCCATGGGAATAATGTAATAATGGGGGGGGATAATATTGGGTACAGAGGGAGGTACCCATGGGAATAATATAATAATGTGATATAATAATGGGCAATACTTAATAAATAAAGTGGTTAACCCACATTATGTAAAGGACCACAAGTAGTTAGGGAATAATGTGATAAGCCCATTGTAATGGATGTATGGTATTGAGAGACCCATGGTAATTAACCATGGTATTGTATGTATGAAGCCTATAAAGAAGCTAGAGACTCCCCATTGAGAGATGTCAAGGATTATTGTATTGACAAGTATATCACTTGTGGAGTGTTCTCCTTCCTTAAGGAGTAGTTGTATGATGTTGCCCTACCTCAAGGGTTTGATATTAATAAAGATCTGAAGATTCTATATTTTTTTCTTGCATTTGTATTGGGATTATTGGAAGTTATTGGGCATATTTGGTATTTTTAATATATTTGTAGGTCAGATCTACTATAGTTTTTCACTAAAATAGATGTATTGATTTCAGTGTAGTTGTTGATTTCTAAACCTATTTGATAGCTTGTACTAGATGCATTGATTTCAATGTAGACGTCAATTTCTAATCCTATTTAATACCTTACACTAGATGCATTGATTTCAATGTAGACGTCAATTTCTAATCCTATCTAATACCTTACACTAGATGCATTTATTTCAATGTAGATGTCGATTTCTACTCCTATTTGATTACTTTCACTAGATGCATTGATTTCAATGTAGATATTGATTTATAATCCTATTTGATTGCTTGCATAGATACATTGATTTTAGTGTAGATATTGATTTATAATCCTATTTGATTTCTTGCACTAGATACATTGATTTCAGTGTAGATGTTGATTTCTAATCCTATTTGATTATTTGCACTAGATGCATTGATTTTAGTGTAGATGTTGATTTATGATTTAATGCAACTAGATGTATGGTATACATTAATTTCAAATTAATTAGATTAATAGTCTACATTGATTTCACTGTAAGCACATCTCTACCCCCTCCATCTATATCTCCATCTCCCATTGTCTCTCCTTCTTTATCTCTCTATCTCACCCCCCAAACATACACACACACTCTCTCTCTCCATAACTATCTATCTATCTATTGTTACATTGTCACTTTGCACTTAAATTTTTTATTTCATCATTTTTCATCATTCAAGTTATTATCAGTCTCTCTCATCTCAACAAACCGAGGTAACTAAGCAAATTTAAAATTAAATTGACCAAATTAATCTTAGACATATTTAGCATATTTAAAATGATCAAAATAATTAGATGTTCAACAAATTGTGTATGACCGCACACGATTGAAACCAGCCTAGATCCATCATAACCCCAAATCTATCAATCGTTGAGAGGGATCAAATCTCTCGAGGTGCAAACCTTTCCTCAAGTTTTGCACTCAAAAAAGAGGTTTGCACCTCGAGAGATTTGATCCCTCTCTGCGCTTGATAGAGTTGGGGTTAAGATGGATCTAAGCTGGTAATTCTGGCGTTTGATGACTGCGTTTGTCACAAGAAAAAATGTGGTTGGTATACGATAGGCACATTAATAATAAATGTATAATAGAGTTAAACCCTAATTATAAACCTTATAATTAAACTCTATAATATTAAACCCCATAATATTAATTCTATGGTAGGTAATAATAAACCCTAATATTTGATAATGTAATATTAATATTATAGGGTTTATAATTAGGATTTAATCCCTACTATAAACTTAATAATTATTAATGTGTTTGATAAAAGCTTATCTTTGCAAATAATTTAATACATTATAACTTTACTTTAAGAGATGTTTAACGCAAGTCTTTTTTATATAGGGAATGTTTATGGAAAATGATTAATAATATTTAATCATTAGATATAAAACAATAGTCCTAATCTCTATACATAGAATTGTTATACACAAGGAGACATCAATAATCCTTAATCTTTATATATAAAAGAATAATATGAATCTTTATACATAGAGTAATATTACGTAGGAGAAAAAGGGCTACACAGTAGCTAGACCTGCCGCTTAGCTTAAATATAACTTAATTAAACTAAAAAATAATAAAAATAAAGATTTAATCATAAAAATAAAAAAACTAATAAAATGTTGTAATGTTGAATGCCATTACGAAAAATTAAGAAATATGATTAGTTTATATTAACATATATACACTTTAATATAGATGTTTATTTTTTAAATATATTTATGTATTTTATTTTTTATTATACCTGCAGAAGTGGCATTACGCATTGGTTTTAGGTTGACCATGTATTACTTTGGTCAAACTTATTGAATAATTTTCAATTTCATAAAATAAAACTTTAGAATTTATTTTATTAAGATTTATAGGTAACGCTGTTGGCTATAATTTTAAACATCTTATAGGCCCATGGTATGATGGTAAGGCTTGAATATTAATGCTACACACTTATAGTCAATAGCACAATATTGTCTAATCATATTTGACACATCCACTGCAGTGATCATACTGTAATGATGGATGGTACTGCAATTATGCCCAGTTTATCACGATGTTCTCTAAATAAATGACTTGATGATTTGATAAACTTAACGACGAAGCTATATATTAATTCTAGTGAAAGAAACATCACTGAGGAAAGGGATGACTCATGATGTCATAAATAACATTGATTATTAATATAAACGTACTTGTATTCTTAGTTTAAATGGTGTTGACTTTGAAGATAAATTGTGTTATAAATTATACATGTGATATTTTATAGGGAGGTAAGGAAAATGTTAGGTGAAAGACAGAAAGTCCTAATGGATATAGATTTTGAAATATTATTGAACCCATAATCTAAGAAATAAAGACTTTTTTCTTAATAAGTATAGATCATTTTTAACCTTTCCTTATTTGACAGTAATTTTTAAAAGTCATATTGTAATTATTTTTTATTAATTTTATTTTAAAAAATAATATATATATATATATATATTAATTATATATGAAAATTAATAATACTACTTTTTTATTTATCCACTCAAAATTATCCAATACTATAATAATTTTGATAAATATTTATCTTAGACTAATAATAAAGATTATATACCATTCATATCTAAATGATATAGTATATCTACTTGATCAAAACATTATGACAGTGATGAAAACATTAATAATGTGTATAATTAGTATTTAATAAATTTACTTATTTTTATTAATTTTTTCAAATTTAATAGTTTTATGAAAAACTTATAATTATATTTAATAAATTAAAAAAAAATCATTTACGATTTTTTTTTTTTTTCATTTTTAGAAAAAATATCTAAGCATGGTCCTACATTCCTTGAAATTTTAAAACTTTACAAAAAATAGTATTGTTCCGGTTTATCCATTTATCCATCTTTAATGTTCTTTGCTTTAGCTTAAGTATATCTAGTTACTATATAGAACTGGTAGCTATTAAAATTAGTTAATATATAGCCAAAACAAACAAAAAAATTAATCAAAGACAAAATAATACACAGCCAAAACAAAACTGAATACTTAATATCATATCTACAACCAATGTAACAAATAACACATATAATTACTCTGAAAAAAAATGTTTAACTGAAAATACAACTATGGATGGAGTAAAGATAAGCTAGAGTATGACCTAAAAAATTGTCGGAGACTTCTGATCAAGGGAACTCATGTTAAAAGTAATCAAACCATAATCCCTTTTACAATACTTGAGCAACTGAGTTGCACTCTAGGTTTCCCGGTGTGTGAACAAAATCAAAATGCCACAAATTTGCAATCGGTGAGATGCACGCAATTAGTCTTCGATATTGTGATATTATAAGTGTGTCTCAATTTATAGCTGCATGCATTTGAGTTTAAACACACAGCGGGTCGCTCATGGCAAGATAGAGACTAGTGTGGATGATTACGAACTTTGTTTTATTCGCAAGTTCATGTGGGCTTTCATCATTTCGTATCCTTGGAATATCTTAACGTACACGTCTAAGAGGTTACTTAACGGTTCGTATTATTAAGCCTCTTTAACTTGATGTACACGTGAAAAAGATTCTAATCCAGTTTATATATTCCAATGGTGGTCAATATTTATTTCGGCACGCATTCACCACAGGGTTTATTTTAATCTCATTGTTTCATATGTTTAGATTCTCTAGCTTCATGGCCAAGTTAGAAGGGTTTGATAGGTCTTCTCATAATGAAATAGCGAGAAAAGTTTATATATTTGTTTAGATTTATTTAATTCTAGATTTAATCTAAGAATATTTTTTTTTAAGTACAAAATACAATGTGTAAATAATTTGATATCCACATAAATTAGTTAATTTAGACATTCAAATTAGTTAAAAAAATTTAGTGTTGAAATATTTTTGAAAAATATAAGGTTTAAATATCTTACTCACATTTTTTTAACTTCTAATTTATTTACATGAAATTATATTATGTCATATGGCAACTAACTAAACATATATAGCATATTAGACTTTATTTTTTTTATTATAGGCGACATTACTTTTCTATTTAGAGAGTAGTTTATTTTTAGTTCACAAATGTTGAACACAAATAGATGGATAGACTTACACATCGCCATCGTAATGGATTGTAAAATAAGCCTCTCGACTCAATTAAGACAATTTATAACACAATATAATATAATAAATACAAAAACAACGTTTTTATATTCCAATACTAATATCATTTTTTTTTTCCAAAAACAATTGTCCTAGTAATTTAGTATCATAGTTTCTAATATTAAATAGAAATAATTTAGAAATAATATACTCTTACCAATTTGGAACTGCATGAATGTTCATTATAATCTCAGTGATATCATTATTGATATCATTATTGTGGTAAAAAGATATGAATCAATTTCTTTCCAAAAACAAATGTCCTAGTTATTTAGTATGATAGTTTCTAATATTAAATAGAAATAGTTTAGAAATAATATACTCTTCCCCAATTTGGCACTGCATGAATGTTCATTATAATCTCAGTGATATCATTATTGTGGTGAAAAGATATAGTTTAAAATTCAACAAAATCTTAGGCCTCGGTATTGTTAAGAGTTAATAAAGGTCACAATACCTTTTTTTGTTTGGCTCCTTAATTATATAGCGTGTATCTTACAAAATGTCATTGCTTACCTTCTTGTTACAATGGATCTCACACTATTACCTAATTATAAATGTGCGGATAGATTGCAATTCATGCTGCTATTGATCTCCTTTTATCCTATTATTATTTGATGGTTAGGGTTTTATTTAATTATAGAAATGTTATATGCATTTGATTATCCAAATGTATTTGAACATTTGATTATCTAAATGTATTTGATTATTCAAAAGTTAAAATTATTGAAGATGTTAACTATTAATATATAGTATATGATGATATGTGAAAGTAATTTACATGATATTTATAATTTTATAAAAATTGGTTGAAAAAGTTAATAAGGATTTTTCATAGATATTCATAATAATTATTACATTAGCAAACACAAAATGTGATCTCATTTTCTTAACCAATTTTTTTTTTCTTTTCTTTTCTATGTAGATAGTTGCAAGGAAAAACTATAATTCCAATTTTGTTTCTTAATCAAAACAAAATATATAATTGTCGCAAACATCTTAGAATATGCATATAAGAAGGCATGACAACTTAAAGATAATTTTGTGTTTTGTATTTGAAATTGATTTTAACACTTTTAGTTCTAGAAAGTACGACAGGTTTAATGCAATCCACACCCATGTACCCTGCACATAAAAGAAGTAAAAAGTTCAGGATACTGAATACAATATTCCCCTACATATCAATGTTAATGTGGGAGTTTAGGCTACCTTCAACAACATATAACCTTATGTCTGAATGGGCTTTAACACCTCTCATCCTTCTAAAGGAGACACTTTGTAGAATAGCGAATAAATGAAACAAATCGTATTACGTCCAACTTCAACTATGTGATCCAAAAAGACAAAAATTCATGGGCAAAACCCATTGAACTTGAGATCCGACGCAGTGAAGGAAGCCCTGTGCTTTGGCTTTGGGAGGGAAATGTCAAAGGAAATCATTGATAATTGCTTGTTTGCGCCAATTGAAAATGTCAAGAATGTGAAGCAAATTGTTTGCAGAAAGGATGTGAAGCCTAAGGAATGGAACAGACTCATGACCGATAACAAAAGTGAAATGTTTGCGTGAAGGATGTGAAACCCCAAGTAATGGAATAAACATGTTAGGGTGAACATAACAAAACCTTTGAACATGTGGCATAAAAATTCCCCTAAACGAATATTGTGACTTTTCATTACCCAACATGTTAATTCTAGCCATCAGATTGTGCCTTAGATGAAGAATATTCGTTTGTTTATGAAATCACCACCATCCAAACTATTCTCATCTTTTTAAAATTTGAAATTCTTCAACCCCAATTCCAATATAGGCCACACCTATCGATGCAATTACTAGTCATCTTAACAAAATCATAATCTGAGAGATGTAAGTTGGCACAATCTCCTTAAGGCCATTGGAAATTATTAACAACTCCACAGATGAAAGTCCACTTTGCATGGAAGGTAAATTCGAGCATGTTGCATAAATGAAATAAGAGCCTAGTTCATGTTTTTTTTTATAGGACTTGAAAGTTATGTTAAATCACGTTATTATAATATGATCTAGTTCATTTAATGTACACATAAACCAATTTTTTCATGCCCCAAACTGTTGATTAATTGATCAATATGTAGTATTGTGTGCAATGGAGTTGTGCAAAGGGAAATGTGTCGAAGGTGCAGAAGTGGGGATGTGTCTGGAACATTGCAAAGAAAGTTTGTGTTCCTTGCTCTGCACACATGTTCTCCCACACAACACTTCTTCCGCACATAGTTATATTTTTTATTTGGGAATCAAAATAGAACACTCTTGGTCCTATCGCAGTGGTAAGGAGTGGAAATCCTTCATTATTGCTTCAGAATATTTTGCGCAATCACAATCAACAAACAAAGTGATCAACCAACCAATGAATGAATTTACTAGGATGTAATGCTTGAGTAGTTCAATTCCCTTAGTGGGGTTGGAAAGAAGACACTAAGGTTTACCACATGACACAATTTTAGACCTTAGGAGACCGAAATCACAAAGATAAAATAGTTTAAAGTTCAGGCTTATCAACAAGCTCAAAATCAAGCTCTAAAAGGTGTGTATTTTTAAATTTGCATAACTTTTGTTTGAAAAATCAATTTGAAGTGACTCAAAGGGCATAGTGAAGCATATATATCATTCATTGGTTCAAAAATGCCTCCCAAACAAAAAAAAAAATCACACCCATAAATCCCTCAGAAAGCTCTACTATGATGCATGAAGAGGAAGAAATGCAACATGATATATCAAAATTACAAGACCAAGTGCAACAAATTTCGCCCTCACAATGAGCAACCAAAGATGAATTAAAAGGGCACATGGATGTTTTAAAATAAAAAATGAAAGGTGACATGGATGGTTAAAAGAAGAAATAAAAGGAAACATGAACGATCTAAAAGCAGACATGGATGGTTTGAAGGAAGGTTTGGAAAATTTGCTAGAAGAAAGGCTTCCTATTGGTGATAAGGTGTTTCATGAAACTCATGGTGAGAACAAATTGAATTTGAATCATGATTTTAGAGACTCCAACTTTAGGTAGAATACCAACCTTATTTCCAATATCAACATGAGAAAGTTTGATGGTAAGGATATAGTAACCTGGACACTACAAATGAAGCAATTATTTGATCTACATGATGTGCAACACAGACAAAAGGTACGCGTTGCATCTCTTTATTTAGAACCCAAACAGTTTGTGTGGTATTGATAGCTTTGTTCTTGTAAAACAATTTTCACTTACAATTTTTACGGAGGAATTGAAAGCACATTATGAGGCTACAAAGAGCAACACCTTCTTTAACCAATTGATAAATCTCAAACAAAAGGGTTCAATGGTGGAACACATTGAGGACTTCCAAAGAGTGGATATCAAGGTAACTTAAATTACAGAAGAGCATATTATTGATGTCTTCTTATGGACTTTAAAGGATAACATCCAACATGAAGTTCTCCTTTAGATACATAATTCATTGGAGAATGCATTCAGGGTGGGAAGAAAAGTTGAAAGCAAAATTATGGCAACAAAGAGGTCTACCACTCACAACTATAAAGATGGAAGTGTTGTCGCTCCTAGCCTTCCACAACCTACAAGGTTGAAACACATACAATTAGAGTAAAAAAAATCAAAAGGACTTTGTTACAGTTGTGATAGAAAATACAGTAAAGGTCATAAGTGTACTGAGAAGACATTATTTTACATAGAATGTGAAGAGGAGGAAGAAAAGGAATAAGAAACATCAAAAGAAGAAGATATATGTTAGGAACCAACCCGAGGGGTTGAAAAAGAATAAATGAATCCAACCATATCTTGTAGTGCATTAGAGGAAATTACCACTCCTCAAACTCTCAAGATAGAAGGATATATCAAGAAGAAAAAGGAAATAGTATTGATTGATTCGGGAAGTACCCATAATTTTGTTCATTGTAAGATAGCCAATGATTTGAATTTCTTTCTATACCCAACACCAAAGCGTCAAGTGATGGTTGCATATGGAGGAACTATAAATTTCTTAGGGAAGTTCCATAATATCAATATAACCATAGGGGAATATGTATTGAATAGTCCAATGATTACCATACCAATGAGTGGTGTTGATGTTTTATTAGGAGTCCAATGGTTACAATATTCGGGGATGATAGCTTTTAATTTTCAAGAACTTTTCTTGAATTTTTTCTGCAAATGAAAGGAAATTGAATTAAGGGGCATCACTAGGAGACCTGGTAAGATAATAAGCTCCAATGGCATGACAAATCTTTTTAAGAAGCAACAACGAGGTGTAATTGCATAATTATGCTCACTAGATGTTTAAACATCTAAGCCACCCATTTCTTCAAATCTCTAAAGAATCCTTGAAAATAATTCCAAGGTATTTGAGACTCCTAAGGGTCTCCCACCTATTTATTATCATGATCATGATATTCACTTGATTCGAGGAAGTGTTCCTCCTGTTAGAGTCGGTCTAGTAGCCCTCCATCAGCGATCAAAACTCTTTGCATTTCATTAGTAGGTGTCTCATCAGTGTCATCTTATTGCATTCCATTAGGCATGCCATAACCCTGATGGAGGAGCTTGTGTCTTTATGTTCCCCTCTTGGCACTGCTGGTTCAAGTTGTTTCAGTCAATAAAATTCTTTACAGGGTCATTGGTCTTGTTTTGAAGTCAAGGTCCTAGGTCTAGGGTTTAGGTCCAATTTTGTCTTTTGAGGTCATGTCTTTAAAGTCAATAAATGCCCAGCAGGCCAGAGGGATGTCTATCAAAGCTCCACTTCATGTACAGCTATTTTTTCTACCTTGAGTTCAAAAACCCTGTTTTTGAAGGCAAGGTCATTTTCTCATGTTTTGTAAAAATTTGTAAAAATTCAAACTCTCCAGAAGCCCTGGTCCCCTTTGCCAAGACTCCTCAGAAGCTATCCCTGCAAAAATTTTCAAGAAAAAGCATCATTTCAACCAATTTCAGGACAAAAAGGAAACCATAAGTCAGCAGCATTTAAATTTTGAAAAGTGTCATTTTATAAACATTAGAAAGTGGGTTTGAGGGGAAATTAATTCAAATCAAGTTTATAAAAGCCCCCCTCCCTTCATTTTATCATTATTTGCCTCCAAGATTCCAAAAGCAAGAGCAAAAGGCGATTTAGTGTGAAAACTGTGCAAGTTGGTGGACAGAGCCCGCGCGCTACGCATCAGGACCTGCGCGCTACGCGTTGGGTAGGCGCTACGCGTCGGGGCGGTCAGCGCAGTGGGAAAAAGACACGGGCGCTACGCGTTGGGCGCGCGCTACGCGTCAGGACCCGCGCGCTACGCGTTGGGGTTTAACACACAAAAAATTTGCCTACAAGCTTCAAAAGACCCCAAATTTCTTCAAGGTTGCAGGTAGGCCTCTGATCATCAAAGTATTTTGCTTGATAAAGACAAATGAGCATGGGAAATGTGTTTTAATGCCATCAATTTGAAATAAGAAGTTCATGTGTATTTGCTTAAAAATGTCAAAGTGCAAGTAAAGCTAGGGTTTTGTTTTGCTGCTCTCAAGGTCATCCCTTTCACTCCCATTTTTTTTCCTACATCCCAACCACCTCCCTTATCATTTTTACCTAATCTCCCTACCAAAAATATCAAAGGCCCAAAACCCTACCCCTATCCCTAAAATTTAATAACATAACCCTAAACCCTACTTCTCATAAAACCCTTGCAAATTATAATTGTATGATGTTGTATATGTCATGATTCCTTCCCTTAATTCCCTTTTTCATATATTTTCCCTAATTCCCCTTAAAAGTCTCCCTTCCCTAACATCTCCCTTGTGTTATTTGTCCCCTTGAAGCAGCATTTCAACAGTGAAAATAGCAGGTCATTTGAGCAGAAGCAGCAATACATTTCAGCCATTTTGCTCTTGAAACCATGTCAGAAACTGAAACCGACTATGAGCAAAGTGATGACCGTGAGTCAACACCAGAGGTTGAGGTACAAAGGAGGCCTCACAGGGGTGGTAAGGGTGGTCACCATGTGAGAGAGGAGCCCACCTCTTTGACCTATTTGCAGGCTTGTCCACTTGCAGTCACATGTTTCCGCCATCAATCATGTTATGAATTTTGCGAGAGGATTTCTCAAATTCAGCACCATAGGGAATTGGTCCGCTTGTTTGTTTTGCATTTGCATGACGGGCATGTAAATCTTGCAGGGGTGGATTTTATATTGTCACCTGAGATTGTTGCTCAAGCAACAGGGATACCCAATGTTGGAGAAGAGTGGAACAAGCGCAAACTATTGGACAGATTTCAGTATGAGCCCTACATTAAACCTGTGTACATGAGGTACATGACTAGTGTATTTCCTTTCGGATTTTTGAGGGATGAGTATGCTCCCTTGATGAGGCTCATCATTCGCTATTTCACCTGTGAGGGCAGATTTTCACGTTTGTATTCGTACCATATCCGCTTGTTGATGCATTTCACACGGGTACAGATGATGAACATACCATTTTTCATGTGCCGGAATATTGAGAGGATGGTGCCCTTGGTGCAGAGAAAGAGCCCAACACAGCAACACCGGAGCATCTTTCATTATGGTTTGATCAAGCTTGTGGTCATGCATCAGTTGGCTCAGCAGGGTATCCCATGGGAGGATTTTATCTCTCGAGATTTTTTCACAGCGCCAGCACCACCACCCCCTGAGGTTGTTCATGAGGAGGGAGGACCTTCACAGCAGCATGATATCCCCGAGGCTAGACATGTCAGCTCCCCTCCATTGGTCACATATCAAAAAGGCCACAAGGCCTTATTTGCATCAGCTCAGCGAGTATTTTCTCCACCTCAGGTGGAAGGGGTCTCGCCTTCTTCATCAGCACCGCGAGTGTTATCTCCACACCAGGTGGAAGGGGCCTCGTTTTCGACAGCAGCACAGGTACAGGAGAGAGGCAAGTAGCCCAAAATTGATGAGGGGCCATCAGGTGATCCAGGCATAGATGTTGTTGACCTCGATATCAGTTCTCCTAGCCTAGAGCCAAAGGAGATCATCCAGCAACTAAGGGCTGAAAATGACTTGTTGCAGCAAAGGTTGGAAATGGCAAATTGGACAATCACCTACTTAGAGCAGCGCAACAAGCAACTAGAAGATGAACACACTCTTGATGAGTTGCGGAGGATCCATGAAGACTGCAACTTGGCTCGTAAGAGGCTCGGTGATTTAGTACCCGTTGAGCGAGAGGCTATGCTTCTCCGGGTCAATGCTCATTTGGAGAGGCTACTGGCCAAGGCCAACAAAGATAAGGACCTGCTCCGGAACATGAAGAACCACTATTGGGCCCGAATGCACGTATGCAAGGCGAGAATGAAGGTGCTCCAAGGACGGTTGGCCAAAGCACTAAAACGAAGAAAAAGGCCCGATCCCCTCCACATCTTGGCTGAGGCTTCCTTGAAGGAGAATGATGCTTAATGACTCAACTCCAGCACAAATTTCAGAAAATTTTGAGTATTTTTGGTCACTTGTGAATTTTTGGGCTAAAAACAGGTTTTCTTCACCAACGCGTAGCGCGCCGCGCGCGACCCTTTTGATGGGCAAATCCATTTCAGGAAAACTCAGAATTTTTGGATTTTTCATGCAAAAATACACCTGATCAGAAATTACCAAGAGATTTCATCAAGTTTTGAGCCTCCAGAAGGTCAAAAAACAAGCAAAAAATGACTTTCTGCCACTTTTTTGACACACAGGAAGCAGTCTTGGGAGATTGCAATTTTGGAGGGGTAAATGACCACCAAATTCAGAAATTCCACTTGGGTTGGAAAGTAGACATCCAGACCTTTCCAACAAGCCCACTTTTGCCTCATTTGGACACCTGGAAGTGCCTCAAAAGTTGCTCCAAAGGCGCGCTACGCGTTCAGAATCAGGGCGCTACGCGTTGGGCAATTTTCACAGAAATGCACCTACAGCTCAGCAAAACGCAGTTTTGACTAGGTTTGACTTTTTGGAGTGGATTTTGATCCTCCTTGATGTAAATGATGTAATTTTATGATACTTTGACACTTATTTATCTCTTCTAGAAGATTCATTCATGAAATAGGCAAAAATTTAATGAATGAATTGGTTTCCTAGCTTATAGAGGCAAGTTGTTTTGACTGCCTAGTTTTTAGTGCTCAGTTTAGAATTGGTTGAAACAGCTCCTAGGATAGTGAGATCGACCCCTAGAGGCAAGGAAAGATGTTAGATTGCCTATATTATGTACTTCTTGGTCATTTTCATGGTTGGACTCTTGAGGGAGAAAGCTTCTATTGTATTACTCATTGTATCTCGGCAATTTTGGCAAAAGAAGAAAGACCAGGGTTTTGCAGTCCTTTTTGGGATTCCTGTGGTTACATGTATTGATGGTGTGTTTCTCTTTGTACTTGTAAGTTTGTTATGTGAATCATCTTCTTACTTTTCCTTCTGCAAATTAGGCAAATGAAGTGTTAAAGTAGAATTCATGATTGCCATGCTCTGCTTTTAAGTTTGCTTGATATTTATGTTTTCCTCTGTCTAAAGAGAACTCTTGAAGGTTTCTTGCTCTCTTTAGCTCCTCACCGGTCATTCCTATCCATTCACTTAATTCAAAGGCATCAGTACAGTCTCCTACCTTGCCCCAAAGAACCCCCTGCAAAAACTGTGTCCAATCCCCGCACCCAAAATTGCCTTTTCCCGATTTTCCACCAAAATCCTAAAAATCTCAAATCAAACCTTTTATCAGTTTACTAGCCTAAAATCAGTGTTCTTTATTGGTTATCTCCACCCTTTGAAGATCTTTGCCGAGATATACCGGAGAGAGCCCTCTCCTGCCCCGTAGGGCTAGCTACGAGGCTAAGTGGTTTGATGTTGCCTTGGAGTTTACCTTTTTCAGCCTGAGGTGAAATTTCAAGCGCTAACATATTGGCGACCATACTGGGGAGAAAAAATTGTTTGCTGACTGATGTGTTTATTTCATAAGTCTTAGACGGAGTCTGAAGATATGCCAGGTAGCCTTCGAAAACGCTCTTGCTTTGCATCAGCGCAAGTAGATAAACGCTGCTTCAGTCGACCTCCGTGAGCTAGTGAATGTAACACTTCATTTGCATTTCACCCCAGTATATTTGCAAACTCTGAACTTTTGGATGATTGGTTAAGAGTTTTCACAGGCTGATTGGCTATTTGTTCCTTGATATCCAAACTGGCTTCCGATTCTGGTCATATATTCAAATCTCATTCATGTCCAGCTGTTTTTGAGTATCTTGAAGACATTGATTTCGACGAGAGTTTTGAGTTGTCCTTGTTCAAAACCAAATCTGAAAGTGCACTTGATTCTCTAGTTCCCAACCCTGATTTTGCAGCTGCCCTTGAAATTGAGAGACACAATAAATTGGTTGACAATTTCATCCTAAGATCTCTTCAGTCAGATATTCACGCTACTAATCTTGCTGAGTTCGTTGAAACTATATCTGTTCATATTGGATCTACTATCACGGCGCATGAGCAGTCCAATCCTCCTTTTATTTCTGTTTCTCCTATAATCACTTATCCAGAATCTACAGTTGGTTCGCCCTCTACATCCCATACCACTTCTCCTCCTCATACTCCTCATACTACAGCTACACCTACTCCACCTGCTACTCCTAGACCCAATCTACCTAAAACAATGGCTGCCCGATTTGCTCCTCTTGCTCTTCCCCAAAATTTGCATGATATGCCAGCTGATTATCAGAGTAAAATTCCCATGTTTGATGGCACTCCACAAAGTATCTCTGCTCAGCAACATAGAGACAAAATGACGACTTTCTTTGATCTATATGAGATAGATGAAGAGGATGTAACTATGCATTTATTTGTACAAACATTTGATGGAGAAGTAAGAAAATGGTTCAGAGGTTTGACAGCTAGAAGCATACCTACCTTGGAAGCACTTCAGAGGCAGTTTCTAGATCGATGGGAAATCAGAAAGGATCCGCTTCAGATTAATGCCGAATACAACAACCTCAAGCGTAATCATGGTGAGTCCGTTCAAGATTACATAATCAGATTTAATACAGTTTACAATGCTATTCCCGATGATTTGAGACCGTCAAGAAAATCAGCACTTCTCAAATTCCCGGATGGCTTTGATCCGGAGATGGCTTATTCATTGCGAGATAGAGATCCGCCTACCTTGGAGGATATGCAGAAAATTGCCGTTAGTGTTGAAGCGAATTTGAATGATAAAAGAGCAAGGATGAAGGCGGAAAAGCGAGTCACAATCAAAGAGGAAGCTTCTACATCAGATCAGCTCCTCCGTAAGGTTGAAAAGATTGAAAGGGCACTTGAACATACTCATCTCAACAAGCCGGAACCGCAGATCCATAATCCTAATTTCCGAGGTCCACAGCAACCACAATACAGAATTAAGCAGCGTGAAACAAGGGCACAAGAGGCAGCAGTTCAGCAGCAAATTAAACCTCCTTTTCAGCATAATTTTGTTAGCCAAGAATCCGAGGATGAAGGTGATACGGTGGGAGAGGAAAATCACTTTTTCACTCCTGATGATCTGCCTACCTATATTACTGAAGAAGAAGAATTTGTGAGAAATTTAGTCATACATCAAGATGAGAATTATATTTTATCAAATGAGGCAGTACTTGAGGAAGAATCAGAGGAATACCAAAGAGGATATCTCAATGCTTTGTCCGCTCAGCAGAGGCAATTAAGAAACCGAGCTGTTCCCATAAATCCCATTCAGCAAAGGAAAGATACTTCAGCAAAAAATGATTCAGCTTCCCCACAGACAAAAGGAAAAGACATAAGCGATCCTCCAGCAGGTCAATCATCATCAGCAAGCAAGATAAATCAGCCATCAAGCACACTGAGAGATAAAGTTGAAAAAAGAGAAGTTCCGGCCAAAGAAGGTGAGAAGGTTTCAGCTTTCAGTTTGGAGAATGAAATTTCAAAGTTGAAAGTGTCCATTCCTTTGACGGAAATCATGAAGAACAGCACTTACCGAGGCCAAATCTCCAAGATGCTGAATTTTGATCCAATGCTAGACATGGTGAATGTAGAAGATGATTAGCCGGAATTGATTTTTGGGCCTGCTTTAAATGGTGAGTCTCCCGAAAGTGATGTTCCTCCATTCTATATCAGTTTGCGATTGCATGAGTATGTTTTACATAATGCCATGTTTGACTCGGGAGCTTCGCATAATTTGATGCCGAAAGCAATTATGGAGAAGCTGGGACTAGACATCACAAGGAAATATCATGATTTGTATTCGTTTGATTCCAGCCGGGTAAAATGCATTGGTTTGATCAAGGACTTGGTGGTCAAATCCCAGCAAAGAATGTTTTGATGGATGTGGTGGTGGCAGATATTCCTCCGCGGTTCGGAATGTTGCTTTCGAGATCTTGGGGAGCCAAGCTCAAAGGTACACTTCAGCTTGATTTTTCTTATGCTACAATCCCGGTCTTTGGTCAGATGAGGAAGTTATATAGGGAGCAAAAGATGAAATACATGATCACTAGTAAGGAAAAGCCAGTTAATCATCCTGTAAATTATGTACATACAGATTTGGAGTCATTTGTTTTGTTTGCGGATAATTTTAATGAGATAGATAGTCAGTTAATTCAAGCAGAAGATATACCAGACATTACAGAAAATTTTAGAGAAATTTTGAGAAAGGAAAGTGAAGAAAGGTCCGCTGTCATGGAGCCAACAGCTGAAATCAATGGACAACAAACAGAAAATGCAGAGACATCACATTTTCAGCATTTAGAAGACGATGAGGATGGTCTTTGGACCATGGATTTTGATGGCGCTGTGGGCAGCGATGGTGCTGGTATAGGTGTGTGGATTCGAAGTCCATTTTCTGTCCAAAACAAAGTCCCAAGCAAGGTACGAGTATGTTCTTACAAATTGGCATTCGATTGCTCCAACAATGAGGCGGAATATGAGGCTCTCATTGCTGGCCTGAAAATCCTTCGGAAGCTGAAGGCGAAGAAAATAGCAGTATATGGCGACTCCGAGTTGGTTATAAAGCAAGTGAAAGGTGAGTTCCAGGCCAAGCATCCTCGTATGCGAGCATATCGAAATGCTGTCCTAGATATCTTAAAGCTGTTTTCTGAACATACTTTGACATGTGTGCCCCGTATCCAAAATGGTGTTGCGGATGCATTGGCTAAGGCAGCAAGAAATCTAAAAATCCCCATGAATTCCAGCAATAAGTTTGAGATTTATGTGAAGCACTGTCCTACCGTTCCAGACAATCAAAGATGTTGGCAAGTTTTCCAAGATGACGAAGAAATCAAGGATTTTCTGCAAGTTGAAGGTGAGTTCAAAGACATCTCCATAGACACAGAAGCTGAGGAAGTAAATCAGATGGATGTATTGCAACTTAAAGATAATTTCATTCCTAAAGGATTAATTCCTTTGGAAGAGCTGTTCGATCAAGATGATGTGGCCCGCAAACCAACCTTGAGGCCAACGGAAGAAGGTGTCGAAGAAGTGAATCTCGGAACAGCTGAAAATCCAAAGATGGTGAAACTATCGAAAGCATTGTCGCCAAAGGTAAAGAAAGAATATATCAGATTGTTGTCTTCATTTTCTAATGTTTTTGCATGGGATTATTCAGATTTGAAAACTTATGACACAAGTATCATTCAGCATACCATTCCCATAAAGCCAAATCAAAAGCCTTTCCGACAAAAGTTGAGAAGAATTAATCCTAAGTTGCTGCCATTGATCGAGAAGGAAGTTAACAGGTTGTACAAGTCTGGAATTATAGTGCCAATCAGATTTTCCGATTGGATTTCCAACTTGGTGCCCGTGAGAAAGAAGACCGGTGAGATCCGCTTGTGTATAGACTTTAGAAATCTGAATAAGGTGTCGCTAAAGGACAATTATCCGCTGCCCAAGATGGATCATATATTGCAGCGGGTAGTTGGGGCATCAAGGATGTCGCTACTTGATGGTTATTCCGGGTACAATCAGATTTTGGTGCATGAGGATGACCGCGACAAGACTGCATTCACTACTCCATGGGGAACATTTCATTATGCCAAGATGCCGTTTGGATTGAAAAATGCAGGTGCCACCTTTCAGCGGGCGATGGACATGGCCTTTGCTAATGAGAAGGATGTCTTTTTGGTCGTTTATCTTGATTATTTAACTGTGTTTTCTAAATCTGATGAAGAACATTTGTATCATTTAACAATGGTGTTTCAAAAGTGCAAAAAATATGGCATTTCATTGAATTCGAAGAAGAGCCTTTTCGCCATGAGTGAAGGCAAGTTGTTGGGCCACATCATTTCCAAAGATGGCATTCATATAGATCCTGCACATGTGGAAGCCATTCAGCAATTAGAGCAGCCCCGAAACAAGAAAGAGATTCAGTCCTTTAATGGCAAGTTGAATTTTCTGCGTCGCTTTATTCCGAATCTTGCCGAACACCTCAGAGAAATCACTAACATGCTAAAAAAGGACAGCCAGCTCAAATGGATCAAAGAGGCAGTAAAATCTTTCAATTTGGTAAAGTTAATTTTATCTTCAGCCCCAACTCTAATCAGCCCGGATTATACACAAGATTTTATTTTATTTCATTTGCTTCTGAGCATACATTGGCAGCTGTGCTGATGCAAAAGAGAGATGGAGTTGAGAAGCCCATTGCTTTTTTCAGTCGTATTATAAGGGATGGAGCGCTGAAGTATAATATCATTGAAAAACAAGCATTGGTGCTGGTAAAAGCCTTGAAAGATTTCCGTGTGTACATACTGAATTCCCACATTTTGGCATATGTTCCTAACGCGGCTGTTAAAGATGTTTTGGTACAAGCGGAACCGGAAGGAAGGCGGGGTAAGTGGATTGTTGCACTATTAGAATATGATGTGGAAATTAAGCCTACCAAGCTGATCAAGGGTCAAGGTCTCGCTAAATTGATGGCTGAAACAAATCTCCATGTCCTAGACATTAATTTGATTGCTGCCTTGTCCGACGAAGATGAAGAAAATTCAGCACTACAGGTATCTGACATTTTTGTTTCCTCTCCTTGGTATGCTGATATTGTATATGTGCTTCAAAATTTGTCTTCACCTCCTGGGATGCCTCGAAACAAAGCTAGGACATTGAAGTTAAAGGCTGCCAAATTTTGCATCATCAAATCTGCACTATATTGGAAAGACCCCGGTGGCATATTGTTGAATTGTTTGGTCGAGGAGGAAGCTAAGAGAGCTGTAGAGGATTTTCACAAAGGTGACTGCGGGGGCCACTTGTTTTGGAAGACCACGGCAAACAAGATCCTAAGGGCAGGTTTCTATTGGCCTTCATTATTTTTAGATGTATATCAAGCAGTCAAGAGTTGTCATGAATGTCAAATTTTTCAAGGAAAGCAGAAATTACAGCCCTTGCCTCTCAAGCCCATTGAAGTCAGCGCACCATTTCAGCAGTGGGGCTTAGATTTCATCGGTGAAATTCATCCAGCATCTTCCGGACAGCATCGATGGATATTGACAGCCACCGATTACTTCACGAAATGGATTGAAGCCATTCCCACCTGACAGGCCACGGACTTGGTAATTATTTCTTTCCTTGAAAATAACATATTGTCACGTTTCGGCTGTCCGCATAAGTTGATTACAGATAATGCAGCAGCGTTTAAATCAAAGAAGATGGTTGATTTTTGCTACAAATATAACATCAACTTGGGGCATTCAACCGCCTATCATCCGCAAGGAAATGGGTTGGCTGAATCTTCGAATAAATCTTTGGTAAACATCATAAAGAAATTGCTGGAAAACAATAAGAAGAGCTGGCACAAAAAGTTAGTGAATGCATTATGGGCTGATCGTGTAAGTCAAAAAAAGTCAATTGGTATGTCACCCTTTGAACTAGTTTACGGGACATATGCGGTGTTTCCTACTTCACTTAGTATTCCGGTAGCAAAGTTGCTTCAAGAAGCTAGTGGTGAGGAGGATCCCATGGAAAGGCGGATTAGTCAAATGATTCATTTACAGCAGACACAGGAGGAGGTTCTTCAAAATACTCTTAAGTTGCAAGAGCGCATAAAGAAAATCTATGACAGAAAAGCAAAGCCGGATGATTTCCAGATAGATGATGTTGTTTTGAGGTGGGATGCCCGAAATGAAGACAAAGGGAAACATGGAAAGTTTGACAACTTATGGAAAGGTCCTTACAAAATTGCGGCATACCGTGGTCCAAATGCCTTTCTTCTCAAAGAAATGAACGGTGATGATTGTCTTGGAGGGTCGGTCAATGGCCGACTGCTTAAAAGGTACCATGTCTGAGCATTTTCTGCTCTAGCCATTATCATTGTAATTACCATTTTACTTTTATTTCACTGCAAGTGTGAACTGATCTTCCATCTTTAGTCTGGGGCCCGCGGTGAAGGCTATAATTCTGAAGATGGAGATTAGTTGGTGTGAGTTTTTCATATTGTTTTTATCAGTCCATTTTCTGTCCAAAAGTTGAGTTGGTTTGGGTCAAAGTTAGTCCAATTTTCAGTCAGTTGTTAAAGTCAATAAAGCTGTCCCGGTTTGGGTCACATGTGTAAATAATGACTCCATTGCCCAATGATTGTAAGGCACTGGTCTGCTCTCCCAGAGGTCTAAGGTTCTTGGCACCTCCAAGGAGCTACCATCCCCATTGGAGCCAATGTTAGAGTCAGTCTAGTAGCCCTCCATCAGCGATCAAAACTCTTTGCATTTCATTAGTAGGTGTCTCATCAGTGTCATCTTATTGCATTCCATTAGGCATGCCATAACCCTGATGGAGGAGCTTGTGTCTTTATGTTCCCCTCTTGGCACTGCTGGTTCAAGTTGTTTCAGTCAATAAAATTCTTTACAGGGTCATTGGTCTTGTTTTGAAGTCAAGGTCCTAGGTCTAGGGTTTAGGTCACTATGAATTTTTAAAAACAACATTTAGAACTCATGAAGGTCACTATGAATTTTTTGCCATGCCTTTTGGCCTTACTAATGCACCTTCCAAATTTTAAGGTTTAATGAATTTCATTTTCAAACCCTTCCTTAGAAAATTTGTGTTAATATTTTTTTGATGGTATACTAATCTACAACAAGTCTTGGAAGGATCATGTTCAACATGTTGATAAGGTGCTCAAACTATTGGAGGAGAAACAATTGTATGCAAAAACATCCAAATGTTTCTTTAGGGTATAGGAGGTGGAATATTTGGGTCATATTGTATCTCATGAGGGTGTTAAGGTAGAGCCTAACAAAATTAAATCCATCAAGGAATGAAAAATCCCCACAACCTTAAGGCATCTTCAAGGATTTCTTTGGTTCACAGGGTATTATCGCGAGTTTGTTAAGAATTATGGGAAAATAACAACACTTCTAATGACATTACTGAAGAAAGATGAATTTTTTTGGACCCCTATGAGAACTAAGGCCTTTGAACAACTTAAAGATGCAATTTGTCGAGCTTCGGTCGTAGATACACCAGAATTCACAAAAACCTTTATTATGGAATGTGATGCCTTAGGAAATGGAATTGGTGCTATTTTAATGTAAGAAGGAAGAACCATTACCTTTGAAAGTCATCCAATCAAGGGAAATAATTTACACAAACCCATTTCTGAGAAGGAAATGTTGGCAATTATACATGCCCTGAAGCAATGTTTCCCTTACCTAATTGGAAGACACTTCAAGGTAAAAAATATCATCATAGTCTTAAATACTTCTTGGAACAAAGATTATCTTTAGAAGAGCAACAAAATAGGGTCACCAAGATGTTGATTTATGACTTTGAAATCATTTACAAGAAAGGGAAACAAAATGTTGTTGCAGATGCACTCTTAAGAAAGGATGAGGATATGGAGGCATTGCTCTATGCCATTTCTATTACCCAACCTGTTTGAATAAATAAAGCAAGGGATGAATGGAGGAATGACGAAGAGTTGCTAACACTCATTCCAAAGTTGTAGCAAGATCCTAGTGCATTCGATACTTATATCTGGAAAAATGGTTCATTATGGTACAAAGATTTCTTATATCTATGTAAGAACTCCAAACTCAAACAAAAATTTATTTTGAAATTGCATAAGAGGGCACTCAGGATTTTTAAAAACTTACCACAAGGTCAAGAACGAATTTTTTTGGGATGGCCTTAAATATGATGTTCAAAAGTTTGTGGCTAAATGTTTGGTTTTCCAAAAAAATAAAGTCGAGACAATTAAAACCCTAGGTCCTTTACAACCATTATCCATTCGACGTCGACGTTGGGAAGAGGTATCAATGGATTTTATCACGAGTCTACCTATGTCTAAAGGAAAAAGTGTCATCATGGTGGTACTTGATAGACTTACCAAGCATGTACACTTTTGTGCACTATCTCATCCTTTCAAACTCAGTACAGTCGCTATTGCATTTGTGGAAATGCTTCAAAAGTTACATGGAAACCCAAAGATTATTGTAAGTGACAGAGATCCTATTTTCACTAGAAATTTTTGGACAAAATTATTTTCTTGCCTTGGTACTCAATTGGCTCATAGCTCATCTTATCATCGTCAATCTGGTGGGAAAATTGATATAGTGAACAAATGTTTGGAAGAATATTTTTGGTGCTTTGTATCTGATATAAAAACACAATGGGTTAGGTGGTTATGTAACATCCCTGGTAAAAATTCCATGTAATAAATTTAATAAAGGAAAAATAATAACCAAGGTATTGGGACACGTATTCCAATTCGGGTGTTCATTTGGTTTATTATGGCTAAAGGAAATTGGAAAAGGAAAAGGCAAGGGCTTTGGAAAGGCAAAATGACATTTTTCGCAGTTTATTTATGAAAATAATGGAAATTAGGAGAAACAGAAGGTGAAAGGTCACAGGTTGCATGTGAGGAGGAAAATGAAGGAAAATAATTTAAAATTAAAGAAAATAGAGGCCTTATTAATAAAAAGGCTTCTAAGGATTAGTTGATACCTTTTTTTTAGTTTCGTTTTGGATCTCTCTCTCTACTCTCTCTCTCATACACTGTTGGAAACTTAGAATTTTCTTGGATCACTCTACCATTGGATCAAGGAAAGAAAAGGAAGGCCAAAGAAGGTAAAGGGAAGCAAAGATTAAGTAAGGAAGAGCAGGATCAAGCAGTTTCAACAAGATTACTTGTAGGTATCGATTTGCATGTATGATTTCCTTGCTAGATGTGGCATGCATGGTACATGCATGTGTATTTTTGGTTCTCTTGTTTTCATTGGCATGGGTTTCACCAGGTGTGACAATGTTCTTTAACCTTGCCTTTCCATTTCCAGATAACCATGGTGTGGTGGGTTCTCTTATATTCAGTTGAGTTGGATTACCGGATGGATTCGAAGCTGAGTGGGGTAGTCTCAGGATTATTCACAAGGCCTAGGAATGCCTGAATGGGATACATAGTAAAGCCTGGATGTGAACACTTCGATTGATCTCACCTTGACCAGTAATGGCGGGATACACGGTAAATCCCAGAGGGTGGAGACCTCGTAGGCCTAGGAAGCCCTTGACCGGTAATGGCGGGATACACTGTAAAGCAGAGAGGTTAAGATGGAAAAATTCCTCATGATTTAGGTGGAGAGATCCGGAGGCATCCATGCTTGTTTAGAGCCTAGTGATTTGGTGGGGATTGTGATAAATCTTGGTTCTATTGATGAGGTTTGAGGTGGTTTCGACTCGAGAATCCTGGTTGGTTTTGTTGTGAGTCCCACATTCATGCTTGGAATATGGAATGAGGGTGATTGGGTGAAAGAAAGATTTGGTTCAACCAATCTATGTTTGGGTGGTTCGTGGAAGTCCCATACCTGGTTGCCTTTTACATTCATTAATAATATCTTCTTCTCTTTGGTATTTCCTCTGTAAATGTATTGGTTTATATGTGGATTTTATGGTTGTTACATTCTTGTTATTTCGATTGGTTATACTCTGGTTATGAGTATGTTTTATGACAAACCTGATGTATGGCTCTCATCATGCTTTGATTTGTAAATGAATGTACAATGAATATATGACCTAATATATGATAATGCAACTATTGTGATATGGCAACAATGCTTCTTTACAACTCTTAAGTATGAGAACCCTATGCTCAGATATATTGTTATGACCTGTAGATTGCATATTTGTGACATGTTTAACGAAATATCTGTCATGGCTAGTAGGGGTTAGATCAATTACTTGTACTAATGATTGTATTAGTAGCCTTATTCCATTGTTATTTATCATTTCTGAAAAATTCATGAATTTTTGGGCAGTGGCCTGAGTCCTGGCCCTAAAAAAGTGGCACAGAATCTAGGGTCATTGGCTCAGAACTAGCTAAAAAATTCCATAGTCATTAGCATGCCTTGCTATGGGAGTGAATGGAAGGGCTCATTCACATGCATGGCTTGTCATGGGAGCAGATGGGGGTCCATATAAGTGAAATATCAAGTTGTCTTAGGGGTTGGTCACCTGGAAGGGTTGGTTGGCTCCTGAAGGTTTTGTAGCATGTGTGGAAGGTTAGATTGGTTTGATTTTGTTGGTTCCACTTCCTTAATTATACATGGGGAGTTGAGTCATATCATCGTAGCCCCTCATCACATGTTTACCCCAGCGGATTGGTTAACTTAGGTAAATGTGGGAGAGGGTGGTTACATAGTGGTATCAGATCATGGTTTACCCCTTGCACTAGATGTGTGGTGTGTTGGTCATGCATTCATGTCGGTTGCATATGTGTTCTTCATGCTTGTGGTCTATGTACTTGTTGTGTATGTATGGTGGTGGTCATGGTCACAGTGGTGTCGCCATGTGAAAGTGGATGGTGTGTTGTGGATGTGGTCGTCATGATTGTATGTTGGTTATGCATGTCAATGCTTATACATTTTTATGCATACATTGCTATGGTTGTAGTTGTCATGCATTAGGTCATGGTATGTGGTTGGTATGATCAGGCATTGATAACTGGATAGTGGTTAAACTGATGTTATATGTTGATATGATTATGATTATACATGTATCATTCTAATCTGGTTGATCTTGCAGATGATATATCCTCCACTGAACTGTACTTAGGTATGTCGATTATGTTATGTTTTGGTTTTAGCTGACATGGTGTACTTGCAGGAAAGAGATCAAATATGACTAGAAGGATGGTAGACTACAGTTCACAAGACTCTCCCTATGGATCAAATGAGTAGCGTGGTGTTGGGCACTCTTCTGACTTAGCAGACACATTGAGAATCTTGAAGGTGGAAATAAGAAGTTGCAAGGCAGATAATGACATAATCATGCAGGCACATGGGAAATGAGCAAAAGTCAATGTAGTAATCCTTCAGAGTTTATCAGAATTGCAAAGAGACAGGGACTGCTTCAAATCAGTCATGGGAAGGAGGACAAAAGTAATGGGGCATATGGCAGTAGATCTCATGGTGGGCACAGGTCTGATAAGGATGACACGATCTGAGATGGAAGGTTCTTAGATATGTCATATAGGAAAGGAGATGGACACAAGTTCTATTCTAGTTTTGGTTCTGACAGACACTATGATCGTCAGCGTTATCATCCTTACAGGAGGAGTGATAGGGGATATTTTCCAGATGAGTTCAGGAAATCAAAGCCACCTACCTTTGATGGGGAATTGAAGAAGTTGGAGGATGCAAAAGCATGGTTTCATGGGATGAATAAATTCTTTGAGCTGCATGAATACACAGAGAATATGAAGGCCATAATAGCTATCTTCAACCTCAAAGGGAAAGAAAACATCTGGTGGGAAGATGTGAAGTGGGTTAGAGACATCAATACAAATAGAGTTGAGTTGGCATGAATTCAAGAGACTTTTCAAGAAGAAGTACTTGTCAGAGAGGTATTGAAAACAAAGCCAAGCAATTCTATGAGCTAAAGATGGAATCAATGATAGATGAGGAGTACATGACTAAGTTT
Organism: Pinus tabuliformis; assembly: GCA_031772625.1. Classification (NCBI taxonomy): domain Eukaryota; kingdom Viridiplantae; phylum Streptophyta; class Pinopsida; order Pinales; family Pinaceae; genus Pinus; species Pinus tabuliformis. Next base: position 138,316 of record CM062817.1, on the reverse strand, counting down.
CTAGAGTTATTGAGGTATGTACCGTATCTTAAAGATGAGAAGGCCAAATTTTAGAGATTTGTCAGTGGATTTCCATTATCATTTAGAGATCAGATTGATTATGATGAGCCTAAATCACTTGAGGAAGTTATTGGGAGATTAAAGCATTGTTATGAGTAGTCAAAGTGTAAGACAAAATCACAGCAAGGTTGGAAAGGAAAAGACAAAGCTAAAGGTAAATGGAAATCGAAAAGAATAATACCTTAGGATGCACGTGAGAAATAAAATATTGCACCTAATAAGAAGTTCAACGTAGTTAGACAAGGACATGGGCCACATCCTAGAGGGCAAAAAAATAGAGGTGATGGTATGGGACCGTTGAAGTGTTGGATATGTGGCAAGGAGCATCTCAAGAGAGATTGTCTGTAATATCAGGGTGGTAGGCCTCAGATCTATAGTGCATAGGAGGCACAGACTATTGGAGATGATGGGCAAAGTATTCCTTTTATGTATGCAACATTGGATAAAAAGCAGGCGGATCACCAAGAAATTGTTATCAAGATGGATGATAAGTTTTGTGATCAAGTTGTTTCCATTTTGATTGACCCTATATATAATTATAGTTATGTTAGTACTGACCTGGTAGATAAGTGTGGGTTGAATGAAGAAGTACATGCAGAATCTTGGTTAGTGCATTTGGCTACAGGTACAAACAAAAGAGTTCATCATTGGGTAAGAGCTTGTGGATTTGAGTTGAATAGTATGCCTACATAATCACATTTGAATGTATTGTCGTTGGGAACATATAGTATGTTGTTGGGTATGGACTGGTTGTATCTTTATAGAACCAAGGTGGATTGTTACGACAAGGCTATTGAGTGTCTGGATGACAATGGGGAAAAAGGTTCTTGCAGGGTTAAAAGAAGGCAACATCAATTAGAATGGTGACAACTATGCAAGCAAAGTGCAGTTGCAGAAAAGGGTGTGTATTATTTGCAGTGCATATTTCTAGTGATAAAGGTAAGGATGTTGAGGATATGGAGGTATTGAGCAGGTACCCGATCTTGCAACAATTTGAGGGTATGTTTCTAGTAGATATTTCAAGGTTACCACCTCACATAAAAGTGGAATTTTCCATTGAGTTGGTACTAGTGGTTGCACCAGCATCAAAGGCACCGTACATGATGAGCACACCATAGTTAGTAGAGTTGAAGTTGCAGTTGAAGGAAATGATTGACAAAGGATACATTAGGCCAAGTGTGTAATGCCCTCCTCCCATATCTACCCAAGTAACCGGCCAACCGAGGTAAACATGTGACAAGAGGCTACTATGATATGATTCATCCTCCTAGGTGTATTGAAGGAAGTGGAATCGACGGAAACACATCAAACATACCTTCCACATCTGCAACAACACTCACAGGAGCCATCCCAACCACACAGGTATCATGCCCCTGGGTCGCACTGAGTTTTTAAGTTATTAAACCTCTGGATGCTCCCATGCGATGGAAATGCCAACGTCGAGAGAGCTTTGGATTCTCCCACAAGCCTACATGCCTTCGTCCAGGGACTATTTCCAGCAGAATTCTGGCCACTTCCCAGAACTTGTTGTAATTTCCGGAATCCATTAAACACATGATGACAAGACTAATCAACCAAAAACTAACTCCAAGACTAGGCCTCACCATCCCCACCTGGGACTGACATTCTATCAAATACTTGGCATCAATGCAATCTACAGGTTTAGGATACAAGACAGAGCATTAATGAAAGAAAACTCTTATGAGACATGACAAGAAGGATCACCACCTTCTCCTTGAAATGTTATGACATGAATTAGGTCATGCATCCATCATCCTTTCCATTACAATTAAATACATGAAATAACTATGACATGAACCAGACACTTAACCATGCTTATAACTAGCATAAAACCATGAAAATAATAGTGATATAACAACCATTAAATCCACATATAAATAAGTACAAAAGGAAGAGAACTTAGCTTTTATTAAATATAGGAAAATCCGACCAGGTTCAGGACTTCCACGTACCACCTGATCGTAGACATGGCTGAACCAAATATTTCTTTTAGCAATTCACTCCCGTGCCACATTCCAAGCATGAACGTGGGATTTAATGGATAAACAAATCCAAAAACAACCAAGGAAATCCATAGGATAAACCACCTCCACCCTCACTAAACCGTGATCACACCAAAATCGGTGCTCTGATCACAAAACCGAACTGAACTTGAAATGTCATCCGGAATCCATCACTATCCTTGAGGAATTTTTTGTCTCCTTATCTCTCAAGAATTACCGCAATCCAATCCTAGATCACTAGGCCCTAAACCGAGACACCTCCCTCGGGCTTTACTATGTATCCCGCCAAAATCGGTCAAGGGATTCCTAGGCCTTTGGGAATGAAACTTGAGACCACCTCTGCCCTGGATTTTGAAATCCATCCAGCAATTCCAAACCTCAAAACTGAGATCAACATCCCAACACACCATGACATCCGAAAAAAGGCAAGGCTAGGCTAAAAACCACTATCATAACCCTACATAACCATGCCACCGACAACAAGAGAACCATACACCAACATGAAAATCCATGCATGTCGAAACTAGCTAGGAAATCACACATGCTGTTTGTACTTGCAAGTTTCCTAGTTGAAACTGCTTGATCCTGATCTTCCTTGCTTGATCCTTGGTTTCCTTCCTTTCCTTCCTTTGCTTTCTTTTCCTTCCTTAATGCTCCAAAGCTAGAGTGCTCCAAGAAAACTTTGTGTCCAAGGAGTGAGAGAGAGATAATAATGAGAGAGCTCCAAAACTGAATTGACCAAGCCTGCCAACTGATCCTCATAAGACTTTTTATCAATGAGGCCTCTATTTTCTTCATTTTCCATTATTTTCCTTCATTTTCCTCCTCACATGCAACTTGTGTTCTTTCACCTCCCTTTTCTCCTATTTTCCTTTATTTTCATAAATAAGTGTGCCAAAAATGCCTTTTTTCCTTTTTAATGCCTTTGCCTTTGCCAATTTACTTTAGCCATAAACCCTAAACCCTAAACCCTAAACCCTAAAACCCCAAACCCCTAAACCCCAAACCCCAAACCCCAAACCCCAAACCCCAAGCCCCAAACCCCAAACCCCAAACCCCAAACCCTAAACCCCAAACCCCAAACCCTAAAACCCTTAACCCTAAACCCCAAACCCCAAACACCAAACCCCAAACCCCAAACCCTAAAACCCTAAAACCTAAACCCCTAAACCCTAACCCGTAAAACCCAAGCCCCAAGCCCCAAACCCCAAACCCTAAAACCCTTAAACCCTAAACCCTAAACCCCAAACACCAAACCCCAAACCCCAAACCCTAAAACCCTAAAACCTAAACCCCTAAACGTAAAACCCTAAACCCTAAACCTTCAACCCTAAAACCCTAAACCCCAAGCCCTAAACCCCAAACCCCAAACCCCTAAACCCTAAACCCTAAACCCTAAACCCCAAACCCCAAAAAACCCTAAACCCTAAACCCTAAAAAACCCTAAACCCTAAACCCTAAAAAACCATAAACCCTAAACCCTAAACCCCAAACCCTAAACCCTAAACCCCAAACCCTAAACCCCAAACCCCAAACCCCAAACCACAGGTTGAGCTGAAGAAAGCAAAGGTCTGGATGTTGATCTAGAATTATGAGCAACTCACCCCATTCGTCAATAACAGATAGGCCTCATATGCGTGGTTGTATAACAGTCTGTATATCATGGTGAGAACGCACAATATCCCATCAATCGATTCCCTCACTGAGGCTAGACCCAAGAACCAAGTCCGACTAGAGATCGATGAGTACATGGAGCAGTTAAGGTGAGAGGCCACCAAGGAAGACTTGGATCTGAGCGCACATAACATGTAGAAGTACATTGGTGGCCCAACCATGGTCAACACCATGTTGTGCATGCTTCATGATGAGTTGGATACAGGTTCCAAGACCATATACCCGGATGCTATGGAGGAAAGAGTCCGCTATCAGAAAGACACCATCAAGCAGTTTGGGGACATCATCACACAATACCAAGCTTGGCATCAATATGTGACCGAGAAGCACCAAGTGGATGTTTTCGAGTTGGTCTTTCCCCAAACTTCAGAGTCATAGTGTTTTGTCTTGTTAGGTTGTCTCTAGCATGTTTTGTCTTACATGGGTACATGTGGAAATGTAATATTATGTGTAAATATGTTGTAGGTGAAATTCCAAGTGTCATTAGTTGAATGTGAAAGGTCATCATGTTATGTAATGAGTTATTTGTAAAGAAGTTGAAGAGTCATGAGGTTAGTCAAAGAGTCACAAGGGGAATGTCAAGGGTCACCCCACCCTTTGCTATAAATAGACCCTCATAACTCATAGAATGGGCTTTTGGGAGCCAAGATTTTGGCTAGGTGTAGGCTTAGAAAAGGCTTGGGAGTATTGTTACGAGCCTTGGCTTCTCCATAACATAGAGCAAGTATACTTCTTTGGAGGAGCAGGTGTTCTAGACTATAATGTTCCACTATTGGGGCTAGTGGTCGTCAATGGTGTATGTATGGATGGAACTTTCACTTATAATAATAATAATAGAGCCAACACGCTTTGATGCATATGTTGTATTGTATTTGGACTATTCTGGTTGCTTTAGCAATGTATTTTGTTTAACTTACGCATTTGCTTATGAAATACTTTGTATGAAATTGTACGAATCATGATGAACGTGTGTTGTTGGATTAACTCGTCACTTTAATTTGTGGACTATTCCGCATTTTAGCTTGTGATGTCATTACGCTCGTGTGTTCCTTTCAAGTTGTGTACTATATAGGCTTCTAAGGGGTTCACTTCCTTTTCCCCTCCATGTGTTAGAACCCCCATGCATCACACTTGACTCTTCGTAGGGTCACACACTTTCTCTCACCCAAAGTTATCTTATTTCCCTCTATGCACTACCGCAGTCAAGGCATTACACTATCACCCACTGTTGGGGCTCCTACTCCAAATGGTTTGAGGTCTAGTTGGGACTTCTTATCGGGGAGATCCCCTGAATGTTGGCGGGTCCAGCATCATCAACAGAAAGATAGTGCATAATCCTTTAATTTTTGTATTATTATATTTTCTTTGACATGATTGATCCAAAATATAGGTTTTGATATTTTAAAACCAATTATGTTTTTTGTTTTAATTTAGATACTTTCTTAAATACAATACAATGGGGTCATATTTAAGAGACAGAGTGAGATGGAGGGGGAATAGAGTGGTGGAGAGAGACATAGAGGTGGGAGAGACAGGAAGGAAGAGAGAGAGGAGGGGGGGGACAAGGGGAGAGAGGGAGGGAGAGAGAGATGGATTTGGAGGGGGAAAGAGAGGGAGGTAAGAACAAAGACATTGAGAGATAGAGGTGAAGAGAGAGATGGAGTGACAAGGGAGATATGAAGATGGAATGAGGGAGAGAGAAGATAAGGGAAGAGAGAGAAAAAGAGAGGATAGAGATAGGGAAAGAAGGGGAAGAGAGAGACAAGGAGACATATATATGGAGGGGGGGAGAGGGGGAGAGGGGGAGAGTGAGAAGGAGGGAGGGTGGGAGATAGTGACAGATTGGAGGGTGGAGAGAGAGAGAGTGTGTGTGTGATGTGGGGAGAGACAAAGGGAGGTGGAAGAGAAAGGGAGAGGGAGGAAGGAAGAGGGAGAGTACTTGAGAGAGAGGAGATAGAGATGGAGTTGGAAGGGGAAGAAAGACACAAAGAGAGACAGGTGGAGAGGGAGAGGGAGTGATGGAGAGACAGTGAGGGAGAGAGAGAGAGAGAGAGAGAGAGAGAGAGAGAGAGAGAGAGAGAGAAGGGAGAGAGAAAGAGAGGGAGACAAGGGGAAGAGAGAGAGAGAGGGAAAGGGATAGGGAGGGAGAGAGAGACAGATAGACATGGATAGAGAGAGTGTGTATGTTTTGGGGGTGAGAAGGAGAGACAACGGAAGATAGAGATATAGATGGAGGGGGGAGAGAGGGTAGAAGAGAGAGGCAAAGAGAGGGAGGGTGGAAGATATATATATATATATATATATATATATATATATATATATATATATATATATATATATATATATATATATATATATATATATATATATAGATATAGATATATATATATAGAGAGAGAGAGAGAGAGAGAGAGTGGAATAGAGAGAGGGGGAGGAAGAGAGAGAGGGAGAGGAAGAGGGAGAGATATATAGATATGGAGAGAGAGAGTGTATGTTTGTGGGCTAATTGATCTGATTTAGAATATTAGATTGTTGTGCTAAGATCCTCCTCAAATTAGAAACAAAATGCTTTCATTGTTATTAAGGATTCATGAATTTTTGCAAGTGAAATGAAGAGTTTTATGTTAATTTTATGAGAAATTTAACATAAATAAGAGACTGAACAGAAGCATAAACATGTACAGAACATCATCAAAAACACATTACAACAGGAACATGATAAAGGAGTTCACCCTTGTTGGGATAGGTCTCCTTGGTCCAGCTTCCAATGGCTTTGGCCTCTCTATTATGCTCAAAAATGTAAAAAGATGTGTTTTCAATGCTCAAATGCTTCTGAAACCTACTCTAGTGGGTCCAGAATGTCCAAAAATGGCTATCTAGCCTCTTTTTGCATCCAATTTGGTCGAAAAATGAAGAAGTTATGACCTCTCCTAGTTCTCCCAATATTCTCTCCACAAATTGCCCCATTTCTGACATGATCCTACAAATTAGCTCCAAAAAGCGCTAACTGAGCGAAAATTTCACCGTGTGGTGGTCCATAATCTGTCAGCATCAACTGTCCCATCGCAAATCATAATCAGCGAGAACCGGCGGGCTTATGGTTTGTGAACGCGGCAGGGCAATGTGCGATTACGATATGGTGGACCCAATAGAACTATTAACCGGAACTCATAAACTTATCGCATCCAGGATCCTTTCGCAATTCGAAATCGGTGGAGTACCGATAGTCTTATATATGAAGGACTCTACACCATGCGATCTGTGATTGCAATCATCACATCACAACCCTAACTTGCTCTGGGTCCTATCATCGCATCGCTTATGTCGGGCCGGTTCTTTAATGCCTTCCCACCTGCCCTATTGCGATGTACGATTGTGATTATCGCATCACACCCTGGCTTGTTCTGGGACCAATTCTTTACGCCGACTTGCCTGCGACATGCCCATTTGCTGAAGAGCCCTAACACGTCATCCACTCCTACCATCTGTCCAAGTCAAACCTGAACTTTGACTTGCTCTAACTTCTTCATATGAGCTCGGATTTGAGTTTCATTCACACCGTTGGAATTAGGATGACGAGAACTTTGATCTAAAGCTAAGTTTATCAAGATTTTTCCACTTTGAGTTTTGAGCCTAATTTTGAGCACCTAATCACTCGTCCCCACATGAAGCCTTTTGGACCCTAAAAGGATCACTTTCAATTGTTCAGCAAGTGAGGGTACAGTTCCCTCAACTTTCCAACCTCTATCCATTTGGCTTTTAAAGGATTTGTACCCTTGAGCCCCACTAGAAGATAATCGATACTTCCCCTTTTTGATGTCCTTGTCCTTCTATCAAGTATAGTGTCTTGCTGAAGCTCATTAAGAAATTCTGGAGAAAAGTATTCAATAGATGGAATTTGAATATTCTCTCATTGATCTTCAATCAAAGGAGGCTCATACAACCTTAAACTCTCAACATTAACAACAACATAAATTTTCATATATGAAGGCAAATCCAACCTGAAGGCATTGTTACCAATCTTTTCCAAAATTATGAAAGGACCATATCTAATTGGTTTTAGCTTTTTACCTTCTCCTTGGAGCCTGTATTTGTTAATGTGAAGCTAAACTTCATCACCAATGTGGAACTTGTGATCTTGACGATGCTTGTCGTGCCTTGCTTTTTACTTGCCTTGGATTTTCTCAAGTTGTTCTTGAACCTTTTGATGTACTAATTGGATTTGTTCAATGAACTTTATTTCTTTGTCTATGTCGCTATGACCTTCAATAGAAACATATTTGCAAAAATAAAATCCAAAGGAGATTTAGGCAAGTATCCCAAGCATGCCTCAAATGGCGAAGTTTGAGTTGAATAGTGCTTGGCTCGGCTGTAAGCATGTTGAATATAGTGCAAATGTTCATCCCACAACTTAGGATGCTTGCTGCAATACCCACGAATAAGATGTATCACTGTTATGTTCACCACTTCTGTTTGACCATATGTTTGTGGATGAAAGGTTGTACTCTTTTTCAATTTAGTGTCCTTGAATCACCGCAAGCTTGACCAAAAATTCCCAACAAAGCGAGAATCTCGATCATTAACAATGGATGTGGGAAATGTAAAATGAACCCAAACATTCTGAAAGAATAACTGAGCAATTTTTTTAGCTGTAACTTGCTTTTTACATGGCATCAAAATACACATTTTGCTGAACCTATCCACAACTACATACAAATAATCATGACCTCTTTTTGACAATGGAAGACCTCCTACAAAATCCATAGAAACACTCTCCCATGGTTGTGAAGGAATCGGAAGTGGTGTGTACAATCCTAACTTCCTATTTCTAGGCTTACTGATTGCACATAATGAACATCCTTTATTAAAACGAGACACACTTTCAAGCATACGAGGCCAATAAAAATACCTCTATAGATGTGCCACCATCTTACTTACACCGAAATGACCAGCAATAAGAGAAGTATGTGCCTCTCTTATGATGTTAACTCTTTCTCCTTGCGGAATACAAAGCTTGCCAAGATGGTACAACAAGTTATCATGCAAATGATAATCCAATTCCTCTACTTGGTTACCTTGACTCAAGATTGCATAAACATCTTGAAAGTCATTATCTGATGCATATTGCTCAATATAAATTTCACGTAAAACAAAATTATGCTTGAGTAAAGTAGTTGCACTAATAATAGGCCTATAAAGCATATCAACAACTTTATTGTAGACACCTTTCTTATACCTGATTACCAAGTGGAATTGTTGAACAAAACCCATCCATCGGAAGTGCTTTGATTGCTGCAACTTTGATTGTGATTGCAAGTATTGCAATGGTTGATGATCAATGTGAATGATTGTTTCCTTACCCATCAAGTAGTGTTTCCATTTTTTCACACTTTGCACCAATGCATACAATTCCTTATCATATGTAGGATAGTTTTGACGGGCCAAAATGTATCGCCAATGACTAAGGGATCTCCCTAGTGTGAAGTCCCAATTAGACCTCACATCATTTGGGATAGGAGCCCCATCCGATATGTGGGCCCGGCTGCCACCATGAATGTTTTTTGCTCTTGGTTATCAAATGAGAAGGTTCCATAGTGGGGCGAGAATGAAGTGCTCGGGTAGCGAAACAAAATCAGACCAAGATTGACAAATTGCAGAAAGAGGTTTAAACAAATCACAACAACGATAAGAAGAGATGAACAATGAGGGCAATTAGTTAGATAAAACCCTATCATACATAATAAACAAGAACATGTCGGAGGTCAATTGTGAAGTAGTTCACAATAGGTCGCCGACATGCAAAGGAACAAGTAAACACATATTCTAAAGCGAAACATACATGCAACCACTATGTATCAATACATAACATCTTGCGTATATGAAAGCACTCATACAGATATGGTGAGGTACCAGACAACTAATACAACCACCATGACTCAGCATGGGAATCAATGCATAGGGAATAAAAAACATCTTATTAATATTGCTGCAACTTCAAATACATATCATGAAACTAGTCAATACCCAGTAGTGGAACATGGACTGTTCATACCATCGCCCAATGTCAAAATCCTAGCCCTACTGCAAACCCACTCTCCTAGTTACCAAGAGCTGAGTGGCCTTAGCTGTCAAGCATCAATCAACTATCTGTATTGGCTTCAACTCAAGTGCTAAAGTCTTTTGTAAGTGAGGGATGAGGGCACATTTATAGAGGTCAGGTGACCATCCACCTACTGTGACCTTTGGCCTTCCCTCGTGCCCTTTCGGCTACCTTCATGCCTCTTGAGCTTCCTCACTACTCTCTCATGCCTACTACCTACTAAGGCTTAATTTCTCTCAGCTTAACTGTTGGCATCATAGGAGAAAATTTACATATTGATAGAAGAGAAAATGTGAGGAGAATAAAAAAGGGTTGCTAGAAACCCTAATGTTGTTGCACAACCAAGATGAGCTACTAAACAGAGTTGTGATGCATTTGTTGTGTTGAAGGTCGATTTGCCTACTACTGTTCCTGCCATCATGGGTGACACAATGCTTCGAGCATCTACATGGATCCATCTAGCTTGTTTGTCGATACCCTTAATCGCACGGTTTCTTACAAAAACTCTAGCTTTCTCCATGTAAACCTTCCACCTGCAAACAAATGACATTGGTCATACATACTTTTCAACAAGGAATGATTTAAAGCATAAGTGCTTGCTTGAAAGAAAACACTAATTGGGACCCCTGTATAGTCCCCTTCCATGTAATGGTGTTGTTGAAACAAGTGGCCTTTGCGGGGTTTTTTCTAAGCTTCCTCGATCATGTCATCATCCATAGATCTATTATTATCCTTAGAACAAGTGTTGAATGAAGCCTCGTAGTCTTGCAATGTCAAAAGGCATAGTGCTTTTAAAACTGGATGATGTTTTGCCATGTCTCTGGAAACTACAGTAACAAACTTTTTCACAACATCAACCCTGCAGCACATACAACCATTGATTAATCATCAATATAAGTTTACTTTAATAAAACAAGTAGCAAATATTATAAATAATAATAGGCAAAAATGTATGGCCCTGAGATACTATTATCAAGATCACTCGGCCTTCCAACATTCTTTGTATCACCCCTTTAATATGTTTTTTGGGATGTATCCCAATGCATTGTTTGATACTGTATGTTTGTCAATGTATAATCCAACCCTTTGGATCAGTTAATTAGGCATTGAAAGTAGTGGGTTCCTCCTACTTTCATTATCTTACATTACGAAGAAAACATATTTGATGAGCAAGGAGCTAGATATGTTTTCCTTGGGTCGCAAATTTGGTGAGGTCGTACAGTCACCATTTAATGGAGGTCACGATTCCGATGGCCTGTCATGACTGTGATTTTGTGACTTCTTGTAGGAGACATTTAAAGGTCGATCGCATAGTTGTAGCCTAAGAGGAGTCGCATCAACCTTTATTTTCCTCAGGAGCGATTTTGCGACCTGGCGACTAGGAGAGGTCGCAGAGTCGCTTTTGAGGGAAGTCACATTTTCTAGCAGCTTTCATTGAGGCTCAAAGTGTGACCTCGCAACCTGTGCAGGAATGTGACTTACTGGAAGTCGCGTAGTTGGACTAAATGTAAAGTCGCATCTCTGGCTTCTTTCACTGGGGCATAAAATGCGACCTCGCGACCTATGATGTAGTGCGATTTATTGAAGGTCACATGGTCACAACACAGGGTTAGTTTCACTCCCTGGAGGCTCGTCTGAGGCGTTGAAATGCGACCAAGTGACTGGGGTGGGAGTGAAAATTTCTGGAGGTCGTGCAGTCGCATTGGAAAGTTGGTCGCACCCTTGGATGGTTCGATGGAACATGGGTTGTGATCAGGCAACCTAAAGAGATGCAACTGAGGTGGAAGTCACATATGGAAGGTGTGATCCAACAAAGGTCATGCTCAAAGGAGTCGCGAGTCAAATAATAGGCACATTGCATTTCTAGGCATATCTCTGGGGTCTTCCACTGTGATTACATGACCTGTAGGTGTTCTGATCACACAAATAAAAAGGAGGAGGGTCGTCCGAAGTTCTGTCCCACATGCAGATTCACTGTGGGACCATTTGAAGATATCTTCCAAGAAAGCGTTGATCGGGAAAATTTACAACTGTAACTTTCCTGTCGCTCTTGCTAGTACCGACGGATACCTCGCAACACTAGCTGTAGTTGGTGCGATCCTCCACCATGAGCATGATAACACAACAATCGCAATGCTGGTCTGTAATGATTGAGACCCCACAACAACGTGTTTTGTGTCGACAACCCAAACACCCATTTTATTATATGAATTATCACTGCAGTGTTTAACCGATGGTGCCTTCCGACGAAATACTGGCTATCCACAACCCTTCTAGTAAATGATTTTGCGTCGCATGCCTTATGTAGGCTACTCCAGCCTGTATCTGTATATGCGTTGCTTCGACGTCTGGTTACTATCTAGGAGACACATTGAATATTGCCAATTTGAAACCTTAGGCTTCTTTTAAGATTGTGTTTCCATGGGGCTATGATGCACCTAAAACAATTTCGACTCATTACTAGGTATTTTTGGTGCGTTGATGCCTGGAGATTTGTTCTGTCGCTTGGAGGCATGCCTTGTAGCGATAGTCTGCATGCCGATAGGAATTACGCAGATTGCTTAAGGGAAAGGTTGAAATGTTCCCCTGTCTACCCACAAAGAATCTGATGCATCGCAGAACCTTCTTAGAAGCTATGTGAAAACAAGCTTTAATGCAAAGTTTGAACCTGGAAGGAGGCGAAGGACCCTTAGAAAAGGAAACTCATCACGAATTATTCTTCATCGTTGGAGGGAAAATATCTCAGTCTAAAAATATAGAAATGGATGTCTCACATTCACATTCTGAATCGGAATTGGAGCCCTTGAGGATGGCATTGCATATGTATTTGGATTTTGTGGGCGAGGTTGATGTGCTTCTCACTCCAGATCATATTTCATGGCTGACCACAGGAAATTTCAATGTCGCCTCAGTAACATTTTCCCTTTCTCATTTCTTCATAAATCAAAAAGTAATATCATAATACAACAAAACTAATGTGTCGATAAGAAAATCGCGCTTCCCATTCATTTTTTTAATCGAGCCTTTACCATCGTGTATCCATGTCATGGAATGATGAACATTACTTATTCCATGGAAAAGTGTTATTCCTTATGTTTTCATGAAACTATTCCCCAGATGGTATCTTCCCAATACATGGTTTAATGCCATCATGTATCGTTTGTCCAAGACCGCTTTTCTTAAACTCCTGCTGCATACCCATGTTGCCTTCACCTTATTTCCTGTGATGACCATATAATACCCCTTGTGCTCCATGCATCACTTTGGGATGCGTGCTAGCTTTATGGTGGCCACTATTCCCTTAAAACATAAAAGCATCCACCATGTCGTGTATCAAGAATATGCCTTGTCCTATGACACGTTGTCCTTAACAAAGCCTCATGAAATGATCCGGATTCAAACAAGAATGCAACAAATTACAGATATAACCATACATATAGAGATGCAACAGAAATAATACTTCATTTCATTACTGTAAAATACTGAAATATGCTTACAAATAGAAATGGAAATAAACTAGCTAGGGTGATGGTAGCTTATCTCTGAGAAGAGATGTGGTGGCTACATGCCTCTGAACTGTGTTACAATGAGGCTCGAAGGCCTATATATTGTGTAGAAACAATGGAAAACCCTAAACATCCAAAAACCTAACCGTATAAGATGAAACGCCAAATTGTGGGCCCCGTTTGGGTAAATTGGTACATCAACTTCCCGGGGTCGTAACTTTGGCATACGATCTCCGTTTGATGCGCACAATATCTCGTTAGAAAGATCTATCCGAGAACTACAACTTTTGGAAGAGCAACATCAGTCCATGGACCCATGTTGCTCCCATTTTTCCCAAAAAACGTCGTTTAGGGCCTCAAAATGGCTCCGAAAGTTCAGGACCCGAAAAACTGCTAAAAATAGTAAATTGTGCTACAATTAAGGAAACTGAAAAGCTAAAAGAAACAATGGTGGGGGTCCAAGTAGACTTGGTGGGTGGCCACAAATATCCACCTGGATCATTCCTCCCCCCTTAGGAAGCAATGGTCCCCATTCCGTTGAGTTCCTCCATTAGATGAGGAAACTTCTGCTGAACTTGGTCCTTCGTGAGCCACTTGCCCTGGTGAAGGAGTTGGCCTGCTTTGACAACTCGATACAGTTGGATATTCTGCTGGCGAGTGTGCTTGATCTGTGTGTCCATGATCCAATCAGTTGCAGCTTGTTCCATGCAATCTGGATTTAACTCTGTGGGTGTGAGCTGTTCTGCAATGTTGGATGTGTCTAGTAATGGTGGAAAGTATGGCTGAAGGTGGTCCACATTGAACACTGGGTGTAGGCCAAGGAATGGGGGAATGCTAAGCTCAAATGCATTGTCTCCCACAGCCTTGGTAATGGTGTAAGGACCATATCGGAGTGGTCTGAGTTTCCGATAGGCTCCAGTAAGGCATTCCTTTTGCAAATGCAACCAGACTTTGTCGCCCACCTGAAACTTATGTGGCACCCAATGTTGATCATGTTGCTTCTTGTACTTGGCATTTGATTTCTCCAGAATGTCGTGGACCTGCTGGAGAATATGTTGGATGTGCTCAATGAAGCTATTTGCCTTATCTATTTCAGATTGGACATGAGCTGAATATGCGTGAGTAGCTGGAAATGGCATTGCCACATCAATGGGAAATAGTGGCTGGAATCCCAAGCCCACCTGAAAAGGGTTGTGGCCAGTCGAGTTGTTGAGAGCGCGGTTGTAGCTGTATTGAACATAAGGGAGGGTCTCATCCCATGTGCGTGGATGCTTTGAGTTGTACATGGGCAGAATGTGTACGATCATCCTGTTGACAACCTCAGTCTGGCCATCAGTTTGAGGATGGAAGGCTGTGGACTTAGTGAGTTTGGTGTCCAGCATCGACCAGAGACTGGACCAAAATGTACTGAGGAACCTGCTGTCTCAATCTAAGCTGATAGACTGTGGGATCCCAAAGTGTACCCACACTCGTTCAAAGAAGAGTTTAGCAGTGGTTTTTGCTGTGATATTCTTCTTGTAGGCCGCCATAATGGCAATCTTCGAGAACCTGTTAACGACCACAAAAACACAGTCGTTTCCATGCTTAGTAGAAGGAAAACCTGACATGTAATCCATGGAGATAGATTCCCATGGTCGACTAGGGGTAGGCAGCGGGGTATAGAGGCCTTGTTTCTTGATGGTCGGTTTGGCAATGGTGTAGGCAATGCATGATCTGATGTACTTCCCAACATCCTGTCGAAGATTCAGCCAATAGAAATACTTCTGTCGTACTACCAGTGTTTTCTCGACCCCGAAATGCCCAGTAGCCCGACTGTAGTGTGCTTCCGAAATCATCTTGGCATGCTCACTTGAAGGAACACAAAGGTGACCCAAGTGGCATAACATGGCATCCTGGAGGTGAAAATCTGGAACATGCTGACCCTCCAAGAGTGTCTGGTATGTTTGGCCGAATTCTAGGTCACTTTTGTAGAGAAGTGGCCAATCAGAAGTCTCGTGCCCACAAGAGTTGAGCACGGTGGTTAACGCCATGATCGGTGGTCGACTGAGGCAATCTGCAACATTATTGGTGCTGCCCTTCTTATACTTGATATTCAAATGGAACTGTTGCAGGTATGTGGAACACTAGTAGAGTTTAGGCTTCTGTGATCCATATCAAGTTTACAAAAGATTTTTCGGCGAAGATCACATGAAACATCATTTGTCGACGCGTTTCGAACCAACCAGTGTGGTTCATCGTCAGGACAAGTTGAAGAAACAGATCCAGCTTAGCAAGTTAAATAGACAGAGCAGAGCCTCCAACGGCTAAAAAGACCAACAGCTACTTTTGACTAGGTACCGGGATCAAAACCCTTTTTAATAATTTAAGGGAAAAAAGTTACCCTAGGGGGACCAATCCCTTAAAATAAAATAAATAAAAATAATTTTATGATAATAGTTAGTTAAAAATATTAATAAATAATTAAAATGTTATGTTAAATTAGTAATTAAAAATAATTCATGATAATAGTTAGTTAAAAATAAATAATTAAAAATTATATTTAAGGGAAAAAATTACCCTAGGGGGACCAATCCCTTAGAATAAAATAAATAAAAATAATTTTATGATAATAGTTAGTAAAAAATTATTAATAAATAATTATATGATAATAGTTAGTTAAAAAATATTAATAAATAATTGAAATGTTATGTTAAATTAGTAATTAAAAATAATTAAATTAGTATTATCATGAATTATTTTTAATTACTAATTTAACATAACATTTCAATTATTTATTAATATTTTTTAACTAACTATTATCATAAAATTATTTATTAATAATTTTTTACTAACTATTATCATAAAATTATTTTTATTTATTTTATTCTAAGGGATTGGTCCCCCTAGGGTAATTTTTTCCCTTAAATATAATTTTTAATTATTTATTTTTAACTAACTATTATCATGAATTATTTTTAATTACTAATTTAACATAACATTTTAATTATTTATTAATATTTTTAACTAACTATTATCATATAATTATTTTTATTTATTTTATTTTAAGGGATTGGTCCCCCTAGGGTAACTTTTTTCCCTTAAATTATTAAAAAGGGTTTTGATCCCAGTACCTAGTCAAAAGTAGCTGTTGGTCTTTTTTAGCCGTTGGAGGCTCTGCTCTGTCTATTTAACCTCCTAAGCTGGATCTGTTTCTTCAACTTGTCTTGACGATGAACCACACTGGTTGGTTCGAAACACGTCGACAAATGATGTTTCATGTGATCTTCGCCGAAAAATCTTTTGTAAATGTGGAACACTTCTGATGGCGATCATTCTGCAATTTCCCTTGGGTCATACTGCAAGGGTCAGTGGTCTGTGTGGATGACCGTTTCCTTCCCCAAAATGTAATGCTTCCATTGTCAATAGGCCTGCACAATGGAATACATCTCCTTGTCATAAGTGGGATACTTCCAGACTGTGTCTGAAAGTGTCTCACTGTGATATGCCACTGGATGCCCGTGTTGAGTAAGGACTGCCCCAATAGCATAGTCAGAGGCATTTGTCTCGACCTCAAATGGTTGTTGCAAGTCTGGTAATGCGAGCACTGGTGTCAAGCAGAGGCAATCTTTCAACTCTATGAATGCCTTTTGTTGAGATTCAGACCAAAAGAATTTTTCTTTCGCTCCTCCCTTGGTGACTTGACTCAAGGGCCAAGTGATATGAGAAAATCCCAACATGAACCTATGGTAGAAGTTGGCAAGACCTAGAAAGCTGCAGAGCTCTGTCAAAGTGGTTGGAGATGGCCAATCCCGAATGACTTGGACCTTGGCTGGATGCACATGCACCCCCCGTTCATCAATAATGTATCCCAGATACTGAACCTGGGTCATGCCAAAAGTAAATTTCTCCAAACTGGCACATAACTTATGTTGTCGCAATGTTTGGAGAACCTGTCGGATGTGGTGGAGGTGCTCTTCCCAACTCTGGCTGAATATCAGGATGTCATCCAAGTATACCACTACAAATGAGTTGGTGAATGGCCGTAAGATGTCATCTATTAGCCTCATGAAGGTTGCAAGAGCATTCGTCAATCCGAAAGGCATAACCAACCATTCAAAAAGGCCCTCCTTGGCTTTGAAGGCAGTCTTCCACACATCATAGCGTTTGATTGGTACCTGGTGATATCCTGACTTCAAATTGATCTTGCTGAAATATTTTTCCTGCTTCAGTTGGTCCAGGAGGTCATCAATCCATGGGATCGGGTACCTATTACGGACAGTGATCTTGTTCAGTGCCCGATAGTCAATACAGAGTCTCCAAGTCCCATCCTTCTTCTATACGAACACGATCAGGCTCCCACAGGGTGATGAACTCGGACGGATGTGACCTTTCTGCAGTAGACCTTGAATCTTCCTCTTGATTTCATTGTTCTCCAGAACAGAGCACCGATAGATTGGTCCATTGGGCAGCGATGCACCTAGGATCAGATTAATGGAGTGCTTGACCTGACAGTGTAGAGGAACCCCTGCGGGGGAGGTGAGGATGTCCTCGTACTCCTCCACGACCTTGTCCATCTGTAGTTGTCGTGTAGAGGGGCCATGTCTCGAGGTCATGGCCACCGTCTTCTTCTTTCCTTGAGGGCATATCATTAGGAAAACAAATTTACCAGTTTTGGAAATGAGCTTACTGCATTGTTTTGCAGTAACCAAAGAGATGGCGGTAGGCAGTGCTACCTCTGGTATCCTGTACAACTTATTTCCCAAAGTGACAATAACAGCACGGTGCCTTGATTCATACACAACATGTCGCTTCCACAAGTATGGTTGTCCTAATAATACATCACAAACATTAAGGGGAGCAACGTCACACAATACCTCATCTGTGAAGGGCTTGATGTTGTATGGAAGGTGACACTGCTGGCTCACATGAAGATCTCGTCCTTGGTGAAGCCACCCAATGGTGTATGGTTGTGGATGTGTTGTGGTCAGTAAGCCCAGCCGCTTCATGACCTTTGCCGAAATGAGGTTCTTTTGGCTCCTGCTATTGACAATGAACTGTAGCGGGGAGCCCTTTACACACATCTGGGAGTGGAAGAGATGCTCCTCCTCCTCTGGATCTTCGGGCTCCTCCTCCTCTGGATCTTCATGGTGGCAACGATGGCATTGGGCTCTACATCGGTAATCTACTTCCCTTTGTCATTCCCCTTGTCGGGTTCTGACTCAGAGTCGGAACATGCATCTCATAACCTTTAGCTCGGCCACTAGTGACTACTTGGCCCGACACTCACTTGTGTTGTGAGTGGAGCTCTTATGGAATTCACACCACTTTCCCATGTCCTTTTTGGATTCGCGGCGTTGTTATTTGCTTGCAGCTTTGGCCAGTTGTCTTGGGCCACCCCACCTAGGCTTTGTCCTTTGTTTTTCTGTTTGGGGGCACCTTTCCCTTGCTTCAGATTCGCAGATCCAAAGTCTCGCTTCTTCTCTTTAAACTTTTGCTCGATCTTGACGGCATATCGGTATGCCGTGCCGAGCGAGGAGATGTTCAGGAATTCTATTTCTTCCTGGATGTACCTGTGCAGGAAGCCGCGGTATTTGAGTACCAAATGCTGCTCTGAATCCTTGATACCCAACTTTTTGTGAAGGGTATGGAAAATATTGGTAAAGTTCGACACGTCTTGGTCCCTTCCCTGCCGCAGCGTGGTCCACTTTATGTATTGATCCTCATAGGTTCCGACAGGGTAGTACTGCTCCTTGATGGTAGTTCAAAATGAATTCCAAGTGGGTGCAGCTGAAAACAGTGAGGCCGTACTTTCATCGTTCTGCTCGCAGTAGGTTTCCCACCAGTCCTTGACGTGGGGGGCGACTTTTAGAAGAGCGAAAGTAATATTTTCCCGGTTGGAAAAATCATGAACAGAAAAATACCCTTGTAGCATATTTAACCATTTATCTACGACGTCTGCATCTATCTGACCCTCAAATATGGGAATGTCATAGTTAACTTGTACCTTAAAGGGTGTGGCGCTTCCAGAGTAGCTGCTAGAAGTAGATGTGTCGCCCCTGGGTAGCCGCTGAAGGATCTGAGCCAAGTTGTCCATCATCGCATTCCTTTGTCGCTCAAGGGCCTCTTCAAGCAAGATTTTGATAGGATCTCCTGCCCCCTCATCTTTCTTTTCATTCACCATGGGAGTCTGTCGGGATTTGCAAGGCTAGTCTTGCAAAGGTTCGACCAGTTCAAGCCCTAACTCCTTATATCCCGACCTCTTTGGGGATATGCAAATAAAGACCGAGAAAGAGCAGACCGCTCTGAAACCACTGATCCAGATTTAAACAGGAATGCAACAAATTACAGATATAACCATACATATAGAGATGCAACAGAAATAATACTTCATTTCATTACTGTAAAATAATGAAATATGCTTACAAACAGAAATGGAAATAAACTAGCTAGGGCGATGGTAGCTTATCTCTGAGAAGAGATGTGGCGGCTACATGCCTCTGAACTGTGTTACATTGAGGCTCGAAGGCCTATTTATTGTTGAGAAACAATGGAAAAACCTAAAATCCAAAAATCTAACCCTAGAAGATGAAATGCCAAACTGTGGGGCCCATTTGGGTAAATTGGTACATCAACTTCCTGGGGTCGTAAATTTGGCATACGATCTTCGTTTGACATGCACAATATCTCGTTGGAAATATCTATCCGAGAACTACAACTTTGGGAAGAGAAACACCGATTTTTTCCCAAAAAATTTCGTTTAGGGCCTCAAAACAGCTCCGGAAGTTCAGGATTCGAAAAACTACTAAAAATAGTAAACTGTGCTACAATTAAGGAAACTGAAAAGCTGAAAGAAACAATGGTGGGGGTCCAAGTGGACTTGGCGGGTGGCCACCAATATCCACCTGGATCATGAAGTCAACATTTATATCACTAGACAGTTTTTTCTCCATAAGTGGCCCTGCAAAGAACATGGGATAAATAATTAAAACCATGAAAATAATTTCGTCTGGAGGTGATAGTAAAATTGCAACTAAATTATACAATTAAAACAAGAGATGCTCGAATCTGAAAATCAACACAACATTTAGGCACCTTAATAGACTTATGAATTGCAAACAATTTATGTGATGCCAAAAGCAATGATGTAGTTATAGATTCAAGGGCATCGAGTAAGATGTTGATTTGAGGAATCTTGATTTACTCGAGGGGACGAGGACCAAGACAAAGCAGGGTTAAGAGTAGTATATAATATTTGCAAGCCCTAATGCACATGCTGAGGTGAAGGATCTGCCAAGGGTCTGAGGAAAATGTGATGCTGTGACTCCCACGATGATGCCCTGTGGTGCTGATGGGAGCACACTCCTAGAGACGTGCGGATATGGTGCCAATAGGGAGGGGATCACTCTTCTAACCATCTAGGATTTCTCCCAAACCCTAATATTTTCACTCTTATAGGAAGCCACCTTGAACGCATGCTTCTTCAAATATAGGACACCCACTGATCACAATTCGTATAAGGCGAAGATGAGTTCCAAAATCATGAGTGACTCTTGGTGCATCAATAAAGTCATTAACCTTTGAAACCCTAATGCAACCCTAAGGCATGCAATTGAGAACAAACATGAAGCGTGAATGCGATGCATGAAATGTGAGTGGGCGTACCAAAGGAGTTGGATAGGCAAGGTCGCTCGGAGAGAAACCAATTGGGGCCCTATCAAAAATCCCTAAAAGCTCAGGGTGAGTAGTGGGGTACCCAAAATTTTGAATATGCCCAAAAATTTGGGTGGTGTTGTAGTGGCTACAACAATTGGTGAACCACTGGTAGAATCCAGTATCTCTGTCAACACCCCTGTAGTAGTCCAAGTGCGAATAATGATGCAAGGGAATATTGAACAAATGTTATGGGCACCTCTTGCATGGCCACGAACTTTGCAAATATGCCTTCCCTCATGCCTCAGCTAGGTCTTGCCATTCAGTAAACACCCCATTGACAGTTCACACATGCCGGTAGTTGATGATGATGCAAAGAACATGGCATAGGGCTTATTGTATTCATAATTTTAAAAGTAAGTTTCTGGTGTTGCTCCACTGCCAGCGGGCCTGGACAGTACCCCGATGGAGTCACTTCAAGAAATCACAAACGTTGCTCTGCTACCAGTGAGCCTGGTCAGTACCCTGACAGAGTCGTTGCATTACCTCTTTGCGCAGGAAGCCTTTCTCGATCCTTTACCCTTTATTTGGTTTCATTTTCTTTTACGTGTGCATTTGCACTTATTTCGGGGTGTTCATTGCGCCAGGGAAGATGAGGGATCCTGACTTATTTTATGAGCAAGAGAGGTTATTTCTTGTTTGACAGAAACTAAGAGATATCTTGATTTAGGTTTTCCCTCATGCCAAGCTTCCACATCTCATTTCTCATCAGCAAGTGAACAAAACACAAGTCATCAAAACAATAAAGACCATGCTGAGCACGAGCTTCAGGTTATGGGTATAGGTCACTTAAAATGATTAGGGTGCCGTATGAGCAATTTGTTCTTATCCTCCCTGATAATAAATTAGACTCGTAGGAGAGATATTCAGGATGCAACTTTGATGACTAGCTCTAAGAGAGGCTACCCATTGGCGTAGCCATCACAACTTCACACAATCACAGGGCTAGGTTTTTTAGTTCTAGGGCTAGGTAACCAAGAAACTCTCCTAGGGTTTACCAACCGGTGTGAAGAGTTAGAAGCAATGCACTTGGAGTAAGAGTCAAATGTGTGAGAAAGCTATTCACGGACCCATAACTTTGGAATCTTCAAGTTCATGAAGGCTCATGCAGCGGCATGCAACATAGGTGAAAATTCCAGGTTAGGTCAAAGGTGAGTGTGTGCCAAGCGAGAAGGCAAGCGTATGATGCAATGGAGCAACCACGGTTAATGACCCAATGTAATGCTATGTGTAGAAGAGATCAACTAATTGCCATTAAAGGACCAATTCAGTGCGTATGCAGAGATTTCATGAATGCGATTCAACAACAAACAAATGCAAGGACATGAGTGTAGAAGAAACAAGCAGGGAACTAACTACCTACAGTAAAGAAAATGAAACATGAAAAATTTAAATCATGAGAAAATTATAATTAGCCAACTGATAAGCAAAGCTAAAACCTAACTAGTATAAACCCTAAATCCTAAATTAACCAAAGCATAGGTTGGGTTATGTGAAATCAAACTTCCAATGCAGCCACCGCAGGAGTTCCCAACCTAAAAAAACAAATATGACAACAATTAGAATTTGTGGGAAGAGTTGTGCAAAAAATAGCTTGCTTACCTGTAAAGCATGCACAACAAAAAGAACATCTTGTCCACTTATAGGGAAACACATCAAAGAGGACCTTTCAAGACAAACTGCAACCCAATCCTGGTAAACCGAAACACAAGCGTGAAATTTATGGTCATCCAGCCATAACATACATCCGTTTATGCTTAACCCTAAATCCAATGCAAGTAAGGCAAGATGTTGCCGGCTAGTAAAGGAAAATGCCAAATTAATCCAATCAGCAACCCTATCATGATGTAGAGGATGATCAACTTGATAACCCTGAAAAGAGGGACATCTGTT
Organism: Pinus tabuliformis; assembly: GCA_031772625.1. NCBI lineage: Eukaryota > Viridiplantae > Streptophyta > Pinopsida > Pinales > Pinaceae > Pinus > Pinus tabuliformis. The sequence continues at coordinate 115,370 of CM062817.1, read as the reverse complement.
GAGTGTAACTGATATCCCTGAGGACTCAAACACATAAACCCTAATTTCAGAAACCCTTGTTTGAAATTGTTCATGGACTGCGCCAAGGACGTGAGGACCTGACATAACCATTAGCTGAAGCTGAAGTGCCTCATCACCTTGGCCGACCTCTGAACCTTCAAACGACACACCATCCAATATTGGTAGCTTCACAAGATTTGTAGATGGGTGTATATGGTTATTGTTGGTTGTGACCAAACAACTATCAGTGAAAATGTTGTGGATGGGATTCATTGTCTAAATATTCATAGATCGCCAGCTCGACAAATGAGACTCTTTAGATTCTTGAGAATGAACTGAATCAATCGCAAGAGTGTCAGGCAAAGGGGAGATCACGCGATTGGCCCCTTTCCATATAGGAGATTGAAAGGTATCATTTGATTGCGTATGTTGACAGATTGTATTGGTTGTGAGACAATCAAAAAAATTTGAGACAAGGGCCAGAGTACATCCTTCAACGAACAAATTAGGATATAGAGGTTGATGCGCATCAGTTGAAATGTGATGGAAAGATTTGCTCAAACAAACATTGCTCGAATCAGAGGGTTTCCAAGATGAGCTCGCATCCGGCGGGATGATGTTGAGAGGAGCGTGATGTGTAGAAACCCTAGTTTCAGAAACCCTAATTTGACTTGGTTCAGGGGTCTCATCAGGAATGTGAGAACCTGACATAACCATCAGCGGACGCTGAAGTGCCTTAAATTCCTGATGAGTCCCTAAACATTCGAAAGGTGGGTCGTAAAATTATGGTGGCTTCGTAGGATCAATAGACAGATACGTAGGATAATCACTAGAGGCGTGAGCGAATATATTTCTGGTAAAATGAGAATCTCTGACATCACCAGTTTGATCAAGTTGGGTATCTGATACATAAGGATCTTCTTGGCTTGGGGGTGAAGCGGGATTAATGAGGGAACTAGCTTGAGCTGGGTGAGATGCAGGACCCTCTTCCTCACTTGTTAAAGACTTCAAGTGGCAAAGATCAGGCATAAGGGATTCAAACTCTACATCCTTTGACTGTGAAACCTCGCCCCCATGCACATGATTGCAATCAGTGCGAGCGAGATAAATATATGAATGATCTGAAGGAACCGCCGGTGCAGTAGACCCATGAACTAAATCAGGGTAGAATGGATGCACAGGGTCAGATGAAGGAGCACCGATTGGACCTGGACTCACATCTTGCTCGTTTATGTTTGCCAAAGAGGAAGACAGATTTACAGGTCTGATATGTTCCGTCGATTTGATAAGATAGTCGACATTACTTGAGACAAGACCAAAGTCATCATGCATAGGTGAATGAGATCCCGGAATATAGTGAGACATATGTTGAATGGACTCGATTGGGGTTCCATCAGCAGGAAGAGATGTTATGTGATTTTTAGATTCAAGACCAAAATAATGTATGAGGGATTTAGAGGCGAGGCCATCAGATCCATTTCCCAGAAAGCACTGTTCATCGTTTGAACCATTTACAACCACAATCTTATTATGTAACAAGTCAAGAGGAGGATGAGAAATCCCACAAACAGTAATCTCTTCATCGGGGGGTTGAGGTTGTTCCAGATTCAAAGAGACAGGCAAAACAAAATTACGGGTAGAATTGGGACATTTTGTAATCTGCAAATTATGATGATACTCATGCAAAACGAGACTTGTTTCTAATTGAAAATGTTGTAAAGAAACGAGAACCAATCGTTGAAAATTTATATTCAAATACACCCAGTCGACATCACTTTCAGGAAATTCAAAACAAAGATGCACATATCTAAAAGAAAAGTCCTCCAGAGATTCTTCAGGTTTCATCCTAAGCTCATTTATCCTCTTTAACACATCTTGAAAATCGTACTTGTCAAATGCTTGTTGGAGCTTACCGACGAATTGCTTGAACGAATGAATGGATGCCGCTGGAAAAGTGTGGCACCATTGCTTGGCACGACCTTCAAGGGTGAGGGAGAAAAACACACAATAAAACACTTCATCGTCGGTCTCAAAAGATTCACAGAACTCGAGGAAGTTATAAATGTGCTTGATTAAAGGTGTTCCATCCTCACCATCAAACTTTAACTGAGACAAGTGATGGAGCTGCTCTTGGGGAATGGAAAATCAAAAAATAGACAAACCAGATAAACACCCCGGAAGCAAGATTTTTGTCGGATCCATTAAGAGATATGAGACTAAACTGCAGGCTCTAAGGGCTCATCTTATCATTTCGCCCTCCTTCTAGCGCCAATTTGTTGACGGGCCAAAATGTACCGCCAATGACTAAGGGGTCTTCCTGGTGTGAAGTCCTAATTAGACCTCACACCATTTGGGATAACAACCCCATCCAGTATGTGGGCCCGACTACCACCATGAATTTTTTCTACTCTTGGTTATCAAATGAGAAGGTGCCAGAGTGGGGCAGGAATGAAGTGCTCAGGCAATGAAACAAAATCAGACCAAGATTGACAAATTGCAGAAAGAGGTTTAAACAAATCACAACAACGATAAGAAGAGATGAACAATGAGGGCGATTAGTTAGCTAAAACCCCATCGGACATAATAAACAAGAACATGCTGAAGGTTAGTTGTGAAGTAGTTCACAATAGGTCACCGACATGGCAAGGAACAAGTAAACACAGATTCTAAAGTGAAACATACATGCAACCACTATGTATTAGTACATAACATCTCGCATATATGAAAGCACTCATACAGATATGGTGAGGTACCAGACAGCTAATACAACCACCATGAGTCAACATGGGAATCAATGCAAAGGGAAGAAAAAACATCTTATTAATTAGATATCATTTTTGGGATTCAACTGCATTAAGTAAGTCATTCACGTATGACCATTTCCATGAGAGGTAGTCGTAACTGACTAATTTCTCATGATTTTTGAATAGTTCACTTAGCACTCATTGCATTGGGTGATGCTCACAGGGGTGAAGAAGTGGGATTGAAACTAGTGAAATGAATCACATAGTGTCAATCATCACTTCCGGGGCTTGCACCCAGTAACTAGGACTTAGTCAGTTACGACTACCTCTCATGGAAATGGTCATACGTGAATGGCTTACTTAACGCAATTGAATCCCAAAAATGATATCTAATATAATGCACTGCGTAAACCCCCAAATACTTAAACATCTTATTAATATTGTTGCAACTTCAAATACATATCATGCAACTGGTCAATACCCAATAGTGGAACATGGACTATTCATACCATCGCCCGGTGTCAGAACCATAGCCCTACTGCAAATCCACTCTCCTAGTTACCAAGAGCTGAGTGGCCTTAGCTCTCAAACATCAATCAACTATCTCTATTGGTCTCAACTCAAGTGCTAAAGTCCTTTGTAAGTGAGGGATGAGGGCACATTTATAGAGGTGAGGTGAACATCTACCTACTGTGACCTTTGGCCTTCCCTCGTGCCCTTTCGGCTACCTTCATGCCTCTTGAGCTTCCTCACTACTCTCTCATGCCTACTGTCTACTACAGGCTTAATTTCTCTCAACTTAACTGCTAGCATCATAGGAGAACATTTACATATTGATAGAAGAGAAAATGTGAGGAGAATAAAAGAGGGTTGCTAGAAACCCCAATGTTGTTGCACAACCAAGATGAGCTACTAAACAGAGTTGTGATGCATTTGTTGTGTTGAATTTTGATTTGCCTACTATTGTTCCTGCCATCATGGGTGACACAATGCTTCAAGCATCTACATGGATCCATCTAGCTTGTTTGTCGATACCCTTAATCACACGGTTTCTTACAAAAACCCTAGCTTTCTCCATGCAAACCTTCCACCTGCAAACAAATGACATTGGTCATACATACTTTTCAACAAGGAATGATTTAAAACATAAGTACTTGCTTGAAAGAAAACACTAATTGGGACCCCTATATAGTCCCCTTCCATGTAATGGTGTTGTCGAAACAAGTGGCCTTTGCGGGTTTTTTTCTAAGCTTCCTCGATCATGTCATCATCCATAGATCTGTTGTTATCCTTAGAACAAGTGTTGAATGCAGCCTTGTAGTCTTGCAATGTCAAAAGGCATATTGCTTTTAAAACTGGATGATGTTTTGCCATGTCTCTGGAAACTACAGTAACAAACTCTTTCACAACATCAACCTGCAGCACATACAACCATTGATTAATCATCAATATAAGTTTACTTTAATAAAACAAGTAGCAAATATTATAAATAATAATAGGAAAAAATGTATGGCCCTGAGATACTATTATCAAGATGGCACGACCTTCTAACATTCTTTGTATCACCCCTTTAATATGTTTTTTGGGATGTATCCCAACGCATTGTTTGATATTGTATGTTTGTCGATGTATAATCCACCCCTTTGGATCAGTTAATTAGGCATTGAAAGTAGTGTGTTCCTCCTGCTTTCATTATCTTGCATTTCGAAGAAAACATATTTGATGAGAAAACAGCTAGATATGTTTTCCTTGGGTCACAAATCTGGTGAGTTCGCATAGTCGCCATTTAATGGAGGTCACGATTCTGATGGCCTGTCATGCCTGCGATTCTGCGACTTCTTGTAGGAGACATTTAAAGGTCGATCGCATAGTCGCAGCCTAAGAGGAGTCGCATCAACCTTTATTTTCTTCAGGAGCGATTTTACGACCTGGCGACTGGGAGAGGTCGTAGAGTCGCTTTTGAGGGAAGTCACATGTTCTAGCAGCTTTCATTGAGGCTTAAAGCGTGACATCGCGACATGTGCAGGAGTGTGACTTACTGGCAGTTGCGTAGTCGGATTAAATGTAAAGTCGCATCTCTGGCTTCTTTCACTGGGGCATAAAACGCAACCTCGCAACCTATGATGTAGTGTGACTTATTGAAGGTCGCATGGTCACAGAATAGGGTTAGTCACACTCTCTGGAGGCTCGTCTGAGGCATTGAAATGCGACCCAGTGACTGGGGTGGGAGTGAAAATTTCTGGAGGTCATGTAGTCACATTGGAAAGTTGGTCGCACCCTTGGATGGTTTGATGGAACGTGGGTTGTGATCAGGCAACCTAAAGAGATGCAGCTGAGGTGGAAGTCGCATATGGAAGGTGCGATCCAACAAAGGTCACGCTCAAAGGAGTCGCGAGTCAAATAATAGGCACATTGCATTTTTGGGCATACCTCTGGGGTCCTCCACTGTGATTACACGACCTGTAGGTGTTCTGATCACACAAATAAAAAGGAGGAGGGTCATCTAAAGTTCTGTCCCACATGCAGATTCACTGTGGGACCATTTGAAGATATCTTCCAAGAAAGCGTTGATCGGGAAACTTTACAACTGTAACTTTCCTGTCGCTCTTTCTAGTACCGGCGGAGACCTCGCAACACTAGCTATAGTTGGCGCGATCCTCCACCATGAGCATGATAACACAACAATTGCACTGTTGGTCTACAATGACTGAGACCCCACAACAATGTGTTTTGTGTCGACAACCCAAACACCCATTTTATTATTTGAATTATCACTGCAATTTTTAACCGATGGTGCCTTTCGACGAAATACTGGCTATCCACAACCCTTCTAGTAAATGACTTTGTGTCGCATGCCTTACACAAGCTACTCTAGCTTGTATCTATATATGCGTTGCTTCGACGTCTGGTTACTATCTAGGAGACACATTGAATATTGCCAATTTGAAACCTTAGGCTGCTTTTAAGATTGTGTTTCCATGGGGCTATGTTGTGCCTAAAACAATTTTGACTCATTACTAGGGATTTTCGGTGCGTTGCTGCCTGGAGATTTGTTATGTTGCCTGGAGGCGTGCCTTGTAGCGATAGTCTACATGCTGACAAGAATTTTGCAGATTGCTTAAGGGAAAGGTTGAAATGTTCCCCTGTGTACCCATGAAGAATTCGAGCATAGAAGAACCTTCTTAGAAGCTACGTGAAACAAGCTTTAATGCAAAGTTTGAACCTGGAAGGAGGCGGGGGACCCTTAGAAAAGGAAACTCATCGCGAATTATTCTTCATTGTTGGAGGGGAAATATCTCAGTCTAAAAATATAGAAATGGATGTCTCCCATTCACATTCTGAATCGGAATTGGAGCCCTCGAGGATGGCATTGCATATGTATTTGGATTTTGTGGGCGAGGTTGATGTGCTTCTCACTCCAGATCATATTTCATGGCTGACCACAAGAAATTTCAATGCCTCCTCGGTAACATTTTCCCTTTGTTTATTTCTTCAGAAATCACAAAGTAATATCAGAATACAACAAAACTAATGTGTCGATAAGAAAATTACGCTTCCCATTCATTTTTTTAGTCAAGCCTTTACCATCGTGTATCCATGTCATGGACTGATGAATGTTACTTCTTCCCTGGAAAAAGTGTTATTCCTTATGTTTTCATGAAACTCTTCCTTATGGTATCTTCCCAATACATGGTTTAATTCCATCATGTATCGTCTGTCCAAGACTACTTTGTTTAAACTCCTGCTACATACCCATGTTGCCTTCACCTTATTTCCTGTGATGACCATATAATACCCCTTTTTCTCCATGCATCACTTTGGGATGCGTGTTAGCTTTATGGTGGCCACTATTCCCTTAAAACATAAAAGCATCCACCATGTCGTGTATCAAGAATATGCCTTGTCCTATGACACATTGTCCTTAACAAAGCCTCATGAAGTCAACATTTATATCATTAGACAATTTTTTCTCCATAAGTGGACCTGCAAAGAACATGGGATAAATAATTAAAACCATGAAAATAATTTCGTTTAGAGGTGATAGTAAAATTGCAACTAAATTATACGATTAAAACAAGAGATGCTCGAATCTGAAAATCAACACAACATTTAGGCACCTTATTAGACTTATGAATTGCAAACAATTTATGTGATGCCAAAAGCAATGATGTAGTTATAGATTCAAGGGCGTCGAGTAAGATGTTGATCTGAGGAATCTTAATTTACTCGAGGGAACGAGGACCAAGACAAAGCAGGGTTAAGAGTAGTATATAATATTTGCAAGCCCTAATGCACATGCTGAGGTGAATGATTTGCCAAGGGTCTGAGGAAAATGAGATTCTATGACTCCCACGATTATGCCTTGTGTTGCCGATGGGAGCACACTCCTAGAGGCGTGCGGATATGGTGCCAACAGGGAGGGGATCACTCTTATAACCATCTAGGATTTCTCCCAAACCCTAATATTGTCACTCTTACGGCAAGCCACCTTGAATGCATGCTTCTTCAAATATAGGACACCTGTTGATCACAATTTCTATTAGGCGAAGATGAGTTCCAAAATCATGAGTGACTCTTGGCGCATCAATAAAGTCATTAACCTTTGAAACCCTAATGCGATCCTAAGGTATGCGTCTGAGATAAAACATGAAGCGTGAATGCGACGCATGAAACGTGAGTGGGCATACCAAAGGAGTTGGATAGGCAAGGTCGTTGGGAGAGCAACTAGTTGGGGCCCTATCAAAAAACCCTAAAAGCTCGGGGTGAGTAGTGGGGTACCTGAAATTTTGAATATGCCCAAAAAATTGGGTGGTGTTGTAGAGGCTACAACAGATAGTTAATCACTGCACCATTAAAAGTTTCTAAATGAAAACAGATAGGCTTACCATGTTGCATGAGGACTGCACCCATAACGTAGTCACTAACATCAGTTTGAATCTCCAATGATTGTCTCAAGTCTGGAAGTGCAAGTACTGGAGTTGTACTGATACTTTCCTTCAATGCATCAAAGGCCTGTTGTTGTTTCCTCCCCACTGAAAAACCTTTTTCACACTTGTCAACGCATGCAAAGGAGCTACTATAAGAGAAAAATTAGCAATGAATTTCCTCCAATATTGAGCTACTCCCAGAAACCTTCTTACCTCAATAACTGTCTTGGGCCTTGGCCAATTCATAATGACATCAAACTTGTGATGAGCCTCATCATTGGGTAATTATATGGGCCTTAATTCACCTCCTAGTTAGTCAAATCAACTCTTCTCACAATTTATTACATGTTTTGATTATATTTTGTTTAATAAGATGAGTTAAAGTGAGATAGTATGCCTAGTGGACTAATATGCATTGAATGCAGGTTTGGAAGAGAAAATCAAGGAATTTTGGCAAGACTAAGGTTTGAAACTCAAATGGGACAAGGGAGAGAGATTGTAGGAGGTAAACCCTCCTCATTTACTCTTCCCCCATTCGAATATTCCTCGATTAATCACACCAGCTCGGAGTGCAATCAGCCAAGTCATGAAGATCAAAAGGCAGCCAAGCAAGTGATAGACAAAGAGTTAGTTCATCTCGATTTTGGGAGCCGAGCCTCCCTATATTTAAAGAAGTTGTTGGGGAATTCAATTGTATAAGTAGAGAGGCCTAGAGCCTCATTAGGATTCGAATCTTTGTTGTAAAAACACTAGTTATTTTCGAGCTCGAGACTTGTGGAAGACATTGATGTAATTTTCTGTTTTGATAATGAAAATGAGATTTTTCTTGATCCAACACTGAGTTAACTCAGAGGGCTAAATCTCTTGGGTTAGGTCCCAACCCTAGCAGCAAAGGCTCCTCTTCTTGTATCTGTATGCTTGGCTTGGTTTCATAGATTCATGGTTAAATTGTCTTTAGAAGTATTTCATTGCAAGTAATGTGGATTTGATTAGTTATTTATTAGTTTGCTTCCATTTGTGCTTTACTTCAGTAGCAGGTTAGAAGGGATAAAAGGAGCACCACAAAGCTGTCAGTAGGTGCCTTGGCCTCACCTCTTCCCTCAGGGATCATGATTTGAGGAAAAGACCCTTATGCAGCCCCAAAAAGACAGATTTCCATTTTCTCATAAGATTTAGAGTTTACTGTACTTGAACTAGCATTTGATCAGTTTTGCAAGTGTAGGATTTAATCACCATCTCTTCCATCTTCAGTCTTACAGTAGATCTCATCCATGATTCCATTTTATTCAACAATTTTCCTCATGCATGAAGTAGACATATAGTTCATTAAATTCTGCTTTTCTAGCTTGTTAGAATTCTTCTTGTTTACATGACTTTTTGGCAATTATAAATGTTTGATGTAGAGCAGGTGCTTCAGAAATATAAAGAGATCTCATAGCAGGCAACCACCTTCCAACTTCATCCATCCATAATCATTCCTTTCTTTCACCAAGACCTTCACCAATCTCATCATTTTACATAGAAATTCCTCCAAGCATGTTGAGCGAATCCAACCATCTCCTAACCTTGGTTTTGAGTTCTGAGTGATCCTAGGCATTTTCTCACTCCATTCCACCCATCCACCACCTTCCCTAAGCCTTCCATCACCTCCAGCAACCATCATTTTTCTCTCGGCTGTATCCTATAGAAATACAGGGAATCTTGTAGGTTTTCCTATAGTGGCCTGTTTTGAGGCTGAATTGAGGGAAAACCTCTAGGAAGCCACACCATTCAACCCAAGGGTCTCCCAAACCTTCCAACCATATCCTAAACCTCCCAACCATTCACCAGCATCACTAAGCCACCTGCCACATCACCAAAAGGGATTAGGGTTTACACTTGATTTTCCATAAAAAGAATAAAAAGAACAAAACAGATTTATTTCAGTCCTTTACATGCACAGTAGTGATGTTTGATGTCTTGAACTTCCATGCTTTAGACAATAGCATTTCATACATGTTAGCTTAGCATTCTTGTAAAGCATAGTTTCTTAGCAGTTAGTTAGAGAATGGTGTGTTTTTAAGCATAGGATTTCAATCATTTTCCTTATTGATGTAGAATTTCCTGCAAATTCTCTACAAATCTACCTCTGAGATCTATGTAAAAAATCTAACTGTAGATTAACTCAATCATGCAATATACCAAAGCAAAATACTATAATCTACTTCTACTATCAAACTTGCGGAATATGAATCAATTTGACCAAGAACAAGCAGAACACATATCACAGAGAAGAAGAATCAATACACATGAAACACAGAAGAATACTCTGGGGAAAGCCTCAGCGAAAAACCCCGCTATCTGTATTATCATACAAGGTGGAAATACATCAAGATTACGCAAAGCTTTAGCTCTCACAGCTAGCCAGATCTCAGTACAATCCTCCTGATGCTCACAAGCAAACAAGGCTTCTCAGAAACCTTCTCCTCTGCCCTCCAAGCCTCCTATTTCCTTGCGCTGCTTCTCCTGGGTGATCCTACTATTACCAAGTATAACACTGATCACTCACATTGATCTCACACCCTATAAAACTACGTAATCCTCAAGGAACATTATTCCTTCTGCATGGATGAGTTTCCTTTATAGGAAAATTCCTCCAACTGATAGTACAATGTCCTTGTCTTTAATCTCAACTGGGTCTTTCTCTGAATAGACATGCATGAGTTATTTATGAGAGAATCCTCAATTATCTGGAGTACACTAGTTTCATGCATGCATGCATTAACTGACCGAACTCACAATTAGTTCCTCAAACTGTTTGGAACTAATTTAACTGGACTTAACTTAGTTAACTGAGCTAACTAATTACAACTCAAATATAACTCATCCTTATCTCCTTAATTAAGGGATAACTGTTGCATGACTTCACAAAGACTTCATGTTTGAATTTCTCCAACTAACTAACTCAAGATGAATTAATTAATTATTTTTCAAGCAACTGGTGAGACTAAATTCGAATTTTAATTCTCAATTTTAATTCAAGGACAAATTAAAGTTATAATATATCCTAAAATGCTATCTATAGCAATGCTATTTTTAGCATTTCTTGTTGCTATTTTCAAAAATTGCAGTAGACGAGCTTTGTCCTAGAGTAGATTTCTCTTTCTTTCATCAGCAATCAAGCTTCTTCTGAATCCATAGAAGTTTGGATTGAAAACCCTAGTGGTCTCTCGCTAGCTAAACAGTGACAAAAGGTAGAACCATCACTTTTACTTGTGTATACAATATTGTCACCTCCAAGTTTGTAAGAAACCCGGGTTGATAAAGTAAAGCTGGTAGCTCTAGGAGTTGCAACATTCTTGCTGCAATACTGGTGCTCATCACCTTGGGGGGATCTATTTTCAACTCACCTCCTCCAACAATATGACCCAAGTAAACTAAAGAAGTTTTTCCAAACTCGCACTTTGACATCTTAAGATACGACTATTCTTTTTTCAAGACATCAAGTACTTTTCTCACATGCATGACATGTTCATCACGAGATTTACTGAAAATTAAGATTTCATCTAAGTATAATATGAAAAACTCATCAATAACTGGCCTCAATACATCATTCATGACACGCATGAATGTAGCGGGAGCATTACATAAACCAAATGGCATAACTAGTCATTCAAACAAACCTTGTTTTGTTTTGAATGGTGTCTTCCAAATGTCTCCTTCAGCTATTCTAATTTGATGGTAACCACTTCTTAAGTCCAGCTTAGTAAAATAGTTTGCATCTTTCAATTGATCAAGTAAATCATCTATTCTAGGCAGTGGGTAACGGTTCTTTACCGTAATTTTGTTCAATGCACGAAAGTCCACACACATGCGCCATGTTCCATCCTTCTTTGGAACCAAGACAATAGGTGAACCACATGGTGAGGAACATGGTTTGATGATCCATTTATTTAACAACTCTTGAATTTTCTTCTTAATTTCTGCACTTTCCATCACTGACATCCTGTACATGCCAATGTTAGGAAGAGGACATCTTGCTACAACTATATCTCATGTTGGATTATTTTCTTGGGAGGTAATCCCTTTGGGTCATGAAACATCTTTTCATATTGGTTAACTACGTCAACCAATTCAAATTTCAAATTTGAAACACAACCTTTAAAAGCTTCTTTATCAACATCATTCTTGGGTTTGATCATGAGAGGCACAAAATTCTTGCTCGAATTCACTAGTCTTTTCATCTGCCCTGCATTAACAAGCAAAAGATTTATTTTCTTGCTATGAGCTCTCACAATATATTCTTGTTGCACTAAAAATTGTCACCATGACATTCTGCAATCTGTGTGAGTCCATCACCACTCATACTTTCCTCCTTTGCAAGTCTTAAACCTCAGTTCTTCATGTCAAGCCTTGAAAATAAGAGAAAGCCCTCAAAAGTCTATAAAACTCTAGTTTCGCACTTTCTCTTAGCATTACCTGCGGTCCCACACCTAATGGTCATGTCCCCTGTGCAGCTGACCGCTCTGTCTCTGTGTGATGTGCGGACCCCTGTAAAAGTCAAAAAGGCGCAAGTACATTCTTAAAAACTCACTTTGAGTCATTTCTGGAAGCTTCTAGAGGGAATCTTGAGGTGGCAAGTTTGCTCCTTTGAGGTTCATGCATCCCATACCTTAAGGAGCTAACCCCTTGATGTGAGGAGCCTATCCCTTTGAAGGAGGACTCTATCCCTTCATAGGTGGACTTGTAACTTCCTTCCTCTGCACTATAAAATGAGGCATTGGGCTGGTTACTGAGGAGGTTGAAAGCTGAATATTTTTGAGGTGAAATGCTGTTGGAATTTAGTCTTCCTAATTGAGCTTGAGAGGAGAGATTACATACCTTTTGATTTCATTGGGAAGAGTGTGAGGCTTGTCAAAGTAGAGGAGATTCCTGTTTGGACCCTGGGAAGAGCTTGTACAGCATCAAGGCACCAAAGGTTGTAAAGTTCTTCTTTTCAAAGTTAATACAATCCAGTTTACTTTTCTCAATAAGCTGTGTTTTATGGTTTATTTCATGGATTCCTTGATCACCATGATGAATATGATTTATTATATTAGCTATGCAAGTGCTATTTGATGTGTGCTTGTTTGTGTTTGCAGATTCTCAAAAGGAAACTCTCTTGGACGGTCGAAGCGTGGCTGCCACAAACTAGCGTTGGACTTAAGGTAGGGTCTAAAACACCTCTTAGTTTTTATTAATGAATCGCTATATATTTAGAGAAAGGTAGATTTGCTTGTTCTGCTTGTTGCTAGATATCTTTAGATACTAGGGAGATCGGCCTTGTCCACAAGGACGATTTATCCGGCAAACAAATTGGCGACTCCACTGGGGATCTAAATTTGGTTTTTGGTTTTCCTTTTATTTGACTTGAGAAACTTTTTCTTGTTTCTGGTTTTTGCTTGATGTGTGTGGGATTGGGTAGTTTTTAGGATCTGGAATATATATATATATATATTTTTTTTTCCGAAAATTTGAAGAGGACCGCACTTTCTTTTTACAAGACAGTGCGGACATCTCCGCACTGTTCCTTTAGTGCATAGAGCGGTACCATATCTGGTTCTACTGGAAGCCTGCGGACCTTGTCAAACTTTTTGAAAAACTCAAAATGTTTTCGCCCAGTTAAACTTAGGTTTTATTTACGCTTTTTAGTCTCTGCCCAGATCTGCATGTGTCCTGTCAAAAATCTCTTGTAAGTAAGTTCCATTGGTATTTTTTGTTTTAAGTGATTTTCTAGAAGTTTTGCATGCCTGGATTGGTCTTCACCTGGTCTTTGTAGTGACTCAGAGATTAGAAGCCTCAGAAGCCCTAGATTACCCTGGTTTTTTGTGTCTTCTTCATGAGTCTGACTGGTTTGTGAAATCTGCCCTTGGTGAGAAATAGATTTCATTTTCTCTTTGCAAATCTTTGAAAGAACTTGGTCATAAGTTTTGAAATTCATTTTTATAAAAGAAAACACAGCTGGATGTTTTTTGATTGATTTGTTATTCTGAACGAATTAATCCTTAGTTTGCTGAATAACTAAGTAAAACGTCCTCAAAAAGATTTGAAGCTTTTATTTCCATTAGGTTTTTAGAAATTTTTAGATCTCAAGCTTAGTTTTTTATAGTTTTGAGTGTTTTCTAGAAATTGTAGAATCTCTTTTGAAAGAATTTGTTTTTTGTAGTTTTTGAGTGTTGAAAAAGAAAAGGGATTTATTTTTCGTGAGCATAATTAGTAGTCTCGTTTTGAGTTCATTGAAAAAGACAAAAAAGATTTTCTTTTCATTTATATGTTGAAGGAAAGATTTGTTTTTCAAAGCATTGCGTTCTCAACTCTTTCTTTTAGCTAGAAATTCATTGAAGGGAAAAAGGATTGTTTATCATTTTAGGTGCATTTTTAGTGTTTTTGGAGTCGAGTCTTCACACCATCCAGTTTCATCTCCATACCTATTGACTTAAGAAACAACCCATAAAAATAACGCTTAATTAAAATTGATCTAGCAATTTTTTTTATTTCTAGGGCTCTTATCACCAATATAGCTTAGGCTAGTATCTTGGAGTAGGGAGTAATTAACTCTCCAAGATAGTTAAAACAAACAAGTAGCTATATCTTGCGGTAGGAAATAAATTCAATTGTAATTGATATAATCTAGGAAGCTCCTCTTAAAGGAGTCAATCACGAGATCATGTCCGAACCTTTGAGACAATCAAGTCTGTCTCAATGGGAAAGATAGAAGATTTGCGTGTATTAAAAACGGTAAACCTCGGATTAACCATTGTCGAGGAGCCTGGGGTCACTTGTTGGTAAACCTTGGATTGATCATGTCAAGGAGCCTTCAAGGGGATTGAGCTTTATTACTTTGCCCTTGCATGTAGATCGGATCGTAGACTGTTCCCCCAGTTGTATTTGTTACTGTTGGTAACCTTAGTGACCATAATCTTAAGATTCTTTCCTAAGGTGACGGTGAAGGATAGGTCTCACTGTACCTGGAGCAGACGTTGACTAGACTCACTTGGACTTTCTGGGGGGTTCTCTTCACTCGAGACGGTTTTGTGAAGAAACTTCTGCCAGTCTGTTTCATTAAGCAGGTTGTCGGGGTAACTGTTCCAATTGCTCTTTCTGTATTGAATTCTGCGACATTGGATTTCATCACCAACTAGTGTTTTTGATACGAAAAGTTACTGTTTGTGTGTGATTTGAACTCTTAGATTTTTTAGGTGTGATTCAATTGTTTGGTTCTTTAGAGACTTTAGGTGGTTTTATTGAGATTTTCTTTGTTTGCGTGTGAAGTAATTAAATATTTAATCGTGGCTGAATTACCGAGACAATCCCATAGACTTCGGGGACAACCTCCCGAATATACACCAAGTCATCTTGAAGGGCTACGAGCTCTTGTTTCACCTAGTGATAGTAGAGTTGGGTCACCGGAAGCTAGAGAGTAATATTTAATTATTCATCCTGATTATCAAGTTCAACCGACGGAGTATATTTCTGAACCAATTTCACTTTCCAAAGTTACTGGTAGTATTTCTCCTACTAGTGAATTTGCTAACGAACCTGAAATTTCTAAGCTTGAAACTGAACCTGCTCCTACTCCATCTTCAGGATTTGCTTCTCCAACTTCTAGTGGTCCTGGTTCACCCAGGGTTGGAAGTATCATCACCCAAAATCTTCCTTCTGGACTCATTTCTATTGAAGAACTTGTTAGTCCGGACGAAGATATAACTCTCCCTGAAAATCAACCAACTTTAGAACTTAGGGAGCGTGAATCAATTTTCTACAGTCCTGTTAGGGATAGCGCTTGGTACGTCTCATTGACCAACTTTTTAGAAAATCCGGGTCTTAGTTTTTCACCACCTCGAATTCCTTTCCATCCTACGCCCAAAGGTTATTATCCTCCTTTGAATATGTCGAGACATTCATTTATGTTTTCCCAATCACCGGAAACATTTTTATATGGTGGTCCTTCTGTTCCTTCTGGGTATTAGTCTCTCATTGGTACTTTTTCAGGAGCATCTCCTCAACCAATTGAACATGAGATATCATCTGGTAATAATGGAACTCCAGCATTGAGCGTAGAACAAATTATTATGATGTCTGGTACTATTCCAAATCTGCAACCTCAAGGTAGTCAGTTACCGCGTGGGGGGCAACCTCAAGGTAGTCAATTATCACCTGGGGGGCAACCTTAGGGTAGTCAGTTACCGCTGGGGGGCAACCTCAGGGTAGTCAGTTACCCCCTGGGGGGTAGCCTCAAGGACAGTACATACCTTTGAGACAGTACATACCTCAAGGTCAAATCCAGACTCAGTACATACCCCAGGGTCAACCCCCGTATCAATATATACCTCAAGGTCAACCACAGCTTCAGTACGTGCCTCAAGGTTATCAACCTCAAGGTCAGTACCCAACTCAAGGTTTCCAATCGCCTTCTGGTCAACCATTTGTCCAAGGAGCTGGAAATGTGCCTTTCAATTATCAGCCCTACACTCAACCCGGTTATGGTCCTCAATATCCTCAACCTGTTATGGGTCCATACCCCAGAATGAACATGGTGTGGGATCCATCTCAAAATCAACAGATTTTTCAACCTAATGTGCAGCTGTCATCTCAAACTGGACAGCCTTTGGTCGCTGGTCCAACCCAGCAACCTGTCCAGTCTACTGTTCAAACTTCTGCACCTGGTGTAGTTCATCAGTCTGGGCCTAGTTCACCTCGAGCTTCGCCTCAAACTTCTGCTGCAACTACTGCAGCTTCTGTTCAATCTACCACACCTACTTCTGGAGTATCGGCAGCTCCGGTTTCTACTGTTCCTATATCAACTCCTCAAGCCTCTTTACCACAGTCAGGACCTACAGTTCAGACTTCGGTTCAGATGCCTGTAGGGCAAGCTGGTCCAAGTACGGTTGTCACAAGTCAACCTCAATTTACTTATCAACCGTACCAGGGACAGTACCAATTCGGTCCTGCTGTGCAGAACCCAGTTTATCAGTATCAACTGTACCCTGGGTATACTTATCAGCAACCTCAACAACCCCAGTTTGGTCCGGTTAATCCTGGTTTCCCAGGAGGATATAATATTCCAAATGCAAATCCAATTCCAAGTTATCCTGGATATCCTCCTCCTGCGGCTAGTCTTGTTACCCCAGGTTTTTGAGACCCTAACCGTCAGTTACCTTTTATTGCAACTTTGGATTTACCTGATTTGTCGCGCCTTACGAACGATCCAATTAATTATCTTCCGTTTTGGCCGCCAATGCCTAATAAGTTGCCCAGTGATATCCCGAAGTTTGAGGGTAAGTCAGGAGAGGATCCGTCAAATCATGTGATGACTTATCACCTCTGGTGTGCATCTAATTCCATTATTGATGATTCAATTCGCTTACGTCTTTTTCAACGCACTCTGATTGGTCTTGCTGCCAAGTGGTACATTGAGTTACCACGAGCCTCTTTTTATAATTTTAGTCAGTTGGCTACTTCTTTCTTAACTCATTTTCAGTTGCCTGTCAGATACGACAATGGCACGGAATTATTAACTTCACTAAAACAGTCAACGTCCACGTATATTTCAGATCATATTCATGAATGGCGACGTAGACGGCGTTTAGTGAAAGTTTTTATTCCAGATCAAATTTTAGCAGAATGGTTTGTTAAATCATTATTACCTAAAATCACTGAAGATGTAGCTAAGGCAGGAGTTGTTACTGAAGAGCAAGTAATTGCTCAAGCTCAGTACCTTGACTTCGTTTATACGCAGTCGGGTACTTTACATGGAAAAATCCTCTACCTTCCGAAACACAATCAAATAACTGCAGCTCCTTCAGGGTCTCATGCCGCTGATGGTATGATTGGTTCAGTTAATACCAAAAGCAAGAAGAAATCTTCAAAGAATTCTTCTCCTATTATAACTTTACCAGATTCCCTGACAGGAGACTCTTCTGCTGACATTCCAGTCGATACCATGTCGTAGAATCCTCTACGGCCAAATTAAAATCCGGTGGTAAAAAGAAAGGGAAGAAGAAAAATAAAAAAAACTCAAAAAAGAAATTAGATAAAACTGAATCTATTGACGAGAAACGTAAACCTCACCATCCTTGTCTCATTTGTGACGAGGAGCATTTTACAAGAGATTGCCCCACATCGCACTGAGGTTTCGAAAATCGTCAAAGGTTCTTAAATCCCTGCTGTCTTGAAGGATCCTTTTCCTAGTCAAGATAGTAAAATGGTCGGTTCTTCCTCAAATGCCTCAGAAGAACCCATAATGATGATGTCTCATGTAACTAGGATTGCGATGCGATCGCAAGATTACGGTAGTAAAAATCCTGTTGGTGGTCAAGAAGCAGAATCTTCTAATTCAAACCCATCAACTTCAACTCCTTCTGGTTCTGATCCACTACAGATCGAGAAACCTAATCTTGACTTAGTAATCAAACCACCTGCTAAAGGTATACTTCAAAAGTTAGCTTTCAATCCACATGTGAGAGCTGCTCAAAATTATAACATTGTTGAAGACTTAGCTATTTCCCCTTCAGCAATGTCAGCTTTAGAGGTGCTGCAATCATGCCCAACACAACGTAAATTACTATTGTCGGCAATAGGAGCTGTTGATATTCAGGATTCGAATCTTATAATCTTCGATTTAGAAAATAGTACACCTCGCCTACCTCATCAAATGGCTTTCGAGATTCCAGTGTTAGTAAAAAACAGACCTTGCTTTCGGACTGTGATTGATGAGGGAGCTTCAACGTGTATTATGTCGATCCGGTGTTGGAGATCGCTTGGTTCTCCGACACTCAATCAATCCCCGACGATTCTAAAGGCTTTTGATGGCTGAGGGTTTCATCCTTATGGCATTTTGCAGGATTTACCTATAGGGGTTGAAGGCAAAACTGTAAATCTAGATGTGGAAGTGGTTGATGCCCCTCTAGATTACAACCTTCTCTTGGGTCGTAGTTGGTCTTACGCTATGACAGCTGTTGTTTCTTCGATCTTTCGGCTTATTAAGTTTCCTCATAATGAAAAGATCATTACAATAGATCAGCTGACTTACTTTTCGTCCGACCCAGCCTCTTCTGAAAGTATTCAACATGTCGGTAAAACAACTATCCCTTACAAGGATGTTGGGGTAGGTTTGGTTAAAGATTTTGGTTTACTAGGAACTTTTTCCTTTCCTCCTCCTAACGTATCGCCTTCAACTACAACTATTCATATGATTTGATCGAACACTATTGCTTTTGATGATCCTTGGATCGTACCTTCCGAGTCTGAGGTGGATTCATTTGGTGACACGATGCCTTTAAGTCCCTTTGAAATTGCATACCAGGCGGTACAGTCGTTTTCTGACCCTTGTTCAACCGAACTTGATCCAATGCATGTGGTCCATGGGGAATCACTTTCAATATCAACCTCAGCTTCAACAACATTTTCTGAGCCTGTTCATACTGATGAACAGATTTGTGAACTTTTGTCTGTTGATGAGTTACCATGGGAAGATCTTCATCATCGATCTTCGTTTTTACCTGAGTTTGATCATTTCGAAAATGATTTTTCATCTATTTTTACCACTGATTATGTCAAAGAACCACAGAATCCATTGCAACATCCTGATTCTGAGTTAAATTTGGGAAATATTTCTCGAACGATTCCTATTGACATTTCAGTTAAACATGGAATTATCGAAAACATTCATATAGGTGCTTCCTGTATGGACGATGAACTCCAAACATATAAAGCCCTATTTCAAGAATTCCAAGATGTGTTTGCCTGGTCATATGAAGAAATGCCAGGAATTGATCCATCAATTGTTGTCCATGAAATTAAAACTTACCCGGATGTTAAACCTGTCCGGCAACGTTTGCGTCAGATACACCCGCGAAAAGCTACTGCTATTAAAGCTGAAGTTGAGAAATTACTTCGAGCAGGTTTCATTTATCCAATTCCCTTAACGGATTGGGTATCGAATATTGTTCTTGTTAACAAAAAGCAAGGAATGATAAGAATATGTATCAATTATAGGGATATTAATCGAGCTTGTCCTAAAGACAATTATCCAACCCCCTATATCGATCAAATTATATATGATTGTGCCGGCAGTGAAATGTTCTCCTTTATGGATGGTTTTTCCGGTTACAATCAAATTAACATACTCCCTGTTGATCAGCCAAAAACGGCTTTCATTTGTCCATGGGGGACATTTGCTTATTGCAAATTTCCCTTTGGATTGAAGAACGTCGGAGCAACTTTTCAAAGGGAAATGTCTTACGCATTTCATGACATCAAGCACATTGTGCAGCCTTATCTCGATGATTTACCTGCCCATTCATTACGTAGAGCCGATCATCTCACTCATTTACGAGCAATCTTTATGAGATGTAGGCATTATCGAATTAGGCTGAATCCACACAAATGTGTTTTCTGTATAGAAATGGGTCGTTTACTGGGATTTGTTGTTTCGAAAACTGGCATTCGTGTCGATCCCTCAAAGGTTGAAGCTATTGTCAAATTGCCTCCTCCTTCGACTCTTCGCCAACTCCAAAGTTTGCAAGGGAAAGTAAACTTTTTACGTCGTTTCATTCCTAACTACGCCGAGATAACGAAAGGTTTTACCAGGTTGTTGAAACAGAATACTCCATTCTATTGGGATGAGATAGCTGAAAAATATTTTGATGCACTTAAACACGTGTTAACCCATGCACCGTTATTGCATCCTCCCAACTACAACCGGGATTACTTTTTGTACCTCGCCACTTCTCATTCCACCATTGGAATGGTTTTAGTTCAGGAAGGTGAATCCAACAGTGAACATGTGATTTACTATCTTAGTCGAACTCTGAATCTGACTGAGCTTAAATATTCGCATGTGGAGAAATTGGCCTTGGCAGCTGTTCAAGCTGTCCAACGTTTTCGTCATTACATCTTATTACGCAAAACTACAATAATTTCTGAATGTAACCCCATGATCTATATTTTGACCAAACAATTGCTAGGGGCAAGTATTCCAAATGGATTGTTATCCTGTAGGAATTTGACTTGGAATTTGAAAAATCCAAGGCAAAGAAATCTTTGGTTTTTGCGGAACTGATGTGTGATTTCCCGCGTACTGATACTGAAACTGTGGCGGAAGAACCCATTGCGGATGAATCCTTGTTTCTTATCAGTACTCTTGATCCATGGTATGGAGATATAATTTTTTATCTCCAAACCCAATCTTTTCGGCTTGAAATCTCACGATCTCAGCGAAAGAAAATACGTTTCCAATCCCAACAATACAATATTATTGGAGATACACTCTATCGTCGTGGGGCAGATTCTGTTTTCCGACGTTGTCTAACTCATGAAGAAGCTGAAAAGGTTCTTAATGACTGTCACTCTGGAGCATGTGGCGGTCATATGTCTGGGTATGCCACAGCCCAAAAGATATTGTGCGCTGGTTATTTCTGGCCATCCTTATTTAAAGATTGTATCTATGTAGTCCGGAAATGCCCCAATTGTCAAATTTTTTATCGTAAGATGCGTGCTCCACCTGCTCCTCTCCACCCTATAATTGCCATTGGTCCTTTCGCAAAGTGGGGTATCGACTTTATTATATGTAACCCTCACTCAGCCGGGGGGCATGTGTATATCTTCCTTGTGTTAGCACCTAAATCTGCCTTAGGCTAAAGGAAGGCAAAAATTAGGGTAACCACAAACCACGCTCAATCTGGTAGCTAGCCCTACCAGAGTAGGAGAGGGCTCTCTCCGTGTCATGCTCAGCGAATGGATAGACAAAATGGTTTGAGATGACTTACAATCTGATGTTTACCTTAGGCTAGTAAGTGAAAAAGGATTTTGGAAAATATTTTTTGAAAGTGACTGAACTTCTGAGATGTATATGGGACTGGTACTTAGCAAAGAATAGAGAAATGAGAATGAAGGCACAGATTATTCCGTGAGGCAAGGTAGGCGAGAAGCGCAGCAATTTCAACTTAAGGTGACACGGAATGGAAAGATCGCTGAAGATGTGAAAAGGGCATGGTCGCATGAATCCTTTTCAACAGAAGAATAACACTGCACATGAAATTTTCCCACAGGCAGAGCAATATAAATTGAATTCTACCTAATCTCACTTAGAAAATTTCGCTGAAATGAAACATGAAATGAATTATGAAACATAACAAGATACATATGGAACATAAGAACACATTTGCTACACTCACAACCACAAGAATCTCATGAAACAGAGCTGCTGCCTCTCATTAACTCTCTGTCAAAAAATACACAGTGCAGAAACAAAGTTTCTTTCCCACAGTCTCTCAGAAGTTACAAGCCAGCCAACCCTTTGCAAATAAAATTCATACAATATATAGAATGTGGGGAGAAGAGATGGAATGCCCAGGGTTTAGGAAGTTACTCAAATCATTTCGAAAAGGAGATGGAGAGCCAACCATCAGCTACAGGTGCAACGCTCTCAAGCGTGACATTTGGCTGTGGTGACCCTTTGCATTCTTCGCCACTTGGATAGATGCCCACCTGGAGAGAAAACTCTTTAAAAGCCACCTTTGGTGCCAAAAGACCGAAGAGTGGATGACCGGGCCCACTTGGAGAAGTCGCGACCAGAAATTTCGCGAAACAGGAGAAAACTGGGCAAAATTTCCTCTGTGCGTTGCGCGCTTTTCTCTATGTGTCGTGCTACTTTGGGGCCTGTTTTGGAGCACTTTTAGGTGTCCAAAATGTGCCCAAGTGGACTTGTTGGAAATCTTGGCCTGTCTACTTTCTAACCCCACTGGAATTTCTCAATTTGGTGCTCATTTGCCCCTTCAAATCTTCATTCTCCCAAGACTGCTTTCTGTGTGTCCAAAAAGTGGCAGAGAGGCCATTTTTGGGTGTTTTTTGACCTTTAGGAGACCCAAAACTTATCAAAATTTCTGGCCCGAACACCAGTAGATGTATTTTTCGATGTTGAATCCAAATATGCAAGCCGTTTCTTCATTGGAGTCCTAGAATTTTAGCGCCGCGCACAGGGAGAAAATCCCTGTTTTTCGCCCAAAAAATTTCCTTGTGACCAAAATTTGCCCAAATTTTTTGAGATTTGGGCTGGAAGTTCTCTATGGGGTGCCTTGCTGAGCCAAGGAAGCCTCAGCCAAGATTCTGAGCCTATCTTGCTCTTTTTCCCTTTTTGCCCTTTTTGTGGCTTTCCTCAGTTTTGCTTTCAAACTCCTTATTCGGGCTCTCAAACTCAAGTTCTGTGCCCTGTAATGACGAGCCATGTGTCTCAGCAGTGTGTTGTCTTCGTCGGCCTTGTTCAACATATTGTCTAGGTGCATGTTGACTCTCTCGAGAACAGACTCACGATCATCAATAACCTGTTGCTCCAATGAAGTGAATTCAATCCTCCTCTGTTGGGCAGTTAGGCGATCCTCACGGATGTTCTGCAGCTCCATGATCACATGCTAATCTTATAGTTGTTTGTTCCCCTGCTCCAAATACCTGATGTTCCATTTGGCCATCTCCAACTTGAGTGTCAAGGATTGAATCTCTGTCTCTTGCTCCTGGAAGATCTCTTTCAGCTGTGCATTTTGTGGACGTGTATTTGCATCATCATCATCATGAAGGAGAATGAATCCGGTCTCTCGTTTACATGGTGGCACACCTGAAGGCCCCTCCTCATGCTTGGGCTTCTTGCCCTTGTCCCGTACCTGTATTGCCGATGTAGGAAACGAGGCCCCTTCCACCCCGGGTGGAGATAACACTCGCTTTACTGCTGCAAAGAAATGCTTGGTGCCTTTCGGATAGCCTCTCTGATATGTGATGGAAAATGGCACCACAGTGGTCTCATGGCGCTCATGCTGATGAGAAGGACCACCTATCTCATGCTTTGCCTCTACTACTACCTGTGGAGCGCTGAAGAAGTCACGGGAGATGAAGTCCTCCCAAGCAATGCCCTGCAATCCCAACTGATGGTCCACCAAAATCTGGATAAGAGAAAAGTGATAAACACTGTTGAGCTATTGCCAAGGGGTCTTGTGCTGCATGAACTTTCTCATCCTCTCTATGTTCCCGCAAATGAAAAATGGGAGGTTCATCATACGCACCCTGGTAAAGTGCATGAGCAACCTGATGTGATATGCATAAAGGCGAGAAAACCTCCCCTCACAACTGAAGTATTTCATGATCAATTTCATGAGCGGAGCATACTCATCTCTCAGAAATCTGAATGGGAAAAATCTAGTGAGCTAACTCAAACAACTGGCCTTAATGTAAGGCTCATAAAGTTCCCTCTCCACCTTCATCTTCTTGTGCCACTGTTCTCCAACATTCGGTATGCCTGTTGCCACTGATATGGTTTCGGGTGTCAATGTGAAAGTGACCCCTGCCAAAATAGACTGACCTCCATGTAGGTGAAGTGCAAAAAGACGGGCCAACTCATGATGAACTCTGACATTTGCCACCCTCTAACAAAATTCGAAACATGCTAAGTGCTGGAAACAAGACATAGCGAGAGGGCATGCCTGCAACTCAGTGAGGGTATTTGGTTCATCCCTGACATGTCTGCCACTCCTAGGTCTCCGGGGAGCCTGTTCTCCCGAAGCTGTGTCACTGTGAGTTTCCCCCTCATAATCTGATGAAACTTCTGATGCCATTACTGCTGTTTATACCCTGAATTTCTTTGTTTCCCTCTGAATCCAATGACACTGATGAATGCTCTGAAAATCTGTTACCAAGGGGACAATAAAACAAGGGAGTGTTAGGAGGGGAATGATGAAAAGGGGAATAGGGGTTTAAAGGGGAAATTTATCAGGGATTTGGGAGTGTTTGGGGTGTGGTTTTGATGGGGTAGGGTTAAGGCACTTTTGAGCTATATGAGTAAAGGGGACAAAGGGATAGGACTGCATTTTAGCTAGGGTAATCATTAGGGGAAAATGCTCCAGAGGAATTAGCTGACAGAGGTAGGGTAGGAGCATAATTGATAATCAAGTTACTGTAGCAAAACCCTAGCTATTTTGACATTCTTTGTGCCATTTTGTGTTTGCTTAAAAAAAAATTTGCCTTTCGAATTCATGGTCACCAAAACATGTTTTTCTTTGAGTTTAGGATCAGTGGTGAAAAGATTTATGGGCATTTTTGCAATGTTGATAGCCAATTTACAAAAATTTGGGAGATTTGGTGCTTTTTTAGGCTCATAGGCCTGTGCGCCGCGCGCTTTGTCCAGTGCGCCGCACGCCGAGTATGCGCCGCGCCAGTGGAAAATTTGCACTGTGGCCGGGCTCCCAGTGCACCACACGCCCTGAGTGCGCCGCGCCACATTGTGTGTGCGCCGCGCGCGGTCAAACGACACAATTTTCTTGGAAAAACAGGGGATGGGTCTTAGTGGATGTTTTTAAGGGGTTTTCTTAGGAGATATGGGGGATATGGAGGTGGAAACGATGAGGAGTGAGAGGAAAAGGAGAGGGGAAACAAAACCTTGGTGGATTCTTCAAATTTACAAACCCCCATTATCATTTTTGCTTTGAGGGTGATTGGCATGGATGGCCAATATGTTTTGGATCTCACTTGACGTCTTAGAAATAGCTAAACATTGACCAAATTGATTGGAGGAGAGGTGTTATAAAGCCTACCTCGTGATTTGATAGCTTTCGCAAAGATTTGAAATGGTTTGGCACTGTTTTGGGCCGCTGAACTGTGTGCGCCGTGCGCAATTCCTAGTGCGTCGCGCACCTTATATGCGTCGCGCCCTTGCAAATTTTCTACTGCGGGCTGGCTGCCAGTGCGCCGCGCGCTGTGTGTGTGCTGCGCTCCCTGGTGTATGCGCCGTGCTCCCTGGTGTATGCGCCGCGCTCTTTGAAACTGGCTCTCACTTACTCAAATTCTCACAATATCGACTTCACACCTTTGCAAATGTATTCTCCAAGTCATGCAAGAGCTCAATGCCATTTGATTTGGGTAAAACATGTATATATAGGCTTGAGAGAAACTGGTTTTATTTTTTCTTCTTTGAAACCCCCTTTCTAATGTTTTTTGTTTTGCACTTTTCATTGACTTTTAAAACACTCTGTTTTTCTTTTTTCTTTGAAATTTTGGCTCTCATGATGAAATTTTCGGCATTTCTTTGCGGGGACTGTGTGACTGAGCCTCTGGCTTTCAAAATCCATGACTGCATCTGAAAATGTCAACTGTCGATTTTTGGAAAAAAATTTCATAGTTGACCTTGTTTGACTTTTCTTCAAAACAGAGTTTTGAAGAAGAGTCGATGTTTCTTGCGGTGATGATGAAGCTTTCTGCACTGTAGGTGTATAAGATCTTCCTCTGGCCTGCATGACTTGTTCTGGACATGTTTTTCAAGGACCAAACTGATGAATTTCTAGACCCAAACCATAAAAAATGACTCTGTCCTGAAATAGGACTAGACCTTGACCATCATGCATTCCATTGATTTTGGACCAAGACCTGAATCAGCAGAGGCCAGACATGAGGGGAAATGAGTAGCATGACTTTCTTCGTCAGATCATGGCATGTCCCTAGCGAAATGCAGCTGAGTGGATGGAGCGGGACACCTAAATTTGAAATGCAGAAAGAGCTTTGATCTCTGACGGAGGGCTGACCAGACCGACTCTAACACCTTGCAGTAGATTATTTTACTAAGTGGGCCGAGGCGGTGCCTACATTCGTGGCAGACGGCAAAACTGCTGCAATTTTCATTTTCAATCATATAATTACTAGATTCGGTGTTCCTCAAGCGATTATTACTGATCATGGACGTCATTTTCGAAACATCATGATGACTGAACTGACAGATCAACTTGGCCTGCGTCACGATAGTTCTACTCCATATTACCCACAGGCTAATGGTCTGGTTGAAGCCATCAATAAGGTTCTAGTTACTATGATCCAACGAATCATTGGTATTCATAGGTCGAATTAGCATAACATGTTATTTTCAGCGCTTTGGGCATATCGAACCTCAGTAAAAACATCAACTGGTTTCACTCCTTTTCAACTGGTTTACGGTTTGGAAGCAGTGTTACCCATTGAATGCGAAATTCCGTCATTGCAGATAGCCATAGAATTACTCCCAGCCACTTCCGAAGAGGAGAAACGTTTGTTGTACTTAGCTCAGCTAGATGAGAATTGACGTGATGCTGCATTAGCAATCGAAACTCATGCCAAACGAATTAAAGCTCAGTACGATCGAAATGTTACACCTCGTACTTTTTCGGAAGGAGATCTAGTCTTACTATACGATCAAGCAAACGATAAGCTAGGGGCTGGAAAATTTGTACCTATGTGGCATGGTCCTTATATTGTTAAGCGAAAGCTGGCAAAAGGGGCCTATGAATTGGAAGATTTTGACGGTGTCTCTTTGGGTAAACCCAGAAATGGGCTTTATCTAAAGAGATATTATGCTTAAATTTTGGTGTGGAGATTTTCGTTAGATTAGTTTTCTTTCTAGCTGGTGTGTTTTAGATTAGAAAAGTGTGCCTAGTTTAGAGAGTGTTTTTATCATTATTCCTGCTTATCTTGGTTTTACTCTTGATATTGCAGATGTCGACGTCTTCTCAAACATATATTGGTTTTGCTGATGGTGCTTGTCGTAGTACACAAAACATTTCTTCCGCAACTTGGGTTATCTATTCACCCTCTGATGAGTTAGTATCTATGCATGGGGTAAGCCTCGGTCAAACAACGAATAACATTGCAGAGTATAGTGCAATGATTGAGTTATTATCTGAATCCATCTCATTTGGGATTCGGAGTTTGATTGTTAGGTTAGATTCTGAACTCATTGTATTACAGCTTAACAGGGTTTATGCCATTAGAAATCTAGTGTTATTAAGATTATTTTTGAGAGTTCGTCTCTTGGAATGTGAATTTGATTACATTGAATATCAGCATATTCCAAGATATTTAAATACATTAGCAGATGCAGTTGCTTATCAAATGTTAAATAGACATTTGCAATAAATAAACAATAAGTTTAAAAAACATTCCATAACATGTTGCACAAGATAGCCAGTAATAGTGATATATCATAGCATAGAAGTGTGTCAAATATACATCGTCATTGATCATAGGTTGAAAAACACCTTATGATCGACAAAAATGATAGTGTAAAAGGCAAAAAATGTCATGTGAGTCTACAAAGGCAATCATCTTATCACTAGTGATGATCACGATAAGAAACCACTACTCGGCCACCCTACAAAGGAACCTCCTAAAAGGTCCTGGGACCCCAATCACGTAACGCTGTAGCCTAAGTGGAATATCATCTATGCTAGTCTCTGGAATGTCTGCTGTCAAACGCTCTAGATGATTCTCCAATTCGGTCAGGGTCTCTGCTGATTGGTCCTGTGGGGCCGGTACTGCTGCAGCTGGGTGTCTCCTCTCATAGGGTTGGAGAGCGGCTGGTCGCCATGGACCCACATCTGCATTTAAAACTTTTTATTATCAGTTTTGGACGATTTAAAAAAACAAAAAAATTAGTTAAAATCTTAGAAAGTGTTGAAAATGATTTTATCTAAATCATCCCATTGCTCTCCTGGTGGAAGAGCCATGTCTGGATCACCACGACAATCCATCCCAGCATATGGAAAATCCTGAATCATAAAAATTTGGTTTCTCAACCAACGAAAATACTCAGGCGGAAATCGAACAACCTCTGAACCCTCCTCAGGATGACGTTCCATAACTGCAACCCAACGCATAATCCTAGGCTCTCGAGGAAGTCCATCCTCAATGGAAAGCTACTGTGGGACCAACATAGGGACCCTCTCTAGACCAAAGCTCACAACCAAGAAACCATATCCAAAGTTTTTTAGTTGTCCGTTCTTTGCTCTAGTCAGTTGGCCTTTTACATTCGCCAACACAGCTTCGCACCAGTTGAAGATGGTGCCTTGATAACAGTCTACTGCCATTCGCATTTGGGATCCGGTAGCTACATGCAGTGCTGCTCTCCCGCAGAGTCTGGTGACAGTGAACGTGATAACCTTAAGTTCAGGACGGGTGATAGTTTTGGTATTGATCCGTTTGTCCGCTGTTTGTTCATTGCAAAACTCCAATCGAAGACTAGCGACAGATTGACCACCTGCCCTAGTCCCAAAAAGAGATAATCGTTTGCTTCTCTTGGGCAAACCAGTCAAGAAGTATATGTCCTCTAGCTTGATTTCGAGCCGGTGGCCACCAATAATGAAGCACTGGTTCTGTATGTTCCTCCTGTCTACCAGCCATTGCAAAAAGTCTACCTGAGCCCTCATGCCGGGTATGGCCCAGAATTTAAAAATTTTGCATGCTTTTAATGCCCGTATTAAAGGCGGATGATTTATTGTGGCAAGATCCACATCTTCGTGCTCCCGTTCCCGCCAAATGAGCATTTTGTATATCCTACATTGCAAAAACGGCGAATTAGAACATTTTAGTTCAAAATTTTTTGGGCGGAAATGGAAAAAATGGAAGTTTTAAAACCTAGTTCGCAGGGTCCGCACCCGCTAGTTAGGGACAGTGCATAGGTCCGCACTTTTCCTTAGCATCAGGTGCGGAACTCTGACTTTTTCCTTTGTAGAAAAAAGTCAGGTTCCGCAGGTTCCGCATGTTGCGCCTGCGGACCCCCATGAGCGGTTTTGTAAACAAAATTTTCCTCAAAAAATCAAATTTGAAGCCCTAAAACAAAATTTAAACGGTTGAAATGCAAGATAAGGATGATGTGGATTACCTGGAGCTGACGGTTTTCGATTCCAACGGTCGGATTTTCCGCAATCTTCACAGGAAGTTTCTTACCCAAAAGCTCTTTATCTCTCACTCTGAAGTCAAATGGTAAAAATGAATTTACAAAAGCCCTTTTTATAAGCTTTTTTGAATAAATGAATTTTAATTTGTTTATTTTTCACTTTAAAAAGGTAAATTTTTGATGCATTTTTATTTATCTTAAACAGGTATGAGTAATGCTTTGAGTTTTTGTGCAGAATATTGGATTTTCAGGGATAATTGATCATTTTCAATGAAAAACATTGGAGTCCTCTTTACGCTCTTTTCTGACTCGTAAAATATGAAAAGATTGCCGAGTTTTTCTTTTTAAACTCGTTAAAATGGAATTAAAAATATGGCCCACTTACAACTCTTTTTTGACCGCATAAACATGAAAAGATTGCCGGACTTTTGTCGTTTCAAGTTTGATATTGGTAATAAAACGACGTGTTTTTGATCGCTTTTTTACTTTTTCGGATCAGGGCCACTAATTATGAAAAGTACTCCTTGATCGTAATGGTCAAGCAGTTCTCTCAAGTATTATTTTATACCTTTTCGGGCTTGGGAGACACAAATTTACGAAAAAGGACACCCATGGAGTTTTCTTAAGTTTTTCTTCTGACTCCCTAAAATTGAACAACACCGAGTTTCTCCTATACTGGACTCGTTAAAATTTAACAGTAAAGGACCTGTTCAATTTTTAAACAGGAACGAACCACTCCTTCTTAGGGTTCGAATTTTAAACTAAGTTGAACTCATCTGAAGGATGAGCTTATAACCAAGCAAATGTTATCCTCCTCAAGCTTGTCAAAAATAAAGAGGTACTTGCCAGAAATGGTGGGGGAAAAGAGAGAAAAATAAACCTGTTTGTTATACTTTGTCTTTCAGAAAAGCAGTCAACCACCCTTGAACACGACACTTTTTGTTCACCTAGGTTGGGAAATCCTTTGCCTAACAGTTAATCAAACCATATTGAAAGTCTTCAGTCGGTTTCTGGGTATTAGCTTTGGGTCAATTGTCACCAAACCATCTGCAGTGTCGTTATGTGTTCAAGAGGTCAGTTCAAATAAACCATTCATCTGCAAAATATCTGTCATCCATTTTGACCATCCCTGAGTTAGTCCTTGCTACTATATTTCTTCAAAACTTGATCTATGATTTCGTGTTGTGGGCTTGCCTATGACGGATCGCTTTCTATCGACTTCAGCTCATTATCTAGAAAGATGATCTAGAAATCGTCAGTACCTTGGAATCTACATGCCTCAATGGTAGGTTTCTCGCCTTCGACGACAGGTTGCATCATTGACCTTCGATCAAAGGATTCTGTGACATGTTCGACATCAACTCATTTATTCACATTTCATGGATTGTACTGAGTACTTTGAGAGCCATTGACATTACTGGTGGTTTCTCTCACACTTGTTAACAGTTTACATCACTGATTGGTAATCAAGTGGTTTCTACCATGTTCGACTTCAACACATTCATTCGCATGGATAGAATCGTACTAGTTTGGGAAGCAGAAATCAAGACCCTGGATCTAGTTTCCACCATCCAGGCTGCGAGGAATTTTGTTATTCATTATACAGTGGACTATTCATAAACAGATGGATGCACCCATACTGTGTCTACATATGTCTATACTTGTGATGTATTACAAAATCATTCCTGTATCAGAGCAGTTTAGTTAGTGTTCTAGTCAATTTTGATTTGAGTATGGGAATGCCTACCTCAGCGATGATATGTTCACATATATATATTTTGCATTGAATGTTTTTACAGGTTCTGACTGGGGTATCCACGGGATGATCCTTGAAATGATAAAGTACTTCACTCTTCTTAGATGACAAATGTTATCCTCATCTATTACAGACTTTGCAATGTAGAGGGCAATCTGTTGCACTAAAAATTGTCATCATGACATTCTGCAATCTGTGTGAGTCCATCACCACTCATACTTTCCTCCTTTGCAAATCTTAAACCTTAGTTCTTCATGTCAAGCCTTGAAAATAAGAGAAAGCCCTCAAAAGTCTATAAAACTTTGGTTTCGCACTTTCTCTTAGCATTACCTACGGTCCTGCACCTAATGGTCATGTCCCCTGCGCACCTGACCGCTCTGTCTCTGTGTGATGGGTGCGGACCCTTGTAAAAGTAAAAAAGGTGCAAGTACATTCTTAAAAACTCACTTTGAGTCATTTCTGGAAGCTTCTAGAGGGAATCTTGAGGTGGCAAGTTCGCTCCTTTGAGGTTCATGCATCCCATACCTTAAGGAGCTAACCCCTTTATGTGAGGAGCCTATCCCTTTGAAGGAGGACTCTATCCCTTCATAGGTGGACCTGTAACTTCCTTCCTCTGCACTATAAAATGAGGCATTGGGCT
Source organism: Pinus tabuliformis (assembly GCA_031772625.1). Classification (NCBI taxonomy): domain Eukaryota; kingdom Viridiplantae; phylum Streptophyta; class Pinopsida; order Pinales; family Pinaceae; genus Pinus; species Pinus tabuliformis. The sequence continues at coordinate 83,605 of CM062817.1, read as the reverse complement.
GGTTACTGAGGAGGTTGAAAGCTAAATATTTTTGAGGTAAAATGCTGTTGGAATTTAGTCTTCCTAATTGAGCTTGAGAGGAGAGATTACATACCTTTTGATTTCATTGGGAAGAGTATGAGGCTTGTCAAAGTAGAGGAGATTCCTGTTTGAACCCTGGGAAGAGCTTGTACAGCATCAAGGCACCAAAGGTTGTAAAGTTCTTCTTTTCAAAGTTAATACAATCAAGTTTATTTTTCTCAATAAGCTGTGTTTTATGGTTTATTTCATGGATTCCTTGATCACCATGATGAATATGATTTATTATATTAGCTATGTAGGTGTTATTTGATGTGTGCTTGTTTGTGTTTGCAGATTCTCAAAAGGAAACTCTCTTGGACGGTCAAAGCATGGCTGCCACAAACTAGCATTGGACTTACGGTAGGGTCTAAACACCTCTTAGTTTTTATTAATGAATCGCCATATATTTAGAGAAAGGTAGATTTGCTTGTTCTGCTTGTTGCTAGATATCTTTAGATACTAGGGAGATCGGCCTTGTCCGCAAGGACAATTTGTCCGGCAAACAATTCTACTCCACTTTTGAATAAATGATATTTGTTTTCATGTCTATGGAAGATAACTTTTCCGTCATAAAGGTACGGGTTGCCCAAAACTATGCCACAGATATCTAACGGCACAACGTCAAGCTCCACTTCATCTATGAAATTTGTAGTAATGGTGAATTTCAGTTTACAATTTCTAGTGACCTGCAATTGCGCATTGTCACACACCCATCCAAGTGGATATGGTTTATGATGTGGAATGGTTTCCAAGTTTAAACTTTTGACAATGTTTTGCATGTGACTTTCTCTCCTTTTTTTTTATTAAACATACATATTTTATTTAAAATAATAATAATAATAATAATAATTTTTTTTTTTAAACAATCTTTTTTTTAAAACAATTATTATTATTATTATTATTATTTTTTAATTTAAAAATACAAATTATTAAACCTACATTTTATATTTAAAAAATAAAAATTAAAATTAAACCTTCATTTTATATTAAAAAAAATAAAATAAAATTTACATTTTTTTCTTTTTAAACAATCTTTTTTTTATTAAAAAAAAATTATAATTTTTTTCCTTTCTTAAACTTTTTTTTTTTTTTTAATACAAATCATAAAAAATATTTTAATTTTTTTAAAACAAATTTAATTTTTTAATTTAAATTTAAAAAATTATTAAAAAAAAAAATTAAAATTATTCATATATATATATATATATATTTTAATTTGGTGGAAAAAAAATTATTAAACAATTTTAATTAATTAATTTTTTTTAAATTTCGGCCCATGGCCACGCCACCACCGGGCGGCGGGCGGGCCGTTGGGCGATTTCGGGAATCGCCCACCTGCCGCTCGGTGGTGGCGCGGCCATGGGCCGCCAATGGCCCGCCCGCCACCCGGTGGTGGCGCGGCCGTGGGCCGATATATATATATTATAATAATAATAAATTAAAAAAAAAAATTAAAATTGTTTAATAATTTTTTTTATATATATATTTTAATTATTAAATATGTTTATTAAATATTTAATTATAAATATGTTTATTAAAAATTATTAAATACATTTTGTTTATTAAATATGTTTAATAATTTTTATTAAAATTTATTTATTTATTTATTTATTATTATTTTTTTTGTTTTCCAAATAAAAAAACAAAATTTCGTTTAAAAAAAAATTATATTTAAAATTTATTTTTTGGTTTGTTTTTAAATAAATAATGAAAATTTAATTTTTTTTTTAATCAAAAATATATATATTTTTTTTGTAAGTTTAAAATGTTTTTTATTTTTATTTATTTATTTATTTATTATTTTGATCTTATTTTTGTTTTTTTAGTTTTTTTTAAATGTTTTTAATATTAATTTTACTAGTTTTAATTTTATTTTTTTTGTTAATTTTCTATTTTTGTTTAATCTAGTTTGTTTTTAATTTATTTTTTTTCTACTTTTTGTTAATGATTTTTTTAATCTTTCTATTTTTACTTACTTAATTTTATATATATATAAATTTTTTAATTTTGTTTTTTTTTTTTTCCAAATTCTTTTATGGTTTATGAAACAATTTTTTTTCAAACATTTTTTATTTATTTTTTGTCTTATATATATATTTATATATATATATATATATATATATATATATATATTTATTTATTTTGTTAAATAATCATCATTTTAATCTTAATTTCACTAGTTTTTAATTTCTTTTTGTTAATTTTCCATTTTTTTTTTAAATCTAGTTTGTTTTTAATTTTCATTTTTTTTTTAGTTTTTTGTTAATGTTTTTTTAATTTTTCTATTTTTACCTACTTAATTTTATAGTTTTTTTTAATGTGTTTTTTTTTTTCTTTTCCCAAATTTTTTTTATGGTTTATATATATATATATATATATTATTTTTTTCATTTTTTTTAAATATGTTTTTTTTACTATTTATTTGTTTATAATTTGTAATTTTTTTCTAGTTTTTTAATTTTTATCTTTTATAGGTTAATTTTGTTTTTTTTTTTTTTTTTTTTTACATTTTTTTTTGATTTTTGATTTTTTTTTGTTTTTTATTTTTATTTTATGTTTTGTTTTTAGTATATATTTTTATTTATGTTTTGTTTTTTTTTTTTTTTTTTGTGTTTTTTCATTGTTTTAACTTTTATTTTATGTTTTCATTATTTTTTGGAAATTTTAATGTTTTTCGGTGTCATGATAAAATATTTTACGCTATTATTTCGAAATGTTGAAATTTTACCCTTGAAAAAAATTTGTTATCCTAGCATCAACACTTTTCGTTTTGAGGGTGTTTTTTTGCACAAAATTTACCATTGAAATAAAAAATGTTATTCAAACATCAACACTTCGTTTTGAGAGTGTTTTTTGGACAATTTTTGCACAAAAAATTGGTTTTCACCGCCATTTTTAAAACATGTTGAAAATTTACCCTAGAAAAAAAAAGGTGTTATTCCAGCATCAACACTCTTCGTTTTTAGCACTGTTTTTGATGTTTTTTCGGGGTTTTTTGGCCAAAGTTCCCGTTTTGAGTTTATAGTTCCCGTTTCAAAGTTTACATTGATTTTACTCTTAAATGACTTTTTACTACCTTCTTCTGGGGTGTTTTTCCCTCTTGCCTCAAGATGAGTGGCTTGCACACACACATCATCTAAATTATTGGGATTAAGCATTAAGATAGTATGCCTAAGGTATTTGTGTAAACCCTTATTTACTTCAACAATGTGTCCTGTGATTGCAAATATACACCTAATATCAAAGACCTTTTTCTGAATTCTTGGGTGTAATCTTGCACATTTTGAACTTTAAGCTGTCTAAAGTTCTGCTAATTCATGATGGCTTTATGCATATAAGCTAGAGGGTAGAATTGTCTTTTGATTGCAACAATGAAATCATTCCAAGAAATTGAGATCTTACCATGTTTTTAAATCTCCTCTTGGGTCTTTGATTGCCACCATACTAGTGCTTCACCCTCCATTTTCAAGGAAGCTAACTAAATCTTTATGTCATCCTCTTGAAGGTTTTGAATCCTGCAATAGACCTCCAACTGACGAATCCAATTATCAAGCTTCTCTGCATTCACTTCACCATTATACATGGGCAACTCAAATTTAACATCAAGTTTTAAAAAAGGTGATTTACCAATTCCTTTTGAAGTATGATGATGAGTATGAGTAAGGGTTGTGTTAGTGGAAGAGGGTGAAGATGCTTGTGAAGAAGAAGATGAAGAAGATGGTGGAGAGGGTGGAGGTTTGTATCCATTTCCATTACCTGCTCTTGAAGAACCTTCTCCTTTAGGAGGTTTGGAACTTTCTCCTTGCAACCTGGTATTCCTCTCTTCATAGAGGACCTTCACCATCTCTGTCATATCAAAGAAAGCCTTTCTGAAGGTCTTCTCATCTTCTGTCATGTTTGTAGGTTCTCCTTCATGAGACATGATCTCTGGAGTCTCAACTACAACTTGAGGTTGAACCGGTGTTGGATATTGTGGCAATCTTGCTCTCCTTCCCCTTGACCCAACTTCAAGGCTTCCAACCAGCTTTCCTTCTCCTCTTTTGAGTTTTAACCTTGTAAGCATGACATAAAATTGTAAACAATTAAATCCTTATTTCACAAAGAAAACCTAGTGCTCTGATACAAAAAATGATCTGATTTAGAATATTAGATTGTTGTGCTAAGATCCTCAGATTAGAAACCAAATGCTTTCATTGTGCTTAAGGATTCATGAATTTTTGCAAGTGAAATCAAGAGATTTTATGTTAATTTTATGATAAATTTAACATAAATAAGAGATTGAAAATCAACATAACCATGTACAGAACATCATAAAAAACACATTACAATAGGAACATGATAAAGGAGTTCACCACTCTTGGGTTATGTCTCCTTGTTCCAGCTTCCCATAACTTGGGCCTCTCTATTATGCTCAAAAATGTAAAAATATGTGTTTACAATACTTAAATGCTTTTGAAACCTTCTCCAATGAGTCCAGAATGTCCAAAAAATGGATATATAGACTCTTTTTGCATCAAATTTGGTGGAAAACTAAAGAAGTTATGACCTCTCCTAGTTCTCCCAATATTCTCTCCACAAATTGCCCAATTTTCGGCATGATCCTACAAATTAGCTCCAAAAAGCACTAAATGAATGAAAATTTCACCGCCCGGTGGTCCATAATCTGTCGGCACCGATTATCCCATCAAAAATCACAATCAATGAGAACCGGTAGGCTTATGGTTTGTGAACGCAGTGGGGCGATGTGAGATTGCGATATGGTGGACCCGACAGAACTATTAATTGGAACTCATAAACTTATCACATCAGGGATCCTTTCGCAATTCGCAATCGATAAAGTACCGGTGGTCTTATATTAAGATGCTTTGCACCGTGCGATCTGTGATTGCGATCATTGCATCGCAACCCTGACCTGCTCTTGGTCCTATCATCGTATCGCATCTGCCGGGCTGATTCTTTAATGTCTTCCCGCCTGCCCTGTTGCGATGTGTGATTGCGATTATCACATCGCACCTTGACTTGTTCTGGGACCGATTCTTTACACCAACCCGCCTACGACATGCGATTTACGAAATGCGGGGCCAATGGCATCCTGCCACTTGGTGCTTCCCCATTCGCTAAAGAGTCCTACCACATCATCCACTCCTGTAATCTGTCCAAGTCAAACCTGAACTTTGACTTGCTCTAACTTCTTCATATGAGCTCATATTTGAGTGTCGTTCACACCGTTGTTATTAGGATGATGAACACTTCGATATGAAGCTAAGTTTATCGAGATTCTGCCACTTTGAATTTTGAGCCCAATTTTGAGCACCTGATCATTGCTATAGAGAGATAAAGAAGGAGAGACAGAGGGAGATAGAGATATAGATGGAGGGGGCGAGAGGGAAGAAAATAGAAACAAAGAGAGGGAGAGAGGAAGAGAGATAGATATGGAGAGAGAGAGAGACATAGAGTGTGTGTGTGTGTGTGTGTGTGACATTTGTTTAGGGGGGTGAGATAGAGAGACAAATAAGGAGAGATGGAGGGAGGTATAGATGTAGATGGCAAGGGAAGAGAAGGAAGAAGAGGAAGATAGAGAAAGGGAGGGAGGGGTAGAGACAAAGAGACAGGGGAGAGAGGGATGGAGATAGACACAAAATGGAAGGTGGAGAGAGAGGGAAGAAGAAAGAGGCACACATAGATAAATACAGACATAGAAGTTAGATATAGAAAGTGATGAATATTTTGATTTTTCACTAAAATAGATGTATTGATTTCAGTGTAGTTGTTGAAAATCATAATACTGTGGGATTATACCATGGTTTATCATTACCATGGGTCATCTAGGCTTTTGATTATAATATCATGGATCTAGGATTTTAATTATTCTGTTACAATACCATGGCTTATCAATACCACATGCCCAAAAACCATAACTTGTTTCAAAATCAAAATATTTTACAAATACTTTATTTTAATTTAATTTTATATCATTTTTTAATTAAATCTAAAAGCAAAAGGGTTATAATTACTTTTGAGGTATATCTAAACCCTCCATCCTTACGACTACTAAAAATATTCCCATAGAGATTATGTTGAGGTTTTTATAAATTAAAAATGAGAATATTTTTATATATACATATGTGAAATATTATAAAGAACTAGGATAGATGCATCTTAACCAAGGATCCAAGTGAAGAGAGAAAGCAAAGTGACTAACAATGATAGAGGAAAGATAGTGCATGATTCTTTTAAGTTTTTATTATTGTATTTTCTTTTATATGATTGATCCAAAATATAGGTTTAATATTTTACAACCAATTATGTTTTTTTTAATCTATATAATTTCTTAAATACAATACAATGGGATCATATTCAAGAGAGAGAGTGAGATGGAGGGGGAATATAGTGGTTTAGATAGACATAGAGGTGGGAGAGACAGGGAGAGAGAGGAAGGGGGAGATAGGAGGAGAGTGGGAGGGAGAGAGAGTTGGATTTGAAGGGGGAAAGAAAGGGAGGGGAGAACAAAGACATTGAGAGATAGAGGTGGATAGAGAGAGGGAGTGACAAGGGAGAGATGAAGATGGAATGAGGGAGAGAGGAGACAATGGAGAAAAAGAGAGGATAGAGATAGGGAAAGAAGGGGAAGAGAGAGACAGGGAGACATAGATATAGAGGGGGGAGAGAAGGGGATAGGGAGAAGGAGAGAGGGAGGGAGATAGTGACATAATTGGAGGGTGGAGAGAAAGAGAGAGTGTGACGGGGGGAGAGACAGAGGGAGGTGGGAGAGAAAGAGAGAGAGAGAGGACTTGAGAGAGAGGAGCGAGAGAGTGGGAGAGAGATGGAGTTGGAAGGGGAAGAAAGACATAGATAGATAAAGGTGGAGAGGGAGAGAGAATGACATGGGAGAGATGGAGAGATGATGAGGGATAGATGAGGGATAGATGAGAGAGAGAGAGAAGGGAAGAGAGAGAGGGAGAGGTAGAGGGAGGGAGAGAGAGAGAGAAGGGGAAGAGAGAGAGGGAGAGGTAGAGGGAGGGAGAGAGAGAGAGATATATATATATATGGAGAGAGAGTGTGTGTGTTTTGGGAGTGAGAATGAGACAAGGGGAGATAGAGATATAGATGGAGGGGGGAGAGAGGGCATAAGAGAGAGGAAAAGAGAGGGAGGGAGGAAGAGAGATAGATATGGAGAGAGAGAAAGAGAGAGAGAGAGAGGGAGATGAAGAGGGAGGGAGGGAGAGAGGGAGATGAAGAGGGTGGGGGGCAGAGAGAGAGAGATAAATAGATAGATATGGAGAGAGAGTGTTTATGCTTGGGGGCTAAGATAAAGAAATAATGGGAGATAGAGATATATATGTAGGGAGCAGAGAGAGAGAGAAAGAGAGAGAGAGAGAGGGGGAGGAAGAGGGAGAGATAGATAGATATATATACATGGAGAGAGAGTGTGTATGTTTGAGGGCTGATATATAGAGATAAAGAAGGAGAGACAGAGGAAGATAAATATATAGATGGAGGGGGTGAGAGGGAAGAAGGGAGAGACAAAGAGAGGGAGGGAGGAAGAGAGATATATATGGAGAGAGAGAGAGAGTAACATGTGTTTAGGGGGCTGAGATAGAGAGATAAATAATGAGAGATGGAGTGAGGTATAGATATATATATGACAAGGGGAGAGAAGGAAGAAGAGAAAGATAGAGAAAGCAAGGGAGAGGCAGAGAGAGAGAGATGTGGGAGAGAGGGAAGACACATAATGGAAGGTGGAGAGAAAGGGAATAAGAAAGAGACACACAGGGACAAATACAAACATAGAAATTAGATCTAGAAAGTCATGAATATTTTGGTTTTTGTAGTATACCTAGGGAGATAATATGGGGTATAGGGGGAGGTACCCATGGGAATAATGTAATAATGTGATATAGTAATGGGAAATACTTAATAAATAAAGTGGTTAACCCACATTATGTAAAGGACCACAAGTAGTTAGGGAATAATGTGATAAGCCCATTGTAATGGATGTATGGTATTGAGAGACCCATGGTAATTAACCATGGTATTGCATGTATGAAGCCTATATAGAGGCTAGAGAATCCCCATTGAGAGATGTTAAGGATTATTGTATTGACAAGCATATGGCTTCTGGAGTGTTCTCCTTCCTGAAGGAGTAGCTGTATGATGTTGCCCTACCTTAAGGGTTTGATATTAATAAAGATATGAAGATTCTATATTTTTTTCTTGCATTTGTATTGGGATTATTGGAAGTTATTGGGAATATTTTGTATTTTTAATATATTTGCATGTCAGATCTACTACAAGTGGTTTCAAAGCACTTTCTTGGGCGAAGAGGGGGAGATTTATTTTTCATGTTTTGCAGGAATTTTTTGGGCGGCGAGTTTGCAGATTAGATCTGAAAATTTTTGTGCAAAATTTGCAAAAACAAATAGCATACCTTTATTCTTTGCAAAAGAATACCCAAATTCAAAAAACAAATCGGCCGAATCAGAGTTCAGAAGAGAGAGATATCACTGATTTAAAATCAGTTGTGTTGCAGAATTTTTTCTCACAACAATTCGTGGACGACGAAGCTCCTGTCAATTTTCGCAGTTTTTGTGTAGAATTTCAGAAAATATATTACATATCTGAGCTCCTCTTGAAAATTACCCAATTTAAAAAAAAAAATAGATTGAATCGGAGTCCGGATGAGGGAGATATCGCAGCGATGGTAGGACAGTTGCAGCGCGAATCTGAGTTCCAGAGTGCCCAGATCAAGATTTCAATCAAATGAGAAGAGGCAGAATGGTTGTTCCATTTCTGAAAATGAGATATAATAAGGATTATGCACCATAGTGACCAATTTGTGGCCATTTAACATTTTCTGCATAAAGTAGGTAATTTTTTTCAAAACCTTCATTCTTCTTCATGGCTTCTACTAAGATGAAGTTTATAGGAAAATATGATGGCCCTACCATTGAAGAATTCCTAAAAGAGGAAAAGTCAATATATCTGAAAGTTTGGAAAGAGACATCACGGCTTAATTTTAGAGATGAGGCTGCCATATGGTGGGACTCACTTGACAAAAATTTCGTAAGCCTTCTGTTGTAGTGGCTACAACACCCTCCAAAATTTTGCCTTAGCTTCGTTTTGGAGACTCCCTTCCAGCCTTCATAGCAGCTTGCCTTGCTTTGTCAAGTTCACAAGCTTTAATGTCTTTCTTGCACAAAGGCAGCCTGTCGATCATAGCTTGATCCATTACCCTCATAGGATGTTCACCCAGACTTGGTCCAACTGCAGGCTGAGCAGCTTCCCTAAGAAAATTGTGCATTTCTCGAGGGCAACCAACCTTATCTCCAGAAATTAAGCAATCCTGTCTGGCAACCTACTAGGCTCCAAGATTGTGCAATTCTTCCAGTCAACACTCCCAACAGGAATTGCGCAATTTTCCCCAGCAAGGCTTCTTAGCCCATAATTTGTGCAAATCTGGGCAGCAGTCAGCCGCTTTGCCCAAGAATTGTGCAAATCTCCTGGGCAGTCAGCCTAGCTCCCAGCCAAAAATGTGCATTTCCTTCAAGCAATTGAGTAGTCTCTTGCATGTGCAGCTGAGTTGACTGGTTCTCTCCGGGACCGAGCAAAACTGACTTGCATGCATAGGCTGCTTCTCCCAAGGCAACATGCAAAGGCATTCCTTGTTTCAGGGATCTATGTTTAGCAGTTGGAGGTTACATGCAAGGATCATTTTAGAAACCTCCCACCAAATGTCGCTTTCCATAGATTTGTGGCATGCCTGTCACAGCCTCGATGATTATCAAAACTCATCAACCAGATGCTACAGAGCTCATTCCTCACATTAACCTTGCAGCCCTAACATCCCACATCACATCTAGGTGCAGTCGACACATTCAGCTCAGCTGTTTTGGGGTAAGCCTGCTTCCCATGCCTTATGTTGCATTTCTGTCTCTTTTTGTGTTTTTGCTTGTATGAGTATTGTTTTCTTGATTTCTTTGAATGCTTGTTGTCGTTTACATGTATATTAGCTTGTCCTAGCACTGTTTCAGTTTTCGTTAACATCTCATTGTTGTCACATGCGTGAAACTTTTTTTCGCGAACAGTCGCTGATTCAGCGACTTGCCTCACCCACATGCATGTTGTACCATTTTATAAATCTGTCATTCACCATTTGCATGCATGATCATTCACTTATTCTTACACTCAGTATCAGCATGCATTTGCACTCACATTCACTTTTAGTTGCCCGTCGATGAGTTGGCCCAACCTTGGCCCAGACCCTGCCTCACCAAGAGCCTCACCAAGATAGCATTGCGCAATCTTGAGAGGGAAGGCTTTGCATTCCTCCCCAGAAATGTGCATTTCTGCCCAGCAGCTATTCCCTAGGTCTACTTTGCGCAATCCTGAGGGACAGTGACTGCTGGCCAAGAAAATTGCGCAATGCAGTCACTGAGCCTGCAGCCATTGCCAGTTGAGATTGCGCATTGCACAATCCCAGTAGTTAGTAGCCAAACTGGAATGTGCATTGCGCAGTTCCAGCAGTTAGTCAGTCTCCCAGTAGCCCAGACTGTGCCTTGTGCAGTCTTGGCAGTCAGTCTCTCGACCACCCGGTCGAAATTGCACAACCTTCATGATCAGTCACACAGTTATGTTGCAAGTCAGTTCTCAAGTTCATTTTGGTTTTCGAGTCATAGATTGCTTGCCATGAGTGTTGCCATGTCCCCAGGTATTGCAGGTGCTCATCTACCTCTTAGCAGTGTAGGTACAATGGTTTCCAAGAGAGCAGATTCGAAGACACCGTTCAGAGCACACCTAGGGATGCGGTCGATCAAGTGTCTATGAGCTTTCCTACTCACGAAGACATCAAGTTGTTCATAGACAAGGACATCAAGATATGACAACAACAACATCACAATGAGAAGCATCATGAATAGCAGCATACCGAATGCAGCGAATGCAAGAGGAAGGTTGTTGACAACACAGAGGCGGGACAAAGTTGCAAAATCAAGTAGATCCACTGATAATGAAAGAAACTTTGGAGACTCAGGGTATGAGGTGACGACGCGACATGAAGGTCGCGCAAAGATAGAGAATGGAACAAAGAAGGAGTTGCATGTGTTGAAGCAGCAACTAAAGGAAGAACACGAAGCTGCACAGATAGACGAATGAGTTGCAGCAGGAATAGGAACAACATTGGGCGCAACATGCACTCATGGATGAAACTGCGCCTGTACAAGTTAAATATCTATCCCAATAGCTAACACAGAGCATACATGGTGAGAACTGTTGTTGATCACATGCAAGGGATTCAGCAACACGCATGTCATTGTGCGCATGCATGCAATCCAACCCATTCATCACACTCACCAAGGCGAAGACAAGAAGCAAGTCCAACTGGAGCTGAACGTGTACTTCGGCAATTTGATGTGCATGACCACCATCACACACTTGAAGAGCAGCATGGACACTATGCATCAATTTGTTGCCAGTTCAGCCACACCGAAGAGGACCATGTGCAGGTTAGGAGACGAGTTGGATGAAGGGGCCGAACCAATGCATCGGTTGCAACGGAGGCAAGAGTTCGCTTCAGCAAGATGTCACCATGAGGTGCATGCACACCATCATGGATGACCAAGCTTGGCATCAGCTCATCACCTTCACCATCACAAGCATGTCCAAGAGTTGGTCTCATCACAGCAGACCGAGTGTCAGTGATGTCTTACTTGGCTTGCTCAAGCCATGTTGTCTCACATGAGTATATGTGCATTGTAATGTTGATTCATGTCAAGTGTAAGTCAAGTGTCAATAGTTGGATGTAATAGTCATAGAGTAGGTGAAGAGTCATGAGGGTGGTTGAACTATCACAAAGGGGAATGTTAAGGGTCACCCCGCCCTTTGCTATAAATAATCCCTCATAACTCATTTTATAGGCTTTTGGTCAGCCAAGCTTCTTATAAGACTATTCTTGGAAAGAGCTTGGAGAGTATTGTAATGTGCTCTGACTTCTCCACTGGACGGAGCTAGTTCATCTCTTTGGAAGAGCAGGCAGATGTGGCTGTAACGTTCCACTGTTGGGGCTAGCAAGTTTACATGGATGTATTGTATGATTGGAACTTACACTTCTTTATATAATAAGAACCAACACATTTTCACACATGTATTGTATCTGTTGTAAGACTGATCTTTAACACTTGTAATGCATGTTGCTTTAATCTGTGTTCTACATATGAACTGATTCATTTGTTGTAATGCATAATCTATTAATGGAAATGTGTTTTATATGCTGTTAATGTTGTCCCGTCTGTGTCGACTGCTCTATCGGACATCATATAGGCCTTTCACATGAACCTTGTTGTAACAACCATTGCACTCGTTCAGACTGATCCGTGAGTGTTGTACGTGTTATCTTACCTTGTATGTTGTGACTACCGCATCCAAGTGGACTACTCCACCGGAAGCTGTGTATGTCCTGTGTGTTGTGTGTTCCTAGCCGAGTTGGGACTGATCCATTTCAACCTGGAACTCACCTTCACCTTCATCTCACCCACCTGTGTTAGAACCTCTCATACACCTTCCTTGACTCACTGCAACGGTCACACCCTTGCTACTGACAGGGTTATCTTACTTGCCTCTGTGCGACATCGCGGTCAAGGCATTACCTTACGACCCACTGTTGGGACTCCTACACCAAATGGTATGAGGTATAATTGGGACTTCTTATTGGGGAGATCCCCTTACATCTTGGCAGGTCCAACACCGTCAACATTTTGGTGCTAGAAGGAGGGCCAAATGACAAGATGAGTCCTCACATTTGTTTTGAATCTCTACACATCTATCATGACTCACTACAGAGTTTCTCTTCCGGAATGTATGTCTTATGGAAATGATTTCATCATCTCGGAACAGCTCGTGGATAACTTGACTTATAAAACATTTGATGGTGGAGGCTACATAGCCTTGGTAAGGCACGCGGTTGGCGTTGTAGGCTCATGCGAAAGACATGGATTCTTTGAAGAATACATGAGTTGCACATTGTTCATCTACGCACTTCGAGGGCACCCAATGGACTGGTATGCCACGCTGCCCGAAAAATATATTCATTCTCTTTCTCATCTGGTCGCAGAGATAGACCGTGCTTTCAATCACTATGACTGTAAAGCAGTCAACAAAGAAATTCTGAAATTACGAAAACCACCCAATGAATCCGTTGAATAGTTTCACACACGCCTTTGTAATCTTGCATACCGATTCGCAGAAGATGATATTGATTTGGAATTTCTTGATGGAAGATTTGAGTATCTTCTTCACATATCCAAACCCCACTCAACACACTTCGATGATGGAGCTGCGTAATCACAAGCATGCACAGTTGCTGTCACAAGTGATTGTCCGCCTTTACCTCATCAAACAACTCCACCACCGTGGAGTGATGTGGGAGATCATGCACACACCTCAGTTGAACTGTCACATCCTCCCACCCCACCTGCTCTTGAGATTTGCACAGATTTGGCTTGCAATCCTGTTGGTTATCACACGGACTCATTCCCTCGACCTTCGTCCTCACATTCTGTTGATCCTCTGGATTGTACTGTCTTGTGTTCTCCCATTCCGAACTCCCCACATGTTGTGAACGAGGATCAAGCTATTGACGGAGTTGGTGTTATGCAACCAATATGCACCATCATTCATGATGAGTGTGTGTGGGAATCTAAAGAAGAACCCGTGGTGAAGGATGACTCCCTTCCAGCCGCACCTCATCCGCTTCATCCTGACATCCCTTGTGATTCTACCACTGCTGATTTCCCCTGTGAAAACTCATTTCCGGATGCTTCTACTTTCGATCATTCACAGGACACGTTGGATGTCAGTTTGTCATTACAGTGTGGAGAGGACACATATTCCTCAGAAAATCTGTTCAATCGGTCATTTATCTTTCTTGAAAACAAAGAGCGTGAACATCTTTGCTTCTCATCTACCCCTCTGCCCGATTCCTCAAATCATGAGGATGCCGACGAACATCTTGAATTTTCTGATCTTAGTTTTCGTGATCTATTCACTTCCTCATCTGATCATGATGTTGATTCAACCATTGTTAATCTATCCAAGACACTGGTCTACGATGATCTATCTATCAATGAGGTCGAAACCCCCCAGATTGTCGAGGAAATTCATCTCGAGCTGATGGTTATGTCAGGCCCTCGTTGTCCTGAGGATGGTTTCACTTCCGGTCAGGAAATCATTGAAACACTCAAGGCTCCTCATCACTCTCTGCTTTGCATTGAAGATCAACCAAACACCTAGATTTTGCTTCCTCCACTCGGACTACATGATCCCATCGCTCATGCATTGGAGGAATCTTACACAGCAAGCACACATGCACAACACAAGTGGTCTACCTTTCTCATGTTTGCTTGCATGTCACAGTCAATAGAACGCATACACTCAACATCTTCATGCAGTGTAGCACAACATCATGACAGTACCACAGAATGCATGTCATGCACTTTCACTCATCTGTGTTTTGTGGTCACTTGTAAGCTCCAAGTGTGTTTGTCTTCACTGTTACATCTTTCTTGTTTGCTGGTTCACACAACTGTCTTATTCATGAACCATGCCTTAACCAACATGGGTCAACCAATGCGCCGATGGCTGCATTGGAAGTATCACTTCACGTGAGGTGACCCATGCACTGTTAGCTTAGGAGTAGGAGTAGTGTTTGCTTTCAGTCAGTTTGCTTGCATGCTTGTTTTCTTACTTGATTCGTTTGTTTGTTTGTTTACATGCTTGCTTGTTTGCTTACTTTCTTTTCTTTCGCTTTTGCTTCTATTCTTGCTTTGCTTTGTTGCTTGTTAGTTTGCTTGTTTCGTTTCATAGGATAGTTTCGAATGAAAACATGTATGACTCTTGAAGCAAGCTGGGTAAAGTACAAGAGGCCTTGTGCTGCTATCACTACTTGGTTCTCTGCCATCCTACCTATGTATGAAGAACTTTTTATTTTCAGTCCATGATACATCGATGGAAAATACGTACTATTCGAAGTGAACCTTGGTGAAAACACAATGCTTGTGCGCTAACTAGTGTCACCTACTCTAGTCGGTTGTTTTTGGGTTAAACCTTGTCAACTCAGTCAAGTAGAGTAAGGTGAGGGAGAAAAACCTTAATAGGAGCGTCAGAGGTATAATAAACTACTTCTCTGCTGGAATAACCTCTTCTACTCTCAATAAGTTGGGATCCCTCTTCCGCCTCTGAAATAACTAAGTGTTATGCACAGTTACAAAAATGAAAAAAGTGAAAAATGAATAAGGGGAAAGAAGAGAAAGGCTTCCTGCACAGAGAGGTGATGCAAGTAACTCCGCTGGGCTACTGACCAGGCTCACTGGTAGCGGATCCATGCTTGTGTTCCTATGTGAGTCCATCGGGGTACTGTCTAGGCCTGTTAGTAGCAGAGCAACACCAGAGATGAAACTAAGACTCTGACGACTATACTGCTTGTGCACCAATATACCCCTCAACCCCAATCGAAACAATTGTGTTGCCTTGGCTTGGAATGTGTGTCAATCGACCAAGAGCTTGGCAGATGCTACATCTTACAATCAAGCTAGTGTGGAAACCAAGAGGAGTTGAGAACTGAACAATACTTCCGGAGGTGTTAGACTTGATTTTCACGAACAAGGTCCATTCAGAGAGCTAAAGTTCTACCAGTGTGTCGCCAAGTGTTGTAGCAGCTACAACACCCTCCAAAATTTCATCTTAGCTTCGTTTTGGAGCCTCCCTTCCAACCTTCATAGCAGCTTGCCTTGCTTCGTCAAGTTCACAAGCTTCAGTGTCTTTCTTGCACAAAGGCAGCCTATCGATCACAGCTTGATCCATTCCCCTCACAGGCTATTCACCTGGACTTGGTCCAACTGCAGGCTGAGAAGATTCCCCAAGAAAATTTCACATTTCTGGAGGGCAACCAGCCTTCCCTCCAAAAATTGCGTAATCCTGTCTGGCAGCCTGCTGGGCTCCAAGATTGCGCAATTCTGCCAGTCAACACTCCCAGCAGGAATAGTGCAATTTTCCCTGGCAGGGCTGCTCAGCCCAGAATTTGCACAAATCTGGGCAGCAGTCAGCCGCTCTGCCCAGAAATTGCGCAAATCTCCTGGGCAGTCAGCCCAACTCCCAGCGAGAAATGTGCATTTCCTTTAAGCAGTCTAGCAGTCTCTTGCATTTGTAGTTGAGTTGACCGGTTCCCTCCGAGACCGAGTAAAACTGACTTGCATGCATAGGCTGCTTCTCCCAAGGCAGCATTAAAGGTATCCCTTCTTTCAGGGATCTATGTTTAGAAGTTGGAGGTTACATGCAAGGATCATTTCACCTCCCACCAAGTGTAGCTTTCCCTAGATTTGTGGCATGCGCGTCACAACCTCGATGATTATCAAAAATCATCAACCGGACGTTGTAGAGCTCATTCCTCACATCAACCTTGCAGCTCTAACATCCCACATCACATCTAGGTGCAGTCGGCACATTCAACTTAGTAGTTTTGGGGTAAGCCTGCTTCCCATGCCTTGTGTTGCATTTTTGTCGCTTTTTGTGTTTTCTCTTATATGAATATTGTTTGCTTGATTTCTTTGAAATATTGATGTTTTTTACATGTATATTAGCTTACCTAGCACCGTTTTAGTTTTCGTCAACATCTCACTGCTGTCGCATGCATGAAACTGTTTTTCGCGAACAGTTGCTGATTCGGCAACTCACCTCACCCACATGCATGTTGTTCCATTTTTTGAATCTGTCATTCACCGTTTGCATGCATGATCATTCACTTATGCTTACACTCAGTATCAGCATGCATTCACACTCACATTCACTTTCAGTTGCCCGTCGGTGAGTCTGGCCAACCTTGGCCCGGACCTTGCCTCACCAAGAGCCTCACCAAGACAACATTGCACAATCCTGAGAGGGAAGGCTCTGCCTTCCTCCCCAGAAATGTGCATTTCTGCCCAACAGCTATTCCCCAGGCCTTCTTTGCGCAATCCTGAGGGATAATGACTACTGGCCAAGAAAATTGCGCAATGCAGTCACTGAACCTGCAGCCATTGCCAGCTGAGATTGTGCATTACGCAATCCCAACAGTCAGTAGCCAGACTGGACTGTGCATTGCACAGTTCCAGTAGTCACTCAGTCTCACAGCAGCCTAGACTGTGCCTTGTGTAGTCTTGGCAGTCAGTCTCCTAACCTCCTGGTTGAAATTGCGCAACCTTCATGATCAATCACATAGGTATGTTGCAAGTTAGTTCTCAAGTTCATTTTGGTTTTCGAGTGACAGATTGCTTGCCATGAGTGTTTCCATGTCCCCAGGTATTGCAAGTGCTCATCTGCCTCTCAACAGTACAGGTACAATGGTTTCCAAGAGAGAAGAGTCGAAGACACCATTCAGAGCACACATAGGGATGCAGTCGATCAAGTGTCTATGAGCTTGCCTACTCACGAAGACATCAAGTTGTTCGTAGACAAGGACATCAAGATATGACAGTAGCAGCATCACAACGAGTAGCATCATGAATAGTAGCTGAAGGCAACATACCGAATGCAACGAACACAACGAATGCAACAAATGCAAGAGGAAGGTTGTTGACAAAATAGAGGCGGGACAAAGTTGCAAAATCAAGCAGATCCACTGATAATGAAAGCAACTTTGGAGACTCAGGCTATGAGGTGACGACGCGACATGAAGGTCGCGCAAAGACAGAGAATGGAACAAAGAAGGAGTTGCATGTGCTGAAGTAGAAACTCAAGGAAGAACACGAAGCTGCATAGATAGACGAATGAGTTGCAGCAGGAACAGGAACAACAGTGGGCACAACATGCACTCACGGGTGAAACTGCACCCGTACAAGTTAAAGATCTATCCCAACAGCTGACACAGAGCGGACATGGTGAGTAGTGTTGTTTATTGCATGCAAGGGATTCAACAACATGCATGTCATTGTGCGCACACACGTAATCCAACCCATTCAACACACTCACCAAGGTGAAGACAAGAAGCAAGTCCAACTGGAGCTGAACATGTACTTCAGCAATTTGATGCGCATGACCACCAACACACACTTGAAGAGCGACACTGACACTATGCATCAGTGTGTTGCCGGTTCAACCGCACCCAAGAAGAACATGTGCATGTTAGCAGACGAGTTAGATGAAGGGGCCAAACCAATGCACCGGTTGCAATGGAGGTAAGAGTTCACTTCAACAAGATGTCACCATGAGGTACATGCACACCATCACAGATGACCAATCTTGGCATCAACTCATCACCTTCACCATCACAAGCATGTCAAAGAGTTGGTCTCATCACAATGGACCGAGTGTCAGTGATGTCTTGCTTGGCTTGCTCAAGCCATGTTGTCTTGCATGAGTACATGTGCATTGCAATTTTGATTCATGTCAAGTGTAGGTCAAGTGTCAATAGCTGGATGTAATAGTCATAGAGTAGGTGAAGAGTCATGAGGGTAGTTGAGCTGTCACAAAGGGGAATGTCAAGGGTCACCCCACCCTTTGCTATAAATATTCCCTCTTAACTCATTTTATAGGCTTTTGGTCAACCAAGCTTCTGATAAGACTATTCTTGGAAAGAGCTTGGAGAGTATTGTAATGTGCCTTGGCTTCTCCACTGCACGGAGCTAGTTCATCTCTTTGGAGGAGCAGGCTGATATGGCTGTAATGTTCCACTGTTGGGGCTAGCAGGTTTACATGGATGTATTGTATGATTGGAACGTACACTTATTTATATAATAAGAGCCAGCATGTTTTCACACATGTATTGTATCTGTTGTAAGACTGATCTTTAACACTTGTAATGCATGTTGCTTTAACTTGTGTTCTACATCTGAACTGATTCATTTGTTGTAATGCATAATGTATTAATGGAAATGTGTTGTATATGCTGTTAATGTCGTCCCGTCAGTGTCGATTGCTCTACCAGACATCAAATAGACATTTCACATGAACCTTGCTGTAACAACCGTTGCACTCATTGAGACTAATCTGTGAATGTTGTACGTGTTATCTTACCTTGTATGTTGTGACTACTGCATCCGAGTGGACTGCTCCATCGGAAGTTGTGTATGTCCTGTGTGTTGTGTGTTCCTAGCCGAGTTGGGACTGATCCCTTTCAACCTGGAACTCACCTTTACCCTCATCTCACCCACCTGTGTTAGGACCTCTCATACACCTTCCTTGACTCACTGCAGCGGTCACACCCTTGCTATTGACAAGGTTATCTTAGTTGCCTCTGTGCAACATCGCAGTCAAGGCATTACCTTACGACCCAATGCTGGGACCCCTACACCAAACGGTCTGAGGTCTAATTGGGACTTCTTACTGGGGAGATCCCCTTACATGTTGGCAGGTCCAACACCATCAACACCTTCCCGATGAATAATTTGAAAAAGTCCTTTTGGACAAATGGTCTCATGCTAGAAAACAGGATAATGAGAAACATAAGGGCTTATTTTATACTGGTATCTCCTTATTACAGGTTCATTGATCTATTCAGAAAGAGAAGATCATTGTGTCTATCAATCCTAGTTGTAAGCATAATTTTATTAATGATCATTTGGCTAAAATATTGCAAGTCCCAACAAAACAAATGGAGCACACACAGATTGATAATGAGGAGGTGCAAGTTTATAAAGATTTGAATATTTCCCTAGA
This sequence comes from Pinus tabuliformis, assembly GCA_031772625.1. Lineage (NCBI taxonomy): Eukaryota > Viridiplantae > Streptophyta > Pinopsida > Pinales > Pinaceae > Pinus > Pinus tabuliformis. The sequence continues at coordinate 63,865 of CM062817.1, read as the reverse complement.
TAAGTATGTGTTGCATTCTGATTTTTATGCTTTAGATATGGATGATGTGGATATTATTTTGGGATACCATTGGATGGAATACGTTGGTACTGTCAATATTAATGTGCAGAAGAAATTCCTGAAGCTCTAGTATAGAAAGAACAAAATTACATTGCTGGATATTTCCATCAGTGAACAGGTAGAGTCCAAGGAGGTCGAAGCATAAAACACTACAGGTAGTAACACATCAGATGAGGAGTCCATGGTGGAAGAAATAATGGAATATAAACAACAAAAGCAGGCACCACAATAGGTATCAGATAACACTTAGGCTCCATTGGGTGACGAATTGAAGAAACATACACCATCAATTAAAACTTCAACATATCACCACCTGCACCATCTAGCTAGACAACAACCAGCAAGGTGGTAATGAATTAGAAACAATAATAACAACTCATGGGCAACAGATAGAGAGGTTCAAGCATCCACCCACAACACATTAACACAATGGAACCACCAGAACCAACTTCCATCTCAAGTGAGCAAGGCACTGACTAGATCGAGTGTTCACCTTTCTCTAGGATGGCTATATGCATGTGCATGGTATCAGTGGACTACTCTTTCGAGTAGATCTTATTATTTGTTTTCTTCTCATGTTTCGGGGACAAAACATGTTTAAGGGGGTGGAATGTACTATACCTAGGGGGGATAATATGGGGTACAGAGGGAGGTACCCATGGGAATAATGTAATAATGGGGGGATAATATTGGGTACAGAGGGAGGTACCCATGGGAATAATATAATAATGTGATATAATAATGGGCAATACTTAATAAATAAAGTGGTTAACCCACATTATGTAAAGGACCACAAGTAGTTAGGGAATAATGTGATAAGCCCATTGTAATGGATGTATGGTATTGAGAGACCCATGGTAATTAACCATGGTATTGTATGTATGAAGCCTATAAAGAGGCTAGAGACTCCCCATTGATAGATGTCAAGGATTATTGTATTGACAAGTATATCGCTTGTGGAGTGTTCTCCTTCCTTAAGGAGTAGTTGTATGATGTTGCCCTACCTCAAGGGTTTGATATTAATAAAGATCTGAAGATTCTATATTTTTTTCTTGCATTTGTATTGGGATTATTGGAAGTTATTGGGCATATTTGGTATTTTTAATATATTTGTAGGTCAGATCTACTATAGATTTTCACTAAAATAGATGTATTGATTTCAGTGTAGTTGTTGATTTCTAATCCTATTTGATAGCTTGTACTAGATGCATTGATTTCAATGTAGACGTCAATTTCTAATCCTATTTAATACCTTACACTAGATGCATTGATTTCAATGTAGACGTCAATTTCTAATCCTATTTAATACCTTACACTAGATGCATTTATTTCAATGTAGATGTCGATTTCTACTCCTATTTGATTGCTTTCACTAGATGCATTGATTTCAATGTAGATATTGATTTATAATCCTATTTGATTGCTTGCATAGATACATTGATTTTAGTGTAGATATTGATTTATAATCCTATTTGATTTCTTGCACTAGATACATTGATTTCAGTGTAGATGTTGATTTCTAATCCTATTTGATTATTTGCACTAGATGCATTGATTTCAGTGTAGATGTTGATTTATTATTTAATGCAACTAGATGTATGGTATACATTAATTTCAAATTAATTAGATTAATAGTCTACATTGATTTCACTGTAAGCACATCTCTACCCCCTCCATCTATATCTCCATCTCCCATTGTCTCTCTTTCTTTATCTCTCTATCTCACCCCCCAAACATACACACACTCTCTCTCTCTCCATAACTATCTATCTATCTATTGTTACATTGTCACTTTGCACTTAAATTTTTTATTTCATCATTTTTCATTATTCAAGTTATTATCAGTCTCTCTCATCTCAACAAACCGAGGTAACTAAGCAAATTTAAAATTAAATTGACCAAATTAATCTTAGACATATTTAGCATATTTAAAATGATCAAAATAATTAGATGTTCAACAAATTGTGTATGACCGCACACGATTGAAACCAGCCTAGATCCATCATAACCCCAAATCTATCAATCGTTGAGAGGGATCAAATCTCTCGAGGTGCAAACCTTTCCTCAAGTTTTGCACTCAAAAAAGAGGTTTGCACCTCGAGAGATTTGATCCCTCTTTGCGCTTGATAGAGCCGAGGTTAAGATGGATCTAAGCTGGTAATTCTGGCGTTTGATGACTGCGTTTGTCACAAGAAAAAATGTGGTTGGTATACGATAGGCACATTAATAATAAATGTATAATAGAGTTAAACCCTAATTATAAACCTTATAATTAAACTCTATAATATTAAACCCCATAATATTAATTCTATGGTAGGTAATAATAAACCCTAATATTTGATAATGTAATATTAATATTATAGGGTTTATAATTAGGATTTAATCCCTACTATAAACTTAATAATTATTAATGTGTTTGATAAAAGCTTATCTTTGCAAATAATTTAATACATTATAACTTTACTTTAAGAGATGTTTAATACAAGTCTTTTTTATATAGGGAATGTTTATGGAAAATGATTAATAATATTTAATCATTAGATATAAAACAATAGTCCTAATCTCTATACATAGAATTGCTATACACAATGAGACATCAATAATCCTTAATCTTTATATATAAAAGAATAATATGAATCTTTATACATAGAGTAATATTACGTAGGAGAAAAAGGGCTACACAGTAGCTAGACCTGCCGCTTAGCTTAAATATAACTTAATTAAACTAAAAAATAATAAAAATAAAGATTTAATCATAAAAATAAAAAAACTAATAAAATGTTGTAATGTTGAATGCCATTACGAAAAATTAAGAAATATGATTAGTTTATATTAACATATATACACTTTAATATAGATGTTTATTTTTTAAATATATTTATGTATTTTATTTTTTATTATACCTGCAGAAGTGGCATTACGCATTGGTTTTAGGTTGACCATGTATTACTTTGGTCAAACTTATTGAATAATTTTCAATTTCATAAAATAAAACTTTAGAATTTATTTTATTAAGATTTATAGGTAATGCTGTTGGCTATAATTTTAAACATCTTATAGGCCCATGGTATGATGGTAAGGCTTGAATATTAATGCTACACACTTATAGTCAATAGCACAATATTGTCTAATCATATTTGACACATCCATTGCAGTGATCATATTGTAATGATGGATGGTACTGCAATTATGCCCAGTTTATCACGATGTTCTCTAAATAAATGACTTGATGATTTGATAAACTTAACGACGAAGCTATATATTAATTCTAGTGAAAGAAACATCACTGAGGAAAGGGATGACTCACGATGTCATAAATAACATTGATTATTAATATAAACGTACTTGTATTCTTAGTTTAAATGGTGTTGACTTTGAAGATAAATTGTGTTATAAATTATACATGTGATATTTTACAAGGAGTTAAGGAAAATGTTAGGTGAAAGACAGAAAGTCCTAATGGATATAGATTTTAAAATATTATTGAACCCATAATCTAAGAAATAAAGACTTTTTTCTTAATAAGTATAGATCATTTTTAACCTTTCCTTATTTGACAGTAATTTTTAAAAGTCATATTGTAATTATTTTTTATTAATTTTATTTTAAAAAATATATATATATATATATATATATATATATGAAAATTAATAATACTACTTTTTTATTTATCCACTCAAAATTATCCAATACTATAATAATTTTGATAAATATTTATCTTAGACTAATAATAAAGATTATATGCCATTCATATCTAAATGATATAGTATATCTACTTGATCAAAACATTATGACAGTGATGAAAACATTAATAATGTGTATAATTAGTATTTAATAAATTTAATTATTTTTATTATTTTTTTCAAATTTAATAGTTTTATGAAAAACTTATAATTATATTTAATAAATTATTGGGATTCAACTGCGTTAAGTAAGTCATTCAAACGTATGACCATTTCCATGAGAGGTAGTCGTAACTGACTAATTTCTCATGATTTTTTGAATAGTTCACTTAGCACTCATTGCATCGGGTGATGCTCACAGGGGTGAAGAAGTGGGATTGAAACTAGTGAAAAGTGGAGAACGAATCACATAGCATCAATCATCACTTCCGGGGCTTGCACCCGGTAACCAGGACTTCCCAGGAGGTCACCCATCCCAGAACTCCTCTGGCTCAAGCGCGCTTAACTGTGGAGTTTTTCCCCACAATCAAGCCCACTTAGCTTGCTACCCCATTTGCAAAACCTTAGCAAGTATTGTGCCTCATGAACCATTCAAGTAGAGATCCCTTGACTCTTTTTGAATCGTAAAAAAAATCATTTACGATTTTTTTTTTCATTTTTAGAAAAAATATCTAAGCATGGTCCTACATTCCTTGAAATTTTAAAACTTTACAAAAAATAGTATTGTTCCGGTTTATCCATTTATCCATCTTTAATGTTCTTTACTTTAATTTAAGTATATCTAGTTACTATATAGCACTGGTAGCTATTAAAATTAGTTAATATATAGCCAAAACAAAAAAAAAATTAGTCAAAGACAAATTAATACACAGCCAAAACAAAACTGAATACTTAATATCATACCTACCACCAATGTAACAAATAACACATATAATTACTCTGAAAAAAAATGTTTAACTGAAAATACAACTATGGATGGAGTAAAGATAAGCTATAGTATGACCTAAAAAATTGTCGGAGACTTCTGATCAAGGGAACTCATGTTAAAACTTAAAACTAATCAAACCATAATCCCTTTTACATTACTTGAGCAACTGAGTTGCACTCTAGGTTTCCCGGTGTATGAACAAAATCAAAATGCCACAAATTTGCAATCGGTGAGATGCACGCAATTAGTCTTCGATATTGTGATATTATAAGTGTGTCTCAATTTATAGCTGCATGCATTTGAGTTTCATGGCAAGATAGAGACTAGTGTGGATGACTACGAACTTTGTTTTATTCGCAAGTTCATGTGGGCTTTCATCATTTCGTATCCTTGGAATATCTTAACGTACACGTCTAAGAGGTTACTTAACGTTTCGTATTGTTAAGCCTCTTTAACTTGATGTACACGTGAAAAAGATTCTGATCCAGTTTATATATTCCAATGGTGGTCAATATTTATTTCGGCACGCATCCACCACAGGGTTTATTTTAATCTCATTGTTTCATATGTTTAGATTCTCTAGCTTCATGGCCAAGTTAGAAGGGTTTGATAGGTCTTCTCATAATGAAATAGTGAGAAAAGTTTATATATTTGTTTAGATTTATCTAATTCTAGATTTAATCTAAGAATTTTTTTTAGTACAAAATACAATGTGTAAATAATTTGATATCCACATAAATTAGTTAACTTAAACATTCAAATTAGTTAAAAATTTTAGTGTTGAAATATTTTTGAAAAAATAAGGTTTAAATATCTTACTCACATTTTTTTAACTTCTAATTTATTTACATGAAATTATATTATGTCATATGGCAGCTAACTAAACATATATAGCATATTAGACTTTATTTTTTTTTATTATAGGCGACATTACTTTTCTATTTAGAGAGTAGTTTATTTTTAGTTCACAAATGTTGAACACAAATAGATGGATAGACTTACACATCGCCATCGTAATGGATTGTAAAATAAGCTTCTCGACTCAATTAAGACAATTTATAACACAATATAATATAATAAATACAAAAACAACGTTTTTATATTCCAATACTAATATCATTTTTTTTTCCAAAAACAATTGTCCTAGTAATTTAGTATCATAGTTTCTAATATTAAATAGAAATAATTTAGAAATAATATACTCTTACCAATTTGGAACTGCATGAATGTTCATTATAATCTCAGTGATATCATGGTGAGAACGCACAATATCCCATCAATCGATTCCCTCACTGAGGCTAGACCCAAGAACCAAGTCCGACTAGAGATCGATGAGTACATGGAGCAGTTAAGGCGAGAGGCCACCAAGGAAGACTTGGATCTGAGCGCACATAACATGTAGAAGTACATTGGTGGCCCGACCATGGTCAACACCATGTTGTGCATGCTTCAGGATGAGTTGGATACAGGTTCCAAGACCATATACCTGGATGCTATGGAGGAAAGAGTCCGCTATCAGAAAGACACCATCAAGCAGTTTGGGGACATCATCACACAGTACCAAGCTTGGCATCAATATGTGACCGAGAAGCACCAAGTGGATGTTTTCGAGTTGGTCTTTCCCCAAACTTCAGAGTCATAGTGTTTTGTCTTGTTAGGTTGTCTCTAGCATATTTTGTCTTACATGGGTACATGTGGAAATGTAATATTATGTGTAAATATGTTGTAGGTGAAATTCCAAGTGTCATTAGTTGAATGTGAAAGGTCATCATGTTATGTAATGAGTTATTTGTAAAGAAGTTGAAGAGTCATGAGGTTAGTCCAAGAGTCACAAGGGGAATGTCAAGGGTCACCCCACCCTTTGCTATAAATAGACCCTCATAACTCATAGAATGGGCTTTTGGGAGCCAAGATTTTGGCTAGGTGTAGGCTTAGAAAAGGCTTGGGAGTATTGTTACGAGCCTTGGCTTCTCCATAACATAGAGCAAGTATACTTATTTGGAGGAGCAGGTGTTCTAGACTGTAATGTTCCACTATTGGGGCTAGTGGTCGTCGATGGTGTATGTATGGATGGAACTTTCACTTATAATAATAATAATAGAGCCAACACGCTTTGATGCATATGTTGTATTGTATTTGGACTATTCTGGTTGCTTTAGCAATGTATGTTGTTTAACTTACGCATTTGCTTACGAAATACTTTGTATGAAATTGTACGAATCATGATGAACGTGTGTTGTTGGATTAACTCGTCACTTTAATTTGTGGACTATTCCGCATTTTAGCTTGTGATGTCATTAAACTCATGTTAGAACCCCCACGCATCACACTTGACTCTTCGTAGGGTCACACACTTTCTCTCACCCAAAGTTATCTTATTTCCCTCTATGCACTACCGCGGTCAAGGCATTACACTATCACCCACTGTTGGGGCTCCTACTCCAAATGGTTTGAGGTCTAGTTGGGACTTCTTATTGGGGAGATCCCCTGAATGTTGGCGGGTCCAGCATCATCAACAGAAAGATAGTGCACAATCCTTTAATTTTTGTATTATTATATTTTCTTTGACATGATTGATCCAAAATATAGGTTTTGATATTTTAAAACCAATTATGTTTTTTGTTTTAATTTAGATACTTTCTTAAATACAATACAATGGCGTCATATTTAAGAGACAGAGTGAGATGGAGGGGGAATAGAGTGGTGGAGAGAGACATAGAGGTGGGAGAGACAGGAAGGAAGAGAGAGAGGAGGGGGGGACAAGGGGAGAGAGGGAGGGAGAGAGAGATGGATTTGGAGGGGGAAAGAGAGGGAGGTAAGAACAAAGACATTGAGAGATAGAGGTGAAGAGAGAGATGGAGTGACAAGGGAGATATGAAGATGGAATGAGGGAGAGAGGAGATAAGAGAAGAGAGAGAAAAAGAGAGGATAGAGATAGGGAAAGAAGGGGAAGAGAGAGACAAGGAGACATATATATGGAGGGGGGGAGAGGGGGAGAGGGGGAGAGTGAGAAGGAGGGAGGGTGGGAGATAGTGACAGATTGGAGGGTGGAGAAAGAGAGAGAGTGTGTGTGATGTGGGGAGAGACAAAGGGAGGTGGGAGAGAAAGGGAGAGGGAGGAAGGAAGAGGGAGAGTACTTGAGAGAGAGGAGATAGAGATGGAGTTGGAAGGGGAAGAAAGACACAAAGAGAGACAGGTGGAGAGGGAGAGGGAGTGATGGAGAGACAGTGAGGGAGAGATGGATAGATGGAGAGAGAGAGAGAGAGAGAGAGAGAGAGAGAGAGAGAGAAGGGGAGAGAGAGAGAGAGGGAGACAAGGGGAAGAGAGAGAGAGAGGGAAAGGGATAGGGAGGGAGAGAGAGACAGATATACATGGATAGAGAGAGTGTGTATGTTTTGGGGGTGAGAAGGAGAGACAACGGAAGATAGAGATATAGATGGAGGGGGGAGAGAGGGTAGAAGAGAGAGGCAAAGAGAGGGAGGGTGGAAGATATATATATATATATATATATAGAGAGAGAGAGAGAGAGAAGTGGAATAGAGAGAGGGGGAGGAAGAGAGAGAGGGAGAGGAAGAGGGAGGGAGAGAGATATATATATATAGATATATATGAAGAGAGAGTGTATGTTTGGGGGCTAAGATAGAGAGACAATGGGAGATAGATATATAGATGAAGAGAGAGAGAGAGAGAGAGAGAGAGAGAGAGAGAGAGAAGGGGAAGAGATAGGGAGGGAGAGGAAGAGGGAGAGATTTATAGATATGGAGAGAGAGAGTGTATGTTTGTGGGCTAATTGATCTGATTTAGAATATTAGATTGTTGTGCTAAGATCCTCCTCAAATTAGAAACAAAATGCTTTCATTGTTATTAAGGATTCATGAATTTTTGCAAGTGAAATGAAGAGTTTTATGTTAATTTTATGAGCAATTTAACATAAATAAGAGACTGAACAGAAGCATAAACATGTACAGAACATCATCAAAAACACATTACAACAGGAACATGATAAAGGAGTTCACCCTTGTTGGGCTAGGTCTCCTTGGTCCAGCTTCCAATGGCTTTGGCCTCTCTATTATGCTCAAAAATGTAAAAAGATGTGTTTTCAATGCTCAAATGCTTCTGAAACCTACTCCAGTGGGTCCAGAATGTCCAAAAATGGCTATCTAGCCTCTTTTTGCATCCAATTTGGTCGAAAAATGAAGAAGTTATGACCTCTCCTAGTTCTCCCAATATTCTCTCCACAAATTGCCCCATTTCTGACATGATCCTACAAATTAGCTCCAAAAAGCGCTAACTGAGCGAAAATTTCACCGTGTGGTGGTCCATAATCTGTCAGCATCAACTGTACCATCGCAAATCGTAATCAGCGAGAACAGGCGGGCTTATGGTTTGTGAACGCGGCAGGGTAATGTGCGATTACGATATGGTGGACCCAATAGAACTATTAACCGGAACTCATAAACTTATCGCATCCAGGATCCTTTCGCAATTCGAAATCAGTGGAGTACCGATAGTCTTATATATGCAGGACTCTACACCGTGCAGTCTGTGATTGCAATCATCACATCATAACCCTGACTTGCTCTGGGTCCTATCATCGCATCGCTTATGTCGGGTCGGTTCTTTAATGCCTTCCCACCTGCCCTATTGCGATGTGCGATTGCGATTATCGCATCACACCCTGGCTTGTTCTGGGACCAATTCTTTACGCCGACTTGCCTGCGACATGCCCATTTGCTGAAGAGCCCTAACACGTCATCCACTCCTACCATCTGTCCAAGTTAAACCTGAACTTTGACTTGCTCTAACTTCTTCAGATGAGCTCGGATTTGAGTTTCATTCACACCGTTGGAATTAGGATGACGAGAACTTTGATCTAAAGCTAAGTTTATCAAGATTTTTCCACTTTGAGTTTTGAGCCTAATTTTGAGAACCTAATCACTCGTCCCCACAGGAAGCCTTTTGGACCCTAAAAGGATCACTTTCAATTGTTCAGCAGGTGAGGGTACAGTTCCCTCAACTTTCCAACCTCTATCCATTTGGCTTTTAAAGGATTTGTACCCTTGAGCCCCACTCGAAGATAATCGATACTTCCCCTTTTTGATGTCCTTGTCCTTCTATCAAGTATAGTGTCTTGTTGAAGCTCATTAAGAAATTCTGGAGAAAAGTATTCAATAGATGGAATTTGAATATTCTCTCATTGATCTTCAATCAAAGGAGGCTCATACAACCTTAAACTCTCAACATTAACAACAACATACTCATATATGAAGGCAAATCCAACCTGAAGGCATTGTTACCAATCTTTTCCAAAATTTTGAAAGGACCATATCTAATTGGTTTTAGCTTTTTACCTTCTCCTTGGAGCCTGTATTTGTTAATGTGAAGCTAAACTTCATCACCAATGTGGAACTTGTGATCTTGACGATGCTTGTCGTGCCTTGCTTTTTACTTGCCTTGGCTTTTCTCAAGTTGTTCTTAAACCTTTTGATGTACTAATTGGATTTGTTCAATGAACTTTATTTCTTTGTCTATGTCGCTATGACCTTCAATAGAAACATATTTGCAAAAATAAAATCCAAAGGAGATTTAGGCAAGTATCCCAAGCATGCCTCAAATGGCGAAGTTTGAGTTGAATAGTGCTTGGCTCGGCTGTAAGCATGTTGAATATAGTGCAAATGTTCATCCCACAACTTAGGATGCTTGCTGCAATACCCACGAAGAAGATGTATCACTGTTATGTTCACCACTTCTGTTTGACCATATGTTTGTGGATGAAAGGTTGTACTCTTTTTCAATTTAGTGTCCTTGAATCACCGCAAGCTTGACCAAAAATTCCCAACAAAGCGAGAATATCGATCATTAACAATGGATGTGGGAAATGTAAAATGAACCCAAACATTCTGAAAGAATAACTGAGCAATTTGTTCAGCTGTAACTTGCTTTTTACATGGCATCAAAATACACATTTTGCTGAACCTATCCACAACTACATACAAATAATTATGACCTATTTTTGAAACTCATACGGAGCAGTATCTTCATGCCAGTTCCCACCATTTCCCAGCTCAGAAGATGGGGGTTCTTAGTACCCTTGCTACTCGGGCCCTGAGGATCTCGGACAAGAAGAGCTTTGAGAAAGAAAAATCCCATCTGCTGGATGTCTTTGTGGAGAATGGTTACAGTAGATACCTGGGTCATAGGGCTTTCCTTAAAGCTTCCAAGAATTCTCTGGTGAAAAGAGAGCCAAGAGATCGTGTTCCTGGTGTCCTTCTTCCTTATGTTCAAGGGACCACGGATAGAATTAGTAGGATTCTCAGAAGACATAGTATCCCGGTATCCTTCAGGCCCCTGAACACCATCCGTTCGTCTCTCAGATCGGTGAAGGATCCCATCGACCCTAAGGATATGAAAGGTGTTTATTTGATCCCCTGTTCGTGCGGGACCCCCTATATTGGGGAGACTGGTCGTTCCATTAATCAGAGGATTAGTGAGCACGCTGCGGATCTGAGGCATAGGAGATTTAAGTCTTCCGCTTTGGCTGAGCATGCGGAGAAAACCAGTCATCATATTTGTATTGAAGAAGCGAGTGTTATTGCTAAGATTCCGCATTTCCATCATCGTAAATTCAGGGAAGCGCTAGAGATTGAAAAGAGACCTAGTAATCTCAATAGGGATGATGGTTGGAAAGTCAGCAGGTGTTGGGTCCCTGCCCTCTCCTCCTAGTGGTTTCCGTCCTCGTTGGTTTTTTTTTTTTTTTTATTGTTCTCCTTTTTTATGTTATCGTCATTATTTCGCCTCTCCTAATTTTATTTATGGACCTCAGTATAGCTTTTTTCTACTTATATTGCTTTTCTATTTTACTATTTAACTCGCTATTTTTATTATATTTAACTGTATACATTATTCCATTCACCTATTTTTCCCTTTTATTTTCTTACTTTATTTGTTATTATTATTAATATTATTATTATTATTAGTAATTTTTATTAATTTAGTTATTTTAATTTGTTTTTATTATTATTTTTATTTTATTTATTTATTTATTTATTTATTTATACTATTATTTTTATTTTTCTTTCAGTTTTGTTTTATCCTCATTTGGTTATTCAATTTAATTTTATTCTTTTTATTTTTATTTTTCGTATTATTTTATTTTAATTCACTTATTAATTTTTAGTTTTAATTAATTAATTTATTATTATTATTACTATTATTAATATTATTATTACTTTTTATTAATTAATTTATTTTTATTATTTATTTTCATTTACCTTTGGTCCTTCGTTAGGTTTTATTCCCCCTTTATTTATTACTTGATTACTTTATTTGTTTGTATTATTATTATTATTATTATTATTATTAATTTAGTTATTTTAATTTATTTTTATTATTATCTTTATTTATTTATACCATTATTTTTATTTTGTCTTTCAGTTTTGTTTTATCCTCATTTGGTTATTCAATTTAGTTTTATTTTTATTATTTTTCGTTTTATTTTTATTATATTTTTATTCACTTATTAATTTATTATTAATTTTTAGTTTGAATTAATTAATTAATTATTATTATTATTAATATTATTATTACTTTAATTATTTTATTTCTATTCTTATTATTTATTTTCATTTAGGTATTTATTCTTTACCTTTGGTCATTATTCCCCCTTTATTTATTATTTGATTTCATTATTCTTAGAGCTTTAGTATTATTTTGCATTACTAAGTTTTAATTTATTAATTAATTAATTAATTAATTTGTTTTATTTTTATTTTTACTATTGGTATGTGTTTTATTCCATTGATCCATGCGCGTTTTAACTCTTATTTATCTCATTTGTTTTATTCGATTTGGTTGTGGATTTATTTTATGAGTTTTTTATATTTTCATTCTCCCTTAATTTAGTAGTCTGTTGCAACTAATTTTCTTACTGTATTTTGATCCTGGTCCCTTGGTCATATTAGCGGCTGGTCAAACTAGCCATTGGAGGCTCTACTCGGTCTATTTAACATGCTTCGCTAGATCTGTTCTTCAACTTGTCCTGACGATGAACCACACTAGTTGGTTCGAAACGCGTCGACAAATGATTTTCCATGTGATTTTCACCGAAATCTTTCTCTAACATAATATGGATCACAGAAGCCTAAACTCTATTATTGAATCCTTGCACGGGGAAGCCATTGCTATCAAGGTTCGTCAGTTTGAACGGGCTCGCTTGCAGGTTTCAAGGTTGAAATCAGATCTAGCTTTTCTTAAACGTTGTAGAGACTCCTCTGTTATTCCTGTCTTCGCTCGGATTAAGCACCGCCTTCACACTCCACGAAACCATCAGGTTTTCATTAAGGCGAGTCTGGCTTTAATAAGAGCTGAGATAGATCGGGTCAGGTCTTCCTTGAGTCAGCTTTCTCGAGTTCTTTTAGATCTGCACTTGGATCTTGGAAACCTATTTTCGGCTTCTCTTTGGGCCAGAATAGATGCTTGTTCTGCTTTGAAGTCTCTTAGGGTTGAAGAGATTCGTAAGCAGAAACAAGCCTCCAAGTTTCTTAAGTTAGCTCGGGACTCTGAGGGTCTGATTAGCGCTTTTGGAGCTTCTTCCCATAGCCGCGTCTCCTCGGGGCAAATCTCGGCCTTGAATGACTGGCTTTCTGGCAATTCTGGAAGGATCTCTGGTTCTCTCGTCCGATCAGATTGCCAAGATGATTCCTCCTCGCTCTCTTCAAGCCGGCGTTCTTCTTCCTTGGGTTCTGGTCTACAGGTTGGAGGTATTCAAGGTTATCTTGGCGCAGAAGAAGGTTTGACGTTGGGCTCTCATCGGATCACAGGCCCTGAAAGCGATGATTCTGTTGATCTCAGCGGCAGTGTTTCTCAAGATCTCGGCGTTCCAGTTCCTACTGCAGGTTCCCATTCGACTTCGGTTATTTCTCGCTCGCCCGGAGGATCTGATGCATCAGCGCGACATTCGGTTGCTTCAACGCAGCATGAGTTGTTAACTGGTGTGGTGACAGACCCGTCCTCGGCATCAATTAGCACTTCAGTTTCGGTTGACAGAGCTGATGAGGCCAGCGGAAGTTATATCTCCGCCCCCCTCCCCTCATTCGATGGTATGGCTCCAGTGGATTGCGGCGTTCCGAATGACCATTCCTTCGACAGTGACAGCGTTGAGAGGTCAGGTTTGGACGGCTGTAGCAACCCCCCTTTTGGTTCCAGCGTTAACCACCGACTTGGTTTTGGTGGCTCTAATTCCAATCAGCTCGGTAAGTTAGAGGTTGATTCGCTTGGGGCTGGGAACTTGATTAATGTTAATCGCTGTATTTATAATGAAAATTTTATTGCTAATAATAATAATAGCATAGATAATGATAATAATAACCTAGAGAATGATAATTCTCGGCTTGACTTTAATTCTGATGTTGATTTTAATAATTACGATAATTATAATAATGGGTCTGGTCAAAATAATAGTTTTAGTTCTAGCTTTAATTATAAAAGTAGTGATAATTTTAATATTTTTAGCAATAGGCTTTCTGGCTTGGAAATTAAGAGGAAAAATCGGTCTTCTGCTTTGACCCCCTCTTCTTGTTCTAGTAACAAGGTCATTAATCTCTCTAGTTTCGTTTTTCCCCCTGCTGTTTTTAAAGTCTTGAGCAAAGGCTTAAATTTTGCCTTAGCCCCTAGAAAAATCCCTGTGGAGGATATTATCTGTGATATTGAGTTTGGAATCAGAGGTCTACCCGATAGGATCAAGGATACTATCAGGCAGGATTGTGCTGTGGCCTTGAGGAAGGCTAAGCCGCCCAAGAGTAACCTCAGCAGGGATGAATCTTTAGCTCTCAGATCCTTAAACCAGAACAAGGATATCATTGTCCTGAAGGCTGACAAGGGTGGTGCCGCCGTGATTCTTGACAAGGTTGATTACCGCAGCAAGATGTTAGACCATCTTCATAATAGTGGAAGCTACAAAAAGCTTTCCAAAAATCCCTTGAAGAAGGTTGCTAGAAATGTGGCTATGGCTATTAAATCCATTAGCTCGTTGAGTTCATTACACCATAAGCTCATTGAAAGTAACCCGATTACTCCGAGAATCTATGGCCTCCCTAAGATCCACAAGGAAGGTGCCCCCTTAAGGCCCATCGTCAACACCATTGGAGGTCCTACTTATCTCCTCGCGAAGTTCCTGGCTTTAAAGCTTAAGCCCCTCGTTGGTAAGACTGAGTCCTTCGTAAAAGACTCTGCATCCTTTATCGACGAGCTCAAGGACATTAAGCTTGATCCTGGGGACATTCTGGTTAGTTTTGATGTTGTCTCCTTGTTCACTTGCATCCCTATTAATGAGGCCATGACTGTGATCAACCGCCTAACGGATCCTGACACAGCTAGGTTGGTTGAGATCTGTCTCACTTCAACCTTTTTCAGTTTTGAAGGGGAGTTCTTTGAGCAAACATGTGGGGTTGCTATGGGATCCCCCCTTTCCCCTGTTGTGGCTAATCTGTTTATGGAAGATTTTGAGTCCAAAGCTTTGAACTCTTCCCGACTCCTTCCTAAGCTATGGAAGAGGTTTGTGGATGACACCAATGTCATTTGGTCTCATGGCCAGGATGAGCTTGATCTCTTCTTTGATCATCTTAACAAGCAGTCCTCAGCCATTAAGTTCACTAAGGAACAGGAAGTTGATGGATGCCTTCCTTTCCTTGATATTCTTATTTCTAGGAATGAGGATGGCTCCCTGGCCCATCAAGTTTTTCGAAAGAAAACTCATACGGAGCAGTATCTTCATGCCAGTTCCCACCATTTCCCAGCTCAGAAGATGGGGGTTCTTAGTACCCTTGCTACTCGGGCCCTGAGGATCTCGGACAAGAAGAGCTTTGAGAAAGAAAAATCCCATCTGCTGGATGTCTTTGTGGAGAATGGTTACAGTAGATACCTGGGTCATAGGGCTTTCCTTAAAGCTTCCAAGAATTCTCTGGTGAAAAGAGAGCCAAGAGATCGTGTTCCTGGTGTCCTTCTTCCTTATGTTCAAGGGACCACGGATAGAATTAGTAGGATTCTCAGAAGACATAGTATCCCGGTATCCTTCAGGCCCCTGAACACCATCCGTTCGTCTCTCAGATCGGTGAAGGATCCCATCGACCCTAAGGATATGAAAGGTGTTTATTTGATCCCCTGTTCGTGCGGGACCCCCTATATTGGGGAGACTGGTCATTCCATTAATCAGAGGATTAGTGAGCACGCTGCGGATCTGAGGCATAGGAGATTTAAGTCTTCCGCTTTGGCTGAGCATGCGGAGAAAACCAGTCATCATATTTGTATTGAAGAAGCGAGTGTTATTGCTAAGATTCCGCATTTCCATCATCGTAAATTCAGGGAAGCGCTAGAGATTGAAAAGAGACCTAGTAATCTCAATAGGGATGATGGTTGGAAAGTCAGCAGGTGTTGGGTCCCTGCCCTCTCCTCCTAGTGGTTTCCGTCCTCGTTGGTTTTTTTTTTTATTGTTCTCCTTTTTTATGTTATCGTCATTATTTCGCCTCTCCTAATTTTATTTATGGACCTCAGCATAGCTTTTTTCTACTTATATTGCTTTTCTATTTTACTATTTAACTCGCTATTTTTATTATATTTAACTGTATACATTATTCCATTCACCTATTTTTCCCTTTTATTTTCTTACTTTATTTGTTATTATTATTAATATTATTATTATTATTAGTAATTTTTATTAATTTAGTTATTTTAATTTGTTTTTATTATTATTTTTATTTTATTTATTTATTTATTTATTTATTTATACTATTATTTTTATTTTTCTTTCAGTTTTGTTTTATCCTCATTTGGTTATTCAATTTAATTTTATTCTTTTTATTTTTATTTTTCGTATTATTTTATTTTAATTCACTTATTAATTTTTAGTTTTAATTAATTAATTTATTATTATTATTACTATTATTAATATTATTATTACTTTTTATTAATTAATTTATTTTTATTATTTATTTTCATTTACCTTTGGTCCTTCGTTAGGTTTTATTCCCCCTTTATTTATTACTTGATTACTTTATTTGTTTGTATTATTATTATTATTATTATTATTATTATTATTATTATTAATTTAGTTATTTTAATTTATTTTTATTATTATCTTTATTTATTTATTTATTTATACCATTATTTTTATTTTGTCTTTCAATTTTGTTTTATCCTCATTTGGTTATTCAATTTAGTTTTATTTTTATTATTTTTCGTTTTATTTTTATTATATTTTTATTCACTTATTAATTTATTATTAATTTTTAGTTTGAATTAATTAATTAATTATTATTATTATTAATATTATTATTACTTTAATTATTTTATTTCTATTCTTATTATTTATTTTCATTTAGGTATTTATTCTTTACCTTTGGTCATTATTCCCCCTTTATTTATTATTTGATTTCATTATTCTTAGAGCTTTAGTATTATTTTGCATTACTAAGTTTTAATTTATTAATTAATTTATTTGTTTTATTTTTATTTTTACTATTGGTATGTGTTTTATTCCATTGATCCATGTGCGTTTTAACTCTTATTTATCTCATTTGTTTTATTCGATTTGGTTGTGGATTTATTTTATGAGTTTTTTATATTTTCATTCTCCCTTAATTTAGTAGTCTGTTGCAACTAATTTTCTTACTGTATTTTGATCCTGGTCCCTTGGTCATATTAGCGGCTGGTCAAACTAGCCGTTGGAGGCTCTACTCGGTCTATTTAACATGCTTCGCTAGATCTGTTCTTCAACTTGTCCTGACGATGAACCACACTAGTTGGTT
The DNA here is from genome assembly GCA_031772625.1 of Pinus tabuliformis. Classification (NCBI taxonomy): domain Eukaryota; kingdom Viridiplantae; phylum Streptophyta; class Pinopsida; order Pinales; family Pinaceae; genus Pinus; species Pinus tabuliformis. The sequence continues at coordinate 46,394 of CM062817.1, read as the reverse complement.
CGAAATGTGTCGACAAATGATTTTCCATGTGATTTTCGCCGAAATCTTTCTCTAACATAATATGGATCACAGAAGCCTAAACTCTATTAATGGAAGACCTCCTACAAAATCCATAGAAACACTCTCCCATGGTTGTGAAGGAATCGGAAGTGGTGTGTACAATCCTAACTTCCTATTTCTAGGCTTACTGATTGCACATAATGAACATCCTTTAATAAAACGAGACACACTTTCAAGCATACGAGGCCAATAACAATACCTCTGTAGATGTGCCACCATCTTACTTACACCGAAATGACCAGCAATAAGAGAAGTATGTGCCTCTCTTATGATGTTAACTCTTTCTCCTTGCGGAATACAAAGCTTGCCAAGATGGTACAACAAGTTATCATGCAAATGATAATCCAATTCCTCTACTTGGTTACCTTGACTCAAGATTGCATAAACATCTTGAAAGTCATTATCTGATGCATATTGCTCAATATAAATTTCATGTAAAACAAAATTATGCTTGAGTAAAGTAGTTGCACTAATAATAGGCCTATAAAGCATATCAACAACGTTATTGTAGATACCTTTCTTATACCTGATTACCAAGTGGAATTGTTGAACAAAACCCATCCATCGGAAGTGCTTTGATTGCTGCAACTTTGATTGTGATTGCAAGTATTGCAATGGTTGATGATCAATGTGAATGATTGTTTCCTTACCCATCAAGTAGTGTTTCCATTTTTTCACACTTTGCACCAATGCATACAATTCCTTATCATATGTAGGATAGTTTTGACAGGCCAAGATGTATCGCCAATGACTAAGGGATCTCCCTGGTGTGAAGTCCCAATTAGACCTCACATCATTTGGGATAGGAGCCCCATCCGATATGTGGGCCCGGCTGCCACCATGAATGTTTTCTGCTCTTGGTTATCAAATGAGAAGGTTCCAGAGTGGGGCGGGAATGAAGTGCTCGGGTAGCGAAACAAAATCAGACCAAGATTGACAAATTGCAGAAAGAGGTTTAAACAAATCACAACAATGATAAGAAGAGATGAACAATGAGGGAAATTAGTTAGATAAAACCCTATCGGACATAATAAACAAGAACATGTCGGAGGTCAATTGCGAAGTAGTTCACAATAGGTCTCCGACATGCAAAGGAACAAGTAAACACATATTCTAAAGAGAAACATACATGCAACCACTATGTATCAGTACATAACATCTTGCGTATATGAAAGCACTCATACAGATATGGTGAGGTACCAGACAACTAATACAACCACCATGAGTCAGCATGGGAATCAATGCATAGGGAATAAAAAACATCTTATTAATATTGCTGCAACTTCAAATACATATCATGAAACTAGTCAATACCCAGTAGTGGAACATGGACTGTTCATACCATCGCCCGATGTCAAAATCCTAGCCCTACTGCAAACCCACTCTCCTAGTTACCAAGAGCTGAGTGGCCTTAGCTGTCAAGCATCAATCAACTATCTCTATTGGCTTCAACTCAAGTGCTAAAGTCCTTTGTAAGTGAGGGATGAGGGCACATTTATAGAGGTCAGGTGACCATCCACCTACTGTGACCTTTGGCCTTCCCTCGTGCCCTTTCGGCTACCTTCATGCCTCTTGAGCTTCCTCACTACTCTCTCATGCCTACTACCTACTACAGGCTTAATTTCTCTCAGCTTAACTGTTGGCATCATAGGAGAAAATTTACATATTGATAGAAGAGAAAATGTGAGGAGAATAAAAAAGGGTTGCTAGAAACCCTAATGTTGTTGCACAACCAAGATGAGCTACTAAACAGAGTTGTGATGCATTTGTTGTGTTGAAGGTCGATTTTCCTACTACTATTCCTGCCATCATGGGTGACACAATGCTTCGAGCATCTACATGGATCCATCTAGCTTGTTTGTCAATACCCTTAATCGCACGGTTTCTTACAAAAACCCTAGATTTCTCCATGTAAACCTTCCACCTGCAAACAAATGACATTGGTCATACATACTTTTCAACAAGGAATGATTTAAAGCATAAGTACTTGCTTGAAAGAAAACACTAATTGGGACCCCTGTATAGTCCCCTTCCATGTAATGGTGTTGTCGAAACAAGTGGCCTTTGCGGGGTTTTTTCTAAGCTTCCTCGATCATGTCATCATCCATAGATCTATTATTATCCTTAGAACAAGTGTTGAATGCAGCCTCGTAGTCTTGCAATGTCAAAAGGCATAGTGCTTTTAAAACTGGATGATGTTTTGCCATGTCTCTGGAAACTACAGTAACAAACTCTTTCACAACATCAACCCTGCAGCACATACAACCATTGATTAATCATCAATATAAGTTTACTTTAATAAAACAAGTAGCAAATATTATAAATAATAATAGGCAAAAATGTATGGCCCTGAGATACTATTATCAAGATGGCTCGGCCTTCCAACATTCTTTGTATCACCCCTTTAATATGTTTTTTGGGATGTATCCCAATGCATTGTTTGATACTGTATGTTTGTCAATGTATAATCCAACCCTTTGGATCAGTTAATTAGGCATTGAAAGTAGTGGGTTCCTCCTGCTTTCATTATCTTACATTACGAAGAAAACATATTTGATGAGCAAGGAGCTAGATATGTTTTCCTTGGGTCGCAAATCTAGTGAGGTCGTACAGTCACCATTTAATGGAGGTGACGATTCTGATGGCCTGTCATGACTGCGATTCTGTGACTTCTTGTAGGAGACATTTAAAGGTCGATCGCATAGTTGTAGCCTAAGAGGAGTCGCATCAACCTTTATTTTCTTCAGGAGCGATTTTGCGACCTGGCGACTAGGAGAGGTCGCAGAGTCGCTTTTGAGGGAAGTCACATTTTCTAGCAGCTTTCATTGAGGCTCAAAGTGTGACCTCGCGACCTGTGCAAGAGTGCGACTTACTGGAAGTCGCGTAGTTGGACTAAATGTAAAGTCGCATCTCTGGCTTCTTTCACTAGGGCATAAAATGCGACCTCGCGACCTATGATGTAGTGCGATTTATTGAAGGTCACATGGTCACAACACAGGGTTAGTTTCACTCCCTGGAGGCTCGTCTAAGGCGTTGAAATGCGACCAAGTGACTGGGGTGGGAGTGCGAATTTCTGGAGGTCGTGCAGTCGCATTGGAAAGTTGGTCGCACCCTTGGATGGTTCGATGGAACATGGGTTGTGATCAGGCAACCTAAAGAGATGCAATTGAGGTGGAAGTCACATATGGAAGGTGTGATCCAACAAAGGTCATGCTCAAAGGAGTCGCGAGTCAAATAATAGGCACATTGCATTTCTAGGCATATCTCTGGGGTCTTCCACTGTGATTACACGACCTGTAGGTGTTTTGATCACACAAATAAAAAGGAGGAGGGTCGTCCGAAGTTCGGTCCCACATGCAGATTCACTGTGGGACCATTTGAAGATATCTTCCAAGAAAGCGTTGATCGGGAAAATTTACAACTGTAACTTTCCTGTCGCTCTTGCTAGTACCGGCAGATACCTCGCAACACTAGCTGTAGTTGGTGCGATCCTCCACCATGAACATGATAACACAACAATCGCAATGCTAGTCTACAATGATCGAGACCCCACAGCAACGTGTTTTGTGTCGACAACCCAAACACCCATTTTATTATATGAATTATCACTGCAGTGTTTAACCGATGGTGCCTTCCGACGAAATACTGGCTATCCACAACCCTTCTAGTAAATGATTTTGCGTCGCATGCCTTACGTAGGCTACTCCAGCCTGTATCTGTATATGCGTTGCTTCGACGTCTGGTTACTATCTAGGAGACACATTGAATATTGCCAATTTGAAACCTTAGGCTTCTTTTAAGATTGTGTTTCCATGGGGCTATGATGCACCTAAAACAATTTCGACTCATTACTAGGTATTTTCGGTGCATTGATGCCTGGAGATTTGTTCTGTCACTTGGAGGCGTGCCTTGTAGCGATAGTCTGCATGGCGACAGGAATTACGCAGATTGCTTAAGGGAAAGGTTGAAATGTTCCCCTGTCTACCCACGAAGAATCTGATGCATCGCAGAACCTTCTTAGAAGCTATGTGAAAACAAGCTTTAATGCAAAGTTTGAACCTGGAAGGAGGCGAAGGACCCTTAGAAAAGGAAACTCATCACGAATTATTCTTCATCGTTGGAGGGAAAATATCTCAGTCTAAAAATATAGAAATGGATGTCTCCCATTCACATTCTGAATCGGAATTGGAGCCCTTGAGGATGGCATTGCATATGTATTTGGATTTTGTGGGCGAGGTTGATGTGCTTCTCACTCCAGATCATATTTCATGGCTGACCACAGGAAATTTCAATGTCTCCTCAGTAAAATTTTCCCTTTCTCATTTATTCATAAATCAAAAAGTAATATCATAATACAACAAAACTAATGTGTCGATAAGAAAATCGCGCTTCCCATTCATTTTTTTAGTCGAGCCTTTACCATCGTGTATCCATGTCATGGAATGATGAACGTTACTTATTCCATGGAAAAAGTGTTATTCCTTATGTTTTCATGAAACTATTCCCCAGATGGTATCTTCCCAATACATGGTTTAATGCCATCATGTATCGTTTGTCCAAGACCGCTTTTCTTAAACTCCTGCTGCATACCCATGTTGCCTTCACCTTATTTCCTGTGATGACCATATAATACCCCTTGTGCTCCATGCATCACTTTGGGATGCGTGCTAGCTTTATGGTGGCCACTATTCCCTTAAAACATAAAAGCATCCACCATGTCATGTATCAAGAATATGCCTTGTCCTATGACACGTTGTCCTTAACAAAGCCTCATGAAATGATCCGGATTTAAACAAGAATGCAAGAAATTACAGATATAACCATACATATAGAGATGCAACAGAAATAATACTTCATTTCATTACTGTAAAACACTGAAATATGCTTACAAATAGAAATGGAAATAAACTAGCTAGGGCGATGGTAGCTTATCTCTGAGAAGAGATGTGGTGGCTACATGCCTCTGAACTGTGTTACAATGAGGCTCGAAGGCCTATTTATTATGTAGAAACAATGGAAAACCCTAAACATCCAAAAACCTAACCGTATAAGATGAAACGCCAAATTGTGGGCCCCATTTGGGTAAATTGGTACATCAACTTCCCGGGGTCATAACTTTGGCATACGATCTCCATTTGACGCGCACAATATCTCACTAGAAAGATCTATCCGAGAACTACAACTTTTGGAAGAGCAACATTCGTCCATGGACCCATGTTGCTCCCATTTTTCCCAAAAAACATCGTTTAGGGCCTCAAAATGGCTCCGGAAGTTCAGGACCCGAAAAACTGCTAAAAATAGTAAATTGTGCTACAATTAAGGAAACTGAAAAGCTAAAAGAAACAATGGTGGGGGTCCAAGTAGACTTGGTGGGTGGCCACAAATATCCACCTGGATCATTCCTCCCCCCTTAGGAAGCAATGGTCCCCATTCCGTTGAGTTCCTCCATTAGATGAGGAAACTTCTGTTGAACTTGGTCCTTGGTGAGCCACTTGCCCTGGTGAAGGAGTTGGCCTGCTTTGACAACTCGATACAATTGGATATTCTGCTGGCGAGTGTGCTTGATCTGTGTGTCCATGATCTGATCAGTTGCAGCTTGTTCCATGCAATCTGGATTTAACTCTGTGGGTGTGAGCTGTTCTGCAATGTCGGATGTGTCTAGTAATGGTGGAAAGTATGGCTGAAGGCGGTCCACATTGAACACTGGGTGTAGGCCAAGGAATGGGGGAATGCTAAGCTCAAATGCATTGTCTCCCACAGCCTTGGTAATGGTGTAAGGACCATATCGGAGTGGTCTGAGTTTCCGATAGGCTCCAGTAAGGCATTCCTTTTGCTAATGCAACCAGACTTTGTCGCCCACCTGAAACTTATGTGGCACCCAATGTTGATCATGTTGCTTCTTGTACTTGGCATTTGATTTCTCCAGAATGTCATGGACCTGCTGGAGAATATGTTGGATGTGCTCAATGAAGCTGTTTGCCTTATCTATTTCGGATTGGACATGAGCTGAATCTGCGTGAGTAGCTGGAAATGGCATTGCCACATCAATGGGAAATAGTGGCTGGAATCCCAAGCCCACCTGAAAAGGGTTGTGGCCAGTCGAGTTGTTGAGAGCGCGGTTGTAGCTGTATTGAACATAGGGGAGGGTCTCATCCCATGTGCATGGATGCTTTGAGTTCTACATGGGTAGAATGTGTACGATCATCCTGTTGACAACCTCAGTCTGGCCATCAGTTTGAGGATGGAAGGCTGTGGACTTAGTGAGTTTGGTGTCCAGCATCGACCAGAGACTGGACCAAAATGTACTGAGGAACCTGCTGTCTCGATCTAAGCTGATAGACTGTGGGATCCCAAAGTGTACCCACACTCGTTCAAAGAAGAGTTTAGTAGTGGCTTTTGCTGTGATATTCTTCTTGTAGGCCGCCATAATGGCAATCTTCGAGAACCTGTCAACGACCACAAAAACACAGTCGTTTCCATGCTTAGTAGAAGGAAAACCTGACATGTAATCCATGGAGATGGATTCCCATGGTCGACTAGGGGTAGGCAGCGGGGTATAGAGGCCTTGTTTCTTGATGGTCGGTTTGGCAATGGTGTAGGCAATGCATGATCTGATGTACTTCCCAACATCCTGTCGAAGATTCAGCCAATAGAAATACTTCTGTCGTACTACCAGTGTTTTCTCGACCCCGAAATGCCCAGTAGCCCGACTGTAGTGTGCTTCCGAAATCATCTTGGCATGCTCGCTTGAAGGAACACAAAGGTGACCCAAGTGGCATAACAGGGCATCCTGGAGGTGAAAATCTGGAACATGCTGACCCTCCAAGAGTGTCTGGTATGTTTGGCTGAATTCTAGGTCACTTTTGTAGAGAAGTGGCCAATCAGAAGTCTCGTGCCCACAAGAGTTGAGCACGGTGGTTAACGCCATGATCAGTGGTCAACTGAGGCAATCTGCAACATTATTGGTGTTGCCCTTCTTATACTTGATATTCAAATGGAACTGTTGCAGGTATGTGGAACACTAGTAGAGTTTAGGCTTCTGTGATCCATATCAAGTTTACAAAAGATTTTTCGGCGAAGATCACATGAAACATCATTTGTCGACACGTTTCGAACCAACCAGTGTGGTTCATCGTCAGGACAAGTTGAAGAAACAGATCCAGCTTAGGAGGTTAAATAGACAGAGCAGAGCCTCCAACGGCTAAAAAAGACCAACAGCTACTTTTGACTAGGTACCGGGATCAAAACCCTTTTTAATAATTTAAGGGAAAAAAGTTACCCTAGGGGGACCAATCCCTTAAAATAAAATAAATAAAAATAATTTTATGATAATAGTTAGTTAAAAATATTAATAAATAATTAAAATGTTATGTTAAATTAGTAATTAAAAATAATTCATGATAATAGTTAGTTAAAAATAAATAATTAAAAATTATATTTAAGGGAAAAAATTACCCTAGGGGGACCAATCCCTTAGAATAAAATAAATAAAAATAATTTTATGATAATAGTTAGTAAAAAATTATTAATAAATAATTTTATGATAATAGTTAGTTAAAAAATATTAATAAATAATTGAAATGTTATGTTAAATTAGTAATTAAAAATAATTAAATTAGTATTATCATGAATTATTTTTAATTACTAATTTAACATAACATTTCAATTATTTATTAATATTTTTTAACTAACTATTATCATAAAATTATTTATTAATAATTTTTTACTAACTATTATCATAAAATTATTTTTATTTATTTTATTCTAAGGGATTGGTCCCCCTAGGGTAATTTTTTCCCTTAAATATAATTTTTAATTATTTATTTTTAACTAACTATTATCATGAATTATTTTTAATTACTAATTTAACATAACATCTTAATTATTTATTAATATTTTTAACTAACTATTATCATAAAATTATTTTTATTTATTTTATTTTAAGGGATTGGTCCCCCTAGGGTAACTTTTTTCCCTTAAATTATTAAAAAGGGTTTTGATCCCGGTACCTAGTCAAAAGTAGCTGTTGGTCTTTTTTAGCCGTTGGAGGCTCTGCTCTGTCTATTTAACCTGCTAAGCTGGATCTGTTTCTTCAACTTGTCCTGACGATGAACCACACTGGTTGGTTCGAAACGCGTCGACAAATGATGTTTCATGTGATCTTCGCCGAAAAATCTTTTGTAAATGTGGAACACTTCTGATGGCGATCATTCTGCAATTTCCCTTGGGTTTGTATGAACTGCAAGGGTCAGTGGTCTATGTGGATGACCGTTTCCTTCCCCAAAATGTAATGCTTCCATTGTCAATAGGCCTGCACAATGGAATACATCTCTTTGTCATAAGTGGGATACTTCCAGACTGTGTCTGAAAGTGTCTCACTATGATATGCCACTGGATGCCCGTGTTGAGTAAGGACTGCCCCAATAGCATAGTCAGAGGCATTTGTCTCTACCTCAAATGGTTTTGGATTTCAGAGATCTGTGGCTTGAATCTTTTGAATCATTGACCGGAGAATCCACAGTTTTAACATTTTTGCACCAACGTTTCAAATCCCAAATGGGATCCATCATCAGGATATGAGAATGATGATAACAGAAGAGCAACAAAGAAGAAATAAATAGAGAAGAGGATAAATTTTTAGATCAACATACTGTCGGCTGCAATAATCCTTAATTAATTTGATCTTATTTGATCTTATATAATTTTATTAATTTGTTTTAATAAATTATTATTAAAACAAATGGTTGTTGCAAGTCTGGTAATGCGAGCACTGGTGTCAAGAAGAGGCGATCTTTCAACTCTATGAATGCCTTTTGTTGAGATTCAGACCAAAGGAATTTTTCTTTCGCTCCTCCCTTGGTGACTTGACTCAAGGGCCAAGTGATATGAGAAAATCCCAACATGAACCTATGGTAGAAGTTGGCAAGACCTAGAAAGCTGTAGAGCTCTGTCAAAGTGGTTGGAGATGGCCAATCCCGAATGACTTGGACCTTGGCTGGATGCACATGCACCCCCCGTTCATCAATAATGTATCCCAGATACTGAACCTGGGTCATGCCAAAAGTACATTTCTCCAAATTAGCACATAACTTATGTTGTCGCAATGTTTGGAGAACCTGTCGGATGTGGTGGAGGTGCTCTTCCCAACTCTGGCTGAATATTAGGATGTCATCCAAGTATACCACTACAAATGAGTTGGTGAATGGCCGTAAGATGTCATCTATTAGCCTCATGAAGGTTGCAAGAGCATTCGTCAATCCGAAAGGCATAACCAACCATTCGAAAAGGCCCTCCTTGGCTTTGAAGGCAGTCTTCCAAACATCATAGCGTTTGATTGGTACCTGGTGATATCCTGACTTCAAATTGATCTTGCTGAAATATTTTTCCCACTTCAGTTGGTCCAGGAGGTCATCAATCCATGGGATCGGGTACCTATTACGGACAGTGATCTTGTTCAGTGCCCGATAGTCAATACAGAGTCTCCAAGTCCCATCCTTCTTCTATACGAACACGATCAGGCTCCCACAGGGTGATGAACTCGGACGAATGTGACCTTTCTACAGTAGACCTTGAATCTTCCTCTTGATTTCATTGTTCTCCAGAACGGAGCGCCGATAGATTGGTCCATTGGGCAGCGATGCACCTAGGATCAGATTGATGGAGTGCTTGACCTGACAGTGCAGAGGAACCCCTGCGGGGGAGGTGAGGATGTCCTCGTACTCCTCCACGACCTTGTCCATCTGTAGTTGTCGTGTAGAGGGGCCATGTCTCGAGGTCGTGGCCACCGTCTTCTTCTTTCCTTGAGGGCATATCATTAGGAAAACAAATTTACCAGTTTTGGAAATGAGCTTACTGCATTGTTTTGCAGTAACCAAAGAGATGGCGGTAGGCAGTGCTACCTCTGGTATCCTGTACAACTTATTTCCCAAAGTAACAATAACAGCATGGTGCCTTGATTCATACACAACATGTCGCTTCCACAAGTATGGTTGTCCTAATAATACATCACAAACATTAAGGGGAGCAACGTCACACAATACCTCATCTGTGAAGGGCTTGATGTTGTATGGAAGGTGACACTGCTGGCTCACGTGAAGATCTCGTCCTTGGTGAAGCCACCCAATGGTGTATGGTTGTGGATGTGTTGTGGTCGGTAAGCCCAGCCGCTTCATGACCTCTGCCGAAATGAGGTTCTTTTGGCTCCTGCTGTTGACAATGAATTGTAGCGGGGAGCCCTTTACACACATCTGGGAGTGGAAGAGATGCTCCTCCTCCTCTGGATCTTCAGGCTCCTCCTCCTCTGGATCTTCATGGTGGCAACGATGGCATTGGGCTCTACATCGGTAATCTACTTCCCTTTGTCATTCCCCTTGTCGGGTTCTGACTCAGAGTCGGAACATGCATCTCATAACCTTTAGCTCGGCCACTAGTGACTGCTTGGCCCGACACTCACTTGTGTTGTGAGTGGAGCTCTTATGGAATTCACACCACTTTCCCATGTCCTTTTTTGGATTCGCAGCGTTGTTCTTTGCTTGCAGCTTTGGCCAGTTGTCTTGGGCCACCCCACCTAGGCTTTTTCCTTTGTTTTTCTGCTTGGGGGCACCTTTCCCTTGCTTCAGATTCGCAGATCCAAAGTCTCGCTTCTTCTCTTTAAACTTTTGCTCGATCTTGACGGCATATCGGTATGCCGTGCCGAGCGAGGAGATGTTCAGGAATTCTATTTCTTCCTGGATGTACCTGTGTAGGAAGCCACGGTATTTGAGTACCAAATGCTGCTCTGAATCCTTGATACCCAACTTTTTGTGAAGGGTATGGAAAATATTGGTAAACTTCGACACGTCTTGGTCCCTTCCCTGCCGCAGCGTGGTCCACTTTATGTATTGATCCTCATAGCTTCCGACAGGGTAGTACTGCTCCTTGATGGTAGTTCAGAATGAATTCCAAGTGGGTGCAGCTGAAAACAGTGAGGCCGTACTTTCATCGTTCTGCTCGCAGTAGGTTTCCCACCAGTCCTTGACGTGGGGGGCAGATTTTAGAAGAGCGAAAGTAATATTTTCCCGGTTGGAAAAATCATGAACAGAAAAATACCCTTGTAGCATATTTAACCATTTATCTACGATGTCTGCATCTATCTGAACCTCAAATATGGGAATGTCATAGTTAACTTGTACCTTAAAGGGTGTGGCGCTTCCAGAGTAGCTGCTAGAAGTAGATGTGTCGCCCCTGGGTAGCCGCTGAAGGATCTGAGCAAAGTTGTCCATCATCGCATTCCTTTGTCGCTCAAGGGCCTCTTCAAGCAAGATTTTGATAGGATCTCTTGCCCCCTCATCTTTCTTTTCATTCACCATGGGAGTCTGTCGGGATTTGCAAGGCTAGTCTTAAAAAGGTTCGACCAGTTCAAGCCCTAACTCCTTATATCCCGACCTCTTTGGGGACATGCAAAGAAAGACCGAGAAAGAGCAGACCGCTCTGAAACCACTGATCCAGATTTAAACAGGAATGCAACAAATTACAGATATAACCATACATATAGAGATGCAACAGAAATAATACTTCATTTCATTACTGTAAAATAATGAAATATGCTTACAAACAGAAATGGAAATAAACTAACTAGGGCGATGGTAGCTTATCTCTGAGAAGAGATGTGGCAGCTACATGCCTCTGAACTGTGTTACATTGAGGCTCGAAGGCCTATTTATTGTTGAGAAACAATGGAAAACCCTAAAATCCAAAAATCTAACCCTAGAAGATGAAATGCCAAACTGTGGGGCCCATTTGGGTAAATTGGTACATCAACTTCCTGGGGTCGTAAATTTGGCATACGATCTTTGTTTGACGTGCACAATATCTCGTTGGAAATATCTATCCGAGAACTACAACTTTGGGAAGAGAAACACCGATTTTTTCCCAAAAAATTTCGTTTAGGGCCTCAAAACAGCTCCGGAAGTTCAGGACTTGAAAAACTACTAAAAATAGTAAACTGTGCTACAATTAAGGAAACTGAAAAGCTGAAAGAAACAATGGTGGGGGTCCAAGTGGACTTGGCGGGTGGCCACCAATATCCACCTGGATCATGAAGTCAACATTTATATCACTAGACAATTTTTTCTCCATAAGTGGCCCTGCAAAGAACATGGGATAAATAATTAAAACCATGAAAATAATTTCTTCTGGCAGTGATAGTAAAATTTCAACTAAATTATACAATTAAAACAAGAGATGCTCGAATCTGAAAATCAACACAACATTTAGGCACCTTAATAGACTTATGAATTGCAAACAATTTATGTGATGCCAAAAGCAATGATGTAGTTATAGATTCAAGGGCATCGAGTAAGATGTTGATTTGAGGAATCTTGATTTACTCGAGGGGACGAGGACCAAGACAAAGCAGGGTTAAGAGTAGTATATAATATTTGCAAGCCCTAATGCACATGCTGAGGTGAAGGATCTGCCAAGGGTCTGAGGAAAATGTGATGCTGTGACTCCCACGATGATGCCCTGTGGTGCTGATGGGAGCACACTCCTAGAGACGTGCGGATATGGTGCCAATAGGGAGGGGATCACTCTTCTAACCATCTAGGATTTCTCCTAAACCCTAATATTTTCACTCTTATGGGAAGCCACCTTGAACGCATGCTTCTTCAAATATAGGACACCCACTGATCACAATTCGTATAAGGCGAAGATGAGTTCCAAAATCATGAGTGACTCTTGGTGCATCAATAAAGTCATTAACCTTTGAAACCCTAATGCAACCCTAAGGCATGCAATTGAGAACAAACATGAAGCGTGAATGCGATGCATGAAATGTGAGTGGGCGTACCAAAGGAGTTGGATAGGCAAGGTCGCTCGGAGAGAAACCAATTGGGGCCCTATCAAAAATCCCTAAAAGCTCAGGGTGAGTAGTGGGGTACCCGAAATTTTGAATATGCCCAAAAATTTGGGTGGTGTTGTAGTGGCTACAACAATTGGTGAACCACTGGTAGAATCCAGTATCTCTGTCAGCACCCCCGTAGTAGTCCAAGTGCGAATAATGATGTAAGGGAATATTGAACAAATGTTATGGGCACCTCTTGCATGGCCACGAACTTTGCAAATATGCCTTCCCTCATGCCTTAGCTAGGTCTTGCAAATCAGTAAACACCCCATTGACAGTTCACACATGCCGGTAGTTGATGATGATGCAAAGAACATGGCATAGGGCTTATTGTATTCATAATTTTAAAAGTAAGTTTATGGTGTTGCTCCACTGCCAGCGGGCCTGGACAGTGCCCCGATGGAGTCACTTCAAGAAGTCACAAACGTTGCTCTGCTACCAGTGAGCCTGGTCAGTACCCTGACAGAGTCGTTGCATTACCTCTTTGCGCGGGAAGCCTTTCTCGATCCTTTACCCTTTATTTGGTTTCATTTTCTTTTTCGTGTGCATTTGCACTTATTTCGGGGTGTTCATTGCGCCAGGGAAGATGAGGGATCCCGACTTATTTTATGAGCAAGAGAGGTTATTTCTTGTTTGACAGAAACTAAGAGATATCTTGATTTACGTTTTCCCTCATGCCAAGCTTCCACATCTCATTTCTCGTCAGCAAGTGAACAAAACACAAGTCATCAAAACAATAAAGACCATGCTGAGCACGAGCTTTGGGTTATGGGTATAGGTCACTTAAACTGATTAGGGTGCCGTATGAGCAATTTGTTCTTATCCTCCCTGATAATAAATTAGACTCGTAGGAGAGATATTCAGGATGCAACTTTGATGACTAGCTCTAAGAGAGGCTACCCATTGGCGTAACCATCACAACTTCACACAATCACAGGGCTAGGTTTTTTAGTTCTAGGGCTAGGTAACCAAGAAACTCTCCTAGGGTTTACCAACCGGTGTGAAGAGTTAGAAGCAATGCACTTGGAGTAAGAGTCAAATGTGTGAGAAAGCTATTCACGGACCCATAACTTTGGAATCTTCAAGTTCATGAAGGCTCATGCAGCAGCATGCAACATAGGTGAAAATTCCAGGTTAGGTCAAAGGTGAGTGTGTGCCAAGCGAGAAGGCAAGCATATGATGCAATGCAGCAACCACGGTTAATGACCCAATGTAATGCTATGTGTAGAAGAGATCAACTAATTGCCATTAAAGGACCAATGCAATGCGTATGCAGAGATTTCATGAATGTGATTCAACAACAAACAAATGCAAGGACATGAGTGTAGAAGAAACAAGCAGGGAACTAACTACCTACAGTAAAGAAAATGAAACATGAAAATTTTAAATCATGAGAAAATTATAATTAGCCAACTGATAAGCAAAGCTAAAACCTAACTAGTATAAACCCTAAATCCTAAATTAACCAAAGCATAGGTTGGGTTATGTGAAATCAAACTTCCAATGCAGCCACCACAGGAGTTCCCAACCTAAAAAAAAAAAGATGACAACAATTAGAATTTGTGGGAAGAGTTGTGAAAAAAATAGCTTGCTTACCTGTAAATCATGCACAACAAAAAGAACATCTTGTCCACTTACAGGGAAACACATCAGAGAGGACCTTTCAAGACAAACTGCAACCCAATCCTGGTAAACCGAAACACAAGCGTGAAATTTATGGTCATCCAGCCATAACATACATCCGTTTATGCTTAACCCTAAATCCAATGCAAGTAAGGCAAGATGTTGCCGGCTAGTAAAGGAATATGCTAGATTAATCCAATCAGCAACCCTATCATGATGTAGAGGATGATCAACTTGATAACCCTGAAAAGAGGGACATCTGTTGAGTGTAACTGATATCCCTGAGGACTCAAACACATAAACCCTAATTTCAGAAACCCTTGTTTGAAATTGTTCATGGACTGCGCCAAGGACGTGAGGACCTGACATAACCATTAGCTGAAGCTGAAGTGCCTCATCGCCTTGGCCAACCTCTGAACCTTCAAACGACACACCATCCAATATTGGTAGCTTCACAAAATTTGTAGATGGGTGTATATGGTTATTGTTGGTTGTGACCAAACAACTATCAGTGAAAATGTTGTGGATGGGATTCATTGTCTAAATATTCATAGATCGCCAGCTCGACAAATAAGACTCTTTAGATTCTGGAGAATGAACTGAATCAATCGCAAGAGTGTCAGGCAAAGGGGAGATCACGCGATTGGCCCCTTTCCATATAGGAGATTGAAAGGTATCATTTGATTGCGTATGTTGACAGATTGTATTGGTTGCGAGACAATCAAAAAAAATTGAGACAATGGCCAGAGTACATCCTTCAGCGAACAAATTAGGATATAGAGGTTGATGCGCATCAGTTGAATTGTGATGGAAAGATTTGCTCAAACAAACATTGCTCGAATCAGAGGGTTTCCAAGATGAGCTCGCATCCAGCGGGATGATGTTGAGAGGAGCGTGATGTGTAGAAACCCTAGTTTCATAAACCCTAATTTGACTTGGTTCAGGGGTCTCATCAGGAATGTGAGAACCTGACATAACCATCAGCGGAAGCTGAAGTGCCTTAACTTCCTGATGAGTCCCTAAACATTCGAAAGGTGGGTCGTAAAATTATGGTGGCTTCATAGGATCAACAGACAGATACGTAGGATAATCACCAGAGGCGTGAGCGAATATATTTCTGGTAAAATGAGAATCTCCGACATCACCAGTTTGATCAAGTTGGGTATCTGATACATAAGGATCTTCTTGGCTTGGGGGTGAAGCAGGATTAATGAGGGAACTAGCTTGAGCTGGGTGAGATGCAGGACCCTCTTCCTCACTTGTTAAAGACTTCAAGTGGCAAAGATCAGGCATAAGGGATTCAAACTCTACATCCTTTGACTGTGAACCTCGCCCCCATGCACATGATTGCAATCAGTGCGAGCGAGATAAATATATGAATGATCTGAAGGAACCGCGGGTGCAGTAGACCCATGAACTAAATCAGGGTAGAATGGATGCACAGGGTCAGATGAAGGAGCACCGATTGGACCTGGACTCACATCTTGCTCATTTATGTTTGCCAAAGAGGAAGACAGATTTACAGGTCTGATATGTTCCGTCGATTTGATAAGATAGTCGACATTACTTGAGACAAGACCAAAGTCATCATGCATAGGTGAATGAGATCCCGGAATATAGTGAGACATATGTTGAATGGACTCGATTGGGGTTCCATCAGCAGGAAGAGATGTTATGTGATTTTCAGATTCAAGACCAAAAGAATGTATGAGGGATTTAGAGGCGAGACCATCAGATCCATTTCCCAGAAAGCACTGTTCATCGTTTGAACCATTTACAACCACAATCTTATTATGTAACAAGTCAAGAGGAGGATGAGAAATCCCACAAATAGTAATCTCTTCCTCGGGGGGTTGAGGTTGTTCCAGATTCAGAGAGATAGGCAAAACAAAATTACGGGTAGAATTTGGACATTTTGTAATCTGCAAATTATGATGACACTCATGCAAAACGAGACTTGTTTCTAATTGAAAATGTTGTAAAGAAACGAGAACCAATCGTTGAAAATTTATATTCAAATACACCCAGTCGACATCACTTTCAGGAAATTCAAAACAAAGATGCACATATCTGAAAGAAAAATCCTCTAAAGATTCTTCAGGTTTCATCCTAAGCTCATTTATCCTCTTTAACACATCTTGAAAATCGTACTTGTCAAATGCTTGTTGGAGCTTACCAACGAATTGCTTGAACGAATGAATGGATGCCGCTAGAAAAGTGTGGCACCATTGCTTGGCACGACCTTCAAGGGTGAGGGAGAAAAACACACAATAATACACTTCATCGTCGATCTCAAAAGATTCACAGAACTCGAGGAAGTTATAAATGTGCTTGATTAAAGGTGTTCCATCCTCACCATCAAACTTTAACTGAGACAAGTGATGGAGCTGCTCTTGGGGAATGGAAAATCGAAAAATAGACAAACCAGATAAACACCCCGGGAGCAAGATTTTTGTCGGATCCATTAACAGATATGAGACTAAACTGTAGGCTCCAAGGGCTCATCTTATCATTTCGCCCTCCTTCTAGCGCCAATTTGTTGACGGGCCAAAATGTACCGCCAATGACTAAGGGGTCTCCCTGGTGTGAAGTCCTAATTAGACCTCACACCATTTGGGATAAGAGCCCCATCCAGTATGTGGGCCCGGCTACCACCATGAATTTTTTTCTACTCTTGGTTATCAAATGAGAAGGTGCCAGAGTGGGGCAGGAATGAAGTGCTCAGGCAATGAAACAAAATCAGACCAAGATTGACAAATTGTAGAAAGAGGTTTAAACAAATCACAACAACGATAAGAAGAGATGAACGATGAGGGCGATTAGTTAGCTAAAACCCCATCGGACATAATAAACAAGAACATGCCGAAGGTTAATTGTGAAGTAGTTCACAATAGGTCACCGACATGGCAAGGAACAAGTAAACACAGATTCTAAAGTGAAACATACATGCAACCACTATGTATCAGTACATAACATCTCGCATATATGAAAGCACTCATACAGATATGGTGAGGTACCAGACAGCTAATACAACCACCATGAGTCAACATGGGAATCAATGCAAAGGGAAGAAAAAACATCTTATTAATTAGATATCATTTTTGGGATTCAACTGCATTAAGTAAGTCATTCACGTATGACCATTTCCATGAGAGGTAGTCGTAACTGACTAATTTCTCATGATTTTTGAATAGTTCACTTAGCACTCATTGCATCGGGTGATGCTCACAGGGGTGAAGAAGTGGGATTGAAACTAGTGAAATGAATCACATAGTGTCAATCATCACTTCCGGGGCTTGCACCCAGTAACCAGGACTTAGTCAGTTACGACTACCTCTCATGGAAATGGTCATACGTGAATGGCTTACTTAACACAATTGAATCCCAAAAATGATATCTAATATAACGCATTGCGAAAACCCCCAAATACTTAAACATCTTATTAATATTGTTGCAACTTCAAATACATATCATGCAACTGGTCAATACCCAGTAGTGGAACATGGACTATTCATACCATCGCCCGGTGTCAAAACCATAGCCCTTCTGCAAATCCACTCTCCTAGTTACCAAGAGCTGAGTGGCCTTAGCTCTCAAACATCAATCAACTATCTCTATTGGTCTCAACTCAAGTGCTAAAGTCCTTTGTAAGTGAGGGATGAGGGCACATTTATAGAGGTGAGGTGAACATCTACCTACCGTGACCTTTGGCCTTCCCTCGTGCCCTTTCGGCTACCTTCATGCCTCTTGAGCTTCCTCACTACTCTCTCATGCCTACTGCCTACTACAGGCTTAATTTCTCTCAGCTTAACTGCTGGCATCATAGGAGAACATTTACATATTGATAGAAGAGAAAATGTGAGGAGAATAAAAGAGGGTTGCTAGAAACCCTAATGTTGTTGCACAACCAAGATGAGCTACTAAACAGAGTTGTGATGCATTTGTTGTGTTGAATGTTGATTTGCCTACTATTGTTCCTGCCATCATGGGTGACACAATGCTTCGAGCATCTACATGGATCCATCTAGCTTGTTTGTCGACACCCTTAATCGCACGGTTTCTTACAAAACCCTAGCTTTCTCCATGCAAACCTTCCACCTGCAAACAAATGACATTGGTCATACATACTTTTCAACAAGGAATGATTTAAAACATAAGTACTTGCTTGAAAGAAAACACTAATTGGGACCCCTGTATAGTCCCCTTCCATGTAATGGTGTTGTCGAAACAAGTGGCCTTTGCGGGTTTTTTTCTAAGCTTCCTCGATCATGTCATCATCCATAGATCTGTTGTTATCCTTAGAACAAGTGTTGAATGCAGCCTTGTAGTCTTGCAATGTCAAAAGGCATATTGCTTTTAAAACTGGATGATGTTTTGCCATGTCTCTAGAAACTACAGTAACAAACTCTTTCACAACATCAACCTGCAGCACATACAACCATTGATTAATCATCAATATAAGTTTACTTTAATAAAAACAAGTAGCAAATATTATAAATAATAATAGGAAAAAATGTATGGCCCTGAGATACTATTATCAAGATGGCACGGCCTTCTAACATTCTTTGTATCACCCCTTGAATATGTTTTTTGGGATGTATCCCAACGCATTGTTTGATACTGTATGTTTGTCGATGTATAATCCACCCCTTTGGATCAGTTAATTAGGCATTGAAAGTAGTGTGTTCCTCCTGCTTTCATTATCTTGCATTACGAAGAAAACATATTTGATGAGAAAGGAGCTAGATATGTTTTCCTTGGGTCGCAAATCTGGTGAGTTCGCACAATCGCCATTTAATGGAGGTCACGATTCCGATGGCCTGTCATGCCTGCGATTCTGCGACTTCTTGTAGGAGACATTTAAAGGTCGATCGCATAGTTGCAGCCTAAGAGGAGTCGCATCAACCTTTATTTTCTTCAGGAGCGATTTTACGACCTGGCGACTGGGAGAGGTCGCAGAGTCGCTTTTGAGGGAAGTCACATGTTCTAGCAGCTTTCATTGAGGCTTAAAGCGTGAAATCGCGACCTGTGCAGGAGTGTGACTTACTAGCAGTTGCGTAGTCGGACTAAATGTAAAGTCGCATCTTTGGCTTCTTTCACTGGGGCATAAAACGCAACCTCGCAACCTATGATGTAGCGTGACTTATTGAAGGTCGCATGGTCATAGAATAGGGTTAGTCACACTCTCTGGAGGCTCGTCTGAGGCATTGAAATGCGACCCAGTGACTGGGGTGGGAGTGAAAATTTTTGGAGGTCGTGTAGTCGCATTGGAAAGTTGGTCGCACCCTTGGATGGTTCGATGGAACGTGGGTTGTGATCAGGCAACCTAAAGAGATGCAGCTGAGGTGGAAGTCGCATATGGAAGGTGCGATCCAACAAAGGTCACGCTCAAAGGAGTCGCGAGTCAAATAATAGGCACATTTCATTTTTGGGCATACCTCTGGGGTCCTCCACTGTGATTACACGACCTGTAGGTGTTCTGATCACACAAATAAAAAGGAGGAGGGTCATCTGAAGTTCTGTCCCACATGCAGATTCACTGTGGGACCATTTGAAGATATCTTCCAAGAAAGCGTTGATCGGGAAACTTTACAACTGTAACTTTCCTGTCGCTCTTTCTAGTACCGGCGGAGACCTCGCAACACTAGCTATAGTTGGTGCGATCCTCCACCATGAGCATGATAACACAACAATTGCACTGTTGGTCTACAATGACTGAGACCCCACAACAATGTGTTTTGTGTCGACAACCCAAACACCCATTTTATTATTTGAATTATCACTGCAATTTTTAACCGATGGTGCCTTTCGACGAAATACTGGCTATCCACAACCCTTCTAGTAAATGACTTTGCGTCGCATGCCTTACACAAGCTACTCTAGCCTGTATCTGTATATGCGTTGCTTCGACGTCTGGTTACTATCTAGGAGACACATTGAATATTGCCAATTTGAAACCTTAGGCTGCTTTTAAGATTGTGTTTCCATGGGGCTATGTTGTGCCTAAAACAATTTTGACTCATTACTAGGGATTTTCGGTGCGTTGCTGCCTGGAGATTTGTTATGTTGCCTGGAGGCGTGCCTTGTAGCGATAGTTTGCATGCCGACAAGAATTTTGCAGATTGCTTAAGGGAAAGGTTGAAATGTTCCCCTGTCTACCCATGAAGAATTCGATGCATAGAAGAACCTTCTTAGAAGCTACGTGAAACAAGCTTTAATGCAAAGTTTGAACCTGGAAGGAGGCGGGGGACCCTTAGAAAAGGAAACTCATCACGAATTATTCTTCATTGTTGGAGGGGAAATATCTCATTCTAAAAATATAGAAATGGATGTCTCCCATTCACATTCTGAATCGGAATTGGAGCCCTCGAGGATGGCATTGCATATGTATTTGGATTTTGTGGGCAAGGTTGATGTGCTTCTCACTCCAGATCATATTTCATGGCTGACCACAAGAAATTTCAATGCCTCCTCGGTAACATTTTCCCTTTGTTTATTTCTTCAGAAATCCCAAAGTAATATCAGAATACAACAAAACTAATGTGTCGATAAGAAAATTATGCTTCCCATTCATTTTTTTAGTCAAGCCTTTACCATCAATTATCCATGTCATGGACTGATGAATGTTACTTCTTCCCTGGAAAAAGTGTTATTCCTTATGTTTTCATGAAACTCTTCCCCATATGGTATCTTCCCAATACATGGTTTAATTCCATCATGTATCGTCTGTCCAAGACTACTTTGTTTAAACTCCTGCTACATACCCATGTTTCCTTCACCTTATTTCTTGTGATGACCATATAATACCCCTTTTTCTCCATGCATCACTTTTGGATGCGTGTTAGCTTTATGGTGGCCACTATTCCCTTAAAACATAAAAGCATCCACCATGTCGTGTATCAAGAATATGCCTTGTCCTATGACACATTGTCCTTAACAAAGCCTCATGAAGTCAACATTTATATCATTAGACAATTTTTTCTCCATAAGTGGACCTGCAAAGAACATGGGATAAATAATTAAAACCATGAAAATAATTTCGTTTAGAGGTGATAGTAAAATTGCAACTAAATTATACGATTAAAACAAGAGATGCTCGAATCTGAAAATCAACACAACATTTAGGCACCTTATTAGACTTATGAATTGCAAACAATTTATGTGATGCCAAAAGCAATGATGTAGTTATAGATTCAAGGGCGTCGAGTAAGATGTTGATCTGAGGAATCTTAATTTACTCGAGGGGACGAGGACCAAGACAAAGCAGGGTTAAGAGTAGTATATAATATTTGCAAGCCCTAATGCACATGCTGAGGTGAATGATCTGCCAAGGGTCTGAGGAAAATGAGATGCTGTGACTCCCACGATGATGCCTTGTGTTGCCGATGGGAGCACACTCCTAGAGGCGTGCGGATATGGTGCCAACAGGGAGGGGATCACTCTTATAACCATCTAGGATTTCTCCCAAACCCTAATATTGTCACTCTTACGGCAAGCCACCTTGAACGCATGCTTCTTCAAATATAGGACACCTGCTGATCACAATTTCTATTAGGCGAAGATGAGTTCCAAAATCATGAGTGACTCTTGGCGCATCAATAAAGTCATTAACCTTTGAAACCCTAATGCGATCCTAAGGCATGCGTCTGAGATAAAACATGAAGCGTGAATGCGACGCATAAAACGTGAGTGGGCATACCAAAGGAGTTGGATAGGCAAGGTCGTTGGGAGAGCAACTAGTTGGGGCCCTATCAAAAAACCCTAAAAGCTCAGGGTGAGTAGTGGGGTACCTGAAATTTTGAATATGCCCAAAAATTTGGGTGGTGTTGTAGAGGCTACAACAGATAGTTAATCACTGCACCATTAAAAGTTTCCGAATGAAAACAGATAGGCTTACCATGTTGCATGAGGACTGCACCCATAGCTTAGTCACTAACATCAGTTTGAATCTCCAATGATTGTCTCAAGTCTGGAAGTGCAAGTACTGGAGTTGTACTGATATTTTCCTTCAATGCATCAAAGGCCTTTTGTTGTTTCCTCCCCACTGAAAAACCGTTTTCACACTTGTCAACGCATGCAAAGGAGTTGCTATAAGAGAAAAATTAGCAATGAATTTCCTCCAATATTGAGCTACTCCCAGAAACCTTCTTACCTCAATAACTGTCTTGGGCCTTGGCCAATTCATAATGACATCAAACTTGTGATGAGCTTCATCATTGGGTAATTATATGGGCCTTAATTCACCTCCTAGTTAGTCAAATCAACTCTTCTCACAATTTATTACATGTTTTGATTATATTTTGTTTAATAAGATGAGTTAAAGTGAGATAGTATGCCTAGTGGACTAATATGCATTGAATGCAGGTTTGGAAGAGAAAATCAAGGAATTTTGGCAAGACTAAGGTTTGAAACTCAAATGGGACAAGGGAGAGAGATTGTAGGAGGTAAACCCTCCTCATTTACTCTTCTTCCATTCGAATATTCCTCGATTAATCACACCAGCTCGGAGTGCAATCAGCCAAGTCATGAAGATCAAAAGGCAGCCAAGCAAGTGATAGACAAAGAGTTAGTTCATCTCGAGTTTGGGAGCCGAGCCTCCCTATATTTAAGGAAGTTGTTGGGGAATTCAATTGTATAAGTAGAGAGGCCTAGAGCCTCATTAGGATTCGAATCTTTGTTGTAAAAACACTAGTTATTTTCGAGCTCGAGACTTGTGGAAGACATTGATGTAATTTTCTTTTTTGATAATGAAAATGAGATTTTTCTTGATCCAACACTGAGTTAACTCAGAGGGCTAAATCTCTTGGGTTAGGTCCCAACCCTAGCAGCAAAGGCTCCTCTTCTTGTATTTGTATGCTTGGCTTGGTTTCATAGATTCATCGTTAAATTGTCTTTAGAAGTATTTCATTGCAAGTAATGTGGATTTGATTAGTTATTTATTAGTTTGCTTCCATTTGTGCTCTACTTCAGTAGCAGGTTAGAAGGGATAAAAGGAGCACCAAAAAGCTGTCAGTAGGTGCCTTGGCCTCACCTCTTCCCTGAGGGATCATGATTTGAGGAAAAGACCCTTATGCAGCCCCAAAAAGACAGATTTCCATTTTCTCATAAGATTTAGAGTTTACTCTACTTGAACCAGCATTTGATCAGTTTTGCAAGTGTAGGATTTAATCACCATCTCTTCCATCTTCAGACTTACAGTAGATCTCATCCATGATTCCATTTTATTCAACAATTTTCCTCATGCATGAAGTAGACATCTAGTTCATTAAATTGTGCTTTTCTAGATTGTTAGAATTCTTTTTGTTTACATGACTTTTTGGCAATTATAAATGTTTGATGTAGAGCAGGTGCTTCAGAAATATAAAGAGATCTCATAGCAGGCAACCACCTTCCAACTTCATCCATCCATAATCATTCTTTTCTTTCACCAAGACCACCAATCTCATCATTTTAGATAGAAATTCCTCCAAGCATGTTGAGCGAATCCAACCATCTGCTAACCTTGGTTTTGAGTTCTAGTGATCCTAGGCATTTTCTCACTCCATTCCACCCATCCACCACCTTCCCTAAGCCTTCCATCACCTCCAGCAACCATCATTTTTCTCTCGGCTGTATCTTATAGAAATACAGGGAATCTTGTAGGTTTCTAGTACATCCTATAGGTTTTCCTATAGTGGCCTGTTTTGAGGCTGAATTGAGGGAAAACCTCTAGGAAGCCACACCATCCAACCCAAGGGTCTCCCAAGCCTTCCAACCATATCCTAAACCTCCCAACCATTCACCAGCATCACTAAGCCACCTGCCACATCACCAAAAGCGATTAGGGTTTACACTTGATTTTCCATAAAAATAATAAAAAGAACAAAACAGATTTATTTCAGTCCTTTACATGCACAGTAGTGATGTTTGATGTCTTGAACTTACATGCTTTAGACAATAGCATTTCATACATGTTGGCTTAGCATTCTTGTAAAGCATAGTTTCTTAGCAGTTAGTTAGAGAATGGTGTGTTTTTAAGCATAGGATTTCAGTCATTTTCCTTATTGATGTAGAATTTCCTGCAAATTCTCTACAAATCTACCTCTGAGATCTATGTAAAAAATCTAACTGTAGATTAACTCAATAATGCAATATATCAAAGCAAAATACTATAATCTACTTCTACTATCAAACTTGCGGAATCTGAATCAATTTGAGCAAGAACAAGCAGAACACATATCACAGAGAAGAAGAATCAATACACATGAAACACAGAAGAATACTGTGGGGAAAGCCTCAACAAAAAACCCCGCTATCTGTATTATCATACAAGGTGGAAATACATCAAGATTACGCAAAGCTTTAGCTCTCACGGCTAGCCAGATCTCAGCACAATCCTCCTGGATGCTCACAAGCAAACAAGGCTTCTCAGAAACCTTCTCCTCTGCCCTCCAAGCCTCCTATTTCCTTGCGCTGCTTCTCCTGGGTGATCCTACTGTTACCAAGTATAACACTGATCACTCACATTGATCTCACACCCTGTAAAACTACGCAATCCTCAAGGAACATTATTCCTTCTGCATGGATGATTTTCTTTTATAGGAAAATTCCTCCAACTGATAGTACAATGTCCTTGTCTTTAATCTCAACTGGGTCTTTCTCTGAATAGACATGCATGAGTTATTTATGAGAGAATCCTCAATTATCTGGAGTACACTAGTTTCATGCATGCATGCATTAACTGACCGAACTCACAATTAGTTCCTCAAACTGTTTGGAACTAATTTAACTAGACTTAACTTAGTTAGCTGAGCTAACTAATTACAACTCAAATATAACTCATCCTTATCTCCTTAATTAAGGGATAATTGTTGCATGACTTCACAAAGACTTCATGTTTGAATTTCTCCAACTAACTAACTCAAGATGAATTAATTAATTATTTTTCAAGCAACTTGTGAGACTAAATTCGAATTTTAATTCAAGGACAAATTAAAGTTATAATATATCCTAAAATGCTATCTATAGCAATGCTATTTTTAGCATTTCTTGTTGCTATTTTCAAAAATTGCAGTAGACGAGCTTTGTCCTAGAGTAGATTTCTCTTTCTTTCATCAGCAATCAAGCTTCTTCTGAATCCATAGAAGTTTGGATTGAAAACCCTAGTGGTCTCTCGCTAGCTAAACAGTGACAAAAGGTAGAACCATCACTTTTACTTGTGTATACAATACTGTCACCTCCAAGTTTGTAAGAAACCCGGGTTGATAAAGTAAAGCTGGTAGCTCCAGGAGTTGCAACATTCTTGTTGCAATACTGGTGCTCATCACCTTGGGGGGATCTATTTTCAACTCACCTCCTCCAACAATATGACCCAAGTAAACTAAAGAAGTTTTTCCAAACTCGCACTTTGACATCTTAAGATACGACTATTCTTTTTTCAAGACATCAAGTACTTTTCTCACATGCATGACATGTTCATCACGAGATTTACTGAAAATTAAGATTTCATCTAAGTATAATATGAAAAACTCATCAATAACTGGCCTCAATACATCATTCATGACACGCATGAATGTAGCGGAAGCATTACATAAACCAAATGGCATAACTAGTCATTCAAACAAACCTTGTTTTGTTTTGAATGGTGTCTTCCAAATGTCTCCTTCAGCTATTCTAATTTGATGGTAACCACTTCTTAAGTCCAACTTAGTAAAATAGTTTGCATCTTTCAATTGATCAAGTAAATCATCTATTCTAGGCAGTGGGTAACGGTTCTTTACCATAATTTTGTTCAATGCACGAAAGTCCACACACATGCGCCATGTTCCATCCTTCTTTGGAACCAAGACAATAGGTGAACCACATGGCGAGGAACATGGTTTGATGATCCATTTATTTAACAACTCTTGAATTTTCTTCTTAATTTCTGCACTTTCCATCATTGACATCCTGTACATGCCAATGTTAGGAAGAGGACATCTTGCTACAACTGTATCTCATGTTGGATTATTCTCTTGGGAGGTAATCCCTTTGGGTCATGAAACATCTTTTCATATTGGTTAACTACGTCAACCAATTCAGATTTCAAATTTGAATCACAACCTTTAAAAGCTTCTTTATCAACATCATTCTTGGGTTTGATCATGAGAGGCACAAAATTCTTGCTCGAATTCACTAGTCTTTTCATCTGCCCTGCATTAACAAGCAAAAGATTTATTTTCTTGCTATGAGCTCTCACAATATATTCTTGTTGCACTAAAAATTGTCACCATGACATTCTGCAATCTGTGTGAGTCCATCACCACTCATACTTTCCTCCTTTGCAAGTCTTAAACCTCAGTTCTTCATGTCAAGGCTTGAAAATAAAAGAAAGCCCTCAAAAGTCTATAAAACTCTGGTTTCGCACTTTCTCTTAGCATTACCTGCGGTCCCACACCTAATGGTCATGTCCCCTACGCAGCTGACCGCTCTGTCTCTGTGTGATGTGCAGACCCCTGTAAAAGTCAAAAAGGCACAAGTACATTCTTAAAAACTCACTTTGAGTCATTTCTGGAAGCTTCTAGAGGGAATCTTGAGGTGGCAAGTTCGCTCCTTTGAGGTTCATGCATCCCATACCTTAAGGAGCTAACCCCTTGATGTGAGGAGACTATCCCTTTGAAGGAGGAATCTATCCCTTCATAGGTGGACTTGTAACTTCCTTCCTCTGCACTATAAAATGAGGCATTGCGCTGGTTACTGAGGAGGTTGAAAGCTGAATATTTTTGAGGTGAAATGCTGTTGGAATTTAGTCTTCCTAATTGAGCTTGAGAGGAGAGATTACATACCTTTTGATTTCATTAGGAAGAGTGTGAGGCTTGTCAAAGTAGAGGAGATTCCTGTTTGGACCCTGGGAAGAGCTTGTACAGCATCAAGGCACCAAAGGTTGTAAAGTTCTTCTTTTCAAAGTTAATACAATCTAGTTTACTTTTCTCAATAAGCTGTGTTTTATGGTTTATTTCATGGATTCCTTGATCACCATGATGAATATGATTTATTATATTAGCTATGCAGGTGTTATTTGATGTGTGCTTGTTTGTGTTTGCAGATTCTCAAAAGGAACTCTCTTGGACGGTCGAAGCGTGGCTGCCACAAACTAGCGTTGGACTTAAGGTAGGGTCTAAAACACCTCTTAGTTTTTATTAATGAATCGCTATATATTTAGAGAAAGGTAGATTTGCTTGTTCTGCTTGTTGCTAGATATCTTTAGATACTAGGGAGATCGACCTTGTCCGCAAGGACGATTTATCCGGCAAACAAATTGGCGACTCCACTGGGGATCTAAATTTGGTTTTTGGTTTTCCTTTTATTTGACTTGAGAAACTTTTTCTTGTTTCTAGTTTTTGCTTGATGTGTGTGGGAATGGGTAGTTTTTAGGATCTGGAATATATATATATATATATTTTTTTTTTTCCGAAATTTTGAAGAGGACCGCACTTTATTTTTACAAGACAGTGCGGACATCTCCGCACTGTTCCTTTAGTGCATAGAGCGGTACCGCATCTGGTTCTACTGGAAGCCTGCGGACCTTGTCAAACTTTTTGAAAAACTCAAAATGTTTTCGCCCAGTTAAACTTAGGTTTTATTTACGCTTTTTAGTCTCTGCCTAGATCTGCATGTGTCCTATCAAAAATCTCTGGTAAGTAAGTTCCATTGGTATTTTTTGTTTTAAGTGATTTTCTAGAAGCTTTGCATGCCTGGATTGGTCTTCACCTGGTCTTTGTAGTGACTCAGAGATTAGAAGCCTCAGAAGCCTCAGATTACCCTGGTTTTTGTGTCTTCTTGATGAGTCTGACTGGTTTGTGAAATCTGCCCTTGGTGAGAAATAGATTTCATTTTCTCTTTGCAAATCTTTGAAAGAACTTGGTCATAAGTTTTGAAATTCATTTTTATAAAAGAAAACATATATGGATGTTTTTTTATTGATTTGTTATTCTGAACGAATTAATCCTTAGTTTGCTGAATAACTAAGTAAAATGTCCTCAAAAAGATTTGAAGCTCTTATTTCCATTAGGTTTTTAGAAAATTTTAGATCTCAAGCTTAGTTTTTTATAGTTTTGAGTGTTTTCTAGAAATTGTAGAATCTCTTTTGAAAGAATTTGTTTTTTGTAGTTTTTGAGTGTTGAAAAAGAAAAGGGATTTATTTTTCGTGAGCATAATTAGTAGTCTCGTTTTGAGTTCATTGAAAAAGACAAAAAAGATTTTCTTTTCATTTATATGTTGAAGGAAAGATTTGTTTTTGAAAGCATTGCGTTCTCAACTCTTTCTTTTAGCTAGAAATTCATTGAAGGGAAAAAGGATTGTTTATCATTTTAGGTGCATTTTTAGTGTTTTTGGAGTTGAGTCTTCACACCATCCAGTTTCATCTCCATACCTATTGACTTAAGAAACAACCCATAAAAATAACGCTTAATTAAAATTGATCTAACAATTTTTTTTATTTCTAGGGCTCTTATCACCAATATAGCTTAGGCTAGTATCTTGGAGTAGGGAGTAATTAACTCTCCAAGATAGTTAAAACAAACAAGTAGCTATATCTTGCGGTAGGAAATAAATCCAATTGTAATTGATATAATCTAGGAAGCTCCTCTTAAAGGAGTCAATCACGAGATCATGTCCGAACCTTTGAGACAATCAAGTCTGTCTCATTGGGAAAGATAGAAGATTTGCGTGTATTAAAAACGGTAAACCTTGGATTAACCATTGTCGAGGAGCCTGGGGTCACTTGTTGGTAAACCTTGGATTGATCATGTCAAGGAGCCTTCAAGGGGATTGAGCTTTGTTACTCTGCCCTTGCACGTAGATCGGATCGTAGACTGTTCCCCCAGTTGTATTTGTTACTGTTGGTAACCTTAGTGACCATAATCTTAAGATTCTTTCCTAAGGTGACGGTGAAGGACAGGTCTCACTGTACCTGGAGCAGACGTCGACTAGACTCACTTGGACTTTCTGGGGGGTTCTCTTCACTCGAGATGGTTTTGTGGAGAAACTTCTGCCAGTCTGTTTCATTAAGCAGGTTGTCGGGGTAACTGTTCCAATCGCTCTTTCTGTATTGAATTCTGCGACATTGGATTTCATCACCAACTAGTGTTTTTGATACGAAAAGTTACTGTTTGTGTGTGATTTGAACTCTTAGATTTTTTAGGCGTGTGATTCAATTGTTTGGTTCTTTAGAGACTTTAGGTGGTTTTATTGAGATTTTCTTTGTTTGCGTGTGAAGTAATTAAATATTTAATCGTGGCTGAATTACCGAGACAATCCCATAGACTTCGGGGGCAACCTCCCGAATATACACCAAGTCAGCTTGAAGGGCTACGAGCTCTTGTTTCACCTAGTGATAGTAGAGTTGGGTCACCGGAAGCTAGAGAGTCATCTTTAATTATTCATCCTGATTATCAAGTTCAACCGACGGAGTATATTTCTGAACCAATTTCACTTTCCGAAGTTACTGGTAGTATTTCTCCTACTAGTGAATTTGCTGACGAACCTGAAATTTCTGAGCCTGAAACTGAACCTGCTCCTACTCCATCTTCAGGATTTGCTTCTCCAACTTCTAGTGGTCCTGGTTCACCCAGGGTTGGAAGTATCATCACCCAAAATCTTCCTTCTGGACTCATTTCTATTGAAGAACTTGTTAGTCCGGACGAAGATATAACTCTCCCTGAAAATCAACCAACTTTAGAACTTAGGGAGCGTGAATCAATTTTCTACAGTCCTGTTAGGGATAACGCTTGGTACGTCTCATTGACCAACTTTTTAGAAAATCCGGGTCTTAGTTTTTCACCACCTCGAATTCCTTTCCATCCTACGCCCAGAGGTTATTATCCTCCTTTGAATATGTCGAGACATTCATCTATGTTTTCCCAATCACCGGAAACATTTTTATATGGCGGTCCTTCTGTTCCTTCTGGGTATCAGTCTCTCACTGGTACTTTTTCAGGAGCATCTCCTCAACCAATTGAACATGAGATATCATCTGGTAATAACGGAACTCCAGCGTTGAGCGTAGAACAAATTCTTATGATGTCTGGTACTATTCCAAATCTGCAACCTCAAGGTAGTCAGTTACCGCCTGGGGGGCAACCTCAAGGTAGTCAATTATCACCTGGGGGGCAACCTTAGGGTAGTCAGTTACCGCTGGGGGGCAACCTCAGGGTAGTCAGTTACCCCCTGGGGGGCAGCCTCAAGGACAGTACATACCTTTGAGACAGTACATACCTCAAGGTCAACCCCAGACTCAGTACATACCCCAGGGTCAACCCCCGTATCAATATATACCTCAAGGTCAACCACAGTTTCAGTACGTGCCTCAAGGTTATCAACCTCAAGGTCAGTACCCAACTCAAGGTTTCCAATCGCCTTCTGGTCAACCATTTGTCCAAGGAGCTGGAAATGTGCCTTTCAATTATCAGCCCTACGCTCAACCCGGTTATGGTCCTCAATATCCTCAACCTGTTATGGGTCCATACCCCAGAATGAACATGGTGTGGGATCCATCTCAAAATCAACAGATTTTTCAACCTAATGTGCAGCTGTCATCTCAAACTGGACAGCCTTTGGTCGCTAGTCCAACCCAGCAACCTGTCCAGTCTATTGTTCAAACTTCTGCACCTGGTGTAGTTCACCTCGAGCTTCGCCTCAAACTTCTGCTACAACTACTGCAGCTTCTGTTCAATCTACCACACCTACTTCTGGAGTATCGGCAGCTCCGGTTTCTACTGTTCCTGTATCAAATCCTCAAGCCTCTTTACCACAGTCAGGACCTATAGTGCAGACTTCGGTTTAGATGCCTGTAGGGCAAGCTGGTCCAAGTACGGTTGTCACAAGTCAACCTCAATTAACTTATCAATCGTACCAGGGACAGTACCAATTCGGTCCTGCTATGCAGAACCCAGTTTATCAGTATCAACCGTACCCTGGGTATACTTATCAGCAACCTCAACAACCCCAGTTTGGTCCGGTTAATCCTAGTTTCCCAGGAGGATATAATATTCCAAATGCAAATCCAATTCCAGGTTATCCTGGATATCCTCCTCCTGCAGCTGGTCTTGTTACCCCAGGTTTTTGAGACCCT
This sequence comes from Pinus tabuliformis, assembly GCA_031772625.1. Taxonomy (NCBI): domain Eukaryota; kingdom Viridiplantae; phylum Streptophyta; class Pinopsida; order Pinales; family Pinaceae; genus Pinus; species Pinus tabuliformis. Next base: position 14,739 of record CM062817.1, on the reverse strand, counting down.
AACCGTCAGTTACCTTTTATTGCAACTTTGTATTTACCTGATTTGTCGCGCCTTACGAACGATCCGATTAATTATCTTCCGTTTTGGCCGCCAATGCCTAATAAGTTGCCCAGTGATATCCCGAAGTTTGAGGGTAAGTCAAGAGAGGATCCGTCAAATCATGTGATGAATTATCACCTCTGGTGTGCATCTAATTCCATTATTGATGATTCAATTCGCTTACGTCTTTTTCAACGCACTCTGATTGGTCCTGCTGCCAAGTGGTACATTGAGTTACCATGAGCCTCTTTTTATAATTTTAGTCAGTTGGCTACTTCTTTCTTATCTCATTTTCAGTTGCCTGTCAGATACGACAATGGCACGGAATTATTAACTTCACTAAAACAGTCAACGTCCACGTATATTTCAGATCATATTCATGAATGGCGACGTAGACGTCATTTAGTGAAAGTTTTTATTCCAGATCAAATTTTAGAAGAATGGTTTGTTAAATCATTATTACCTAAAATCACTGAAGATGTATCTAAGGCAGGAGTTGTTACTGAAGAGCAAGTAATTGCTCAAGCTCAGTACCTTGACCTCGTTTATACGTAGTCAGGTACTTTACATGAAAAAATCCTCGACCTTCCGAAACACAATCAAATAACTGCAGCTCCTTCAGGGTCTCATGCCGCTGATGGTATGATTGGTTCAGTTAATACCAAAAGCAAGAAGAAATCTTCAAAGAATTCTTCTCCTATTATAACTTTACCAGATTCCCTGACATGAGACTCTTCCGCTGAAATTCCAGTTGATACCATGTTGTAGAATCCTCTACGGCCAAATCAAAATCTGGTGGTAAAAAGAAAGGGAAGAAGAAAAATAAAAAAAACTCAAAAAAGAAATTAGATAAAACTGAATCTATTGACGAGAAACGTAAACCTCGCCATCCTTGTCTCATTTGTGACGAGGAGCATTTTACAAGAGACTGCCCACATCGCGCTGAGGTTTCGAAAATCGTCAAAGGTTCTCAAATCCCTGCTGTCTTGAAGGATCCTTTTCCTAGTCAAGATAGTAAAATGGTCGGTTCTTCCTCAAATGCCTCAGAAGAACCCATAATGATGATGTCTCATGTTAGGATTGCGATGCGATCGCAAGATTACGGTAGTAAAAATCCTGTTGGTGGTAAAGAAGCAGAATCTTCTAATTCAAACCCATCAACTTCAACTCCTTCTGGTTCTGATCCACTACAGATCGAGAAACCTAATCTTGACTTAGTAATCAAACCGCCTGCTAAAGGTATACTTCGAAAGTTAGCTTTCAATCCACATGTGAGAGCTACTCAGAATTATAACATTCTTGAAGACTTAGCTATTTCCCCTTCAGCAATGTCGGCTTTGGAGGCGCTGCAATCATGCCTAGCACAACGTAAATTACTATTGTCGGCAATAGGAGTTGTTGATATTCAGGATTCGAATCTTATAATCTTCGATTTAGAAAATAGTACACCTCGCCTACCTCATCAAATGGCTTTCCAGATTCCAGTGTTAGTCAAAAACAGACCTTGCTTTCAGACTGTGATTGATGAGGGAGCTTCTACGTGTATTATGTCGATCCAGTGTTGGAGATCGCTTGGTTCTCCGACACTCAATCAATCCCCGATGATTCTAAAGGCTTTTGATGGCTGAGGGTTTCATCCTTATGGCATTTTGCAGGATTTACCTATAGGGGTTGAAGGCAAAACTGTAAATCTTGATGTGGAAGTGGTTGATGCCCCTCTAGATTACAACCTTCTCTTCGGTCGTAGTTGGTCTTACGCTATGACAGCTATTGTTTCTTCAATCTTTCGGCTTATTAAGTTTCCTCATAATGAAAAGATCATTACAATAGACCAGCTGACTTACTTTTCGTCTGACCCAGCCTCTTCTGAAAGTATTCAACATGTCGGTAAAACAACTATCCCTTACAAGGATGTTGGGTTAGGTTTGGTTAAAGATTTTGGTTTACTAGGAACTTTTTCCTTTCCTCCTCCTAACGTATCACCTTCTACTGCAACTATTCATATGATTTGATCGAACAGTATTGCTTTTGATGATCCTTGGATCGTACCTTCCGAGTCTGAGGTGGATTCATTTGGTGACGTGATGCCTTTGAGTCCCTTTGAAATTGCATACCAGGCGGTACAGTCGTTTTCTGACCCTTGTTCAACCGAACTTGATCCAATGCATGTGGTCCATGGGGAATCACTTTCAATATCAACCTCAGCTTCAACAACATTTTCTGAGCCTGTTCATACTGATGAACAGATTTGTGAACTTTTGTCTGTTGATGAGTTACCATGGGAAGATCTTCATCATCGATCTTCGTTTTTACCTGAGTTTGATCATTTCGAAAATGATTTTTCATCTATTTTTACCACTGATTATGTCAAAGAACCACAGAATCCATTGCAACATCCTGATTCTGAGTGAAATGTTCTCCTTTATGGATGGTTTTTCCGGTTACAATCAAATTAACATACTCCCTGTTGATCAGCCAAAAACGGCTTTCATTTGTCCATGGGGGACATTTGCTTATTGCAAATTTCCCTTTGGATTGAAGAACATCGGAGCAACTTTTCAAAGGGCAATGTCTTACGCATTTCATGACATCAAGCACATTGTGCAGCCTTATCTCGATGATTTACCTGCCCATTCATTACGTAGAGCCGATCATCTCACTCATTTACGAGCAATCTTCATGAGATGTAGGCATTATCGAATTAGGTTGAATCCACACAAATGTGTTTTCTGTATAGAAATGGGTCGTTTACTGGGATTTGTTGTTTCGAAAACTGGCATTCGTGTCGATCCCTCAAAGGTTGAAGCTATTGTCAAATTGCCTCCTCCTTCGACTCTTCGCCAACTCCAAAGTTTGCAAGGGAAAGAAAACTTTTTACGTTGTTTCATTCCTAACTACGCCGAGATAACGAAAGGTTTTACCAGGTTGTTGAAACAGAATACTCCATTCTATTGGGATGAGATAGCTGAAAAATATTTTGATGCACTTAAACATGTGTTAACCCATGCACCGTTATTGCATCCTCCCAACTACAACCGGGATTACTTTTTGTACCTCGCCACTTCTCATTCCACCATTGGAATGGTTTTAGTTCAGGAAGGTGAATCCAACAGTGAACATGTGATTTACTATCTTAGTCGAACTCTGAATCTGACTGAGCTTAAATATTCGCATGTGGAGAAATTGGCCTTGGCAGCTGTTCAAGCTGTCCAACGTTTTCATCATTACATCTTATTACGCAAAACTACAATAATTTCTGAATGTAACCCCATGATCTATATTTTGACCAAACAATTGCTAGGGGGCAAGTATTCCAAATGGATTGTTATCCTGTAGGAATTTGACTTGGAATTTGAAAAATCCAAGGCAAAGAAATCTTTGGTTTTTGCGGAACTGATGTGTGATTTCCCGCGTACTGATACTGAAACTATGGCGGAAGAACCCATTGCGGATGAATCCTTGTTTCTTATCAGTACTCTTGATCCATGGTATGGAGATATAATTTTTTATCTCCAAACCCAATCTTTTCGGCTTGAAATCTCACGATCTCAACGAAAGAAAATACGTTTCCAATCCCAACAATACCATATTATTGGAGATACACTCTATCGTCGTGGGGCAGATTCTGTTTTCCGACGTTGTCTAACTCATGAAGAAGCTGAAAAGGTTCTTAATAACTGTCACTCTGGAGCATGTGGCGGTCATATGTCAGGGTATGCCACAGCCCAAAAGATATTGTGCGCTGGTTATTTCTGGCCATTCTTATTTAAAGATTGTATCTATGTAGTCCGGAAATGCCACAATTGTCAAATTTTTTATCGTAAGATGCGTGCTCCACCTGCTCCTCTCCACCCTATAATTGCCATTGGTCCTTTCGCAAAGTGGGGTATCGACTTTATTATATGTAACCCTCACTCGGCCGGGGGGCATGTGTATATTTTCCTTGTGTTAGCACCTAAATCTGCCTTAGGCTAAAGGAAGGCAAAAATTAGGGTAACCACAAACCACGCTCAATCTGGTAGCTAGCCCTACCAGAGCAGGAGAGGGCTCTCTCTGTGTCATGCTCAGCGAATGGATAGACAAAATGGTCTGAGATGACTTACAATCTGATGTTTACCTTAGGCTAGTAAGTGAAAAAGGATTTTGGAAAATATTTTTTGAAAGTGACTGAACTTCTGAGATGTATATGGGACTGGCACTTAGCAAAGAACAGAGAAATTAGAATGAAAGCACAGATTATTCCGTGAGGCAAGGTAGGCGAGAAGCGCAGCAATTTCAACTTAAGGTGACACGGAATGGAAAGATCGCTGAAGATGGTGAAAAGGGCATGGTCGCATGAATCCTTTTCAACAGAAGAATAACACTACACATGAAATTTTCCCACAGGCAGAGCAATATAAATTGAATTCTACCTAATCTCACTTAGAAAATTTCGCTGAAATGAAACATGAAATGAATTATGAAACATAACAAGATACATATGGAACATAAGAACACATTTTCTACACTCACAACCACAAGAATCTCATGAAACAGAGCTGCTGCCTCTCATTAACTCTCTGTCAAAAAATACACAGTGCAGAAACAAAGTTTCTTTCCCACAGTCTCTCAAAAGTTACAAGTCAGCCAACCCTTTGCAAATAAAATGCATACAATATATAGAATGTGGGTAGAAGAGATGGAACGCCCAGGGGTTGGGAAGTTACTCAAATCATTTCGAAAAGGAGATGGAGAGCCAACCATCAGCTACAGGTGCAACGCTCTCAAGCGTGACATTTGGCTGTGGTGACCCTTTGCATTCTTCGCCACTTGGATAGATGCCCACCTGGAGAGAAAACTCTTTAAAAGCCACCTTTGGTGCCAAAAAACCGAAGAGTGGATGACCGGGCCCACTTGGAGAAGTCGCGACCCGAAATTTCGCGAAACGGGAGCAAACTGGGCAAAATTTCCTTTGTGCGCTGTGTGCTTTTCTCTGTGCGTCATGCTACTTTGGGGCCTGTTTTGGGGCACTTGCAGGTGTCCAAAATGTGCCCAAGTGGACTTGTTGGAAAGCTTGGCCTGTCTACTTTCTAACCCCACTAGAATTTCTCAATTTGGTGCTCATTTGCCCCTTCAAATCTTCATTCTCCCAAGACTACTTTCTGTGTGTCCAAAAAGTGGCAGAGAGGCCATTTTTGGGTGTTTTTTGACCTTTAGGAGACCCAAAACTTATCAAAATTTCTGGCCCGAACACCAGTAGATGTATTTTTCGATTTTGAATCCAAATATGCAAGCCGTTTCTTCATTGGAGTCCTAGAATTTTAGCGCCGCGCACAGGGAGAAAATACCTGTTTTTCGCCCAAAAAATTTCCTTGTGACCAAAATTTGCCCAAATTTTTTGTGATTTGGGCTGGAAGTTCTCTATGGGGTGCCTTGTTGAGCTAAGGAAGCCTCAGCCAAGATTCTGAGCCTATCTTGCTCTTTTTCCCCTTTTGCCCTTTTTGTGACTTTCCTCAGTTTTGCTTTCAAACTCCTTATTCGGGCTCTCAAACTCAAGTTCCGTGCCCTGTAATGACGAGCCATGTGTCTCAGCAGTGCGTTGTCTTCGTCGGCCTTATTCAACATATTGTCCAGGTGCATGTTGACTCTCTCGAGAACAGACTCACGATCATCAATAACCTGTTGCTCCAATGAAGTGAATTCAATCCTCCTCTGTTGGGCAGTTAGGCGATCCTCACGGATGTTCTGCAACTCCATGATCACATGCTGGTCTTCTAGTTGTTTGTTCCCCTGCTCCAAATACCTGATGTTCCATTTGGCCATCTCCAACTTGAGTGTCAAGGATTGAATCTCTGTCTCTTGCTCCTGGAAGATCTCTTTCAGCTGTGCATTTTGTGGACGTGTATTTGCATCATCATCATCATGAAGGAGAATGAATCTGGTCTCTCGTTTACATGGTGGCACACCTGAAGGCCCCTCCTCATGCTTGGGCTTCTTGCCCTTGTCCCGTACCTGTATTGCCGATGTAGGAAACAAGGCCCCTTCCACCCCGGGTGGAGATAACACTCGCTTTGCTGCTGCAAAGAAATGCCTGGTGCCTTTCGGATAGCCTCTCTGATATGTGATGGAAAATGGCACCACAGTGGTCTCATGGCGCTCATGCTGATGAGAAGGACCACCTATCTCATGCTTTGCCTCTGCTACTACCTGTGGAGCGCTGAAGAAGTCACGGGAGATGAAGTCCTCCCAAGCAATGCCCTACAATCCCAACTGATGGTCCACCAAAATCTGGATAAGAGAAAAGTGATAAACACTGTTGAGCTGTTGCCAAGGGGTCTTGTGCTGCATGAAATTTCTCATCCTCTCTATGTTCCCGCAAATGAAAAATGGGAGGTTCATCATACGCACCCTGGTAAAGTGCATGAGCAACCTGATGTGATATGCATAAAGGCGAGAAAACCTCCCCTCACAACTGAATTATTTCATGAGCGGAGCATACTCATCTCTCAGAAATCTGAATGGGAAAACTCTAGTGAGCTGACTCAAACAACTGGCCTTAATGTAAGGCTCATAAAGTTCCCTCTCCACCTTCATCTTCTTGTGCCACTGTTCTCCAACATTCGGTATGCCTGTTGCCACTTATATGGTTTCGGGTGTCAATGTGAAAGTGACCCCTGCCAAGATAGACTGACCTCCATGTAGGTGAAGTTCAAAAAGACGGGCCAACTCATGATGAACTCTGACATTTGCCACCCTCTAACAAAATTCGAAACATGCTAAGTGCTGGAAACAAGACATAGCGAGAGGGCATGCCTGCAACTCAGTGAGGGTATTTGGTTCATCCCTGACATGTCTGCCACTCCTAGGTCTCCGGGGAGCCTGTTCTCCCGAAGCTGTGTCACTGTGAGTTTCCCCCTCATAATCTGATGAAACTTCTGATGCCATTACTGCTGTTTATACCCTGAATTTCTTTGCTACCCTCTGAATCCAATGACACTGATGAATGCTCTGAAAATCTGTTACCAAGGGGACAATAAAACAGGGGAGTGTTAGGAGGGGAATGATGAAAAGGGGAATAGGGGTTTAAAGGGGAAATTTATCAGGGATTTGGGAGTGTTTGGGGTGTGGTTTTGATGGGGTAGGGTTAAGGCACTTTTGAGCTATATGAGTAAAGGGGACAAAGGGATAGGACTGCATTGTAGCTAGGGTAATCATTAGGGGAAAATGCTACAGAGGAATTAGCTGACAGAGGTAGGGTAGGAGCATAATTGATAATCAAGTTATTGTAGAAAAACCCTAGCTATTTTGCCATTCTTTGTGCCATTTTGTGTTTGCTTAAAAAAAATTTTCCTTTCGAATTCATGGTCACCAAAACATGTTTTTCTTTGAGTTTAGGATCAGTGGTGAAAAGATTTATGGGCATTTTTGCAATGTTGATAGCCAATTTACAAAAATTTGGGAGATTTGGTGCTTTTTTAGGCTCACAGGCCTGTGCGCCGCGCGCCGGGTATGCGCCGCGCCAATGGAAAATTTGCACTGTGGCCGGGCTCCCAGTGTGCCGCGCGCCCTAAGTGCGCCGCGCCACATTGTGTGTGCGCCGCGCGCGGTCAAATGACACAATTTTCTTGGAAAAACAGGGGATGGGTCTTAGTGGAGGTTTTTAAGGGGTTTTCTTAGGAGATATGGGGGATATGGAGGTGGAAACGATGAGGAGTGAGAGGAAAAGGAGAGGGGAAACAAAACCTTGGTGGATTCTTCAAATTTACAAACCCCCATTATCATTTTTGCTTTGAGGGTGATTGGCATGGATGGCCAATATGTTTTGGATCTCACTTGACGTCTTAGAAACAGCTAAACATTGACCAAATTGATTGGAGGAGAGGTGTTATAAAGCCTACCTCGTGATTTGATAGCTTTCGCAAAGATTTGAAATGGTTTGGCACTGTTTTGGGCCGCTGAACTATGTGCACCGCGTGCAATTCCCAGTGCGTCGCGCACCTTATATGCGTCGCGCCCTTGCAAATTTTCCACTGTGGGCTGGCTGCCAGTGCGCCGCGCGCTGTGTGTGGGCCGCGCTCCCTGGTGTATGCGTCGCGCTCCCTGGTGTATGCGCCGCGCTCTTTGAAACTGGCTCTCACTTACTCAAATTCTCACAATATCGACTTCACACCTTTGCAAATGTATTCTCCAAGTCATGCAAGAGCTCAATGCCATTTGATTTGGGTAAAACATGTATATATAGGCTTGAGAGAAACTGGTTTGATTTTTTCTTCTTTGAAACCCCCTTTCTAATGTTTTTTGTTTTGCACTTTTCATTGACTTTTAAAACACTCTGTTTTTCTTTTTTCTTTGAAATTTTGGCTCTCATGATGAAATTTTCGGCATTTCTTTGTGGGGACTGTGTGACTGAGCCTCTGGCTTTCGAAATCCATGACTGCATCTGAAAATGTCAACTGTCGATTTTTGGAAAAAAATTTCATAGTTGACCTTGTTTGACTTTTCTTCAAAACAGAGTTTTGAAGAAGAGTCGATGTTTCTTGCGGTGATGATGAAGCTTTCTGCACTATAGGTGTATAAGATCTTCCTCTGGCCTGCATGACTTGTTCTGTACATGTTTTTCAAGGACCAAACTGATGAATTTCTAGACCCAAACCATAAAAAATGACTCTGTCCTGAAATAGGACCAGACCTTGACCATCATGAATTCCATTGATTTTAGACCAAGACCTGAATCAGCAGAGGCCAGACATGAGGGGAAATGAGTAGCATGACTTTCTCCGTCAAATCATGGCATGTCCCTAGCGAAATGCAGCTGAGTGGATGGAGCGGGACACCTAAATTTGAAATGCAGAAAGAGCTTTGATCTCTGACGGAGGGCTGACCAGACCGACTCTAACACCTTGCAGTAGATTATTTTACTAAGTGGGCCGAGGCGGTGCCTACATTTGTGGCAGACGGCAAAACTGCTGTAATTTTCATTTTCAATCATATAATTACTAGATTCGGTGTTCCTCAAGCGATTATTACTGATCATGGACGTCATTTTCGAAACATCATGATGACTGAACTGACAGATCAACTTGGCCTGCGTCACGATAGTTCTACTCCATATTACCCACAGGCTAATGGTCTGGTTGAAGCCATCAATAAGGTTCTAGTCACTATGATCCAACGAATCATTGGTATTCATAGGTCGAATTGGCATAACATGTTATTTTCAGCGCTTTGGGCATATCGAACCTCAGTAAAAACATCAACTGGTTTCGCTCCTTTTCAACTGGTTTATGGTTTGGAAGTAGTGTTACCCATTGAATGCGAAATTCCGTCATTGCAGATAGCCATAGAATTACTCCCAGCCACTTCCGAAAAGGAGAAACGTTTGTTGTACTTAGCTCAGCTAGATGAGAATTGACGTGATGCTGCATTAGCAATTGAAACTCATGCCAAACGAATTAAAGCTCAGTACGATCGAAATATTACACCTCGTACTTTTTCGGAAGGAGATCTAGTCTTACTATACGATCAAGCAAACGATAAGCTAGGGGCTGGAAAATTTGTACCTATGTGGCATGGTCCTTATATTTTTAAGCAAAAGCTGGCAAAAGGGGCCTATGAATTGGAAGATTTTGACGGTGTTTCTTTGGGTAAACCCAGAAATGGGCTTTATCTAAAGAGATATTATGCTTAAATTTTGGTGTGGAGATTTTCGTTAGATTAGTTTTCTTTCTAGCTGGTGTGTTTTAGATTAGAAGAGTGTGCCTAGTTTAGAGAGTGTTTTTATCATTATTCCTGCTTATCTTGGTTTTACTCTTGATATTGCAGATGTCTACGTCTTCTCAAACATATATTGGTTTCGCTGATGGTGCTTGTCGTAGTACACAAAACATTTCTTCCGCAACTTGGGTTATCTATTCACCCTCTGACGAGTTAGTATCTATGCATGGGGTAAGCCTCGGTCAAACAACGAATAACATTGCAGAGTATAGTGCAATGATTGAGTTATTATCTGAATCCATGTCATTTGGGATTCGGAGTTTGATTGTTAGGTTAGATTCTGAACTCGTTGTATTACAGCTTAACAGGGTTTATGCCATTAGAAATCCAGTGTTATTAAGATTATTTTTGAGAGTTCGTCTCTTGGAATGTGAATTTGATTACATTGAATATCAGCATATTCCAAGATATTTAAATACATTAGCAGATGCAGTTGCTTATCAAATGTTAAATAGACATTTGCAATAAATAAACAATAAATTTAAAAAACATTCCATAACATGTTGCACAAGATAGCCAGTAATAGTGGTATATCATAGCATAGAAGTGTGTCAAATATACATCGTCTTTGATCATAGGTTGAAAAACACCTTATGATCGACAAAAATGATAGTGTAAAAGGCAAAAAATGTCATGTGAGTCTACAAAGGCAATCATCTTATCACTGGTGATGATCACGATAAGAAACCACTACTCGGACACCCTACAAAGGAACCTCCTAAAAGGTCCTGGGACCCCAATCACGTAACGTTGTAGCCTAAGTGGAATATCATCTATGCTAGTCTCTGGAATGTCTGCTGTCAAACGCTCTAGATGATTCTCCAATTCGGTCAGGGTCTCTGCTGATTGGTCCTGTGGGGCCGGTACTGCTGCAGCTGGGTGTCTCCTCTCATAGGGCTGGAGAGCGGCTGGTCGCCGTGGACCCACATCTGCATTTAAAACTTTTTATTATCAGTTTTGGACGATTTAAAAAAACAAAAAAATTAGTTAAAATCTTAGAAAGTGTTGAAAATGATTTTACCTGAATCATCACATTGCTCTCCTGGTGGAAGAGCCATGTCTGGATCACCACGACAATCCATCCCAGCATATGGAAAATCCTGAATCATAAAAATTTGGTTTCTCAACCAACGAAAATACTCAGGCGGAAATCGAACAACCTCACATTTGGTTTCTCGAGGAAGTCCATCCTCAATGGAAAGCTACTGTGGGACCAACATAGGGACCCTCTCTAGACCAAAGCTCACAACCAAGAAACCATATCCAAAGTTTTTTAGTTGTCCGCTCTTTGCTCTAATCAGTTGGCCTTTTACATTCGCCAACACAGCTTCGCACCAATTGAAGATGGTGCCTTGATAACAGTCTACTGCCATTCGCATTTGGGATCCGGTAGCTACATGCAGTGCTGCTCTCCCGCAGAGTCTGGTGACAGTGAATGCGATAACCTTAAGTTCAGGACGGGTGATAGTTTTGATATCAATCCGTTTGTCCACTGTTTGTTCATTGCAAAACTCCAATCGAAGACTAGCGACAGACTGACCCATGCCCTAGTCCCAAAAAGAGATAATCATTCGCTTCTCTTGGGCAAACCAGTCAAGAAGTATATGTCCTCTAGCTTGATTTCGAGCCGGTGGCCACCAATAATGAAGCACTGGTTCTGTATGTTCCACCTGTCTACCAACCATTGCAAAAAGTCTACCTGAGCCCTCATGCCGGGTATGGCCCAGAATTTAAAAAGTCTGCATGCTTTTAATGCCCGTATTGAAGGCGGATGATTTATTGTGGCAAGATCCACATCTTCGTGCTCCCGTTCCTGCCAAATGAGCATTTTGTATATCCTACATTGCAAAAACGGCGGATTAGAACATTTTAGTTCAAAATTTTTTGGGCGGGAATGGAAAAAATGGAAGTTTTAAAACCTAGTTCGCAGGGTCCGCACCCGCTAGTTAGGGACAGTGCATAGGTCCGCACTTTTCCTTAGCGTCAGGTGCGGAACTCTGACTTTTTCCTTTGTAGAAAAAAGTCAGGGTCCGCAGGTTCCGCATGTTGCGCCTGCGGACCCCCATGAGCGGTTTTGTAAACAAAATTTTCCTCAAAAAATCAAATTTGAAGCCCTAAAACAAAATTTAAACGGTTGAAATGCAAGATAAGGATGATGTGGATTATCTGGAGCTGACGGTTTTCATTTCCAACAGTCGGATTTTCCGTAATCTTCACAGGAAGTTTCTTACCCAAAAGCTCTTTATCTCTCACTCTGAAGTCAAATGGTAAAAATGAATTTACAAAAGCCCTTTTTATAAGCTTTTTTGAATAAATGAATTTTAATTTGTTTATTTTTCACTTTAAAAAGGTAACTTTTTGATGAATTTTTATTTATCTTAAACAGGTATGAGTAATGCTTTGAGTTTTTGTGCAGAATATTGGATTTTCAGGGATAATTGATCATTTTCAATGAAAAACATTGGAGTCCTCTTTACGCTCTTTTCTGACTCGTAAAATATGAAAAGATTGCCGAGTTTTTATTTTTAAACTCGTTAAAATGGAATTAAAAATATGGCCCACTTACAACTCTTTTTTGACCGCATAAACATGAAAAGATTGCCGGACTTTTGTCGTTTCAAGTTCGATATTAGTAATAAAACAACGTGTCTTTGATCGCTTTTTTACTTTTTCAGATCGGGGCCACTAATTATGAAAAGTACTCCTTGATCGTAATGGTCAAGCAGTTCTCTCAAGTATTATTTTATACTTTTTCGGGCTTGGGAGACACAAATTTACGAAAAAGGACACCCATGGAGTTTTCTTAAGTTTTTCTTCTGACTCCCTAAAATTGAAAAACACCGAGTTTCTCCTATACTAGACTCGTTAAAATTTAACAGTAAAGGACCTGTTCAATTTTTAAACAGGAACGAACCACTCCTTCTTAGGGTTCGAATTTTAAACTAAGTTGGACTCATCCGAAGGATGAGCTTATAAACAAGCAAATGTTATCCTCCTCAAGCTTGTCAAAAATAAAGAGGTACTTGCCAGAAATGGTGGGGGAAAAGAGAGAAAAATGAACCTGTTTGTTATACTTTGTCTTTCAAAAAAGCAGTCAACCACTCTTGAACACGACACTTTTTGTTCACCTGGGTTGGAAAATCCTTTGCCTAACAGTTAATCAAACCATATTGAAAGTCTTCAGTCGGTTTCTGGGTATTAGCTTTGGGTCAATTGTCACCAAACCATCTGCAGTGTCATTATGTGTGCAAGAGGTCAGTTCAAATAAACCATTCATCTGCAAAATATCTGTCATCCATTTTGACCATCCCTGAGTTAGTCCTTGCTACTATATTTCTTCAAAACTTGATCTATGATTTCGTGTTGTGGGCTTGCCTATGACGGATCGATTTCTATCAACTTCAGCTCATTATCTAGAAAGATGATCTAGAAATCGTCAGTACCTTGGAATCTACATGCCTCAATGGCAGGTTTCTCGCCTTCGACGACAGGTTGCATCATTGACCTTCGATCAAAGGATTCTGTGACATGTTCGACATCAACTCATTTATTCACATTTCATGGATTGTACTGAGTACTTTGAGAGCCATTGACATTACTGGTGGTTTCTCTCACACTTGTTAACAGTTTACATCATTGATTGGTAATCAAGTGGTTTCTACCATGTTCGACTTCGACACATTCATTCGCATGGATAGAATCGTACTAGTTTGGGAAGCAGAAATCAAGACCCTGGATCTAGTTTCCACCATCCAGGCTACGAGGAATTTTGTTATTCATTATACAGTGGACTATTCATAAACAGATGGTTGCACCCATACTGTGTCTACATATGTCTATACTTGTGATGTATTACAAAATCATTCCTGTATCAGAGCAGTTTAGTTAGTGTTCTAGTCAATTTTGATTTGAGTATGGGAATGCCTACCTCAGCGATGATATGTTCACATATATATATTTTGCATTGAATGTTTTTACAGGTTCTGACTGGGGTATCCACGGGATGATCCTTGAAATGATAAAGTACTTCACACTTCTTAGATGACAAATATTATCCTCATCTATTACAGACTTTGCACTTAGAGGGCAATCTGTTGCACTAAAAATTGTCATCATGACATTCTTCAATCTGTGTGAGTCCATCACCACTCATACTTTCCTCCTTTGCAAATCTTAAACCTTAGTTCTTCATGTCAAGCCTTGAAAATAAGAGAAAGCCCTCAAAAGTCTATAAAACTTTGGTTTCGCACTTTCTCTTAGCATTACCTGCGGTCCTGCACCTAATGGTCATGTCCCCTGCGCACCTGACCGCTACGTCTCTGTGTGATGGGTGCAGACCCTTGTAAAAGTAAAAAAGGTGCAAGTACATTCTTAAAAACTCACTTTGAGTCATTTCTAGAAGCTTCTAGAGGGATCTTGAGGTGGCAAGTTCGCTCCTTTGAGGTTCATGCATCCCATACCTTAAGGAGCTACCCCTTTATGTGAGGAGCCTATCCCTTTGAAGGAGGACTCTATCCCTTCATAGGTGGACCTGTAATGCGCATTGTCACACACCCATCCAAGTGGATATGGTTTATGATGTGGGAATGGTTTCCAAGTTTAAACTTTTGACAATGTTTTGCATGTGACTTTCTCTCATTTTTTTTATTAAACATACAAATTTTTATTAAATAATATAATTTAAATTTTTTTTTTTAAAAAATCTTTTTTAAAACAATTTATTATTTTTTATTATTATTTTTGTTTTAAAATAAAATTATTAACCTACATTTTATATTTAAAAAATTAAAAATTAAAATTTAAACCTACATTTTTTATATTAAAAAAATTAAAATTAAATTTTACATTTTTTTCTTTTTAAACAATTCTTTTTTTTATTCAAAAAAAATTATGAATTTTTTTCTTTTCTTAAACTTTTTTTTTTTTTTTTAAATACAAATCATAAAA